>JAINUG010000106.1:2625000-3313631 GCA_029706075.1 Aldrovandia affinis | reverse complement strand
TGTTGACGGAGAGAAAGCTAACATAAATTGGAGTTAGATGGAGTAGTTGGAGTTAATTAACCTCCATTTAATCCCGTTCCGGTGTCACAAAGATAAGATTACACGCTATCCTTCACCACTCGGACACTCTGTGTGTTTGAGTGGGATCCTACAGGATTGTACAGGTAGAACTTTTCTTTGACACTCCAGCTGTGATGGATTACAGCAGACTCCTGCATCGCCGTGGCGACTCGGGAAACCCCTGTGGCCGCCGTGTGTGAGATGAGAGGATCCTAAGAGGAGCAGGATGTGTGTGTCTGCGCGTGTGTGATGTGAAAGTCCTGAGAGGAGCAGGGTGCGTGTGTGTGTGAGAGAGGTGTGTGTGTGTGTGTGTGTGTGTGTGTGTGAGAGGTGTGTGTGTGTGTGTGTGATGTGAAAGTCCTGAGAGGAGCAGGATTATGTCCTTTATTGCTTCTCCGGTGAGCTGACAGCTGTGAGGGTAGAGCACCCCTTTCTGTGAGAGAGGAGGAAGGGCTTCTCCTTCAGCTGTCAGCCGCCAGACGTGTGACAGGTTTAACCTTGGGAAACGAGGAGGGAAGTGTGCGTGGAGGATGGGAATGATCGCTCTTCAGGGGACTAAACAGGGGGTGACTCACAGAACCTGGAGGAATCACAGGAAACTCACTGCAAATCCAGAATGACCACCTGTGTGTTAAAGGTGGGATCAGAGGAAAATGAATGTGCGCGTGCGTGGCTTGTGGTGTGTGGCGCAGTGGTTACAGAACCAGCAGGTTATTGCCTTGGATATAGGTAAATACATAAAGTAAATATAAAAATAAAACCCCATCTCCTGTGTAATCCAGGAGCACGATTTTCATTCAGAAAATGTCCTGTTCATTCATTTCCTGTTTTTCTCAGCTATTTTCAGCACCCCCTGAGTGACAGCGTCTTCCCCCTGTAGTGTGTGTGTGTGTGTCTGTGTGTCTGTGTGTCTGTGTGTGTCTTATGTGTTTTATGTGTGTGTTGACGGGTGCCTGTAGATGAAGTTATGAAGCACAGGAGTCAGATGTATTAATAACAGTTGTAGATGTTTTTTATTACATGAGCTGCTCCGTTCTGTAGCTGTAATCCACTCACCCCATCTCCTCCCCTCCTCCCTTCCTCTCTCTCCCTCTCTCTCTCTGTCTCTCTCTCTCTCCTCTTTCCCGCTCTCTCTCTGTCTTTCTGCCTCCCTCTCCCTCTCCCTCTCCCTCTCCCTCTCCTTCTCCCTCTCTCTCTATTCCCTCCTCTCGTCTTCTGTTTCAGAAATCACTCTCACGCATTTCCTTGTGGGAAACCAGAAATTATAATGGTCTGGGCCAGAGTGGCGTCTTAAAAATATATATTGAGTCGGAATATTTGTGTGGTTTCCAAGCTTTACTTTTGTGGTTTTCCAGATTAATTATAAAATAATGTTCGTCGGGAGAAGCTAATGTAACTACATAATGAGATTAAGGGATTTCTATCCTTGAACAAAAAAACCCCTAAAAGAACAGTAATTCAAGTTGAAGAAGTGTGTGGAAAACTAAATGTGATTAGCTTCATATTTGAGTGTTGTGTGGCTTAAGCTTTTCAGCCGTTTTGATTGGATGCTGTGGGCTGTACTGACAGCTTTGTGAGCGAATGGTTGTGAGGCTTCTGCAGGCCAAATTGAGGTGAGTGTCAAATGTGTCACAATCCTGCATCTCCCTGCACAAACCTCACCTTTACCCACCTGCACAAACCTCACCTGCAAAAGGGCTTAAAACTGAAGGACTCAATAACTCCTGGTGAATTCAAAGTGATTGTCAGGTCTATGGAACATGAGTCAATTGGAACCTGATAATATTTTTAGTGTCTCTCCCCCTCTCAACCTCTCTCTCTCTCTTTCACTCTCTCCCTCTCTCTCTCTCTCTCACCCCCTCTCTTTCTCTCTCACTCTCTCTCCCTCTCTCTTTCTCTCTCTCTCTCTCTTTCACTCTCTCTCTCCCCCTCCCCCTCTCTCTCTCTCTCCCCCTCCCCCTCTCTCTCTCTCTCCCCCTCCCCCTCTCTCTCTCTCCCCCCCCCCCCTCTCTCTCTCTTTCTCTCCCCCTCTCAATCTCTCTCTCTCTCTCTCTCTCCCCCTCTCAACCTCTCTCTCTCTCCCCCTCTCAACCTCTCTTTCTCTCTCTCCCTCTCAACCTCTCCCTCTCTCTCCCCCTCTCAACCTCTCTCTCTCTCTCTCTCTCTCTCTCTCTCTCTCTCTCTCCCCTTTCTCTCTCTCTCTGTCTCCCTCTCTTGTTCACTCCTCCCCTCCCTGCTCCTGTCGCTCATTGCTATGCTGCTTAGCTTCAGCAGTGTGGTGTGAGAAGGGTACAGGGTGGTATGGCTGCTTAGCTTCAGCAGTTTGACACGAGAAGGGTACAGGGTGGTATGGCTGCTTAGCTTCAGCAGGTTAGCAGAAGGGTACAAGGTGGTATGGCTGCTTAGCTTCAGCAGTGTGGCATGAGAAGGGTACAGGGTGGTATGGCTGCTTAGCTTCAGCAGGGTGGCATGAGAAGGGTACAGGGTGGTATGACTGCTTCTCTCATACCAGACCAGCTGATTCATTGTACCGTTCAGCCTTAACAATTTCAGATAGTATTAGTTATCTGCATAATAATTAGTATTAAAAGGCATGTTTTTGCAGCTACACAGACTAGTTTGGATTCCGTGTTCACGCTAAATAGTTGTTTATTTACCCTAGCGATCAGGAATGTGTGCTATCGCATTGGACAGACTGGTATGTGTGAGTATTGTGCTGCTGCTTCAGTCGGCTGTTTTCCCCCAGAAGGTTGTTGGCAGAAGCATCATGACTCACTGCTGCTGTCAGGTTTGTGGAGGCTGTTCTATTTCACAGTTCACTGTGAGGACAGCACACTCTGCCACCATTACAGTCACAATGTGATGATTTTGACTATTTTCGATTATTTTATTCTTTCTTCGGTTCTGTGTGAGCGTCTTTGTTCGTTTTAATTAGTTTTTTTTTTTTTTTTTTTTTTTTTTTTTTTTTACAGACTTCCTTCTTTTGTCTGTAAGGAGGTCACACATTGTTCACGTCCTATCACATCCTGAAGCTAAGCAGCCATACCACCTTGTACCCTTCTCAAACGCTTTAAGGAGCCTCCAGCTCGTTCAAAATGCGGCAGCCAGAATCCTCACTAGAATGAGACACAACGAGCACATTACCCCTATTTTATTTACTCTGCATTGGCTTCCTATTGAGGCTAGAATTGATTTTATAATCCATCCATCCATCCATCCATCTTCTTCTACGCTGATCCGGGTCGGGTCGCGGGGGCAGCAGCCTAAGCAGGGAGACCCAGACTTCCCTCTCCCCGGCCACCTCGTCCAGCTCTTCCGGGGGAATCCCGAGGCGTTCCCAGGCCAGCCGAGAGACATAGTCTCTCCAGCGTGTCCTGGGTCTTCCCCGGGGCCTCCTCCCGGTGGGACATGCCCGGAACACCTCACCAGGGAGGCGTCCAGGAGGCATCCTAACCAGGTGCCCGAGCCACCTCATCTGGCTCCTCTCGACACGGAGGAGCAGCGGCTCTACTCTGAGCCCCTCCCGGATGACCGAGCTCCTCACCCTATCTCTAAGCGAGAGCCCAGACACCCTGCGGAGGAAACTCATTTTGGCCGCTTGTATTCGCGATCTCGTTCTTTCGGTCACTACCCACAACTCGTGACCATAGGTGAGGGTAGGAACATAGATTGACCGGTAAATCGAGAGCTTTGCCTTTAGGGTCAGCTCCCTCTTCACCACGACAGACCGCATCACTGCCGACGCCGCACCAATCCGCCTGTCGATCTCCCGCTCCATCCTTCCATCACTCGTGAACAAGACCCCAAGATATTCAAACTCCTCCACTTGGGGCAGGATCTCCTCTCCGACCCGGAGAGTGCACTCCACCCTTTTCCGGCTGAGAACCATGGAATGTTATTTTTAACTTTTAAAGCCCTACATGGACTGGCGCCGGGGTATTTGTCCGATGCGTTTCGGCCATATATTCCGGCGCTTGCCCTCCGGACGCGGGATGTGGGGTTATTAGTTGTCCCGCCCGTATTTTTATTTTAGAGCTCCTTTTCTATGGAATAGCCTCCCCATTTCTATTAGGGAGGCTGATTCCACTAATGTTTTTAAATCCAGACTCAAAACATACTTATTCACTCAATTTTATGGCTGAGTTTGGCGTTTATATGCGCGCACACACACATACATACACATACACAGTTTTTAAAATTATATTAATTTGAATACATTTTAGTTTTTCTTTGTTTTCAGTTTTTCTTTTCTTTTGCTTTTCTGTTAAGCACTTTGAGACCGCTTTGCGATGAAAAGTGCTATATAAATTATGGTTATTATTATTATTATTATTATTATTATTAGTATTATTATTACCACAAGCTCTGCCCCCTAAATATATCTGCCTTTTAAATCGTATTGAGCTACACGTCCCGGCTTCTGCAATCTGTTTTCCCATCTAATGAGTGCTCAGTTTAAAGTCACAGTGGGAGGCGGCAGTGTAGTTTAATGGTTAGGGGGGAACTGGGCTTGTATGGTTGCTGGTTCAATTCCCAGGTGGGGCACTGCTGTTGTACCCTTGAGCTAAAGGTACTGAACCTGAATTGCTTCAGTAAAATATCCAGGTGTATAAATGGATTGTATGTAAAAGAAATGTGAACTGTGTAAGTCGCTCTGGATAAAAGCGTTTGCTAAATGCCTAAAATGTAAAAATTTAGAGAGGGAGAGAGACACACACACTAACACACTGAACACACACACTGACACACAGAACACACACACACACTAACACACTGAACACACACACACTGACAGACTTCTTCTTCTTTCGTATATCATCAGATGGCCAACTCAGTGTCGTGCAGCCATGCCCTCGTCTCCGGTCCTAAGTCGAAAAGGCCAGCTTCTGAGGGTCGGCTGTATAGGGGGCAGCCGGTGATTATGTGCTCGGCAGTCTGTTCAGGCTCGCCACACTCGCATGCCGCACTGTCCGATAGGCCCCACATCTTCAGAGAGGACTTGAAGCGTCCAACACCAGAGCGCAGACGGTTCAGCGAGGTCCATAGATGGCGTGGCATGTCTTCTCCTTTTACCCCGTCTCCTGGGTCCCGGATGTATCGTAGGATGCGGGAGGGCCCAGCCGTCTCCCACGTCTGTTTCCAGGATGCTGCCAGGCAGGCGTCTCTGGACAAGTCCTCAGAGATAGACTGTAGCATCTCTTGTGCTGCCTTGTTGTAGGGATGGCGAGACTTGAGCCTGCATGGTGGTGCCGGTGTTTTTGTGGCTTTGTGCAGGATGTGCCAGTCATACTTCTGGGCTTTTCTTGCCAGGGCGAGGGTAGCCGCATCCCGTCGAAGACTGGCTGTGGCGATTCCAGCTAGGACTGGCAGGTAGGACACAGGGGTGGGTTTCAGACAACCAGTTACTATCCGGAAGGCGCTGTTAATGACAGTATCTACCTTGTTCACATGTGGACTTCTGCTCCAGGCAGGGGCGCAGTATTCTGCTACGAGAAGGACCAGGGCTTGCGTGGATATGCGTAGGGTCTGGGGAGAAGCTCCCTAAGTTGAACCCGCCAGGCGGCGGATGAGTGAGACCCTTGCTGTTGTCTTGGTCTTCACTTTATCCAGGTGTTGCTTGTAGGACAGTGTCCGGTCCAAGCATATGCCGAGGTACTTGGGGGCTTGCTGGAACTCCAGGCGGTTGTTGCCAACATGCACGTCCAGTTCCCTTCTTGCTTCCCGATTGTTGAGGTGGTAAGCTGCAGATACTGGTTTGCCCATGCTGAGCTGAAGATGCCACTTCTGGAGGTAGTCTGCCAGGATGCCCATGTGTCGGTTGAGGCCATCTTCCATCGCCTTCCATGTTGGGCATCGAAGCATGATGGCCAAGTCGTCCACATAGCCGTACTTGCTAGATGTTGTATCCGGCAGGTCGTGAATGTAGATGTTGAACAACATTGGTGAGAGGACGGAGCCTTGCGGGACACCGTTCTTCAACCTTCGGAGCCTGCTGGTCTGGCCATCGCTGGTCTGTAGTATAAAGCTTCGGTTTGATAGCATCTCCATGATGAACCGCACCATGTGCCGGTCCAGGATTGTCCTCAACAGTTTCAGATGTAGTCCACGGTGCCACACGGTATCATAGGCGGCTGTCAGGTCCAGGAATACTACTCCAGCTTTCTCGTTATCCTGAAAGCTGTCCTCGATGTCCTGAGTGAGTAGCGTTACCTGATCCACTGTTGACCTGCCTCGGCGGAAGCCGGCTTGTTCCGGTGGGAGTTGTGGGTCCACCACTCGCTCGATGCGGCTGTGAATCAGTCTCTCCAGGATCTTATATGGGACACAGAGCAGAGAGATGGGCCTATAGGACTTCCGGTCTTCGGCGGGTTTGTTTGGCTTTGGCAAGGCTATGACGGAAGCACGGCGCAAGGTCTTTGGGAGCTTGGACCTCCGGAAGCATGATGAGAAGAACGAGCATAGCCAGCGAGATGTTCTTTCACTTTGGTGTATGACAAACTCGACCTGATGACTTGCCTGGCTTCAGTTTGTTGATTGCTGCACTTAGTTCGGCTGCTGTGAAGTCTCCTGAGAGGTTAGCATCGGCGCTAGCTGCTCTGGAGAGAGATGATACCTCACCCGAGGTCAGTCGTGTGAAGTTTTTGTCAGCATCAGGGAAGCGGCCATTTTTCAGGAGCTGGGAAGCAATGGCATCTGCAGTCACTGGACACCTGCGGGGTGTTGTTTTTCTCCCCGAGAGCAGGTTGATGGTCTGCCACGCCTTCCGGCTAGAGTGGGTGAAGTCGATAGATTCCACAACTTCAGTCCACCTGACCCTTCGGGTGTCGTCCAGCTTCTGCAGTAGGGTTGTTGCTGTTGCGTCCATTTCTTCCCTGGAGCTCGCCTGCTGGTGTTGGCGCAGTAGGCAGCTGCACTCCTCATCCCAGCCCGGGATGTAGTTCTTGTTGTAGCCACGCGGGATGTTGTGCTTTGCTGCCCTTAGGAGGACTTCACAGTAGGCGGCGTATGCAGCATCCACATCATCTGCTTCTGGGTCCAGGAGACCAGCCGTTCTTCTTTCTGTTTCCGCCATAAACATCTGCCAGTTCGCCTTCCTGAAGTTCCATCTCCTGACCGGTTTGCCAGCTACCGGCTGTACCAGTGATGGTACTTTGATGATGGATGGCCGGTGGTGTGAACGAGGGAACTTGTCCAAGACACGTCTCTCTCCGGTTTCAGGTCGTTGCTGCGGCATACGGCGAAGGCCAGGTCTGGGTTGGTGTAAGAGTTCCAGCGTGCAGAAAAGAAGCTTGGGGGCTCTTTTAGGTCATAGAGTAGCATTGCTTCAGTGTTAGAAGCCCACTCACTCAGCACTTCCCCATCCTGTGATGTGTGGTTGTAACCCCAATCTGTATGTTGGCAGTTGAAGTCCCCTGCATAGATGGTGGGAGCAGTCACAGATGGAAGTGATGATATAGTCAGCGCTGTTGGTGGGGGCTTGTATACATTCACAACAGATGTTTCTTGGATTTTGGTGATCAGCCACTCAATGTTGCAGCCAGGTGGAGATTGGCTAGTGGCTGACCAGCTCAATCCTTCCCAGACAAAGGTTGCCATTCCATGCTTCTTGCTGTGGATGGATCCAGCGAGGAAGAACCCAGGCAGCTTGAGGTTGTCGTCAGAAACCCAGTGTGTCTCTTGCAGGAGAACAGCTGCCACTTTGTTGGAATCGGCGAGATGTCTGATGACTTAGAGTTTGGCGATGGTAAGGCCCTCGGCGTTGAGTTGGAGCACTGACAGACCTTGGTTTTCGACGGTGGGGGTTACCACCCGTCCTGAAGAGGACGTTCTCTGCCTTGGTCTTGACCTTGGCTTGTACCTTGGTCTGCCAGCTCGATGATTCTTTGGCGACATTAGTTTCATGAGTTGGTCTTGCACCATTTCTCACTACTCACAGGAGAGGCCGCATGAAGGCTGTTGTCTTCTCCCCGACTGACAGACTGAACATACTGAACACACACACTAACACACTGAACACGCACACTAACACACTGAACACACACACTAACACACACACTGACACACTGAACACACTGAACACACACACTAAACACACACACTAACACACTGAACACACACACTGAACACACACACTAACACACTGAATGCACATTGACACACTGAACACACACTAACACACTGAACACACACACTAACACACTGAACACACACTAACACACTGAAAACACACACTAACACACTGAACACACACACTGACACACTGAACAAACACACTGAACACACACACACACTGTTCAGTGTGTGTGTTCAGTGTGTTTGTGTATGTGTGTGTGACTGTGTGTGTGTGTGTGTGTGTGTGTGTGTGTGTGTGTGTGTGTACATGCAGCAGGAGCTAGCGGGGATTTCCCAGTCTGCATGTTTATGGATCAGACCCAGAGAGTAGATCTGCTCTGTTTATGAGAGTAGATCTGCTCAGTGCTCCTGGTTCTATGAGAGTAGATCTGCACTGTGCTCCTGTTTCTATAAGAGTAGACCTGCCTGTTCTATGAGAGTAGATCTTCAGTGTTCTCCTGGTTCTATGAGAGTAGATCTGCAGTGTGCTGCTGGTTCTATGAGAGTAGATCTGCCTGTTCTATGAGAGTAGATCTGCAGTGTGCTCCTGGTTCTATGACAGTAGATCTTCAGTGTTATACTGGTTCTATGAGAGTAGATCTGCAGTGTTATCCTGGTTCTATGAGAGTAGATCTGCAGTGTGCTCTTGGTTCTATGAGGGTAGATCTGCCTGTTCTATGAGAGTAGATCTGCACTGTTCTGCTGGTTCTATGAGTGTAGATCTGCAGTGTGCCATAAATGGTTCCATTTGCCTTTTGTGCGATAGCAAGCGTCCTATGATTAATATTTTTATACATAGAGAAGTTTTTGTTACCAGCGTTGAGCATGGCATCCTATGCATTGTATTTAGATAGGAGTGTATTTGTGTCCACAGCATGGATGTTATAAAAATAATTTTCCACTGGAAAGATTTTTATCAAAAAACCTCATTGTCGGGCCTCCCGCGTGGTCCAGTGGTTTCAACGTTCCACTAGGGGGCGGCAATTGGCTGTCTGCCCCAGGGAGGAGGGAGGGAAGCCGACATAATTCGCTGCGCGCAGGAGTGATACCGGAATTACAGTCGACAGCACGACGAGTGCCGTCTTGGAGGAGGCAGCCTCATTGTCCATGAAATGATAAAAGTGTAACACATTTATTCCGATTTCTTCATTATCATTAGGCCTACGGGGAAACGGAGGGAAAGTGAAATCAGTTCCTACATGGAAGCAACGGTTCTTCCCTTCTTATATTATAGGTGGCAATGTTAGCTTAATGGTTAGGGAGCTGGGCTTGTAACTCAGAGGCTGCTGGTTCGATTCCCAGGTGGGGACACTGCTGTTGTACCCTTGAGCTAAAGGTACTTAACCTGAATTAACATTTTAGCTTCAGTAAAATATCCAGCTGTATAAATGAATTGTAAAACATGAAATGTTAAACTGTGTCTTCGTGGCTTTTCATCAATACTCTCAAACACTGCAGCGCAGAAAATCTTTCCATCTTGAATAAAATTGTATCTGGATAAGAGCGTCTGCTAAATGCCTAAAATGTAAATGTAACTGTAAATGTTCATGGGGTATGAATAATATTTCAACAACCACATTGGAACTGAAAATAATCCCCTACTGGGACAGTAGACATATCGAATAGAAAAGTCAACTTTATGACTTTATTTTCCCTAAAAAGTGGAGTTTGTTCTGCACATAAGATCTCGTGAGAATACGGAACCAATGCATGCATGAGACCGCATTACCCACACTAAAGCACACATAACACCATCGAGCAAGACCACAGTGACAATTTAATACTAATTATTACATGGTAGTTATTATATTTACATTCTCTCCCTGTGTGTGTGTGTGTGTGTGTGTGTGTGGAGTGAGTCTCTCTTTCTCTCTCTCTCTCTCTGTGTGTGTGTGATAGTGTATAGAGTCTCTCTCTGTCTCTCTGTTTCTCTCTCCTCTCTCTCGCTCTTTCTCCCTCCCTTTGTGTGAAAGTGTGTAGACTTTGACTCTCTCTGTGCTTTTTAACGTTAAAACAGATTTCAGCACTGGAAGACATTTTTTTAAGAAGTTGCGAAAGCCTTCCTGAGCCTGTGGGATTTGGAGCATATGGTGGGGTTGTGTTTTGGGAAAGTGTGTGGTCTGGTTTTTGGGTTGATTTGAGCTGCGTCTCTGAGCGAGGCCATCGCTGCAGATGAAGCCCTTCAGGTGTTTACTGAAAGAGCAGGAGGGTTTGGCTCTTCTGAGTCCTTCTCCCTCTCACGATGAGGCCCAGAACCACCCACACCACTCTTTATGAGAGACACTCTTACTGTACATCACCATGATTTATGGCTCCCACAGTTCTCCCACACCACTCCTCCACACCCTCATCAGTACTATGAGTGAGTACAGTACAGTGAGAGAGGTGCTGAATATGAGCTGCTTTGTCCAAGGTTCTGAATCCGATATGCGTTGTCCATGGTGCTGAATTCCATTGCCGCTGTGCAAGGTGGTGAATTTATTTTGAGCTAGTTTATTTTTAGTCCAAGGCCACACAACGAAGCAGGTTCCACGAGTGTGGTCGTCTCTCCCGATCCGGTCAAACGGAGGTTTATTATCCTCAGCAGGAGGGGCTGCGTAACACCAGGTGTGGGTTCACCTGGGCTCACCTGGGCTCACCTGGCCTCACCTGGCCTCACCTGACCGTAATGTTTACTGCGGGTCTGATGCTGATGATAAACTGCACAGCCAGGTGAGGTGCTGGGGAGTGAATCGCTGCTGTTCTCATTACTCATTCAGTGTGAGAGGGAGCTTCCCTCTGTCTGTGGGCCTGAGAGACGGAGACTGAGACGGAGACGGAGACAGTCTGTGGGCCTGAGAGACAGAGAGAGGAGAGTCTGTCTGTGGATAGCCTTGTCCACTGTTAATAGTAATAATAACAGGGAAATTATGTGTGTATGTGCGTGTGTGTGTGTGAGGGCGATTATGTGTGTGTGCGAGTGTGTGAGTGTATAATTTATACATAATCCAGCAAGCCCGTCTCCCTCAGCGCCTGCAACCAACTCCCATTTGTGCCGCCGTGAAAACAATGCTCCCTCATGCGTGTGTGTTTGTGAGGGCGATTATGTGTGCGTGTGCGCGACTTCATTAGTCAGGGAATCAACAAAGAGTCGGGTTCCTGCCTCCGTGATTTTGGCCATGACAGAGTGCGGTCTCCGCCTCCTTACTCCGAGACCAATGACACAACACACGTTTCACCTGCCCTAACAAGCTTTACCTGCCCTAACGAGCCTCACCTCTTCGCCTGCCCTAATGAGCCTCACCTGCCCTAACGAGCCTCACCTGCCCTAACGAGATGCTTCACCTGCCCTAACAAGCTTCACCTGCCCTAACGAGCTGCTCACCTGCCCTAACAAGCTTCACCTGCCCTAACAAGCTTCACCTGCCCTAACAAGCTTCACCTGCCCTAACAAGCTTCACCTGCCCTAACGAGCTGCTTCACCTGCCCTAACGAGCTGCTTCACCTGCCCTAACGAGCTTCACCTGCCCTAACGAGCTTCACCTGCCCTAACGAGCTGCTTCACCTGCCCTAACGAGCATTACCTGCCCTAACGAGCTTCACCTGCCCTAACGAGCTTTCATATACCAACACTGTGGCTTCTTTCCTTCCTGGTAAGGTGAGACCAGTAAACCCATTACCTCTCCCAGCCAGTGTACCTCATAAAAGAGCATTGCATGCTATCCGCATGTTAATCTACTGAAAGCAGCCGACGTGCATTTCTGGTTGTTTTTACATTTACATTTTAGGCATTTAGCAGACACTCTTATCCAGAGTTTACATTTCTTTACGTACAATCCATTTAAACAGCTGGATATTTTACTGAAGCAATTCAGGTTAAGTACCTTTAGCTCAAGGGTACAACAGCAGTGCCCCCACCTGGGAATTGAACCTGCAACCTCTGAGTTACAAGCCCAGCTCCCTAACCATTACACTACACTGAGGAGCTGCTTGTGAGACAGCTGCATCGGACAAGGCAGTCGCTTTTTAACGTTTGGCAAGAGAGGGGTGGAGATCTAACAGATGGCACCAAACAGGTGTTGTGGGCCCCTACATGCTAATGAACACCACCGGGACTTGGGCCTCTTGTGGCTCCTACATGCTAATGAACACCACCGGGACTTGGGCCTCTTGTGGCTCCCACATGCTAATGAACACCACCGGGGCTCTTTCTCCTGGGGTGGATCTGAGCGATGGCTATTCCCAAATCCCGCCTCCTACTCTTGGAATGCTCCTTTATCCTGGAACGATTTCAGACGGCCGAGATCATAGCATCTGGGAATGCCCGCGTGGAGAGAGAGGAAGATATGTCTCTTCTTCTGCCACTGCTGTGAATCATGGGCCTTGAGTGCGACATGGCAGCAATGTGACAGTGGGTGGATGAATGATGTGGTTCTGTATGGCTCAGTAGGTAGAGCATGGTTCTGTAAAAGGTCGTGACCCCAGAATACGGTCGGCCCTTATCCCCTTTTCCACACTAACCTGAATTACATCCTAGAATTAAAATGTCGCCCTTTTTTTCTGTCTCTCTGTCTCTCTCCCCTCTCTCTTTCTCTCTCCTTCTTTCTCTCTCTCTCCCTCTTTCTCTCTCTCTCCCTCTTTCTCTATCTATCTCTATCTATCTATCTCTCTCCCTATCTCTAATTCTCTCTGTCTCTCTCCCTCTCTCTCTTCCTCCCTTTCTCCCTCTCTCTCCCTCTCTCTCTGTGTCTCTCTCTTCCTCCCTTTCTCCCTCTCTCTCCCCCTCTCTCTCTGTCTCTCTCCCTCTCTCGCTGTCTGTATTCCTCTCTTTCTCTGTCTCTCTCTCTCTCTCTCTCTTTCTCTTTCCTTGTCTCTCCCTATCTCTCTCCCCCTCTCTCTCTCCCTCCCTCTCTTTCTCTCCCTTTCTCTCCCCCTCTCTCTCCCTCTCTCTCTCTCTCTCTCTCTCTCTCTCTCTCTCTCTCTCTCTCTCTCTCTCTCTCTCTCTCTCTTTCTTTGTCTCTCCCTATGTCTCTCTCCCCCTCTCTCTCCCTTTCTCTCTCCCTATCTCTCTCTCTCACTCCCCCTTTATCTCCCTTTCTCTCTCCCTATCTCTCCCCCCTCTCTCCCTCTCTCTTCCTCCCCCCCTTTCCCTCCCTCCCTCTCTTTCTCCCCCTCTCTCTCTCTGTCTCTCTCCCCCTCCCTATTGCTCTCTCTCTCTCTTCCTCTCCCTCTTTCTCTCTCTCTCTCCCTCTTTCTCATCCTCTCTCTCCCTATCTCTCTCCCCCCTCTCAATTCAATTCAAATGGCTTTATTGGCATGACAAGATCACTCTCGTATTGCCAAAGCACACATTTACAATTACAGGTATAACACATGGACAGATTTACACAAGACACAGAAAGGTATACATTTTTAGACATAACACACAATATGACATTAATTAAGTAATTACAGGCTGTGAGCAGTCATTCCTTGTCCCTCAATTTAATCCCTCAACTCTCTCTCTGTCTCTCAATTCAATTAAATTCAAATAGCTTTATTGGCATGAACAAATATATAGTGATCTTATAGTGGTTGTGAGTCCCTCAGGCTATGGCAGGCAGATATGTATTTAGCTGCCAGAGGAGCTGTTGTTCCTTCACCCAGGAGAACTGCCAGTTTCTCCTCTGGCGTTAACAGTAGGAAGTTTGGTATTTTCTTGGCTATTTCCCCGAAGTGGAAGTCTCTTACTGAAGAGAACTTCTCACAGTGGAGAAGTTCTCTCTCTCTCTCTCTCTCTCTCTCTCTCTCTCTCTCTCTCTCTCTCTCTCTCTCTCTCTCTCTCTCTCTCTCTCTCCCTTTCTCTCTCTCTCTCTCTCTCTCTCTCTCTCTCTCTCCCTCTCTCTCCCCTTCCCTCTCTCCCTCTCTCTCTCCTCCTCCCTCTCTCCCTCTCCCCCTCTCTCTCTCCTCTCTCTCTCTCCCCCTCTCCCTCTCTCCCCCTCTCTCTCTCTTCTCTCTCCCTCTCCCTCTCTCTCTCTCTCCCCCTCCCCCCTCCATGATTTGCCTGCAGACTCATGGCTAATTGAATCTTCTGATGGCAGAAGTCAGTCTTGTGTAATTAGTGTGCGATATGAGCTGCAACGTTCGTTTGAAAAGTTCAACGTCTGCCACACAAAATGTGACAGCCAATTAATTTGTTTTAGAAGACTTAATTAACGTTAGCATAAATAAATGAACAGAAATGTCTTTATGAAGCTTTCTTATGAAGCAGAGATTGGCACATTAGTATTCCCATCCTGTCCTACTGCACACTCCTGGTGTATGCAGGATTTAGCTCTTAGGAAGAGCACAAAGTTGAGGCTTGTGTTCAGTTCCACTTCCTGCTCAAACTGTGGTTTAATGCTCGACGTCTGTCTCAGAGTTTATAATGTGAGTTTATAATGTGAGTTTATAGTTTATAATGTGAGTTTATAATGTGAGTGTGGAGGGCGTCGGTCTCGGCCAGATGGGAGTGGCATGGTTGCCTTTGTTTTACATGTGGTGGAGGTCTTTGGAACAAGGAGACTTTCCGGGGGCAGGTTCGGCACTCTCATAGGGTGTGAGAGTGAACTGTCGCCCTGAAGGTTGCTCCAAAGGCTATAATTGATTTAATTATGATTGAATTGGTGTCAATCAGGTAATTGATGTGGAAGTCAATTGACTGATTGGGTTTGTGTGTGAGAATGTGAAATGTTTGGTGTTGAGTGATTGTGATTGGGTGAGTGTTTGATAGATGGGTGATTGCCTCACGAGTCCCATCTGAGCCAGGCAGAAAGTAAGCCTATTTAAGAGCAGGTGGGGCGAGAGGGTAATCAGTTAGTCTTTTGTCTTTTTCATTTATGTGTGCATTTCAAGAGAGTTTGTGTGAATCGAGGGATGGTCTTGTCATTCGTGTGTGTGTGTGTGTGTGTGCGTGCCCGCGTATCGTGTAGTGTTTGTGTGACCTAATGTCAAGTGTGACTCTGTCGGGCATGGTGGCGCATGTTTGTAATCCAAGCTGCTGGGAGGCGGAGTCTGTGGAATATATGTTGAGTTCTGTGTGCGTTTGTCGAAAGTGACTGAGTGTGGGAAAGAGGGAGAGGGGGCGCACTAAGAGTGTCTGCCTCTCTCCCTCGGTGTGATCGTGAAAGAGAGCGAGAGGGCACCCTGAAAGAGGGTCCGCCTCTCGCCCTCGGGGTGATTGGAGAGCGAGAGGGTGCCCTGAAAGAGGGTCCGCCTCTTGCCCTCGGTGTGATTGGAAGAGAACTCGCACTGGAGAGTGTCTCTGGACAATGGTGGAGAGTGTCTCGGGGCTGGATGCCAGAGAACTCTCACTGTGAGGAGTGGCGAGGGTCTTGGTATGTTTGGGGTAAAAGAGAACTCGATAAAAGAGAACTCGGACTGGAAAGTTTGAGTGTCTCTGTGTGCATGGGTTTGGGAAGCACTTGAAAAGTCACTGGAGATGTGTGTGGAGTGTGTGTCGGGACAGTGAGTAGAGTTCTACCCTGTCCCGGTGAGTGTTGATGTGTGTTTAATGTGAATGTATGAAGGCGGTGTGGAAAGCCGCTGATTGTTTGTGTTTGTTCTGTGTTTCCCCGGAAGGGGATTCCCCTCTCGGAGGAGGCAGGGCTTTCATTTATGGTTTGATTATTTTAGCTTGTTATTTTAGTTCATTGTTTTTGCCCGAAAGCTTTGCGGCAAGTAGGTTGAAGATTTTGTGTTTGTTTGTTTTATGTTAACCTGCTCTCCCACTGTGTCTCTCCCATGTCTGGGGGGGGGAGACAGAAAAAAATAAAAATCCGGTCCATAGACCGGCAAACTCCACTTCGTCTCCAGACTGCTCTGTTCCCATCCAGGGATTGTCACGTGGCGTGTGACAGTGAGTTTATAGTTTATAATGTGAGTTTATAATACGTTATATTAAAAGTGCTCAGCTTTACCTTTTAAAAATCGGACGTCCCGCCGGCGGGACATAGATACGATCTGCGCGAATTCGGCCAAATACAGAAAAGTTACGTTAACAAAAGTGCACATGCCTTATATGGCTAGAAAGCTACGATTCTTGTGATTCGAATGATATAAACTATTCCAAGATAAGATCACAACAGCAGGTACAATCAGCCGCTATGTCAGACCTACAACAAACCAACAAACGAAAAAAATTCTAGTCAACTCACCTACAAATTCAAATTGTAATCCACCGATCGATTACAATCCGACTAAAACGCTTATGTGACATTGGCAAAGAGTCCAGGCGATCCAATCCAGTAAAATATATAGTCCAAACCTCATTTTTCCTTCAAAAACACGCAGGAACCGCTGGAGCAAAAATACGCGTTTCACTACAGACATGCGTAATCTTGCAAGTTTTCAGCTTCTAACTCCGGGTCAGGATCTCAGAATTACCATATTTTACTACAAAAATGTCTGACAGGTCTGACCTTTTGAATGACACCTCATTTGACCAAATAGGAGCTCCCAAGCGGCCTCAATAGCCGTCAATAGCCAATGCGTGTCCGTGTTCACCGGGATTGCCTTCTTATCTTTGATTTACGATAGCCTTATCAAATCGAAGCCGATTTAGCTGATAACTGACACATATCATTGTTTAGCTAATCCAATGAGCTAACGACATTTGGTTGGTTGAGCGGTCCTATATAAACTCACTTCTGGATAGGTTTATTGTACCAGTGGCCACGCGTAATTGCGCATCCCTATGATTACGCAGCTATGCGAATAATCTAGTAATGGCGAAACGGAGTGAAAATTTGAAATATTCAAGTATTTCATTATATTATAACATATATTGTTGTATATTTTGACATAAATAAACTATAGTTTAGTCTTTTGTTTGACTGTGAAGTGAAACTAACTTCTAAAAGGTAGTTTCTTATAAATTAGTCTGTGCCTGTGTTTGTCTTTTGTTTGACTGTGAAGTGTGAATTGTATGTGTGTGCTGTGTGTGTCCCCCCTTTGTGCCCTCGCTCTTTTGTTTGACTAGGGAAGTGTGAAAGTGTATGTGTGTCTTCCCCCTTTGTGTTTCATTGTGTGACTGAACTGCTGATGTGAGATGAGCTGTAAAAAAGAATACAGAAAGGACACTATAACCTCACTCAGGGATTTTGTAAATAGTTCATGTTTGCTGTGTTTTATTTATGCTCTATACTTTTTGAATGCAAATTTTATTTTTATTTCAAAATTGTATTTGTTCAGACAAGAAAGAAAAGGCCCCTTTGGAGTCTCCAAATGGCACAGTTTGGGAACGCCTGGTGGTACCCTTCAAAAAAACTGTGTAATATGTTCATTTTTTTGAGGTTTTGTTCTGAAATTTGAACCTGAACTTGGTAACACTTCATGCTATGTTCCTATGGTGTTTTCCAGCTTATACCTACCAGCTATAGTCACCTGCAGGCATCTGTTTCTACAAAAAATTCCAGGCGGAATTTATATCCTTCAAATTCAGCACATTCAGACCACTATTACACAGTGCCAGAGGCACTTAGTGATTCTGACTGTTTTGCAATTCAAAAATTCAGTGTTATCTTTTGAATGAGACCAAAACCATGCATATACTGCAAGCGGTTGAAGAGCAGCTTTAATTTACTTTTGGGTATGTCGTTTTTGGGCGTTTTTGATAAATTCACTTAAACATGTAAGAGGTTTTAAGAAACACCAGCCAGAGATACCAACCAGAGTCGGTATCTTAACTCCTAATTTTCCACTATTTTACCTTCTTATAGAAAAAGGGTTACCACAAATATGTATATACATACAGCTCTGGAAAAAATTAAGGGACCACTGCAAAATGATCAGTTTCTCTGGTTTTACTGTTTATAGGTATGTGTTTGAGTAAAAATGAACATTTATGTTTTATTCTATAAACTACTGACCTTTCTCCCAAACTCCAAATTAGATTATTGTCATTTAGAGCATTTATTTGCAGAAAATGACAACTGGTCTATCACATGCCACGTGACAAACCCTGGATGGGAACAAGCAGCTCAGCTTTGTTTGATGGCTTGTGATCATCCATCTTCCTCTTGATCACTTTCCAGAGGTTTTCAATGGGGTTCAGGTCTGGAGATTGGGCTGGCCATGACAGGGTCTTAATCTGGTGGTCCTCCATCCACACCTTGATTGACCTGGCTGTGTGGCATGGAGCATTGTCCTGCTGGAAAAAACAATCCTCAGAGTTGGGGAACATTGTCAGAGCAGAAGGAAGCAAGTTTTCTTCCAGGATAACCTTGTATGTAGCTTGATTCATGCGTCCTTCACAAAGACAAATCTGCCCGATTCCAGCCTTGCTGAAGCACCCCCAGATCATCATCGATCCTCCACCAAATTTCACAGTGGTGTTATGACCGACACTCAAGCAGTCAAAAACAAACATGGAGACCAGACCAGGTAAAACGTTTTCAATATTCTGTGTGTGTGGATGCGTGTCAGTGTGAATCTGTAGAGGGGTGTTGGAGTGTGAGTGCAGGTGGAGTGTGACAATCCAATATAACAACAAGATAAAGTATGCTACTAAAAGTACCAACCCGATACCCGCAGCCACCAGCCCAGTCAAGAGCTAAGTGCAGTGTGAGACAACAATCTCCTGAGATATCATTATCTCCCGAGCACCTGGGCGAAGCCACTTATAAAGGGGCTTTCCCAGGTGCTACCACTAGGTAGCTAATTAGCCACAAACAGCAATTAAGGCAATTCCAGGAAAAGGGAAGGACGGCATGCAACACTGCCACCAGCTGGCCGACAGCCATAACTGCAGTTGAGGAAGACAGGGCATGGTCGTCACATCTCCCCCCTCAAGAGAGACCCCCCCCTGGCCACCAAAGCAGGTCTATTGAGCAAGAAATACAAAAACATAAATTAGTCTATCAACCATTTCTTTATTACTACCTACCACTCCCAATCCCAGTAACACCCTCCCAAAACCCCAGATACCAACCACACCCCAATCCCAGCCGCGCGAACTGAGAGAGAGAGAGAGAGGGAGAGAGAGAGAGACAAGAAGAAAAGACAGAGAAACAGACCGACAGACTAAACGGGCGCTCGAGAGAGTGCATCCGCCGCAATATTCTCTCGACCTTTTATGTGAGAAACCTGCAGGTTAAAACCCTGTAGGTACAGACACCAGCGCATAAGCCGTTGGTTCGGATTCTGCATGGAGTGCAGAAAGGTCAGGGGATTGTGGTCAGTAAACACCACAATCGGCCCTGCACCTGCCCCCACATACACCTCAAAATGCTGCAATGCCCAAATGAGTGCTAATGCTTCTTTTTCAATTACTGAATAGTTGTACTGGCAAGAATTGAATTTCCTGGAGAAATAGGACACTGGGCGGTCAAGCCCATGCCCATCCTCCTGTATCAACACAGCGCCAGCTCCAATGCCGCTTGCATCAGCCTGAATTTTGAAAGGTGTGTCAAAACGAGGAGCAGCGAGTACGGGAGCGCAACAGAGTAAAGACTTGATGTTTTCAAAAACGTCTTGACAGAGGGTGACCAGTCAAACACCTTGTGTTTTCCAAGGAGGTCAGTCAAAGGGGCAACCACTGTGGAAAAATTTGGGCAAAAGGCACGATAATAGCCAATCATTCCTAGGAAACGCATCAATTCCTTTTTGGAAGTCGGAGCAGGATAACACATAATGGCGTCCACCTTAGCCTGTACAGGACGAACTTCACCTTGGCCAACTATTCGTCCCAGGTATGTAACAGTGGCCCGTGCGAACTCACACTTGGCAAGGTTCACCGTTAGATTTGCAGAGACTAACCGGTCAAGGAACGCACCGAGTCGTTGGACATGCTGTTCCCAGCTGTCACTATAAATTACAACATCATCAAGATACACTGCACATCCTTCCAAACCATTGATTACTGTATTCATCAACCTTTGGAAGGTAGACGGGCATTACGAAGACCGAAAGCCATCACGGAATATGAAAATAAACCATCCGATGTAATAAAAGCAGAGATCTCCTAGCACGCTCCGTAAGGGGTACCTGCCAATAACCCTTTAGCAGATCCAGTTTGGTTACAAAAACGGCACTACCCAGTTGATCGATACAATCCTCCATCCTAGGTAAGGGATAGCGATCAGGTTTAGTCACTGAGTTTAACTTCCAGTAATCGGTGCAAAAACGAAAAGACCCATCCGGTTTATTTACAAGTAAGCACGGGCTCGCCCAGGGAGACGAAACATGTTCCGCGATACCATTTTCCAACATGTAATTAATTTCAGCAGTTAGATGTTTCTGTTTTCCGTATGGTACTCGGTAGAATCTTTGTTTAATTGGGGCGGCATCTCCCACGTCTATATCATGCGTAAGCACAGTGGTTTTAGACGCGGTATCGGAAAACAAAGACGGGTGCAATTTAATTAATTTAACAAGATCTGACCGCTGTGCAGGAACCAAGTGACTCAATTGAGAATTAAGGGTTTGCAACACCTCCGAATTGTTCAACCGACCTTGGAAGACACACTCAGGGGGCATTTGGAAATCCTCCTCACTGGCAGGCTCAAACACCGAATCCCCAACAGTTGTGAGTACAGACTTACATTCAACCGTTTTCACTGAAGTCTCCTCCTCATCCATTTTTACTGCTACCGTCAGAGGAGAATAATAGGGTTTTAAAAGGTTAATGTGACAAAGCTGTATTCGCTTTTTCCTATCTGGGGTCTGAATCAAATAGTT
This sequence comes from Aldrovandia affinis, assembly GCA_029706075.1. Classification (NCBI taxonomy): domain Eukaryota; kingdom Metazoa; phylum Chordata; class Actinopteri; order Notacanthiformes; family Halosauridae; genus Aldrovandia; species Aldrovandia affinis. The sequence continues at coordinate 3,292,784 of JAINUG010000106.1, read as the reverse complement.
TCGATCCGTAAGGCGCTTGTCCACCATATAAGGACCACTAAACTTTGCTTTAAAAGGAGATCCCAGAACAGGTAAGAGAGCTAAAACCTGATCTCCCGGCCGAAACTGGCGGTTTTCAGCTTGGAGATCAAATAAACGCTTCATCTTATCTTGTGAGACAGTAAGATTTTCCTTAGCTAAGACACAGGCTCGATAAAGTCTCAGCCTGAAATCGCTCACATAGTCAATCACATTCGGGGGAGGGTTAGCTGTTTTCCAATTATCAGCCAACACTGTTAAAGGGCCACGAACTGTGTGACCAAAGACCAGTTCATTTGGAGAAAAACCAGTGCTTTCCTGGGCCACTTCCCTAACTGCCAAGAGCAACCAAGGTAACCCTTCTTCACAGTCCCTTGCCAACTCCACACAATAAGTCCGCAACATAGATTTTAAAGTTTGGTGGAATCGTTCCAAGGATCCCTGACTCTCAGGATGGTAAGCTGATGAGACATTATGTTTAATGTTTAACTGTTTCAAGACATGAGCAAACATATTAGACATAAAATTAGAACCTTGGTCACTTTGGACGATCTTAGGAATCCCAAAGATAGAAATGAAATTATTTAAAGCTCGCAAAACTGGCTTGGCTCGGATAGAGGGTAGGGGATAAGCCATCGGATAACGAGTAGTTTGACACATCACGGTCAACAAATACTTGTTACCACGACAAGAGGGAGGAAGAGGGCCTACACAGTCCACAATGAGATATGAGAATGGCATTTCCACTACCGGAATAGGGTACAGTGGAGCGGGGCTTATTTTATGGGTGGGCTTGCCTGCCAACTGACAAACATGACATGTTTTACAAAATGCAGCTACGTCTCTTTAAACGTGGCCAGACAAAATTACGTAAGATGCGGTTGTACGTTTTCTTCACCCCTAGATGGCCAGCAACATTTTCATGCGAGATCCTCAGCACCATTCCTCTGAACTTTGTAGGGACTACAATTTGATCGATAACCTGCTCTTCCAGGACACCTAAATGAAATGACCATTTTCTCATTAACAAACCACTTTTAATGTAATACCCCGAAGGGGCATTCTCTAACTCAACCACCGGGCAAACCATGTTGAACAATGGTTGTAAGGTAATATCATTCTTTTGTTCTGCTATGACCTCCTCTCTGGCAACAGTTGTCAATGGTCCGGAAATTTAACCTCCTCAGCTTTTAGCTGGGTCAGATCAGAAACACCTGTAGTGTTGAGCCATGTGGGCAAGCAGCGCTTCGCCTGAGTACTAAGCTCCAGTTTTGGCTCTAGGTTGGTGCGGTTTCTAGCCATAGCGCGTGTCACTGCACACGCAGGGAGCACTGAAGGGTGTTGTTTAGCGAGTTCATCCAACTCCCTAGAAGAAACCGGGTCCGGTAACCACCACAGGTTGTGTATTTTCCAGACCTTACCACCAGCTAGGTCGTTGCCAAGAATAACTTCCACTCCTTCCACAGGTAAGGAGTGCCGGACAGCAACCACCACATCATCCTTCACCAGATCAGAGTCCAAATGAACCTTATGCAGAGGTATATTCATGGGAATTAGACCAATGCCACGAACCAAGACATTCTCCCCAGTAGCGGAAAATTCAGAAAAGGGCAAAACAGTGTCAAGAACTGAAGTTTGAGCAGCGCCAGTGTCTCTTAACACGCCCACATGTTTTTTACTGAGACCGCCTACAATGGAGACATAACCCTCAGAGATAAAAGGACCATACTCTGCTTCCACAATTTTGGCATTGGAAAGTTCCTTTTGGCCTGAGAGACCCACATGAGAAACAGCTGACATAGGTGAACAGCTAACAGAGACAGCCAAACCCATCGGCTTTGCATACACAGCAGTAGAAGAGGACTTCCGAGTTTTAGAAATTGGACACTCGTTTCGCCAGTGACCCTTATTTTTACAACCATGGCACACACGGGTAGGATCATATTTACCATTTGTACCCGGAACAGACCGGACTACAGGGGCAGAATCACTCCCACCAGAGCCAGAACGAGAAGGGAAAGCTTTTCGCTGGTCAAAACTCTGAGAACGGAAAACAGAGTGATTATGTTTATGGGTGAGAACATAATCATCAGCCAGTACAGCGGCAGAGGCAGCAGTGCTCGGGGCACGTTCACTGATGTAAGTTGCCACAGACTCAGAAATTGAATTTTTAAACTGCTCCAGGATAACTAACTCACTGAGTGCTTCAAATGTTGAAACTTCTGAAGATTTACACCACCGGTTAAAGTGATTAGTTAGCTCTCTGACAAAGTCAACATGTGTTTGCTTGTCAGTATGTTTCCATTTTCTGAATCTCTGCCTATAGCTTTCAGGTACGAGCTCATAGACTTTTAACACAGCATCTTTCACCTCTTTATAAGATGAGACGTTACTATCCAACGCAGTTAATGCTTCTTGAGCCTTTCCAGTGAAGACACACTGTAACAATAAAATTTGATCAGTCTCTTCCCACTTTCTAGATTTAGCCACTCTTTCAAACAGCTGGAAAAAGGTTTCAGGATCTTTTTCACTGAATTTTGGAACTAGACGCAAATTGTGTGTTATGTTACTCTTATCCTGATCAGGCGTTCCAGTAAGACTTTCGTTAAGCAGTGACCGTTCACTGGCAGGTAATGATGTCTGCCACTCACAAAATCTTGCCAAATCTTTTTTGTTTCTCTCGTTCAAGGACCAACTTGTCTCCTTCTAACTGCACTCGTAATTTCTCTTTTGCTAATTCGAACTCCAATTTAGCTTTCTCTTTTGCTAATTCCACCTCCAATTTTGCCTTCTCTAATTCTAATTGACGTTCTTTCCTTTTTTCCTTTTCTAACTCCAACTCAGCCAATTTTATCTGCAAAGCAGCATCTGCGTCCGCCATCTCTCTCAACAATCCTTTATTTACGGCAAGTTGAAACAGCAAGATTCGGAGTGCAGAGACGCTCGCTTTCCTACCCAAGGCTCACCCCAAAATTCTGCGAGCAACAACAATTCAGACTTTTGCAACAAACGAAAACTAGTTACAGAAGGACGAAGCAAAAATTCATTTACCTTCGGATCCTCATGCAGTATATCGGGAGCGGCCTCGGCATGAAGAACTTATACCACGGACAATCCTTTTGAACACTACCAGTGCTCAACAATATTACCAGTTTGACTATGCTTGCAAATTACAAACCTGGCAAAACTCCATTCACAACAAAATGCAAATCGGTAGAACAGTAGAAACCCAGTACAACACGGGAAAACTGTACTCGAAAACTCCACAATACACACACGCACGGCTTTTTCAGTCTCCAAAGAGGCCAGAGCGTATTCCCTTCACCCCCAGACAATATACTTACAGGCCCCACCCGTGGTTTATGGCGGGACTTTTAACCCACAAGCTCGATGGCGACCAAACAGACCTGTGGATAGCCTGCCAGGAGCACTACGATTAGGGCACCCAAGCAAGCTTCAACCGACCCCACGAAACAAAACAAACACGCCGACGCTATCCTACTAGGGAATATTTCAACAGAGCTCACCAAAAGCCGACGTTTGTATGTTGCGAGGTAAACTACCTACCATGAGCAGGCTGGTTGTGCAGTGGTGGATGACAATACAAAACTCTCCAATTGGACACAAACAAACGATTCTCCCGACGGTCTCCCAGCACCTCAACAGGGTACACAACGCGAAGATCCTTTGTGGATATAACCAATAACAGGAATGATCAAACAAATAAATAATTATTAATCTATCAAACCTATCCCACTTGTTATGACCGACACTCAAGCAGTCAAAAACAAACATGGAGACCAGACCAGGTAAAACGTTTTCAATATTCTGTGTGTGTGGATGCGTGTCAGTGTGAATCTGTAGAGGGGTGTTGGAGTGTGAGTGCAGGTGGAGTGTGACAATCCAATATAACAACAAGATAAAGTATGCTACTAAAAGTACCAACCCGATACCCGCAGCCACCAGCCCAGTCAAGAGCTAAGTGCAGTGTGAGACAACAATCTCCTGAGATATCATTATCTCCCGAGCACCTGGGCGAAGCCACTTATAAAGGGGCTTTCCCAGGTGCTACCACTAGGTAGCTAATTAGCCACAAACAGCAATTAAGGCAATTCCAGGAAAAGGGAAGGACGGCATGCAACACTGCCACCAGCTGGCCGACAGCCATAACTGCAGTTGAGGAAGACAGGGCATGGTCGTCACATCTCCCCCCTCAAGAGAGACCCCCCCCTGGCCACCAAAGCAGGTCTATTGAGCAAGAAATACAAAAAAACATAAATTAGTCTATCAACCATTTCTTTATTACTACCTACCACTCCCAATCCCAGTAACACCCTCCCAAAACCCCAGATACCAACCACACCCCAATCCCAGCCGCGCGAACTGAGAGAGAGAGAGAGAGGAGAGAGAGAGAGACAAGAAGAAAAGACAGAGAAACAGACCGACAGACTAAACGGGCGCTCGAGAGAGTGCATCCGCCGCAATATTCTCTCGACCTTTTATGTGAGAAACCTGCAGGTTAAAACCCTGTAGGTACAGACACCAGCGCATAAGCCGTTGGTTCGGATTTTGCATGGAGTGCAGAAAGGTCAGGGATTGTGGTCAGTAAACACCACAATCGGCCCTGCACCTGCCCCACATACACCTCAAAATGCTGCAATGCCCAAATGAGTGCTAATGCTTCTTTTTCAATTACTGAATAGTTGTACTGGCAAGAATTGAATTTCCTGGAGAAATAGGACACTGGGCGGTCAAGCCCATGCCCATCCTCCTGTATCAACACAGCGCCAGCTCCAATGCCGCTTGCATCAGCCTGAATTTTGAAAGGTGTGTCAAAACGAGGAGCAGCGAGTACGGGAGCGCAACAGAGTAAAGACTTGATGTTTTCAAAAACGTCTTGACAGAGGGGTGACCAGTCAAACACCTTGTGTTTTCCAAGGAGGTCAGTCAAAGGGGCAACCACTGTGGAAAAATTTGGGCAAAAGGCACGATAATAGCCAATCATTCCTAGGAAACGCATCAATTCCTTTTTGGAAGTCGGAGCAGGATAACAAATAATGGCGTCCACCTTAGCCTGTACAGGACGAACTTCACCTTGGCCAACTATTCGTCCCAGGTATGTAACAGTGGCCCGTGCGAACTCACACTTGGCAAGGTTCACCGTTAGATTTGCAGAGACTAACCGGTCAAGGAACGCACCGAGTCGTTGGACATGCTGTTCCCAGCTGTCACTATAAATTACAACATCATCAAGATACACTGCACATCCTTCCAAACCATTGATTACTGTATTCATCAACCTTTGGAAGGTAGACGGGCATTACGAGAGACCGAAAGCCATCACGGAATATGAAAATAAACCATCCGATGTAATAAAAGCAGAGATCTCCCTAGCACGCTCCGTAAGGGGTACCTGCCAATAACCCTTTAGCAGATCCAGTTTGGTTACAAAAACAGCACCACCCAGTTGATCGATACAATCCTCCATCCTAGGTAAGGGATAGCGATCAGGTTTAGTCACTGAGTTTAACTTCCAGTAATCGGTGCAAAAACGAAAAGACCCATCCGGTTTATTTACAAGTAAGCACGGGCTCGCCCAGGGAGACGAAACATGTTCCGCGATACCATTTTCCAACATGTAATTAATTTCAGCAGTTAGATGTTTCTGTTTTCCGTATGGTACTCGGTAGAATCTTTGTTTAATTGGGGCGGCATCTCCCACGTCTATATCATGCGTAAGCACAGTGGTTTTAGACGGGGTATCGGAAAACAAAGACGGGTGCAATTTAATTAATTTAACAAGATCTGACCGCTGTGCAGGAACCAAGTGACTCAATTGAGAATTAAGGGTTTGCAACACCTCCGAATTGTTCAACCGACCTTGGAAGACACACTCAGGGGCATTTGGAAATCCTCCTCACTGGCAGGCTCAAACACCGAATCCCCAACAGTTGTGAGTACAGACTTACATTCAACCGTTTTCACTGAAGTCTCCTCCTCATCCATTTTTACTGCTACCGTCAGAGAGAGAATAATAGGGTTTTAAAAGGTTAATGTGACAAAGCTGTATTCGCTTTTTCCTATCTGGGGTCTGAATCAAATAGTTTCGATCCGTAAGGCGCTTGTCCACCATATAAGGACCACTAAACTTTGCTTTAAAAGGAGATCCCAGAACAGGTAAGAGAGCTAAAACCTGATCTCCCGGCCGAAACTGGCGGTTTTCAGCTTGGAGATCAAATAAACGCTTCATCTTATCTTGTGAGACAGTAAGATTTTCCTTAGCTAAGACACAGGCTCGATAAAGTCTCAGCCTGAAATCGCTCACATAGTCAATCACATTCGGGGGAGGGTTAGCTGTTTTCCAATTATCAGCCAACACTGTTAAAGGGCCACGAACTGTGTGACCAAAGACCAGTTCATTTGGAGAAAAACCAGTGCTTTCCTGGGCCACTTCCCTAACTGCCAAGAGCAACCAAGGTAACCCTTCTTCACAGTCCCTTGCCAACTCCACACAATAAGTCCGCAACATAGATTTTAAAGTTTGGTGGAATCGTTCCAAGGATCCCTGACTCTCAGGATGGTAAGCTGATGAGACATTATGTTTAATGTTTAACTGTTTCAAGACATGAGCAAACATATTAGACATAAAATTAGAACCTTGGTCACTTTGGACGATCTTAGGAATCCCAAAGATAGAAATGAAATTATTTAAAGCTCGCAAAACTGGCTTGGCTCGGATAGAGGGTAGGGGATAAGCCATCGGATAACGAGTAGTTTGACACATCACGGTCAACAAATACTTGTTACCACGACAAGAGGGAGGAAGAGGGCCTACACAGTCCACAATGAGATATGAGAATGGCATTTCCACTACCGGAATAGGGTACAGTGGAGCGGGGCTTATTTTATGGGTGGGCTTGCCTGCCAACTGACAAACATGACATGTTTTACAAAATGCAGCTACGTCTCTCTTTAAACGTGGCCAGACAAAATTACGTAAGATGCGGTTGTACGTTTTCTTCACCCCTAGATGGCCAGCAACATTTTCATGCGAGATCCTCAGCACCATTCCTCTGAACTTTGTAGGGACTACAATTTGATCGATAACCTGCTCTTCCAGGACACCTAAATGAAATGACCATTTTCTCATTAACAAACCACTTTTAATGTAATACCCCGAAGGGCATTCTCTAACTCAACCACCGGGCAAACCATGTTGAACAATGGTTGTAAGGTAATATCATTCTTTTGTTCTGCTATGACCTCCTCTCTGGCAACAGTTGTCAATGGTCCGGGAAATTTAACCTCCTCAGCTTTTAGCTGGGTCAGATCAGAAACACCTGTAGTGTTGAGCCATGTGGGCAAGCAGCGCTTCGCCTGAGTACTAAGCTCCAGTTTTGGCTCTAGGTTGGTGCGGTTTCTAGCCATAGCGCGTGTCACTGCACACGCAGGAACACTGAAGGGTGTTGTTTAGCGAGTTCATCCAACTCCCTAGAAGAAACCGGGTCCGGTGTAACCACCACAGGTTGTGTATTTTTCCAGACCTTACCACCAGCTAGGTCGTTGCCAAGAATAACTTCCACTCCTTCCACAGGTAAGGAGTGCCGGACAGCAACCACCACATCATCCTTCACCAGATCAGAGTCCAAATGAACCTTATGCAGAGGTATATTCATGGGAATTAGACCAATGCCACGAACCAAGACATTCTCCCCAGTAGCGGAAAATTCAGAAAAGGGCAAAACAGTGTCAAGAACTGAAGTTTGAGCAGCGCCAGTGTCTCTTAACACGCCCACATGTTTTTTACTGAGACCGCCTACAATGGAGACATAACCCTCAGAGATAAAAGGACCATACTCTGCTTCCACAATTTTGGCATTGGAAAGTTCCTTTTGGCCTGAGAGACCCACATGAGAAACAGCTGACATAGGTGAACAGCTAACAGAGACAGCCAAACCCATCGGCTTTGCATACACAGCAGTAGAAGAGGACTTCCGAGTTTTAGAAATTGGACACTCGTTTCGCCAGTGACCCTTATTTTTACAACCATGGCACACACGGGTAGGATCATATTTACCATTTGTACCCGGAACAGACCGGACTACAGGGGCAGAATCACTCCCACCAGAGCCAGAACGAGAAGGGAAAGCTTTTCGCTGGTCAAAACTCTGAGAACGGAAAACAGAGTGATTATGTTTATGGGTGAGAACATAATCATCAGCCAGTACAGCGGCAGAGGCAGCAGTGCTCGGGGCACGTTCACTGATGTAAGTTGCCACAGACTCAGAAATTGAATTTTTAAACTGCTCCAGGATAACTAACTCACTGAGTGCTTCAAATGTTGAAACTTCTGAAGATTTACACCACCGGTTAAAGTGATTAGTTAGCTCTCTGACAAAGTCAACATGTGTTTGCTTGTCAGTATGTTTCCATTTTCTGAATCTCTGCCTATAGCTTTCAGGTACGAGCTCATAGACTTTTAACACAGCATCTTTCACCTCTTTATAAGATGAGACGTTACTATCCAACGCAGTTAATGCTTCTTGAGCCTTTCCAGTGAAGACACACTGTAACAATAAAATTTGATCAGTCTCTTCCCACTTTCTAGATTTAGCCACTCTTTCAAACAGCTGGAAAAAGGTTTCAGGATCTTTTTCACTGAATTTTGGAACTAGACGCAAATTGTGTGTTATGTTACTCTTATCCTGATCAGGCGTTCCAGTAAGACTTTCGTTAAGCAGTGACCGTTCACTGGCAGGTAATGATGTCTGCCACTCACAAAATCTTGCCAAATCTTTTTGTTTCTCTCGTTCAAGGACCAACTTGTCTCCTTCTAACTGCACTCGTAATTTCTCTTTTGCTAATTCGAACTCCAATTTAGCTTTCTCTTTTGCTAATTCCACCTCCAATTTTGCCTTCTCTAATTCTAATTGACGTTCTTTCCTTTTTTCCTTTTCTAACTCCAACTCAGCCAATTTTATCTGCAAAGCAGCATCTGCGTCCGCCATCTCTCTCAACAATCCTTTATTTACGGCAAGTTGAAACAGCAAGATTCGGAGTGCAGAGACGCTACGCTTTCCTACCCAAGGCTCACCCCAAAATTCTGCGAGCAACAACAATTCAGACTTTTGCAACAAACGAAAACTAGTTACAGAAGGACGAAGCAAAATTCATTTACCTTCGGATCCTCATGCAGTATATCGGGAGGCGGCCTCGGCATGAAGAACTTATACCACGGACAATCCTTTTGAACACTACCAGTGCTCAACAATATTACCAGTTTGACTATGCTTGCAAATTACAAACCTGGCAAAACTCCATTCACAACAAAATGCAAATCGGTAGAACAGTAGAAACCCAGTACAACACGGGGAAAACTGTACTCGAAAACTCCACAATACACACACGCACGGCTTTTCAGTCTCCAAAGAGGCCAGAGCGTATTCCCTTCACCCCCAGACAATATACTTACAGGCCCCACCCGTGGTTTATGGCGGGACTTTTAACCCACAAGCTCGATAGCGACCAAACAGACCTGTGGATAGCCTGCCAGGAGCACTACGATTAGGGCACCCAAGCAAGCTTCAACCGACCCCACGAAACAAAACAAACACGCCGACGCTATCCTACTAGGGAATATTTCAACAGAGCTCACCAAAAGCCGACGTTTGTATGTTGCGAGGTAAACTACCTACCATGAGCAGGCTGGTTGTGCAGTGGTGGATGACAATACAAAACTCTCCAATTGGACACAAACAAACGATTCTCCCGACGGTCTCCCAGCACCTCAACAGGGTACACAACGCGAAGATCCTTTGTGGATATAACCAATAACAGGAATGATCAAACAAATAAATAATTATTAATCTATCAAACCTATCCCACTGCTGCCACCATTTTGTTATGACCGACACTCAAGCAGTCAAAAACAAACATGGAGACCAGACCAGGTAAAACGTTTTAAAGAGTTTTATTTCAATATTCTGTGTGTGTGGATGCGTGTCAGTGTGAATCTGTAGAGGGGTGTTGGAGTGTGAGTGCAGGTGGAGTGTGACAATCCAATATAACAACAAGATAAAGTATGCTACTAAAAGTACCAACCCGATACCCGCAGCCACCAGCCCAGTCAAGAGCTAAGTGCAGTGTGAGACAACAATCTCCTGAGATATCATTATCTCCCGAGCACCTGGGTGAAGCCACTTATAAAGGGGCTTTCCCAGGTGCTACCACTAGGTAGCTAATTAGCCACAAACGGCAATTAAGGCAATTCCAGGAAAAGGGAAGGACGGCATGCAACACTGCCACCAGCTGGCCGACAGCCATAACTGCAGTTGAGGAAGACAGGGCATGGTCGTCACAGTGGGTACGAGACACTGTGGCTTGTAGGCCTCTCCAGGTCTCCGTCTAACCATTAGACGACCAGGTGTTGGGCAAAGCTGACAATTGGACTCATCAGAGAAGATGACCTTACTCCAGTCCTCTATGGTCCAATCCTTGTGGTCTTTTGCAAACCTCAGCCTGGCTCTTCTTTTCTTCTCATTGATGAAGGGCTTTTTTCTAGCTTTGCACGACTTCAGCCCTGCCCCTAGGAGCCTGTTTCCAACCGTCCTCGCCATGCACTTCACCCCAGCTGCCGTTTGCCATTCTTTTTGTAGATCACTTGATGTCATCCTATGGTTGTTGAGTTACATTCATTTTACTTATTTTACTTATTTTTATTATTATTATTATTACTAGTATTATTGTTATTTTTTTTCTTAGTCTTATTGATTCTCATGGTACAAACAGCCCTATGTCTTGAGAATGTTTGAATGTTTGCCGTTGATGTATATACTGTGCCATGTATAATATGTGATATGTCTGAGTGCGAGCAACTGTAACTTGTCCCAATTTCCCCCCGGGGATCATTAAAGTTTTCTGATTCTGATTCTGATGATTCTGATTCGAATTAGTTGGCGGTCATCCTGGTCAGTAGAGAGTCGTTTTCACCCTCTGCCGGTTTGTAGCTTTGTTGTCCCGAATGTCTGCTGCTTGACCTTGTTCTTATGAACCGCCGTCTTTGAAATTTGAAGGATAGAAGCAACCTTACGCTCATTGTATCCCTCTGCCAGTAAAGCCAGAATTGAACCCTTCTTTTCCTCACTCAAAACTTTTCTTTTCAACTCTTTTGGCATGGCCAATAGTTATTTTTTGATTCCAATTACTTTTGAGGTACTACTAGCACTGTTTTTAATAGTGATGACCACAGCAGTGGTTTTTATACTTTTCCTCGTTAAATAACATTTGGTTCAGGTGATGACCTAATCAGTATTTCATTAAGTAGAATGAGGTGTGCTTGTGTTGGAATTCAACAAACACTGGAACGGAATGGCTGCCATACATGTAGAGATGCTGATTTAAGAGTGGTCTCTTATTTTTTTTCCAGAGCTGTGTATATATATATATATAAAATATATTTTCCATGAATTTTCAATGATGTTTTAAAAATAAATGTTCCCAATCCCACACCTCAGTCCTGGTGATTAACCCCCTGAGGTCGACGGGAGCGGCGCCGCTCCCAGCAGCAATAAAAGTATATTACTATTTCTAACTTCGCGATATTTTATCATACACACGCGACAAAAACATTGACAGAAACCTTAGAATCGCGACTTTCCGATTTGAGCACTGGCAAATCAAATGGGATTTTTTTAATTAGGTTAATTAGACCAAAAGTAAACCTTGCTTTTTACTCTGTTTTTTACCTTTTAGTAACGTCCCCTTCTATTGACATGGTAACTAGGTGCGAGTTTCGGGAGGTGTGGGGAGGGGCGTGGGGCCATGTGTGAAAACGCTGCGTAAACACATAAACTGTCCCGACAATTTGAAGCAAGATTTTATACAGACGTACAATTTTATTCAAGATGGAAAGATTTTCTGCGCTGCAGTGTTTGAGAGTATTGATGAAAAGCGACGAAGACAATAACTGACGAAGAGTAAGTAACTATATTTGATTTGCCATGTTATCAAATACTCGTATATATATTCAATATATGAATTCCGCGTCTTGTGACTACATATTCCGCGTGTTGCAACGTAACAAATTGCAATATGCACACAAGATCTATGGAAGAATACTTTTCAAACAGCCTAAAATGTTATTTATTTCGCTTGTTTTCAAATACTCGTGAAAATATATGAATTCCGCGTCTTGTGACGCCAAACATATTCCGCGTGTTAGTAACTTAATCTAAATCCCTAACGTTAGTAGATTAGTTGGTTAGTACTATACACATCTACCTTATATATACAAAGTGCAATCTAGAAAGTAAGAAGGAAGAAAACGAGATAATAAGCGAAGGCGGGAAAAACCCGAAAAGTATAAACTCCCGAAGTGCATGACAAGACAAGGAGTACTCCACGTGGATCTCGAAATAAACGGAACAAGGACAGACGGGGAGCAGAACGTTCATTCCGTTCATTTGAGCAGAATGCAATACTGGATAAAGAATAATGAATAAGGACTGAATGAAAAATAAACAAAGACCAAAAAACAACAGAACAGGAACTCAGAATATAACACTGATGGCCTTTGAGAGAGAGAGAGATGGCCCATCTGACAGATCTTAGAGGTGTGGACAATGAATAATGAATATTCAGGTATTTAGCATTTAGCCCTCCCACAGCCTGAAATAAATGTGACCAGTTCTGATAAAAACAGGTTTTTAGCTATTTAGATCTCAGATGTGCTAAACTGTTTTCACACCCTTACATAACCAAGATCTTGATGAACAAACGCACATTGGCAAAACAATTCGTCACTATAGTTTAGTGTGTGCTTTCACAACTTTTGTGACAGCAGAAAAATGTACTATTTTTAACTTGTGTGTTTGTAGATCTATTTACAAGCTGCATATGATACTGACCAAACTATTGATGGCATACAAATGTAGCTGTGATTGTCCTTCAAATAAAAATATCAAACACTTTGGAGTAAGTGTGTGTTAAATTGATGAAATTGAGATAAATATCAGACCATGCCAAAATAAAAAAAAAAAAAAACATCTAAAAGCTTAGCACGGACCTCAGAGGGTTAACCCTGTCCCCACACCTCAGTCCTAGTGATTAACCCTGTCCGCACACCTCAACCCTGGTGATTAACCCTCTCCCCACACCTCAATCCTGGCTATTAACCCTCTCCCCACACCTCAATCCTGGTGATTAACCCTCTCCCCACACCTCAATCCTGGTGATTAACCCTCTCCCCACACCTCAATCCTGGTGATTAACCCTCTCCCCACACCTCAGTCCTGGTGATTACCCCCTCTCCCCACACCTCAGTCCTGGTGATTAACCCTGTCCCCACACCTCAGTCCTGGTGATTAACCCTGTCCCCACACCTGTAACTGCAGATGTAATATATTTTTAAGTGTAAGTGCGTGTGTTTCTGTGGGGAGTCTGGCTGAAAGCAGAAAACTGCCTTTTTCTTTTATATTCTTCTTGAATCGATGCCTGTTGTCCATTTCACATGAGAGCTCCAGTTTGATCTGCTGATCTGAGTAAATTTTGGGGATGGCTGTGTCACACCAGAATGTGTCCGCTTGCCAAGATGTGTCCGGGTGATGTCATCGGAATTTTGGACTAATTATATTATAATTATATAGCCAGCTAGCTACGAAGATAACAATATGCATTGTCTGTTCAGCTGTACAGTTAAGTTTGCTGGCTAGCTATGAATATAATATATGGAGGTGGCTAGCTACGAATAACAATTGCTTGCTCAGCTGTAAAACTAGCTAGCTGGCTAGCTACGAACATAATATATGAATTATATAGCCAGCTAGCTACGAAGATCATAATATGCATTGTTTGTTCAGATGTACAGCTAAGTTAGCTGCCTAGCTACGAATATAATGGCCTATATGGAAGGCATTACATGTCAGCTAGGTGGCTAGCTACGAATAACAATTGCTTGCTCAGCTGTAAAACTAGCTAGCTGGCTAGCTACGTACATAATATATGAATTATATAGCCAGCTAGCTACGAAGATAACATTGCCTGTTCAGATGTAGAGCTAAGTTAGCTGCCTAGCTACGAATATAATATATGGATCGCCTGCTTAGATGGCTAGTGAAATACTTCCTAGTAAAATAAATATTGTGTCGTCGGAGACAGATCACTACATCAGATAACCATTATAATTTCCTTTTTTTATAGGCTACTGTGCTTATATTGTTAATTGTTTTAGATTTTACATTGTGTTAGTGATGCTAGTGAAAAAAAAATTGTTAGCTGTTTCACATATAATAATAATAGATATATCATATATCCTGACATTCCTTGAGTAGCCTTCGCGTTTGCTAGCTAGTGTAAATGCTAGCTAACGTCACTGACATGTGGGTAACGTTACAAGAGTTCATTTTACAGATAACAGGCCATAACGTGGGATGGACTAGTTTGCTATATTAACTTACTGTAGTACCCACAAGTCATACCATTGACTAGTTGATTTCTTTCATACACACAATCATTTTAACCCTTGCAGTGTTATTTGTTGTATACATAGCAAGCTAGTCCATCCCACAATTGGATGAGGTGGTGTAACATAACTCAGTAATTCAGAATACTGTTGCTGGGATTTAAATCCATCCATGGCTATATTATACACACTGTGTAAATAAATACCCATTGCTTTGTAACCTACCTGCTACCTGTCCTATCTTCATGTCACAGCCACCCTCCATGTTTCTTAATCTGTTGTACATTTTTTAACATTTTACATTTTAAGCATTTTGCAGACGCTCTTATCCAGAGCGACTTACAAGATGTGCATTAATACATGGTAGGAACAATCATAGTTAGCGCACAAGATCAGTGTAGGAATACAGCAATAGACATAATTGCAGGCATCTGCGTACCATACCTGTAACACCTGGAAGGAAAAGGTTAGTGAATTTCATTTTTGTAAAAAAGATTTTGGGGAGTATAACAGAGTTCAGTGGTAGTAGTCTGAAGAGGTGGGTTTTGAGTCTCTTGCAGAAGATCGCAAGTGATTCCGCGGTCCTGACCGATTGCGGAAGGTCGTTCCACCAGCGAGGGATCAGGACAGGAAGAGGCGAGACCGCGAGGAGCGGCTGCCAGGTGCCTGGAGAGAAGGGACAGTCAGTTTACCAGAGGAGGCGGAGCAGAGGGCTCTGGGAGGGGTGTTGGGAGTGATGAGTGTCTGGAGGTAAGGGGGAGCAGTTCCTCTAGCCGCCTGAAAAGAAAGCACCAGTGATTTGAATCTGATGCGTGCTGCCATGGGGAGCCAGTGCAGAGAGGAGAGTAGACGGGTGACGTGGGTGAACTTCGGCTGGTTGAACACCAGACGAGCGGCAGCATTCTGGACTAGTTGCAGTGGCTTGATGGCACAGGCCGGAAGGCCTGCCAGCAAGGAATTGCAGTAGTCCAGACGTGAGATCACCAGGGCCTGGACCAGGAGTTGGGTGGCCTCTTGGGTGACGAACGGTCGGATCCTCCGGATGTTGTGGAGGGAGAAACGGCAGGTCCGAGTGATTGCTGCAATATGGCTCGAGAAGCACAGCTGGTCGTCCAGGGTTACCCCAAGACTCCTGGCAGACTGGGACGGAGACACTATGGAGCCTTTCACGGTGATTTACGCATCAATCATCGGGGAGCCCTTCGCTGGGAGGAAGAGCAGCTCTGTCTTCCCCAGGTTCAGCTTCAGGTGGTGGGTGGACATCCATGCGGAGATGTCAGCCAGGCATGCAGAGATCCGTGCCGGGACCTGGGTATCAGATGGAGAGAAGGAGAGAAACAGTTGAGTGTCATCAGCATAACAGTGATAGGAAAAACCATGAGCAGAAATAACAGAGCCAAGTGACTTGGTGTACAGAGAAAATAGGACGGGGCCTAGCACCAAGCCCTGCGGGACTCCGGTAGAGAGGGTGTGGGGAGAGGAGAGGGATCCTCTCCAGGCCACCTGGTAGGACCTGTCAGCCAGGTAGGACTCGAACCATGTCAACGCAGATCCAGAGATTCCCATCTCTACGAGAGATGAGAGCAGGATCCGGTGGTCCACAGTGTCAAATGCTGCCGACAGGTCGAGGAGGAGGAGGGCGGAGCTAAGGGATTGGGCTTAGCCCATGAAGAGCCTCAGTGACAGCAAGGAGAGCAGTCTCTGTGGAGTGGCCTGCTCTGAACCCAGATTGGTTGGGATCAAGCAGGTCGTTCTGTAAGAGATGAGCAGACAGTTTGTTATGGACAGTCCGCTCTAACGTTTTGGAAAGGAATGGGAGGAGAGAGACAGGTCAGTAGTTTGAAAGTTGTCAGTACCTGTCATGCTCTATACCTGTAGTTTAAGGGTAGTGTGTATCCACGTCCATGGTTGTGGATGTCAAGCTGTAGATGCTGTCAGATATAGCTAGTAATCACAACTCACTGCACCATTTATATTCATTATTATAACTTCAAAGTTTACCATAGGAGTAATGATGGCTGTGGTCTCACTAGCCTCTAAACCTATGCTTTGAAGACAACAAAGACAACCATAGTTTTTTTCTTGGTTCACAATTTATACGTGTTCACACAGCAATAATACAGGATACATTTTTTGTATTTGTAGTGTATGGTAGGTGGGTGATGGGAGTACATCTAATGACATCCATGCAGCATCTTCAACACCCGCCTTTAGGGCCACACCAACTACCTGCTACACCTTGGAAAAAGGGACAGAGAAAGGAAAAGACAGAGAAGGAGAGAGAAGGAGAAACTACGAGAGAAAGCTGTCAGTGGGCAAAACAATGGCCTGCTTTAGTGAAAAGCCCTCTCGCCACGGCAAGGTACAGACCTAGAGAGGGTTATTAAATTTGTATTGCCCCAGTGTCATCTCGTCCCCTAGAATCTTCCTTGTACAATAAAACAGTACTCAGTTGAACCTTAGATTTTCATTGAATTTGAGAACAGGGGCCAAGTAGGAAGTGGCCAAGTACAGTAGGAAGGGGCGAAGGGACAGTTAGAAACTGGGACATTAACCAGGTAGTCAATTAAAAAAATGTGTACCATGGCTTGGTTGAATACTCACTTTACAATACATTTTGTCAAGTCAATCTGTACAAAATATGTACAATATACAATACAGTTGTTAAATTTGTATTGCCCAAGTTTCATCTCGTCCCCTAGAATCTTCCTTGTACAATAAAACAGTACCCAGTTGAACCTTGGGTTTTCATTGAACTTGAGAACAGGGGCCAAGTAGGAAGTGGCCAAGTACAGTAGGAAGGGGCGAAGGGACAGTTAGAAACTGGGACATTAACCAGGTAGTCAATAAAAAAAATGTGTACCATGGCTTGGTTTAATACTCACTTTACA
Organism: Aldrovandia affinis; assembly: GCA_029706075.1. Classification (NCBI taxonomy): domain Eukaryota; kingdom Metazoa; phylum Chordata; class Actinopteri; order Notacanthiformes; family Halosauridae; genus Aldrovandia; species Aldrovandia affinis. Next base: position 3,275,417 of record JAINUG010000106.1, on the reverse strand, counting down.
ATACATTTTGTGAAGTCAATCTGTACAAAATATGTACAATATACAATACAGTTGTTAAATTTGTATTGCCCAAGTTTCATCTCATCCCCTAGAATCTTCCTTGTACAATAAAACAGTACCCAGTTGAACCTTGGGTTTTAATTGAACTTGAGAACAGGGGCTAAGTAGGAAGGGGCCAAGTACAGTAGGAAGGGGTGAAGGGACAGTTAGAAACTGGGACATTAGCCAGGTACAGTCAATAAAAAAAATGTGTACCATGGCTTGGTTTAATACTCACTTTACAATACATTTTGTGAAGTCAATCTGTAAAAAAAATATGTACACACATACAATACCGATTCCCTCAACATATGTACAACTTAAAGAATAAATAAATACTTACCAAATCATATGATAATCTGTGAAAACACTAGAAAATAACTTTACAAGCAGTACAAACAAACTCACTCAAGTTTATGCTATCTGGCAGGCAAGATAAATTAAACACCTTACCACACCCCCTCCTGCAAGATGGCAGAGGCTCTTCTCCTCCCTCCCGGATGGTTCGCCTGCAGGAGCAGTGGACGCTGACCTCCATAGCGTATGCTGGCCTGGCCATGGGACACCGGGTGGAGCTGGGGAATGGTGTCAGATGCCCACCCTGAAAGCAGGAAAATAGGTAATGTCGCATGGCCGCCTGATGGTACTGCACCTTGGATGGATCCTCACCTCTGCAGAGAGTGAGACTGTTTGCAATAGCAAACAGCCCACAATCTGAGCCGCCCCTCTGCTGCTGGACATCCAGCCACTGCAAGCAGACCTGGTTCCCTGTGTAAGAGAGAAGGCCTGTTATCTGTGAAATGAACTCCTCGGTCGTGCTGTGACCAGAGGAGTCATAAACATTAACAGTACCTACCTGGCAGCCAATGTTACTTACCGTAACCCAGTGGTTGGCACAAACAAACATTTAAAATCTGTACAAACCCCTGGGTTGTTGCAGGCACGGAGGACAGTAGGGCGAGGGATGTGGTGGCGTAGAGGCCTCCTACATGGGGATGTTGTGCCTGCAAGAGAGCCTGAGAGTGGTCAATAACACCGTGATCTAGCCAACAGTGTGGGTTAAGGACTGTACTCCTAAGGTCCTCCACCCTGCTCAGTGAAGCGGGGCAGGCCTGCCCCCGCTGGACACCTGTGATGACAACATCGCTGGCATCACTGTCCTGGACAACCTGTGAGAACTGAGAAGACATAATTGATTAATAGGATGCATTTGAACATCTGTATAAACTAGGGCTGAGCCGAATGCTTCGGAGCTTCGAAGCTTCGTTCGTTGCATTGGGATTCTTATTTATTTATTTGATCTTTTCTTATTTCTTAATGTTGAGTAGTGGCAACAACAATTTGAAGTCTACCTGAAGTGTGTCCCCCTCCAGTGCAGAGCACAGTGATTCAGGGTCATCCGAACACACCAGCTCAGCTTCAGGGGGCGGGCCAGCTCGTGATCCTTAAGTCAACCCAAGAGTAACAAAATTATTCAATGAAACCATATTTAGCATAATGTCCTTTAGTGAAAAAAAACATTAACATATGACTCTCACAACATTGATGTGGACTTCATGTTAAACATACTTTTCCGCAGAGGCTTCACTGAGGCATAGGGTGTCTGGGTCTTCAGCTGGTGGCCATCCAAGGTCTCTAACTGCACCATGTTGTTGTCCCCGACCTCAGTTACCCTAAGAAAGACATGTAATAATGATCTGTAATGGCAAAATTGGATAGCATCACCCTCTCACCTTAATTACTCTTAAAAGCCCAACATTTACCGGTACTGAGTTGGCCAGTCTGGATCCATCGTGCGACCAAGTCTCCCACGCTTCCTCTCGTCCTTCTTCAGCACCTCCATGCCCGGGAGGATCTTGAAACGCTTGGTTCCCTTCTTCATCCTCCTCCGGTAGGTTTCGCGCTGTTTCTACTGGGCCTTCTCCGCGTTGAGTCGCACCTTGATCGTTCAAGAAAAAAACCGCAGCAGCAGAGATTTATATTCTCTAAGTTGAGGGATACAACTGCTACAAGATGGGCGTGGTTGAACTTGGACTTTCAGATAGATCTATATGCCGTCATGCGCGCCATTGAGGCCGTGCGCTCTCGAGGATTGCGCGCTTCAGATAGGGATTCACTTAGCATCACTCAGATGCTAAGTGGTTGTTCAGTAAACAGTTGTGTAATATCTTTCACCTTGTCAAAGACCTCCTCATCCTTCTCAGCCCTGGCCTGGAGGTAGTCTGCAACAGTGTCCTCGTCGATCCCGTCAACCTCCACAAGAGGAGGAATGTCACCTGTGATCTGAAATGACATGGCAAATAGAGAAAACACAACACACAAACATTTTCATAGTTAGTGTTTTTGCAAACACAAATGATAAGAACAATAATATGAAGTTTACATACCTCTGAGGACAACCGTGGCTCCCGACCGTACATCAGGCGGTAGGGCGAGTACTTAGTGGAGGCCTGGACACTGGTGTTATGTGCGAAAAGGATTACCTTAAGGTTATCCTCCCACTGTTCTTGGTGCCCATCCAGAGACTTTCCAATGGCCCTCTTCAGCGTCTGGTTGGTTCGCTCATCCAGTCCGTTAGTCTGGGGATGGTAAGCAGAGGTGATGCGGTGCTTGGCCCCCCACTTCTCAAACAGGATCTGGTTGACCTAAAAAAGAAAATAAGACAAGTCATTCGTTTTGTCCGTACAAGTATGGCCATAACTGTTAAGAGATCAAATGTTTTAGCAAGTACTTGACCTTGTTCCAGAACTCTGTCCTGGTCCATCAGGATGACCTCCGGTGCACCATGGGTGTGTAAGATGTCCATCAGGGCCTGGGATGTTGCCGCTGCTGTCTTGTCCTAGCTGTGTATACACACAGTATATATGGTACTATTATATCAATGCTTATGTTAGTTTTCAAGATGAAAATTTAGATACATGCGGTTGATGAACTGGACAAATAGATCAAGTACATTTTTAAAAGCATAATCATGCTCGGAGGGAGCTAAGACAGTTTGCTTTAGTGCCCAGACGTTTCTCTTGGACAATACAGTTTACAGTTATACAGTTCACTTATTTTGTGCCTATTTCTGCCCATTTAGCTTTTGCCCATTTCTGTGTCTATTTTGTGCCTTTTGTTTGGATGCTGCTGGAACACCGAATTTCCCTTCAGGGATCAATAAAGTATCCATCTATATATCTATTTATCTATCGTTCTATCAACCTTTCTTTAACAAATCTTACCCTGAAGCATGTATTTCTGTGCCCCTCTCCGGATAGAACGCTTCGTCCATGTATTATTATATACATATAATAATATTATTATTATTATTATTATTATTATTAAATGTTAAACGGCTAACAATTTTTATTTCACTAGCAAGCAAGCAATACATTATTAGCTAACTAACTAGCTAACACTAGCTAGTGCTAGTGATACTAACGTTAGCTAGTTAGTTTCAGTAAAAGACTAAACGACTAGCTACTTCAAAATGAATCACGAACACAATCTAAAATGTAAAACAATTAACAATATAAGCACAGTAGCCTATACAAAAGGAAATTATAAAGGTTATCCTTTATAATTTCCTTTTTTTATAGGCTACTGTGCTTATATTGTTAATTGTTTTAGATTTTACATTGTTTTTTACAAAAAATTGTTAGCTGTTTCACATATAATAATAATAAATATATCATATATCCTGACATTCCTTGAGTAGCCTTCGCGTTTGCTAGCTAGTGTAAATGCTAGCTGACGTCACCGACAGTGTTTATGCTCAACTCTTGTGGGTAACGTAACAAGAGTTCATTTCACAGATAACAGGCCATAACGTGGGATGGACTAGCTTGCTATATTAATTTACTGTACTACCCACAAGTCATACCATTGACTAGTTGATTTCTTTCATATACACAATCATTTTAAACCTTGCAGTGTTATTTGTTGTATACATAGCAAGCTAGTCCATCCCACAATTGGATATGAATATAATATATGGATGTGTCCAGGTGTTCAGGAATGTGTCCGAGCGATGACATTGAAATTATTTGAATGTAGTTGCTATGACAACATGACAAGCTCGCATTCATGAGTTTTGCTCGGTCCTGCTTTAACCTCAGGAGACGCAGACGGAGACATTGTCGTCGGAGACAGACATGAGTTATCTGATGTAGTGATCTGTCTCCGATGACACGATTTTTGTTTTACTAGCAAGTATTTCACTAGCCATCTAAACAGGCGATCCATATATTGTATTCGTAGCTAGGCAGCTAACTTAGCTGTACATCTGAACAGGCAATGCATATTATTATCTTCGTAGCTAGCTGGCTATATAATTTATATATTATGTTCGTAGCTAGCCAGCTAGCTAGTTTTACAGCTGAGCAAGCAATTGTTATTTGTAGCTAGCCACCTAGCTGTCATGTAATGCCTTCCATATAGGCTATTATATTCGTAGCTAGGCAGCTAACTTAGCTGTACATCTGAAAAGACAATGCATATTATGATCTTCGTAGCTAGCTGGCTATATAATTCATATATTATGTCCGTAGCTAGCCAGCTAGCTAGTTTTACAGCTGAGCAAGCAATTGTTATTCGTAGCTAGCCACCTAGCTGTCATGTAATGCCTTCCATATTCCAAAATTCCCAAAATTACGATGGCATCACCCGGACACATCTTGGCAAGCAGACACATTCTGGCGTGACAGCTGAACTTGCCAAAATGTGTGTGTGAAGAAAGCAACTGAAAAATGTATTTGTAAATCATAATTAAAATACACACACATGATACTAGAGTCCAAGCCTTACTCGATGTTCATGATAGGGAGGGAATGATAATCACAAACACAGAGCCTTACATTTACATTGGAGGGGGGGAGATGGAGAGGGAGGGAGAGAGAGAGAAGGAGGGAGGAGGGGGAGAGGAGGGGAGAGGAGGGGGAGGGAGAAGGATGGAGAGGAGGGAGAGAGAAGGAGAGAGAGAGGGAGAGAGAAGGAAGGAGGGAGGGAGAGGGAGGTGGAGAGGGAGGCAGAGGGGGAGGGAGGGAGGCAGAGGGGAGGGGGAGGGGGAGGCAGAGGGGGAGGGAGAGGGAGGCAGAGGGGGAGGGAGAGGGAGAGGGAGGGGGAGGGGGGGGGAGGGGGAGGGAGAGGGAGGCGGAGGGAGAGGGAGGTGGAGAGAGAAGGAGGAGGGGGAGGAGGGAGAGAGGGAGGGGGAGAGGGGGAGAGAGGAGGGGGAGGGGGAGGGAGAGAGGGGGAGGGAGAGAGGGAGGAGGGGAGGGAGAGGAGAGAGAGAGGAGGAGGGGGAGATGGAGATGGAGGGAGAGAGAGAGAGAGAGGGGAGGGGGAGGGGGGAGAGAGGGGAGAGGGAGAGAGAGAGAGAGGGGGGGAGGGAGAGAGAAGGAGGGAGGCCGAGGGAGATTGAGAGGGAGAGAGAGGGAGGGGGAGGGAGAGAGAAGGAGAGAGAGAGAGAGGAAGGGGGGAGATGGAGATGGAGGGAGAGAGAGAGAGGGAGGGGGAGGGAGAGAGGAGGGGGAGGGAGATGGAGAGGGATGGAGGGAGATGGAGAGGGATGAAGGGAGAGAGAGGGAGATGGAGAGGAAGGGAGGGAGGGAGGGAGGGAGAAGGAGAAGGAGGGATGGAGGGAGAGGGAGGGGGAGAAGGAGGGAGAGGGAGGTGGAGAGAGGGAGGGTGGAGGAAGAGAGTGAGGGAGGGAGGGACGGGAATGGAGAACGAGGGAGAAGGAGAGGTAGACGGAGAAGGAGAAGGAGGGATGGAGGGAGGGAGGGAGTAGGGAGAAGGAGAGAGAGGGGGAGAAGGAGAGAGAGGGAGGGAGAGACGGAGGGAGAGGGAGGTGGAGAGAGGGAGGGAGGGAGGGTGGAGGAAGAGAGAGAAGGAGAGAGGGAGAAGGAGGGAGAGGGAGATGGAGAGGGAGGGAGGGAGAACGAGGGAGAAGGGAGAGGGAGGGAGAAGGAGGGATGGAGGGAGAGGTGAGGGAGAGGGAGGGGGAGGGAGAGGGAGAGGGAGAGGGAGAGGGAGAGGGAGAGGAGGTGAGAGAGGAGGGTGGGTGGAGGAAGAGAGGGAGGGAGGGACGGGAATGGAGAACGAGGGAGAAGGAGAGGTAGAAGGAGAAGGAGAAGGAGGGATGGAGGGAGGGAGAAGGAGAGAGGGAGAGGGAGAGGGAGAGGGAGAGGGAGGTGGAGAGAGGGAGGGAGGGTGGAGGAAGAGAGAAGGAGAGAGGCAGAAGGAGAAGGAGGGAGAGGGAGATGGAGAGGGAGAACGAGGGAGAAGGAGAGGGAGAAGGAGGGATGGAGGAAGAGAGTGAGGGAGGGAGGGACGGGAATGGAGAACGAGGGAGAAGGAGAGGTAGACGGAGAAGGAGAAGGAGGGATGGAGGGAGGGAGGGGTAGGGAGAAGGAGAGAGAGGGGGAGAAGGAGAGAGAGGGAGGGAGAGACGGAGGGAGAGGGAGGTGGGAGAGAGGGAGGGTGGAGGAAGAGAGAGAGGAGAGAGGGAGAAGAGGGAGAGGGAGATGGAGAGGGAGGGAGGGAGAACGAGGGAGAAGGAGAGGGAGAAGGAGAAGGAGGGATGGAGGGAGAGGGTGAGGGAGAGGGAGGGGGAGAAGGAGGGAGAGGGAGAGGGAGAAGGAGGGAGAGGGAGAGGGGGAGGGAGAGGGAGAGGGAGAGGGAGAGGGAGAGGGAGGGAGGGAGAGGAGAGGGAGAGGGAGAGGGAGAGGGAGAGGGAGAGGGAGGTGGAGAGAGGGAGGGAGGGTGGAGGAAGAGAGGGAGGGAGGGTGGAGGAAGAGAGGGAGGGAGAAGGAGAGGTAGAAGGAGAAGGAGAAGGAGGGATGGAGGGAGGGGTAGAAGGAGAGAGGGAGAGGGAGAGGGAGAGGGAGAGGGAGAGGGAGGTGGAGAGAGGGAGGGAGGGTGGAGGAAGAGAGAAGGAGAGAGGCAGAAGGAGAAGGAGGGAGAGGGAGATGGAGAGGGAGGTAGGGAGGGAGAGAGATAGAGGGAGGGAGAGAGATAGAGGGAGGGAGGGTGAGGGTGAGGGTGAGGGAGAGGGAAGTGGAGAGGGAGAGAGAGAGGGAGGGAGGGGGAGGGATAGAGAGGTAGGGAGAGGTAGAGGGATGGAGAGGTAGGGAGAGGGAGAGGGAGAGGTAGGGAGAGGGAGAGGGAGAGGGAGAGGTAGAGAGGGGAGAGGTAGAGAGGTGGAGAGGTAGAGAGAGATGGAGTGAGGGAGAGAGAGAGAGACGGACGGACGGACGGAGGGAGGGAGGGAGGGAGGGAGGGAGGGAGGGAGGGAGGAGGAGAGAGAGAGAGAGAGAGAGAGAGAGGAGAGAGAGAGAGAGGCACACAGATGAAGTTGCTTTGTTGGAGAGCTTGTTGATTGGCTATGCTGAGTTCAGGTTAACTCTGGAGCTCTGCTAGGCAGCGGCGGGGTTATCTCTGGCAGGGGCGGGGTTATCTCTGGTGTCCTTTTCTTCGGTAGAGAAGGTGTTTCCATTACAAACGGAACACCCCCATCCTAACCCCCCTTCTCTCTCTCACAGTGGGGGGTGTGGGTGGGGCTACAGTTTTGTCTGCTGTTGGGTTAAGCGTTCTGGCCAGTCACACTTTCAAGATTGGACTGATTCGTTAGCACTCCCACTTCGATTACATTTTTTATTATAGTTTCTCATTTTTTCCCCGTTTTTCCTCCCAATGTGGTTCCCATTAAATAAATACCCTCTATTTATCTCAATTCACCCTTCCCCACAAGTCCGCCACCCGTCCTCCGGGTAACGAGACACTCTTTCCGGGCCGATAGATCCACCTCCTCTGAGACGGAACCCGACCACGGACGCCCTTCCTGCTCCTCGACGAACCCGAGCCGGCTCACCCTCCCCCTTCCCCCCTCCCTCCTCCCCCTGGGGCGGACAGCCAAACGCCCCCGCCCCCAATCGGAGCTGATGGCGAGGGCCGGTCTGGTCGAGACGGGTTTAGAACCGCATCACTGACAGGCAGCGCCCACTCATATCAGACCAGTCAAAATATGGTGCATTAGACTGCTACGCTATCCGCCACCCCTTGATTACATATTTTAATGAATTGAAACGCTGTTCTGTCAGCTGTACAATATGACTATACTGCCCATTTCATTTCATTTAATTACTGCCCAAATCTTATCCGGAGCGATTTACACAGTTTACATTTCTTTACATACAATCCATTTATACAGCTGGATATTTTACTGAAGCAATTCAGGTTAAGTACCTTTAGCTCAAGGGTACAATGGCAGTGCTTCACCTGGGAATCGAACCAGCAACCTCTGAGTTACAAGCCCAGCTCCCTAACCATTACACTACACTTCCGCCCACACTGTATAAGAAGCACAATTTGAAAGAGAAGCATTTAATATTCCCTGCTTAGGACGCTGCCCCCGCGACCCGACAAGGAGAAGCGGTAGAAGATGGATGGATGGATGGATGGATTTAATATTTATAACTCCATTTAGGATTATATTACAATCTCATCGCCTCATCTTCAGTGACTAACAAGGTGGTTCAGACAGATTGTGTTAATAAACAAAGTCTTCTATCATAGTGGGAATGGGTAATCACATTATATTTCACATGATGGCATAACATCGCTGGAATTCACATTAGCCTGTGTGGTAAAGATCGTGTTTATTAAAGTTCATCCAAATGAAGGAAGTGAAGGATGTTGTGGATGTGAACACACACACACTCACACACACTCACACACACACACACACACACACACACTGACATACTCTCTCTCACACACACACACACACACACACACACACTCTCTCTCACACACACACTGACACACTCTCTCTCTCTCACACACGCACACACACACACACACACCCCCACACCCTGATTTCACACACTCACACACACTCACACACAATACCCTGGGAATACTCATTGCAGATAAGAGAGAGAGAAAAAGACACAATTGATTATGAATTTTCAGAAATGGGTGCAGTTCTTGAATGAAATGACTCATATTTCGGAGTGATGGGAAATGTGTGCGTAGGAGATAAGCATGGTCTAATTAGCACTGTGCTGCTGGCTGGGCTCATTAAAAAAGACAATTAAAACGGTGTCTGGCCATATGAGATATGGGGGCAGCCTGAGATATGGGTATGGGAGGAGTAGTTTGAGGTGTGGGGTTAGTTTGAGATGGGGGGGCAATTTGAGGTGTGGGGGTTACACACACACACACAAAGCGCAATGCGCAGACGGCAGCCCTAATACTAGACGAAGAGCTCTGGTTTGAGGAGGGCTCTAGTGAACACACACCTGGAATCCCGACTGATCTAGGATCAGATTTCCTCCTGTCCTCATCCCAACCACATCCATTATGAGCTAAAAGGCTAAACTGATCCTAGATCAGGCGGTAGTGTGGTATAATGGTTAGGGAACTGGGCTTGTAATGTTAAGGTTGCAGGTTCAATCCCCGGGTGGGACACTGCCGTTGTACCCTTATTTATCACATATCTGTTCATACGTATGTGCCCTTTAATAACATCACCACACTAGCACATACCACCCTGTGTTTTAGTTAAGAGGTGGTCTGGATGGACGAAAGTGCAAACTATAATTTAATATGATATTAATCAAGTCCTGCACCTAGAGTTTGAGCTGCTGTCATCAGGCTGTCATAGACTCAAAAACTATTTTGTTCCATCCTCCACTGGCCTTCTAAACAGGCAGGGGAGTGGACAGCTGGATAAGAGGAAGGGCCTTAATGCTGGGCTGTAGCGTAGGTCTTTAGGCTGTTGTGAGTTGACATATCATATTTATTGTGTATTATACAGTACATGGTGTGCTGTGTGTAACTTGTATACTGTGTGGCTACGCATCTTGTATAGTGTTTAATGTGTGTGTCTTGTTTTTGTTACCACAAAGCACTTTTGTACGCAAAGAACATTTCTGTGAAAACAGACAATAAAGATATCCAATCTGATTTCATCAAATCGAAATTATCACACACTAAATATCGCCTCATGTTTTTATTGACAAACCCTCCCATGTTGACGCAAAATGCTTTTCTTGCCGACCACGAAACTACCAAACTGGGAGGAAGTGAGAAATTTTCCGTTTGAGTCGGCCGAAAATAGCGATTGCACTCCCGTCCAGTTGTGTGTTTCAGCTACGGTCCTACCCAAACTACAGCCTCGTGTTTATGGATCGGTTCTAATTATGGGGCTGCAGAGTTTTGCGTGAGGAAAAGCAGTTTATGAATAGCCACTGAGTTGTTTTAATTCTCCCCATCGCAGCACGCATCAGATTCAAATCACTGGTGCTGCCCCGTTACCTCCAGACACTCATCACTCCCTACGCCCCAGCCAGACCCCTCCGCTCCGCTTCCTCTGGCAAACTGACTGTCCCATCCCTCTGGGCGCCCGGCAGCCGCTCCTCGCGGTCTCGTCTCTTCTCTGTCCTGACCCCTCGGTGGTGGAATGATCTTCCGCACTCGGTCAGGACCACGGAATCACTTGTGATCTTCCGCAAGAGACTCAAAACCCACCTTTTCAGACTCCACTACCACTGAATTCTGTACATTTACCCAATTGTCATCACCACTGCCTACTTGTTCAATACTTCTTGTATATGTATCCTCATTAAACATTTAAAAAACAAATCTACCTTTTCCTTCCCAGTGTTACAGGTATGGTATACAGCTGCCTACAATGATGTCTATCGCTGTATTACTGCACTGATCTCTTGTGCGGACTATGATTGTTCCTACCATGTATTAATGCATATTTTGTAAATCCCTCTGGATTGAGTCTCTGCTCAATGTTTAAAGTGTAAATGTCAAAATGTAAATAAAGATTGACAGCGCTGTAAGTCCACTCCATCCTCCACAGTCACATTCATCAACATGATGAGCTGACTTTGATAACTCTGTCATGGTGAAAAATCTGTCTGAAGACTGGTGTTTAATAGAGAACCATGTTTCATTCATCAAGTCAACAACCAAACATGTTTCATCTGATATAATCTGGACAGCATATCACAAATACTGCTGCTACTGCTACTACTGCTACTATTAATACTACTACTACAGTATTACTGCTACTGCTACTACTACTGCTACTGCAACATGTAGGTGACTGTCAAAATAAAATAAACACTTGAGTAAATGGAGGGTTCTGGTGGCTCTGTTATGGTGTGGGTGTATTTTCCTGGCATGGTTTAGGTCCACTCAACCCTTTAGAGGGCAAGGTAAACACCAATAAATACAAAGCCATTCTGAGTGATCACCTTCATCCTGTGGTGAGGTATTTCTGTCCTGATGGGAGTGGTCTCTTCCAGGATGACAATGCCCCCATCCACAGGGCATGAGTGCTCACTGAATGGTTTTAAGAGCATGAAAACGATGCAATCCATATGCCATGGCCGTCTCAGTCACCAGATCTCAACCCAACTGAACATTTATGGGAGATTCTGGAGTGGTGCCTGAGACAGAGTTTTCCACCACTGTCAACAAACCACAAGGAGCAAATTATTTGGCTTTGGGAATTAGGAGAAAAAAAAGTGGTTAACTCTGTTGCTCAAACTTAAGAACTAAGCATTTTAGTGGTTGGATTGATCACCGCCTTTTGTTTTGTCATTGCAGGTTATAAGTCTCAAACTGATTACATCCGTAAGACTTATTTAGAAATATTTAGAGGAATCTCATTATCAAGTTTCTTCTTCTTCGTTTGGGTATATTATTTTCCTGCTCCCCTAGGCTCGGGGCCGAGGGGCTATCCTTTACCACCTCAAGCCTAGGGGGTTCACCCAGGCTATATTTCGGGGCACACCTCCAGCAGCCATGTCACCGTGTCGTCATCCAAAACCGACAGACCATGGATCCCATTGGGTGCCCGATAAATCGGGCAATCCAAGATGACATGGTCTGCGGTTTGTTCCTCTGCGCCACACTCGCAGGCCGCGCAGGAGGCCAAGCCCCATCTGTGCATCGATGAGCAGAAACGCCCGACGCCAGTCCGGAGGCGGTTAAGCCTCACCCACGCCAGTCGGGCAGGTCCACCCCGATGGGGGGAGGACCGACGTCTGGGATGAAGTCACGGAGTCTAGAGGTGTTTTTCTCCCACTCCGTGCTCCAGGTGTAATCCACCCACCGTGCCGCACTGATATTAAGGTCGCTGCATTGCTGCAGGAGTTCCCGTGCGGCAGGCACAAATGGGTGTCTCGACTTGAGGCGCCGGGAGGCTCAGCTGTTAGAGTGAGCCTTTCATGAAGCAGATGGTTTGGCTCCATGGCCCGGCATGCGAGACGTGCTATGGCTCCCGCACGGCGAAGCCCAGCGGGCTGGATGCCTGCAAGGATGGAGAGGTTGTCCACAGGAGTGGGACGCAGGCATCCTGTCACAATGCGCAATGCTTCGTTGATAGGCGTATCGATGAGGCGGGTGTGAGCACTGCGACACCATACTGGCGCGCAGTACTCACTAGTCGAGTAGACAAGGGCCAGGGCAGCCGTACGCAGTGTTCTTGCCCCGGCGCCCCAGCCTGACCCGACTAGTCGCCTCATCAATGCCACACGAGATGTTAGCTTCTTGCGCAGTGACGCGAGGTGTCGGCGAAACGTGAGCGACCTGTCCAGTGTCACGCCGAGGTACGTTGGCTCAGCGCAACATGGCAGGGGTATTCCGCCGATATTTACTCGGAGCTCACGTTTGGCCTCCTTGTTGTAAAGATGGAAGGCTGCCGACACCGTCTTTGCCTCGCTGAGCTTCAATCTCCATTTCTGGAGGTATGCCACTAGTGTCTTCATATCCTGGCCTAATGTCCCCTCCAATGACTGCCAGTCTCCAGCAGAGTACACCAACGCGAGGTCATCTGCGTAGGCATACTTCCGCGAGACTGTGTCAGGCAAGTCATAGGTGTAGATGTTATAGAGGAGGGGGGCCAGGACCGATCCCTGGGGGACGCCGTTCTTGAGGCGTCGTAACCTACTTCGCTGTCCGCTACCGGTGGTGAGGGTGAAGCTGCGATTTCGGACAAGCTCCATGATCATTCTGACCATGTGCCTGTCCGGCAGCAGGCGGAGCAGCTTGCAGGTGAGGCCGCGATGCCATACGGTATCGTAGGCAGCCGTCAGATCGACAAAAACGGCTCCAGCCTTCTTTTTGGCCGAGAAGCTGTCCTCGATGTCTTGGGTCAACAAAGTGACTTGGTCTACGGTCGATCTCCCGCGTCGGAACCCAGCCTGCTCCCGGGGGAGCAGTGGGTCAACAATCGGTTCGACGCGGGCGCAGATAAGACGCTCAAGGATCTTGAAGGGGATGCAGAGCAAAGAGATGGGACGGTAGCTCTTAGGGTCCCCTTCAGGCTTATTCGGCTTCGGGATCGCGACAACTAGGGCTCTTCTCCAGATTTTGGGGATCTTCAGTTGGCGCAAGCAGGAAGAGAGGAAAGCTCTTAACCAGGACTTCAGAGCAGGTGCAGCATGGAGTATAAGCTCCGGGCAGATGGAGTCAGGGCCCGGAGCTTTTCCTGGCTTTATGTGCTGGAGGGCAGTAGCGAACTCTCCGGTGTGAATTCACCGGAGATGTTGTCGCTACTAGGTGTTGGGGCCCTCCAGAGGTCAGACACTTCTTTTGCCACGAGTCGTGATGACTCGCGGTCTTTACCCTCGTATACCCCATTTTTCACAAATTGAGATGCGATTTTATTTGCAGAAATGGGGCAGTGACGAGGGGAGTGTCTTGACCTGCCAGTGAGGTTGTTCAGGATACTCCATGCCTTGCGGCTGGAGTGTGAGAAGTCGATGGTATTGACAGCCTCCTCCCAGCGCTCTTGTCTCCTCCGACCGAGTCTTGACAACAGGGCTGTAGCAGCCCTGCTTGACTCGGTTCCTGCAGGAGCCCGGAGGAAGGCGCAGTAAAGATTCTCACACTCCGCATCCCAGCATGGTTTGTAGCTATTGCGACGTCCACGTGGGATGGATTTTTGGCCGCTTTCACTAGCACACTGCAGAAGTCCTGGTATGCCTCATCCACACTGTTGGTATTAGGCGATGGAAGATGCCTCGTGGATTTGTTGGTGAGGGAGGCGGAAGCGTTTCCAGTTGGCCTTTTGGAAATTCCATCGCTTCACCGGCTCACTCGGGACAATGTCCACAAGTTTGGGTACGGTTATCAGCGATGGTCGATGTTGGGACCGTGGGAAATTTCCGAGCACACGTCTGTCAGGGAGCTGGTTGTCTACGCCGACACTCGCGAAAGCCAGGTCTGGATTAGTCCCAGTATTCCAGCGTCCGGAGAAAAAACTGGCTGGACCCTTGGGATCATGTAACAAGGTCAGGCAGTTGTTGGCTGCCCAGCCAGCCAGGTTCTCTCCGTCGGGTGTGTTAGTGTTGTACCCCCAGTCTTCATGCTGGCAATTGAAGTCGCCAACATAAAGACAGGGGTGAGGGAACACCGGGACAGACGCTGGCGTGAATCGCGAGTGAGGAGGCTTGTAGACGTTTACGATTTTTAAACCGGCAACGTCCACGCACAACCACTCAATCTCCGAGTCAGCTGGAGATTGGTCGGCGAGTCCAACTCAACCTTTCGTGGACAAACGTGGCGAGGCCATACTTCCTGCTCAGGATAGACCCAGCTAGTGCGAAATTTTGTAGCACTAGCTTGTCTGCTGAAACGCAGTGGGTTTCCTGGAGGAGGATGACGAGGGCCTTGAAGGTATAGGCCAGCTTTTTGTCACTATTGCAATAGAGGTGGCAGCTCAATACATCTCTGCCTGTCATAATTTGAGAGAGGGTGTGGGCTAAATGCTATGCTCTATGGTTATATATGTATCTGTCTCATATATGGAACAGAAGTTCCATAATCTGTTTAAAAATTCTATAATGTAGGGTATATATGTGTGGGGGGGATGGGTTTCATGTACATTTTGTTATTTTTATCTCTCTCTCTCTCTCTCCTCTCTCCCCCCTCTCTCTCTATCTCTTTCTCTCTCTCCCTCTCTCTCTCTGTCTCTCTCTCCTCTCTCTCTTGCAGGTGAGCACCTGCGTATCTGTGCCCAGGACTACACCTGCTGCAGTTCTGAGATGGAGGACCAGCTGAGCCAGCAGAGCAAGATGGAGCTGGAGAGGCTGGTGGAGGAGGCCAGTCACACGCTGCGCTCCACCTTCATGTCTCGACACAAGAAGTTCGACGGTAAGGAGGCCTGAGATGTGTTTATTTATTTCCTTTTTAAACATTTGTGCTTGTGCACACGGGCCTGTGTGTGTGTGTGTGTGTGTGTGTGTGTGTGTGTGTGTGTGTGTGTGTGAGTGTGTGTGTGCGAGTGAGTGTGAGTGCGTGTGAGATAAGAATAAAAGTGAACCACCGCATCACCTGGCGATTGAGACAGAGGACAACGACATTAAGGAGCAACACTGTTCTTGTAAAGCTGGGTAGGTCTCTATTCACTATTACAATCATTAAAAAGCAAAAGCAGTAGGCCTATATAACGTTACATTCAGTAGTAAGTTAGCCAGCATTAGCTAACTAACGTAACATTAGTAGCCTATAGTGTGCTGTAACGACATTACTCTGGTTAGCTCAACAGGTAGCTCCATACCCTGGACTTCTGTAAAGCAAAAAATATCAGTAGTGTGTCAGCCCAGTCCTCCACAAGATTTGGGTACTCGGGA
The DNA here is from genome assembly GCA_029706075.1 of Aldrovandia affinis. Taxonomy (NCBI): domain Eukaryota; kingdom Metazoa; phylum Chordata; class Actinopteri; order Notacanthiformes; family Halosauridae; genus Aldrovandia; species Aldrovandia affinis. The sequence goes on along the minus strand of JAINUG010000106.1, from coordinate 3,259,737 downwards.
CTGGGCTTCCCATTGACAAAGTGCTGAAATAGTAATGAAAAAATAGTATTACATTTTGACATCAAGGTAACGTTAACCACAGGTTTTTTAGAGCTTGACTGTAACATCTTAACGTTAGCAAGCTGGCTGGATCTCTCTCTAGGTCGTCCTCAGACGAGCTTCCATCGGAGTCTCCAATCTTCTCGGTTCTCCATACACCCGGCCAGCTCCGAAGAGCTTTCAGCTCCCACATCTGTCTTCAGCACGTCCACGTACGTTCATGGATCACGAATAACAAAGCTAACATTTAGTCGAACTTTACCAACGTTGCAACCCGGAGCTGTATATCCAGACCGTAACCACGTTAGCTTAGCTGGCTAACACTTTTCAGGATTTGATTTTGGTTTTGTAAAGGAAAAAAAACATATATCTCCTTCCAACCTCTCTGGGTAACGAGTGTCACTGTTACAAGTGCCCCAGGCACAACGTTTAACCATAATTAGCTAAAAATCCACAAAACCAGCTTGAAAATGAAGAAAATCTCACATTTTTCCGTCAAAGTCAATGGAGCGAAGCAAAAAACTGTCTGACCTCTGTTGGAGTCTGTCAAATACTGCGCTGTGATTGGCCAGTCTGCGTTTCGGGGCGTGGTTTAGCGAAGGGTCAATTGTCAGCAATCTGCAGGACTGGGGCTGACATTGTGCTGCTTGTGAACTGAGTGAAGCTGTTGCTTGTTGTCTTGTCTGTAACTTGAACATGTTAAACCGAACCGTTTTAACGTGGTACAGGACTTTCGTTTCGGTACGCGCTGTGAACCCAACAAATGCAATCTTGCTTTAACCACCAAGGCACGCACTGAACATTTTTTGTGTGTGGTTGCAGCAGTATTGACGGACATTTAATTTTTATTTAAGAAAGAAAGATATGTGCCTTACTAATATATAATATATCCCATTTAGCAGACACTTTTATCCAATGTGATAGTACAGTAGACAGACTCTAGACAGTAGTGAATTCATAAATTTTTCAGTAACATGGCGGCGTATAGACGCAGCGGTTCAGTGCTCTCCTTTTCGGTGCCTTATATGGTTGTTTTTGTATGTCTTGTTATTCGTCTTGATGACATTCTGCCGGGCGAACAACATTTACAGCCGACACGATATCCTAAAGATAGGACTACAGAACGAGCAGTCTGTTACGGCAGAGTTTCTCCGCTCCCACAGCATACCGGCGGATATAGCCAGGAGCTCGGGCTCTCCGTGGATTACTATCCCCGCAGGCAGGAGGCGGAGGCGGCGTAGGGACAGGAGGCAAAGGCGAGGCTGTAGAGCCGGCGCGCTGGTGAGGCTATGGAGGCGGCCACACAAACCACCGCTTCCTAGTGTTTTTCTAACCAACGCCAGATCCCTCCCAAATAAGATGGATGAGTTGAAGCGCCAGGATGTAACGAACAAGTTCGTCAAGGACAGCTGCATTCTGCTTATCACGGAGACCTGGCTTCATTCATTCATTCCGGATACAGCTATTGAGCTAGCAGGCCGCACAGTACACCGTCAGGACAGAACCAGAGACTCCGGTAAGACCAAAGGAGGGGGGTTATGCATTTACGTGAACAACAGCTGGTGTACAAACACTAAGATTGTAGACAGCTACTGCTCCTTGGATCTGGAGTATGTTACTGTTAAATGCAGGCCCATATATCTTCCCTGGGAGTTTACTGTGGTCATGATAACGGCTGTGTACATTCCACCTGATGCAAATGCTAGCTCGGCTATTGGACATTTACACAACATTATTAGCAGTCCACAGAGCATGTTTCCTGAGGCGGTTTACATCATAGCGGGGGACTTTAACCATGCTGATTTAAAGGCAGTGCTCCCTAAATTCCATCAGCACATTAAGTGTGCTACTAGGGGAGCTAATACACTGGACAAGGTCTACTCCAACATCAAACAGGGTTACAGGGCCAAATGATTACCACATTTGGGTCAGTCTGACCACGTGTCCCTGTTTTTAATCCCGGCATACACCCCCCTCGGGAAAAGTGCTCTTACTACAACTAAGACTGTTAAAACATGGCCTGAAGGTGCCTCTTATCAGCTGCAGGATTGCTTCGAAATAACTAACTGGGACATTTTTGAACATCAGGACCTGGAGCAGCACACCACAACTGTCCTGTGTTACATTAAGTTAACTGCATGGACAATGTTACTGTGGACAAGGGTATCCGGGTTTATCCCAACCTGAAGCCCTGGATGACTAAAGAGGTCCAGAGCCTGCTGAGGATCAGGAACACCACTTTCAGGTTTGATGATGGGGCACAATATAGTGCTGCCAAAGCCAACCTGAAAAGAGGCATCAGAAAGGCCAAGACAGCATACAAAAAGAAAATTCAGGACCACTTCACCAGTAACAACATAAGGCAGGTGTGGCAGGGGGTTCAGCACATCACCAGCTATAGACCCAGCAACCTCACCGCTGCTGATGGTGATGCTTCGCTGGCAGAGGAGTTGAACCTCTTCTTTGCCCGCTTCGAGGTGAAGTCACCGGAGGCAGCAACATCACATCCACCTGCCCTTAGCAGCCACATCCTCACAGTGGAGGAGCATGAGGTGAGGAGCATACTGAGGGCGGTGAACCCAAGGAAGGCTCCAGGTCCTGATGGCGTCCCTGGACGCGTGCTGAAGGAATGCGCAGACCAGCTGGTGGGGGTCTTCACCAAGATCTTCAACCAGTCCCTATCCCAGTCCACCATCCCACCCTGTCTGAAGTCATCCATCATAGTTCCACTGCCAAAAAAGACCGCGGTAAGCAGCCTGAACGACTACCGTCCTGTGGCACTCACACCTGTCATAATGAAGTGCTTTGAGAAATTGGTTTGGAGTCACATCGTCTCAAGCCTTCCACCCACACACACACCAGTTTGCATACAGAGCAAATAGGTCCACGGAGGACGCCATAGCCATAACTCTCCATGCTGCCCTGACCCACCTAGAGCAGCGGGGGAGCTACGCCAGGCTGCTCTTCATGGATTTTAGCTCTGCATTCAATACCATCCTCCCCCACAGACTGGTGACCAGGTTGACAGACCTGGGTCTATCACACTCCATTTGCCTTTGGATTAAGGACTTCCTTTCTGAGCGTTCACAGAGGGTTAGAGTAGGCCCCCACATTTCCTCGGCCAACAGCATCAGCACCGGCTCCCCACAGGGCTGTGTGCTGAGCCCCCTACTTTTCACTCTGTACACTCATGACTGCACCCCCGCCCACCGCAGTAACACCATCGCCAAGTTTGCTGACGATACTACAGTGGTGGTGCTCATCTCTGGGGGGGATGAGTCCGCATACCGGGACAAGGTGGAGCGGCTGTCCGTATGGTGCCTGGAAAATAACCTGGTCCTTAACACCACCAAGACAAAGGAGCTCATCATAGAGCTGCCATTGAAATGAATGGGTAGCATGTTAGCATGTTTCCGACTTGTTTTAAACAACTTTCCCGACCGATTTGGACTGCGAAAACAGCCTGGTTAATGAGGAGGGGTATCAAAGCGAATACCTAGCGATGTTTTACACTGATTAAACCGCTAGATTTGCCGCTGCATAAAAAAAGTCACACCCCTGCTATCGCTGCCATTGAAATGAATGGGTAGCATGCTAGCATGTTTCCGACTTGTTTTAAACAACTTTCCCGACCGATTTGGACTGCGAAAACGGCCAGGTTATTGAGGAGGGGTATCAAAGCGAATACCTAGCGATGTTTTACACTGATTAAACTGCTAGATTTGCCGCTACATTAAAAAATGTCACACCGCTGCTATCGCTGCCATTGAAATGAATGGGTAGCATGTTTCCGACTTGTTTTAAAAACACAAGTTTTTAAAACCAAACAAACAAATTTTTTAACAAACCACACCACACACACACACACTCACAACACGCACACGCACTCTCTCTCACGCGCACACTCACACTCTCTCGCTCTCACACACACGCGTATCTCTCTACTCCTCTCCTACACATCTGTGTGTGTGTGTGTGTGTGTGTGTGCGTTATTGCTTGTGTGTGGGGAGCAGGCACCCTCAAAATTTCAGTGGAATTTTTTCTACTTATTATTATTATTATAATTATAATAATAAGTATTATTATTATTATATATATATATACACCACCATTCAAAAGTTTGGGGTCACCTTCCATCTGGACTATGGCTAATCGGGCACTCCTTCATTCTTCAGCTAGATAACGACCCGAAACACACCTTGAAGTTGTGCAAGAACTATCTGGTGAAGGAGGAATGTGAACAACAACTCAAACTAGACCTCAATCCCATAGAACTTGTATGGGACAAACTGGAAAGGAAGAGTCAAAGCAAAGCAACCCACAAGTTTCTCTGGGAATTGCTGCAGGATAGCTGGGAAAACATGTGACGGGTGATTTCCTGCTAAAACTTATTAACCGAATGGCCACTGTTTGTGAGGCTATTCTAACGCCAAAGGGTGACTATTTTGAGGAATCCAAGATTCAATTTTCAATATAATTTTCTTGAACATTTCTTTGATGTTCATTTTGTTCATTGTTACATGTGTTTTTTGTCATTTTAAAGTATTTACAGAAATGTATACGGTGTAAAGCATTGTCAATTATGAGATAAAAATAGTTTCCAGCAGGTGACCCCAAACTTTTGAACGGTAGTGTGTCAGGGCAGGGACCAGAAAACCAGAAACTTCTTTTATTAAGTGAACAGGCAAAGGTCAGGCAGGAGTAATCAGGGCAATGCAGAGATCCAAAGGATGGTCGGGGACAGGCAGAGTTCGTTACGGGCTTCAGGGGTATCAGGGGCAGGCAAGGCGTAGTCAGTGGGCAGGCAAAGGTCGAAAACGAGAAGGCAGTCCAGGGAACACAGGGAGGAGCGGGAACGAGACTGGGGTACTGACGAACACTGGAGCACAAGCACAAACACGAACACGAAGCCACAAAACGCTGGGAAACAGAGATAACGCGGGAGAGTAATGTGAGCATAACGCAAAGCACAAGACAATCTGGCAACGGACATGGGAAATCACAGAGCTTAAATACATTTAGACATAACGAGAAACAATCAGGAATAAACATGAATGCAGCTGACTGCAATCAGACACATGAGGAATTAAGAGGAGGACGCTGAGAGGATCTGACGCTGAGACGCTGAGACGCTACTTCCTGTTTCCTGTTTCCGGATTGTTGGATTTGTTTGCTGTTTGCTGTGGGCTGTTTGCTCTGTATTGTGTATCTTGCATTTTACTCTTGCGAAAATTAACGTAGCTATATAACGTTAACCGGTATCAACGTTATATAAATATATCACCGCATTAGTTACGAGTTACTGCTTCTAAGGTGTAATCCTTTGTTGCATTTAAGGACAGGGACGGGGTTTTTTTTTCTCCTTGTTAGTTTAAATTGGCACAAAAGCTAACAAGGTTTTTGTTTCACCCTCCCAGAAGCAACCTCGAATTAAAAGTAAGTTCGTCGGTTTAACCGATTGGAAAAATTGAATTATTGCGGTAGTCTAGTATAGTTATTTATAAACTAACGCTGTTTATAAACGTAAATTGTACGTCGGAAGGTGTGGATTGTTGATTTTGTATTTGTAGCTAGTATATTACAAAAGTTTGATTGCTAAATAGTTGGGCTTAGGTTGTAAACTAACGTTAAAATATAGTATTTATATCAGTAGCTGGGTAAGTGATATAAATAAGAGGCTCTCTATCTACAGTTAGCCTACTACTAACGTTAGGGTCTACTGCCTTCTATCCGGAGCCACCTAGCGTGTTTTTTAAGAGTGGTATTGCTGACTCCATCTAGACAGTAAAAAAATCTATACTTAGGGAGAGATAGGGAGTCAGCTAGGGGTCTAAAATGTGGCCCAAACTTTGTGAGGTGTGCAGGATGATCGCCCTGTTGGAAAGCGATTTTCTTGGGCTGTTCACCTGCCTCCGCTGCAAGCTCATTGAGCATCTCGAAGACAAGATTCTTGTTCTCGAGGGTCAATTGGCTGTATCGGCCGTATCGGCCGTACAGAGTCCACAATTGTCAGGGTTCTTAGAACCAATTAGAACGTCCGTTAGGGAGAAGGTGTGCACGCCTAGGCTGGGAGGAGGGAAGAACTTAGAGCAGGCAGGAAGTGACAGGTGGGTCACAGTCAGAAATAAAAGTAGGAAAGGGCTTGCACACCACAAAGGGGCGGCATCTCCAGAGGTTGAGGTGTCCAACAGATTCCAGCCCTTGCAGGAATCTGTGGCCCGTGACCCTGAGAGACGGGGGATGCATGTGCCACAGGACACCCTGATGGCCACATCTCCCAGGGAAAGGGAGTTGTTAGTAGTGGGGGATTCCATAATTAGGGGAGTGGACAGCATAGTCTGTTCCCAGGCCAAGGAGACTCGCACGGTGTGTTGCCTGCCTGGTGCCCAGGTTGGAGATCTCCTTGAGCGTGTGGACAAGCTCCTGGCCAAAGCAGAAGGGGATCCAGTGGTCATGGTCCACGTAGGGACCAATGACATGGGAAAGGGCAGGTTGGAGGTCCTGCAAGATAAATTTGAGGATCTAGCAGCAAAGATTAGGAGCAAAACCTCCACGGTAGTCTTCTCGGAATTCTACCAGTACCACGTGCAAGCAGAGGGAAGCTGAAGTTTATCTATAGGTTTAACACGTGGCTACAATCCTTCTGTAGGAAAGAGGGGTATAGATTTATTGAGCACTGGGACTTCTTCTGGAACAGGGGTGACCTATACAAGCCCGATGGGTTACACCTGAACCGGATGGGTACCTATGCTCTGGGGCAGCATATGCTTAGGGTAGCGCAGGATTATTTAAACTAGGGATTCGGGGGGCAGGGAGGATAGTGAGTGAAATGAGTAGGGTGGTGCAGACTGCCCAGATGGAGTCTGTCAAGACTACATATAACAGGGAAAGCATGAACAAAGTCTTGAGTAAACAACATTTTAGCAAGTGTGGCTTGGGATGGAAGGGAGTGAGGGAGCGGGAGAGGAATAGTAGAAACACTAGTCTGAAATGTCTATGTTTTAATGCTAGAAGTATAAAAAATAAATTTCTGGAAATGGAGGTTGAGATCAATAGCAAAGGCTATGATATCATAGGGATTACAGAGACGTGGCTGGGAGAAGAGGACGGGGACGAATACAATATAGAAGGGTATAAACTTATTAGGAAGGATAGATCCGGTAAGAGAGGTGGGGGTGTGGCACTGTATGTGAAAGATAATCTAAATGTGCAGGAGTTTCCAGAAACTAGCCAACGCATGCCTAGCGAGGATATTTGGATAAAGCTCATAGGGGAACATGAGAAGGGATTAAATATAGGGGTGTGTTATCGACCACCAGCTTCAGACAGCAATATGAATATAATGCTTTTTGAAAATATAAAACAAGCTTGCAGAGGAGGTGAGACTATTATCATGGGTGACTTAAATTACCCTGGTATTAATTGGGAATTGGAAACAGGACAAGGAAATAGGGAGGAAGAATTTCTAGATGTTATTAATTATCTTTTTTTGGCACAGTATGTTATACAGCCTACAAGAGGAAATTCAATCCTTGTCATGGTTGTTCCCCTGACTTACCACCAGAGGGCGGTGTTGCGCCTTTCTGGTAGGAGGGGCGGAGCAAATCAATCACCATTTCCTCACTATTTAAACCTCAGCTGTTTTCCGGTTCTTTGCGAAATCGTAAGCCTTCAATACGATTTAGCCGGTAAAGGTTGTAGCGTCTTTTTAAAGATACTACTACGAAGCACGTTCTTTAGTATTTAGAATTATCCTTTAGCAAATGTAGGATCTTTTTGTTACCTGTGTTTGGACACTCACTCGCTCCTCCTGAGTTAGTTGTGTTTCGGTCAACACAGTCTGTGGACTGTGTTCTCAGGTCTTATTTTCTTTGCTGGTTATTGGGCTCTTCTAGCCGATTATCGTTTCATTCAAACACCCGGTGTTGGTGGTTTATTTATTCCTTTGTTTGTGTCTTTGTGGCACCTAGTCACCCGTTGGGTGATATTTTCGGTTTTCCCCCTTTTGTTATTGTTTTTCCTATTCTCTGTTATTCAGAGTTTGTGGTTAAGCTGTAAAGTTACAGTTTAACTTATCGATACCCCCGGGGTTCTGCGATTGGCACCAATCCCTAAACCCACCATAACAGTACGATTTCGCCATGAATACGGCGTCAGCTGACCCTCGTGGTATCGAACAAATGGCAGAGTTGCAAAGCCGAGAAATGGAGAGACAGAGATCAACCATTGACATTTTATTAACCCCCTGAGGTCGGCTGGATCGGCGCCGATCCAAGCAGCAATACAAGTATATTACTATTTCTAACTTCGCGATATTTTATCATACACACGCGGCAAAAACATTGACAGAAACCTTAGAATCGCGACTTTCCGATTTGAGCACTGGCAAATCAAATGGGATTTTTAAAATTAGCTTAATTAGACCAAAAGTAAACCTTGCTTTTTACTCTGTTTTTTACCTTTTAGTAACGTCCCCTTCTATTGACATGTTAACGAGGTGCTAATTTCGGGAGGTGCGTCGGGCCATGTGTGAAAACGCCGGCATAAACAACACAAACTGAAGAGGACAGTCTATGCTGATATTTATTTTATTTCGCTTGTTTTCAAATACTCGTGAAAATATATATAAATTCCGCGTCTTGTGACTACATATTCCGCATGTCGCAATGTAACAAATTGCAATAGGCACAGAAAATACTTTTCAAACAGCCTAAAATGTTATAAAATATATCGTATGTCTGTGTTTACGCTTGCAATCTGCCAGCAACAGTATATTCACGAGTATATTTTCAAATACTCGTGAAAATATATGAATTCCGCGCCTTGTGACTACATATTCCGCATGTCGCAATGTAACAAATTGCAATAGGCACACAAAATACTTTCAAACAGCGTAAAATGTTATAAAATATATCGTATGTCTGTGTTTACGCTTGCAATCTGCCAGCAACAGTCTATGCTATTGATTTTATTTCGCTTGTTTTTTTATTTTTTTACATCTTGTCTGTGTTTACGCTTGCAATCTGCCAGCAACAGTCTATGCTGATATTAATTTTATTTCGCTTGTTTTCAAATACTCGTGAAAATATAGCCTATGAATATCGCGTGTTGTGACGCCAAACATTCCGCGTGTTGCAACGTAACAAAGAGCCAAAATGAATATTCAGGTATTTAGCATTTAGCCCTCCCACAGCCTGAAATAAATGTGACCAGTTCTGATAAAAACAGGTTTTTAGCTATTTAGATCTCAGATGTGCTAAACTATTTTCACACCCTTACATAACCAAGACCTTGGTGAACAAACGCACATTGGCAAAACAATTCGTCACTATAGTTTAGTGTGTGCTTTCACATCTTTTGTGACAGCAGAAAAATTTACTATTTTTAACTTGTGTGTTTGTAGATCTATTTACAAGCTGCATATGATACTGACCAAACTATTGATGGCATACAAATGTAGCTGTGATTGTCCTTCAAATAAAAATATCAAACACTTTGGAGTAAGTGTGTGTTAAATTGATGAAATTGAGATAAATATCAGACCATGCCAAAATCTAAAAACATTAAAAGCTTAGCACGGACCTCAGGGGGTTAAAGCAACAACGAGTCATGCAAGACAACCAGGCTAGCATGGTTTCGTCTGTTCAAAGACTGGAGGGCTTGATCCAGACACTGATCGACGGTCGTCCCCAGCCTGCGGTAGGATTCGCCGGTCCTAATCCGGTCGTCACTCCTCGTTGGGGTACACCTGTGGGAGAGGGATTACGAGAGGCAAAGGTTCAGCTTCCTCCTCGTTTTAGTGGCGAGTCCGGTAAATGTCGGGGTTTTTTAGCACAGTGCCAAATCGTATTTCAGACTCAGCCATCTAGATATAGCTCAGAAGAGTCGCGAGTGGCACTCGTGCTATCATTGTTATCGGGGGCAGCCCTCGAGTGGGCAGTACCTCTTATTCGTTCTCAAGCACCGGTATTGGCAGACTCGCTGGGGTTAATGAGTAGAATGGAGTTGGTTTTTGACCACGAACTTCACGACAGCGAGTCTTTTTGACGCGACTAAATTGACGCGCATGCGCCAGGGTAACCAAAGCGTGGCGGAATTCTCTATTTCGTTCCGTACTCTCGCGGGAGTTACAGGTTGGCCTGAGAATCCTCTCATAACGTGTTTTACTAACGCGCTATCTGATCCGGTGCGAGACGCTCTAGCTACGATTGGCATCCCCGATTCACTTGATGAACTTATTACCACTGCTATACGGATCGATAATCGTATTAGGAACGCCAGCGAGAGAGGGGGAACAGGGAGTTCCGGTGACTACGAAAGGGTTCTTACCTCAGTTTCCTAGACGTCTGGGCAAAGCAGACGAACCCATGGAGGTTGACAGTGCTAGTTTTCGGGCTCCGGCCAGGGGGATTGGAACGGTTGCCGGTACTGTCGACAGAGGGGTCACATTATTCAAGATTGTCCCAAACTGAAGGGAAACGAATAGCCTCACTATCGGGCCGAAGCCGGTAGTGAGACATCAGTCCTCTTTCTTCCGTACCTTCATTCCTGTTGAACTATCCTGGGGAGACAAAACATTAAAATAAACGCATTTCTTGATTCAGGAGCTGTTGATTGTTTTGTGGACTCCGGGTGGGCTAAAAGAATTCACTTACCTGTTCGGGTTCTTTCACAATCTTGTGGTGTTACCGCTCTTGATGGCCGTCCGCTGGGTTCCGGTCGCATTAAGGAATCCACGGAGACTGTAAACATGCGGATCGCTTACGGCGAGCACACAGAACAAATAAAGTTTTTTTTGGTCGAGTCGCCTACGTACCCATTAGTTCTCGGACACTCCTGGTTGATTAAACATAAACCACAGGTCAACTGGGGCAGTCATAAAAACCCTATTGTTCAATGGGGGAATCAATGTTTCTTTGGGTGCTTACCGTCTATTCAGTCATCGCCCGGGGTCGGTCGGTCTAAAGATCCCGAGACTGATTCGAGACCGACGAATCAGAGCTCTCTTCACCCAAACATACTCACTCATCCGTACACTCCAATGAGACGGAGAAAGAACTCGAATGGGATCCTCAGTGTGATTGGGGAGTCCCACTGGAGGAGTCCACGGCCGAGGAGATTAGTGACCTGGAATCCTTATCTTTTGATTCTTTAGAGGCAGACATGCCGTCTCACGGACGATGAGCCCAATTTGTCACGAGTTCCTAAAAGATCGGTTAGCTACTCCAGTTCCGATTCCCATAAAAAAATTTCCGACCTGACACCATTGAGCACGAGTTTCCAAAAGATCAGGAGGGAATGGAACTCATGAGTGCGGAATGTTACTCGCTACCTCCCGGCATTCCAAAGACTTATTCAGATCTTAGCGAGGTGTTTAGTAAGCAAAGGGCTACTAAGCTACCTCCGCACCGGCCTTATGATTGCGCTATTGAGCTTCACCCAGGCACAGTTCCCCCACGTGGATCCCTATATTCACTATCTGTACCTGAGAGTGCGGCTATGAAGAGATACATTTCGGAATCTCTAACTAATGGTTTTATCAGGCCATCCACGTCTCCTGCTGGGGCGGGGTTCTTTTTTATCGGAAAAAAGGATGGGGGATTACGACCGTGTATCGATTATAGAGGGTTAAATAATATTACCATAAAGAATCGTTATCCTCTTCCACTTATGAACTCCGCGTTTGAACGTCTCCAAGGAGCGTCTATTTTTTCCAAGTTGGACCTTCGCAACGCATATAATTTGGTTCGCATCCGTCAGGGTGATGAGTGGAAAACAGCATTTAATACGCACAATGGTCATTACGAATACCTGGTTATGCCATTCGGCCTCACGTGCGCGCCGGCTGTCTTCCAGGCGTTTGTTAATGACGTACTCAGAGAGATGTTGGAGAAATCGGTGTTCGTTTATCTTGACGACATTTTGATTTTCTCCAATTCTCTCTCTGAGCACGTGAAACACGTCAGACAGGTATTAAAATGCTTGTTAGAAGCCCAATTATTTGTTAAAGCAGAGAAATGTGTGTTTCACGTACCTTCAGTTTCCTTTCTAGGATTCATTGTCGCAGAGGGCAGGATCCAAATGGACCCCAATAAAGTGACTGCGGTCAAGGATTGGCCTGCTCCGGTCTCTGTAAAACAGGTGCAGCGTTTTTTGGGGTTTGCACATTTTTATAGACGGTTTATCCGCAATTTTAGTTCAGTGGTCGCGCCCATCACGGCGCTTACAAAAAGACTGTTTCTTCTCGGTTCCAATGGTCCCCTAAGCGGAGGCGGCCTTCGCTGAACTAAAAGAAGATTCTGTTCTGAACCTATTTTAATTTCTCCCAATCCTTCATTACCTTTCATTGTAGAGGTTGACGCCTCTGAGCTAGGGGTAGGGGCTATTCTGTCCCAGCGGTCGGCTATGGATAAAAAGGTTCATCCGTGCGCATATTTTTCTCGGAGCCTTTCGCCTGCCGAGAGGAATTACAATGTAGGAGATAGGGAGTTATTAGCGGTTAAAATGGCGCTGGAGGAATGGCGTCATTGGCTTGAAGGGGCGGAACATCCCTTCACTGTCTGGACGGATCATAAAAATTTAGAGTACATCCAGGGTGCTCAACGTCGTAATTCACGGCAAGCTCGTTGGGCATTATTCTTTACTAGGTTTAATTTTTTGTTGACTTACCGCCCTGGTTCAAAAAATATTAAGCCTGACGCCCTGTCACGCTTGTACGATGGGTCCGAAATGGATCATCCGCCCACACCCATTATTCCCACCGCACAGATTTTATCTCCAGTGTTATGGGAGATAGAAAGGGTGGTGCATGAGGCTCAACGCCTTGAGCCGGATCCTGGTGGGGGTCCACGGGGATGTCTCTTCGTTCCTTCAGGAGCTCGCTCCCAGGTACTGCAGTGGGGTCACTCCTCCCAGCTCACTGGTCACCCAGGCGTACACCGTACGCACGATTTTCTGGGTAGACGGTTCTGGTGGCGGGGTATGGAGAGGGACGTGCGGGAGTTTGTTGCGGCCTGTAGCATTTGTGCCCGTAATAAGGTGTCACAGCTGGCACCATCAGGGTTACTGCGGCCACTTCCGGTCCCACATCGTCCCTGGAGCCATATCGCCTTGGACTTCGTTACCGGTCTACCCAACTCGAACGGTCATACCGTCATTTTGGTCATAGTGGACAGATTTTCCAAGGCTTCCCACTTCATTGCGCTTCCCAAGCTGCCGTCAGCGCTCGAAACTGCGCGCCTTATGATGGACCATGTCTTTCGCCTTCACGGCTTACCGCAAGACGTAGTGTCCGATCGGGGTCCTCAGTTTGCGTCCAGATTCTGGCGGGCGTTTTGTTCGCTGTTAGGGGCGTCTGTGAGCCTGTCGTCAGGGTTTCACCCACAGACCAATGGACAGACGGAACGCACTAATCAAACTATGGAGAATACTCTCCGCTGTCTTGCTTCCGCCAATCCATCATCATGGAGTCGGCATCTTGCCTGGGCGGAGTACGCTCATAACACTCTGCGCAACGCTTCGTCAGGTCTCTCTCCATTCGAGGCTCAGTTTGGGTTTCAGCCTCCTCTATTTTCGGCGCAGGAGGGTGACGCAGGAGTGCCTTCCGCAGCAGCCTTTGTGCGACGTTGTCGTGTCACCTGGCGGAGGGTTAGGGCGGCTCTAGTACGCGCAGTTGATCGCCAAAAGGAGTTTGCTAATCGTCGTCGACGGGCAGCTCCATCGTATAGGGTTGGTCAACGGGTGTGGTTGTCTACACGAGATTTGCCGTTACGGGTAGAGTCTCGGAAACTCGCGCCGCGCTTTATTGGTCCTTTTAAGATCCTACGTAAAATTAACCCTGTCACCGTTCTATTACAGCTTCCCCAATCTATGCGGATACATCCTACGTTCCACGTATCTCGCATCAAACCACTACTCATTAGCACCTTGGCGCCTCCCGAAGTACCGCCACCGCCGCCTCGTATCATTGGGGGTGGTCCCGCTTATACGGTGCGTAGTATCGTGGCTTCGCGGCGTGTAGGCAGGGGTACTCAGTTCCTAGTGGACTGGAAGGGTTACGGTCCTGAGGAGCGCAGTTGGGTTCCGTCCCGGCACATCTTGGATCCATCGTTGATCCAGGATTTTCACCGGCGTGGGTCTGAAGGGTCGTCAGGAGTCGTCCCTTAAGGGGGGGGTCCTGTCATGGTTGTTCCCCTGACTTACCACCAGAGGGCGGTGTTGCGCCTTTCTGGTAGGAGGGGCGGAGCAAATCAATCACCATTTCCTCACTATTTAAACCTCAGCTGTTTTCCGGTTCTTTGCGAAATCGTAAGCCTTCAATACGATTTAGCCGGTAAAGGTTGTAGCGTCTTTTTAAAGATACTACTACGAAGCACGTTCTTTAGTATTTAGAATTATCCTTTAGCAAATGTAGGATCTTTTTGTTACCTGTGTTTGGACACTCACTCACTCCTCCTGAGTTAGTTGTGTTTCGGTCAACACAGTCTGTGGACTGTGTTCTCAGGTCTTATTTTCTTTGCTGGTTATTGGGCTCTTCTAGCCGATTATCGTTTCATTCAAACACCCGGTGTTGGTGGTTTATTTATTCCTTTGTTTGTGTCTTTGTGGCACCTAGTCACCCGTTGGGTGATATTTTCGGTTTTCCCCCTTTTGTTATTGTTTTTCCTATTCTCTGTTATTCAGAGTTTGTGGTTAAGCTGTAAAGTTACAGTTTAACTTATCGATACCCCCGGGGTTCTGCGATTGGCACCAATCCCTAAACCCACCATAACAATCCTAGATCTGGTGTTATGTAATGACGCCGACAGAATCAGTAGTATAGAGGTAATGGAACCCATTGGGACAAGCGATCATTCCGCAATCGGATTTGATATATTATGGCAAACTAAGAGGGCCCCATCTAACACAAGGATTTTACATTTTAGGCGTGCCAACTTTAAACAGATGCGATTAGAATTAAGCATGGTAGACTGGGGACATCTTCTGGAGTGTAGGACAGTGAATGAAAAGTGGGACAAGTTTAAAAGGGTTATACTTGATGCACAGTGTAAATTTATTCCTACGGTGCGAAAAAGTACGTTGAAAAAGCAGTCCCCACCGTGGATAAATAAAGATATGCGACAGAATTTGAGGGAGAAGAAAAAACTGTTTAAGATATATAAAAACAACAGTACCGAGAGTAATAAGGCTGAATATTGCCGTGTGCGTGCTAAGGTCAAAAAAGAACTAAGGGTAGCCAAAAGGATCTACGAAAGGCAAATCGCAGAAAATGCTAAAAGTAACCCTAAGCGTTTCTTTCAATACTGTAGTAGGAAAAGAAAAGTCAAAGAGGAGATTAAGGGAATTAAAAACAAAGACGGGGCACTGCTCTGTAAAAATAAGGATATTGCAGATGCTCTAAATGGCTGTTTTGTAGATAGTTTTACCAGAGAAGAGGCTGCTAATAGGCCGGAAGGCATATTCATTACTCAGAAAGTCTTAGCAGATACAGAGATAGGGAGATGGAAGTATTGGGTAAATTACAAAAATTAAAGACTAATAAAGCAGCCGGCCCGGATGGCATATACCCCAGGGTACTAAAGGAGTTAAGCGAGATCATTTTTAAACCACTGGCAAGTATTTTTAGACTGTCTTTAAAGACTGGTGAAGTACCTAATGACTGGAAACAGGGTATTGTGGTACCAATATATAAGAAAGGGGACCGTACTGATCCAGGAAACTATAGGCCTATTAGTTTAACTTGCATCATATGCAAAATATTAGAATCTATTATTAAAATAAACTAGAAGTATTTCTAGAAAATTACAACATCCTAAGGGATAGCCAGCATGGTTTTTGCAAGGGTAGGTCATGTCAGACAAATCTGCTGACATTTTTTGAGGAAGCAACCAAGTGTCTGGATGAGAGAAAGGCGTATGATATTATATACTTAGATTTCCAAAAAGCATTTGATAAGGTGCCACATGACAAACTCATTATCAAAATGAGAGCAGTAGGAATTACAGGTGGCATTTTAGAGTGGGTTCGAACTGGTTACTGGATAGAACACAAAGGGTAGTAATAGGCGGGATCTTATCCGAGGAGGGTATAGTGGGAAGTGGAGTTCCGCAGGGATCGGTGCTGGGACCACTGCTCTTTATCATCTACATAAATGACATTGATATGGACATTGAAAGTACATTAGTTAAATTTGCAGATGATACAAAACTGGGAGGCTTAGCAAATAGTCAGGAATCTACTAAAGTAATCCAAGACGATCTGAATAGAATCCAGAAATGGGCAGAAACCTGGCAAATGAAATGTAATATAACTAAATGTAAAGTTCTACATGTGGGGAATAAAAACATAGGACAGGATTATTTTATGGGAGGTAGAAAACTAGAATGTGCACACGTAGAAAAAGACCTAGGAGTCCTAGTTGATCAAAGCTTGTCAGGGACTGGTCAATGTGCGGTAGCAGTTAAAAAAGCCAACAGGATGCTGGGATACATAGCCAAGAGTATAGAGTACAAATCGAAGGAGATCATATGCACCCTATACAATGCCCTTGTTAGGCCACACTTGGAATATTGTGTGCAGTTCTGGGGACCGCATTACAAAAAGATATAGATGCGCTGGAAAAGGTCCAAAGACGGGCAACCAGACTGATTCCAGGCATAAAAGACAAGTGTTATGAGGAAAGGCTAGAGATGCTTGGACTGTTCAAGCTTAGTAAAAGGAGACTTAGGGAGATTTGATTGAGGCTTTTAAATTTATTAAAGGAATTAACAAAGTGAATTTTAGGAAATTATTCAAGTTGAGTTCGGTTAGCAGAACGAGGGGGCATAAATGGAAACTGACAAAGGGTAAATTTCACACGGACACTAGGAAATATTTTTTCACACAGAGAGTGATCAATGCGTGGAATAGCTTGCCTGGACATGTAGTAGAGGCTGAGACACTAGGGGTATTCAAGGCTAGGCTCGATCCAGTGTTAGACACTCTAGCCTTTGGATAAACTAAGCATGTGAGCAGATTAGTGGTAGGAACGGACGAGCAGTGTTGGGCTGAATGGCCTGTTCTCGTCTCCCCCTTATGTTATGTTAAGTGAAAACGATAATACAATAACGAGACAATCAGGAAATGAACATGGGAAACGAACAGCTAACTACATCAGACATAACGAGAAACAATCAGGAATTAACATGAATGCAGCTAACTGCAATCAGACACATGAGGAACAGGTGAAAACAATACAATGACAAGACTGGGAACAGGTAGGTGAAAGTGAAAACACGGACCAGACAACCAGGAAAACATGGAACGAATGAAAACACCTAATTACGGGGAACACGAACACGAGATGTGACATAGTGTATATATATATATATTTTTTTTTTTAATGTCTTTTTGTCTTGGCTTATTTTGATGAGTGTACATTTTGGTTATGTTAAAAGTTATTATCATGTCATTCTATGTTTGTCTCTGTTGATTGTAAAAAGAAGAATTCCAACAAATAATTATTCACAAAAAAAAGCCCTCTGAGAAGGACTCCCTACCTTCTGCATTAGATGACAAAATGTCTTAATTCAGACTTAAAAATCGTATCTTACTGGGAGGAATTTTACTGCATTTTCTTTGGTGGTATATAGTCCTATAATTATATAATATTATAATAATCCCTTTCGTTTGAAGTGATTTGATTTGTCATCACTGCATATCAACAGATTTACATGATTTTCTCAGAGATTACATGAATGTGTATCCAGTAAAACTGACTGAGGATAAAAACACATTCAAAAGACTGTTTTCCATTGTGGTCTTGCTCTCTCTCTCTCTGTCTCTCTCTCTCTGTCTCTCTCTCTGTCTCCCTCTCTTTGTCTCCCTCTCTCTGTCTCTCTCTCTCTCTCTCTCTCTCTCTCTCTCTCTCTCTCTCTCTCTCTCTCTCCCCCTCTCTGTGGTTGAGGTCCTGCCTTCATGGGGAGGAAAAATGGGAGTGTAGGAAATTGGCTCTTGTTAAATGTCGAGGTGAGAGTGCTTAACTCCGGGCAGGCGAGGAGGGGCATGGAGCGCGTGACCCAGAATCCCTCACTTCACATGGCAGAGCGACCTGCCCTCATCAACCCCCCGCTCAAGGAGGGATAATTACCTCTGGAATCATCGGACGCAGAATTCAAAGAGCTGGAGGTACAGTGGGGTCTGCGAGCAGTTGTACTGGGAGAAAAAGAACAAACAAATCATTTTATTTTATTTTTACATTTTTATTTTTTTTATCCTTTTTTTCCTCCCAATTTGGTAGCCAATTACTCCTGCTATTGTTTAGTCAATCCCCCCACCTCGTAGTAGTACGCTGCCGTAGCCCTGTGACCGGCAGTGACAAAGGCGAAGTAACGTCTCCTCTGAGCCGGCAATAATTCCAGCAGTAATAGTAGCAGCTCTATTACTAGTAATAGTAGCAACCCTCTGTGAACGCTCAGAAAGGAAGTCCTTAATCCAGTAGTAGCAGTAGTAGTAATAGTAGCAGTAGTAGTAACAGTAGCAGTAGTAGTAGTAGCAGTAGCAGTAGCAGTAGTAGTAGTAGCAGCAGTAGTAGTTGTAATAGTAGTAGCAATAATAGCAGTAGCAGTAGTAGTAGTAGTAGTAATAGCAGTAGTAGTGGTAATAGTAGCAGTAGTATTATGAGTATATGTACCTGCTGTCTCTCTGTTGTGTTTAGTGGGTCACTCTGAGCTCAGGTTCATGTCAGTAATCTGAGATTGCCGTGATTTCCTGTTTGAGTGTAACTTTAGGACACACAGCAGCATCAGCCTCACATGTTGTGTTTTTGGAGATAAGTGTAACGAACACTCCTCCTGTTTGGCCGGTCCACACACACAAGCTCACCCACACGCTGTGCCTCCTGGTGTCTGTGGCCACAGGTTTTCGGTTTCAGGTTTCAGTGTTGCATAAGGGAGCTGGTCTCTCCGGCAGTGAGCCAGGCTCCATCACACCCTGCACCCCAGCCAAACCCCTCTGCTCCGCTCCACCTCCTCTGGCAAACTGATTGTCCCATCCTTCCGGGCGCCCGGCAGCCGCTCCTCACGGTCTCGCCTCTTCTCTGTCCTGACCCCTCGGTCATGGAACGATCTTCCGAGTTGTGTGGCCTCTTGGGTGAGGAACGGTCGGATCCCCCGGATGTTGTGGAGGGTGAATTGGCAGGTCCGGGTAATTGTTGCGATGTGGCCCAAGAAGCAGAGCTGGTCGTCCAGAGTCACTCTAAGGGTGATAGCCCACAGGAAGAAGGTTGTTATTAGAGAGTTTACGTGCGATCGCTCCAGTCATTGAAGAGTTCCTGTCTCCTTGTGGTTAAACTGGACTCACATCACTGTTCTCCTGCATTAGCATTTTACATTTACATTTTAGGCATTTAGCAGACGCTCTTATCCAGAGCGACTTACACAGCTTACATTTATTTAAATACAATCCATTTATTGGCTGTGCCTGTCGGATGTTTCCCATGCCGAGGTTTGGTCTGATGATATCTGATCTGAGTCACTGCTGTCGGCGTGATGTCACTTCCTGTTACATTGTTCCTGCAGGGATCCAAACTGTGTAGGGGAAATTCCCCTCTTGTTTGTTTCTTTGCTTCCTCCTGTCGTGATGTGTGTGAGTGAGTGTGAGAGAGTGTGAGAGAGTGTGTGAGAGTGTGTGAGAGTGTGAGAGAGTGTATGTAAGAGAGTGTGAGAGAGTGAGCGAGTGAGAGTGAGCGAGGTATTGTCCACCTCCAGCTCCGCATTCAGCTGTGATAGATTTGCTGGCCAGTTCTTCCAACGCTGTAGTCAGTGTGTGTCTGTGTGTGTGCACACCATGTGCTTTTAGTTAATGCACAATAAAACACAAACGCGGTATGATATCTCATATTATGAAATTGTTTTGTACGTTGATGCTCAGTTCTGTCGTCTCCAATGCTGGTTGCAGGAGCACTCACCTGTGTGACATCTTTCCTCAAACTGTGCTCAACTTCTCCAAGGCTCTTCTATCACACACACACACACACACACACACACACACACACACACACACACACACACACACACACACACACACACGGTGAAGATCATTGAATTGAATTGAACATTGGATTTATGCAGTGCTTTTTTACCAAGGAACCCAAAGCGCTTTACAATGATAGGGGGGGCAACTCACCTCAACCAGCACCAATGTGCAGCACCCACCTGGATGAACGTGACGGCAGCCATAGTGCGCCAGTACAAACTCACTACACATCAGACACACAGTGGAGAGGCCAGGAGATCATTTAACCCCTTCTGCTCCACCCCCTTTTCCCCAACATTCCATCCCAGTGCATATACTGTACATATATTTGTATAAATTAAATCCCCTATAACTTTTCAAGAGTAGAGTAGAGGGGGTTAAATGTTTCTTTATAAGCTGATGTTTAATGCTGATGTTTGGATTCTGAATCATCCCTCACGTCCTGCAATGGTTCACGCGGTGACATCATTTCAAAGAAATTCAACAAACGCGTTGTGATATTGTGTTGTGTGTCATTATCTCCAGCTCGAGAAATAGCAGAATATGATTTCTGTTCAAAACTATTCAACAGAATGGAAGGAAGTAATTGTATATTATTTAAAACCAACACATTTCGGGTTATGGCCTTTGTATAAAACCTGGAATATAGCTGGAATTCTTTGTGTTTATTGTATGATGCCCGGTTCTGTGTGGCTCAGTATATATGAGTTACATGAGTTACAAGCCCAGTTCCCCCCTAACCATTACACTACACTGCCAGACCTTTTGAGAGAGCAAAGTTTTACTTTCGTTTCGCCCTCCCTCCCTCCTCTACATAAAAACGCTGAGTTCAGTTGACTGAAGGACAGGCGATTTGACTCTATTTGAGTCAGTAAGGTGTGCTTTAGTGTGGAGAGGCCGTTTTAGCAGAGTGAGGGGTTTTATTGTCTAATTGAAGTGGACAGGAGAGCAGCCTGTCTTGGCTGCTACATCAGCTGTCTGTCAGAGAGACGCACAGTGGGGCAGAAGACAGGACGATGGCTGCCTGATTGTGTTATTGGCAGAAGACCATCAGCGAGGGTCTCAGAGGCTGCGATTGAGTCCCGGGGGTCTGGCTTTACAAAGAGGACAGCGCTGCCCAGAGATATCAACAGGGAAGGACACACAAGAAACGGGGCTGTACGTGGGGTTGGCAAATTCCTATATTCCCAAAAAATATATAATATTTTTTTTTTTTTTTTTTTTTTTTTGCTTAGGTTTATTATGAATTATATGGTTATACTTTATTTGAATCCACAATTAAACAAAAACAGTTACATAAAACACTCTATCGAAATCATTTGTCCACTTGTCTTTGTGAGCAAAACACACACACACGTACACACAAGTATGTAGAAACACACACTCACACACACACACAAGTATGTACACACACACAGACACGCACACACAAGTATGTACACACACACACACACAGACACACAAGTATGTACAAACACACTCATACACACATGTACACACACACTCACACACAAACACACACACACACACACACACATACACTCTCACACACACGTTCACACACACATGCACTCTCTCACACACACACACACACACACACACACACACACACGTACACACACACACACGCATACACAGACACACGCACACACACACGCATACACAGACACACACACACACACACACACACTCACACACACACACATACACTCACACACACACACACACTCACTCTCTCACACACACATACACACGCACACTCACACACACACACACACACACAGACACACGCACTCACACACACAAACACAAATTTATACAGTGCTTTTCTACCAATGAACCCAAAGCGCTTTACAAAGATGATTTATTTGACTGTATTTATAGATTTTTGTTTTATTTATGTAATTGAGTCTTGCCAGGAGAATTCCAGTTCATTGATGATTTGATGTTAAAGTGGTCTCTGGTATTCCAGTTCATTGATGATATGATGTTAAAATGGTCTCTGGTATTCCAGTTCATTGATGATATGATGTTAAAGTGGTCTCTGGTATTCCAGTTAATTGATGATATGATGTTAAAGTGGTCTCTGGTATTCCAGTTCATTGATGATATGATGTTAAAGTGGTCTCTGGTATTCCAGTTCATTGATGATATGATGTTAAAGTGGTCTCTGGTATTCCAGTTCATTAATGATATGATGTTAAAGTGGTCTCTGGTACAAACAGAATACCTTTTTTGTAAAGCAGGCAACATCTGTTTTATTTTTTTACTTCTCTGTACAGCATGGCTCTAAATCTTTTTATTTTATTTTATTTTTTTATCAGACTGCTTACTGGTACAGTAGAACCTCAATATCAATACAGTAAGTGAATGAATGAATGGGTTGATATAGTGTTATTTTCCCCATGGAACTCAAAGAGCTTTACAATGATGATAGGGGGCCAACTCACCTCAACCAGCACCAATGTGCAGCCCCCACCTGGGTGAACGCGACGGCAGCCATAGTGCGCCAGTACAAACTCATTACACATCAAACACACAGTGGAGAGGCCAGGAGATCATTTAAATGTTTCTTTATAAGCTGATGTTTAATGCTGATGTTTGGATTCTGAATCATCCCCCACATCCTGCAATGGCTCACGCTTTGACAACATTTCAAAGAAATTCAACTAACGCGTTGTGATATTGTGATGTGTGTCATTATCTCCAGCTCGAGAAATAGCACAATTCAACAGAATGGAAGGAAGTAATTCTATATTATTTCAAACCAATGCGTTTTGGGTTATGGCCTTTGTATAAAACCTGACGAAGGCTACAATACGTGTTTGGTTTTAAATAATGCTTTCTCCCGATCTACTTCAAGTGTAGCTGGAATTCTTTGTGTTTATTGTATGATGCCCGGTTCTGTGTGGGTCAGTAGGTAGAGCATGATTTTGTGTGGCTGAGTAGGTAGAGCATGGTTCTGTGTGGCTCAGTAGGTAGAGCATGGTTCTGTGCGGCTCACTAGGTGGAGCATGGTTCTGTGTGGCTCAGTAGGTAGAGTGTGGTTCTGTGTAGCTCAGTAGGTAGAGCGTGGCTCAGTAGGTAGAGTGTGGTTCTGTGTGTCTCAATAGGTAGAGCGTGGTTCTGTGTGGCTCAGTGGGTAGATCGTGGTTCTGTGTGGCTCAGTAGGTAGAGCATGGTTCTGTGTGGCTCAGTAGGTACAGTGTAGTTCTGTGTGTCTGTAGGTAGAGCGTGGGTCTGCGTCTGCTAAATGGCACATATTATATTATATATTATTGTATGATGCCCGTTGCCCAGTTCAGTGCAGTACATGGTATGACAAGTAAAAGTTATGTGGATAGACTTAAGGAACTCAAATCTATTTAAGCTTAGCAAACGGAGACTTAGCCCAGTTCCCCCCTAACCATTACACTACACTACCAGCCCTTTTGAGAGAGCAAAGTTTTGCTTTCGTTTCGCCCTCCCTCCCTCCTCTACATAAAAACGCTGAGTTCAGTTGACTGAAGAACAGGCGATTTGACTTTTTTTGAGTCAGTAAGGTGTGCTTTAGTGTGGAGAGGCCGTTTTAGCAGAGTGAGGGGTTTTATTATCTAATTGAAGCGGACGGGAGCCTGTCATGTGTGTGTGTCTGTGTCTGTGTATCTGTATTGATAGAGAAATTCTGTTTCTGAACTTGAGTCTCTCAAAAAGTCTCACGCTTGCCCATTGTGTGAAGCTGTGCCAAAAGAGATAGGCGGCAAGCTGTGAGCTAGTTAGCCGGCATAGTTGCAGGGTCAGAGCGGAAAAAGATACTAAGTTCTCCCAGAGATGGAAAAATACAGACTTGTGACGGCTGTGTGGGCGAGGCTAAAGCATTTGTCTAAATTATTGTGTATAAAGAAGTGTTCTCCCCGGAAATGATTTGTTCATTGCCTGGCAGGGAGGCGGTGAACCCCGAATGCATTTGGTTGAATAAACTCTGTTGATAATTGGTTGTATGTTCTGTTTTCTCATTTGGTGCAAGTGTTCTCTATTCACTTTAGAGGTCTTCTGAATTTCGTGAACCTAACAATTGGGGGCTCGTTCCAGGATCCCAATATCTCACCGCACGGGCGCAGAGGAAGGGCGTGAGGTCTGAACCGTGCACGGGGCTTGTCTGAGAGACAAGTTTTTGAGAAAGTCCTCGGTCCGGATCGGGCAGGATCCTTGGATAATTAGCGAGGCCAGACAGCGCAACGTTCCTCTGAAAGCGCGGTGAGTGACGGGATTTTTCCGAATTCTATTTAAGATAAAGGTGTGATATTGAACCTAGAGCCTTGCCATAAAGGAGAGTGACAGAACATAGGTGTGACCATGGGAAAGTGTAAGAGCAACGGTGGTTGTTGTTGTTGTTGTGGGTGTAAAGAAAGTGATGGTTAAGTTTACCTGCCTCAGGATTTAAGGGAAATGGAATTGAGGTTTACGGGGGCAGGAGATTGGTTTGAGCATGTGAAAAGAAAAGTTTGATGGGAAGTTGCAGGTCCAGCAATGTGGCAAGCCTAATGAGAGAAAAAAAAAAAAAAAAAAAAAAAAAAAAGGGGAAACGTGAACGTTTTTGTGGCGGGGGTTGTATGCCTGATTGGGTGGTGACTCTCCGGGATGGGGTTCAAGTCCCTGTGGCGGTGTATGCCTAATTAGGTGGTGACACTCCCGGTCTCCGGGAGGGGGTTCAAGTCCCTCTAATTAGTGTTAGGTTGGAGCCTAATGCGCCGAAAACGGCACACGTGAGGAACTGTTTTCTATTAGGTGAGAAGCTTAAAGTGTAAGGGTTACGCGTGGAACTTCTTAGGGGGAAGTTTGAGGTTTGACAAATAATTTATTATTATAAGTGTTTGTGAACAATTGCCTCTGGGATTTACCTGGGGAGAATTTACAAAAGAAACTAAAGTCAAGTGTTTATTCATAGTATGAGTGAATAAAAAATGAATGTGACATGAATGCAATTGCGCCTGAGTATGAGTGAATAAAAGTGTACGTAAAATTTTTGGATTGTGTGCAAAATAAAAACGAAATGATAATGGCGTACCTAACCCGTTTTAAAAAAGTGTTTAATGCTACCAGTGGTCTTGAACCACCTGCAAATAATAACGATGGGGTTTGCAAGTGATAATAGAACATGCTATTCACTTCGAGCGAACGGCTAGGGAAGACCAATTAAAATGAAACAAAAAATTACTATTGAATGTGATGAAAATGGGTTGTCAGTCACGTCACTTGTATAGGTACTATTGGAAATAGTTTTGGGAATCCTATACAATTGATAGATTGGTATTACAAATGGGAATTGATATACTGCCAGTCATGCACAACCGTGTGAATTTATTCCGTCCGAGCAGACAGCCCCAGCGAACTCTTATAGCACTGCTCTCTTCTTACCCCTAACACATTTAGAATATGAGTGTTTCTGGAACATGCCGCAAATAAACGAAACGAGATGTTTAGGCACCATGTATAGTTGACCGAAATTGACTGGAATTCTAGTAAACTTGAGTGAAGAGCAGAAATGATTATTTGAACAAATCAGGCAGCCGCATATTTCATTATCAAAAATGACCGAATGTGAATGGGAAGATGTGGGTTCTTGGGTTAGAGAAATGCCGCCTGGTAGGGAGTGCAGACAGAAATCCAAGGTTGTAAAAATATCATTCTTTGCCTGTACAATGCTGTGTGCATACACAACTGCAATTTGAACCGTACAGCACGCTGCTAGCTCTTTCCGATGACCATCCTAGTTTACATCAGATAAATAATTAGGTATTATATGATGTTCTGCAAACACTCTGAAGTGTAAAGTGTATTTATTGCAAAATAAAAAAAGAAAAGAAAAGTAAAAAAGAGATTAGGCAGGGGATTAGGCACCCCGAACCTAGTCTCTAACAGGCGGCGGCAGAATTGCAAAGTTCCGAGGGCACGTTAAAGATGTGGTATAGTGCCGGGGAGAAGACTGAAGGCCCCCGTGTCTGATGAAGTATGAATGGACATACTGCCTTGGTACCGTCTAGTCGGCGTGGCTGTCGCATGTAAGTATGTAGGCAGTGCGTGGTACGTGGATGACAGTCCACACCTAGCAGAGGGGCGTTAGAGACGACCTCTGTGAACAGGCAAGGCTGGTGAAAACGGTCAAAGTTTCTATACCCATAGCGAAGTGGGATAGGGATCAGACCGTCGGTTCCTAACCGGGTGGTTAACAGCTACTACGGGGTCTGGGATCGCTATCGACTGGGTCACCGGCCGGTCGGATCGCAGATGGCATTAAGACCATGAGAAATGGCCGCCGCGTCCGGCTCAATGTACAGTCAGGCCACTATAAACTGAAACCGAATGCGTTAGTAAGTGAGTAGTGCTTTCTGTGATCAGTGTTTTTGAAAAGAAAATACTGGGAAGCAGAGAGGCTGAGGGCCCTTCACTCCGAGGAGTCGGGGGGGAGGAACTCAGCGGAAAGGGATCCAGCCTGGAGCTGCGCCCTAGAGAGGGAGGCTCGAAGGATCAAAGTGTCATTGTAGACAGCGAAGGATCTGAAAATGAATGATCCATCTGATCTGCACGGTACTATGTACATTTTACATTTTACATTTTAGGCATTTGGCAGTATCTGTGATTTTTTTTTTTAACTCCTCCTGTATTTAGACGACATATTGAATTGCTCTCTTTCTCGGGAAAAGGCATGTGTGGACATTCCGGCCTCACAAGGCCACAAGATAAGCAAGGGGGGGCTGCAGTGGTGTGGACCAGAAGTAAAATATCTGGGACACGCTATCTCAGCTCTGGCAGAGCCTTTCAGGATAAGAAAACAGCAATACTGCAGGCCCCAAAGCCTAAAATAAAATTAAAAAAACAGATGATATTTTTTTTAGGAATGATACATTTCTGTCGAACCTGGATGTGTAATTATGCACAATTGATGCAGCCACTGTTAGATTGTATTTACAGCGAACCAATGGAGGCTCGAGATCCAATCAAATTGACTCCTGAAGTCAACGAAGCCTTTGAGCAGGTAAAACCGGTTTGGAGGTAAGCAAAGACCAATTGCTTATTACTCCACAGAACTGGATCCTGTAGCGCGAGGACTGCTGTCTACAAGCTGTAGAAGCAGCAGCATTAACAGTAAAAGCCTCACAAACCATAGTGTTATACCAACCATTGACACTGATGGTACCACATGTAGTTTCTGTATACATTCTTGTCACCAGCAAGACAGCTGAGCTGTATGGCGACTCTACTAACAGCTCCTAATCTAACAATTGTAAAATGCACCACACTTAATCCGGCTACCTTGCTGACAACTGCTGAGGATGGAGATCCTCACGATTGTGTAGCTGAAACATCTAGGTCTGTGGCAGCACGCCCCGGGTTAATGGACACACCCATTCATGACGCAGAAGTAACATTCTATGTGGATGGATCCTGAAAAAAGAATGACTTCAACAGGGTAAACCAATAGGCAGGCACCATTGATACTGGAACTGATTGTGGCATTACAGAAACCCAAAATACTGGCGAGATGTAAATGTGCAGCACATACGAAAGGAACAGATGAGGTGTCCCTGCGGAATGCATTCGCAGACTCTGCTGCAAAAGAAGCAGCTGCAGACACTCAGGGAGTGTTTAAAGAGATTGATTGCCTCACTCTCGATTACACTCTCTTGAGAGACATGCAACATAAAGCAGGGGTACCAGAGATTGGGATGTGGGTGTCACGGTTGTTCCCCTGAACCACCACCAGATGGCGGTGTTGCGCCATCTTGGGAGGTGTGTCCAGCTGGTTTCGATTACTAATCACCTCCCTATAAATTCTCGCACCTGGTTTCGTTCTGGGCGAAATCGTAAGCCATTATTACGATTTAGCCGGTAAGGTAGGTAGCGTCTTTTTAAAGACACTACTAAAAGAACTTACGTTAGGATCAAAGAAATCTCATTTAGTAAATGTAGGATATCTTTTATGTTACCTGATTTAGGAAACTTACTCGCTTCTCCTGAGTTGGTTTGTGTTCCGGTTAGGCAGTCTGTGGACTGTGTTTCGGGTTTCATTTCTTCGCTGTTTATTTGGCTCTCCTAGCCGTTTATTATTTTGTCCAGACACCCGGTGTCGGTGGTTGATTTATTCGTTTGTTTGTGTCTTTGTGGCACTTAGTCACCCGTTGGGTGATATTTTCTGTTTTCCCCCTTTTTATTATTATTCTTCCTATTCTCTGTCATTCAGAGCTTGTGGTTAGGCTGTAGGCTTACAGTCTAACTTATCGATATCCCTGGGGTTCTGCGATTGACTCCAATCACTTAACCCACCCTCACAGTACGATTTCGCCATGAACACGGCGTCAGCAAATCCCCGCGGTATCGAGCAAAGCAGTGAACTGGAGAGACAGAAAGCGGCCATTGATTATTTATTACAACAACAAGAAGTCATGCAAGATAATCAAACTGATTTCGTTTCCTCACTACAAAATGTGGAGGGCATGATTAAGGCAATGGTCGACAGCCGTTCCCAATCAGCGGCGGGATTCTCCGGCCAGAATCCTGTAGTAATTCCGCGATTAGGCACACCGGTTGTGGATATATCACGGGAGGCCAAAATTCAGCTTCCTCCTCGTTTTCAGCGGCGACTCTGGGAAATGTCGGGGTTTTTAGCTCAGTGCCAAATTGTCTTTCAGACTCAACCCTCTCGATATGGCTCAGAGGAGTCGCGAGTAGCACTCGTTTTATCATTATTAACGGGGGTTGCTCTTGAGTGGGCGGTGCCCCTAATACGTTCGCAAGCTCCGGTGTTAGCAGACTCTCGGGAATTTATGAGAAGGATGGAGTTGGTTTTTGACCACGAATTGCACGACCGCGAGTCTGCTACAAGGTTGATGCGCATGCGCCAGGGCAACCAAAGCGTGGCTGAATTCTCCATTTCCTTCCGAACTCTCGCGGGGGTTACAGGTTGGCCTGAGAGCCCTCTCGTTACCTTGTTTTCTAACGCTTTATCTGATCCGTGAAGGACGCTCTGGCAGCTATTAGTATACCGGACTCGTTAGACGAGTTAGTGACCAAGGCTATACGGATTGATAACCGTATCCGAGAGCGTCAGCGTGAGAAACAGGGTAGAGAGCACCGGGTCCCAATGAAAGGGTTTGTAGCTCCTTATCCTAAGGGTTTGGGCAGGCCAGACGAAACCATGGAGGTGGACAGTGCTAGCATTCGAGGTCATATCCGAGAGGATTGTCCCAAATTAAAAGGGAAACGAGTAGTCTCGCGATCGGGCCGGAAGCCGGTAGCGAGACATCAGTCATCTATCTTCCGCACCTTCATTACAGTCGAGCTATCCTGGCGGAAACAAAACATAAAAATAAACGCTTTTCTTGATTCAGGGGCAGTTGATTGTTTTGTGGACTCCGGGTGGGCCAAAATAATTAAAATACCTGTTCGGGCTCTTTCGCAGCCCTGTGGTGTTACCGCTCTTGACGGTCGTCCTCTAGGTTCCGGTCGCATTAAGGAATCTACGGAGAATGTAATTATGCGGATCGCGTACGGGAACACACAGAACAAATCAAGTTTTTTTTGGTCGATTCTCCTACGTACCCACTAGTTCTCGGGCACTCCTGGTTAATAAAACATCAACCACAGGTGAACTGGGGTAGTCATAAAGACACTATTGTTCAATGGGGGAATCAATGCTCGCTTGGGTGTTTACCTTTTATTCCGCCGTCGTCCGGTTTCGGTTGGTCTAAAAGTCACGAGACCGATTCGGAGACCGACGAATCAGTTCACTGTTCGCCTAATCATGCTCCGTCCTCCGTACACTCCAATGAGACGGAGAAAGCACTCGAATGGGATCCACAGTGTGATTGGGGAGTTCCGCTGGAGGAGTCCACGGGCGAGTAGTGATCTAGAATCTTTGTCATTTGATTCTTTGGAGGCAGACATGCCGTCTACGGACACAGAACCTAATCCGTCGCGAGTCCCTAAACGATCGGTTAGTCACTCCAGTTCCGACTCCCATAAAAAATTCCGACCTGACATCATTGAGCCCGGGTTCCCTAAAAATCAGGAGGGGATGGAACTCATGAGTGCGGAGTTACTTCCGTTACCCTCCGGCATCCCTAAAACTTATTCTGATCTGATTTAAGCAAAGTGTTTAGTAAGCAAAGGGCTACTAGGCCATAAGGTGAACCCGAAGGCAAATGCGAGACAGGAAGATGTTCCTGTATGTCTGCAAGACTGTCTTGTACAGATTTATGTCGGTGCCAAAATTGTGCAAATGTTTTCAAAGAAACTGAGGAAAGGGCTACATGTGATGATAGCTCTCCTGATAGTGATGGTGATGACTAAGAGACTTGCCGTGTTACCTGGGAGATGTGGGGTGGGGGTGGGGTGTTTCTGATCTATAGACTTGGGACACTTTTTTGTCTTGCTTTGACACAGACCGTTCTAACTGTTCATAAAGATGATGGTTTTGTTGAGGTGTACTTTTGAATTTTATTTAAATCAAATAAACTTTTATTTAGATTAATTTAACATCACAAAATATCTCATCAGTGTACTTGTACAGTTTTGTGCATGTGTTGCTACAGAACGGCATCTCTGTGTCATCAAACGTTCACCTTTGTTGCTTCTTCTTAGCTCCGTAGCCCTCTCTCTGTTCCCTCTGTAATGTAGTCAAATTGTGCATTGTTATCGTTGAATGTCCATTACTTTGTCAAATCTCGGTCGACGTAGACCTCTGCCTACGGTTCTATATGTACTGTAGCTGTCAATGGCCTCACAGATGCTGCAAGAATAAAGTTGCAAGCAGAACCCTCAGCATATGATTTTCGTTTTTTATTCACATTCATTACATTACATTACAGGCATTTAGCACATTCTTTTATCCAAAGCGACTTACAATAAGTGCATTTAACGTAGGTAAGCAAGAGAACTGCTAGTCACCGGAAATCATAAGTACATCTCCTACTAAACAAGCATTCAAGAGCATAACCAGGGCTGAGGTAAGTGCAAGAACAAATCTATCTTATCTGATAATTACATTTTGCGCAGGCAGTTAGCATTTGGGCAAAGATATCTCACATTCCGGGTCAAAAATATCGCATTTCGCATCGACATTTCAATGAAATTTCACCAGAAACAAAATAAAATGTTAAATTAACGTCCTGGATACCTTTTATTTAGTCCTGAACTTGCGATATATCATTTTGAACGCACTAAACACACTTTCGGAGGACTTTTGGC
Organism: Aldrovandia affinis; assembly: GCA_029706075.1. NCBI lineage: Eukaryota > Metazoa > Chordata > Actinopteri > Notacanthiformes > Halosauridae > Aldrovandia > Aldrovandia affinis. Next base: position 3,228,459 of record JAINUG010000106.1, on the reverse strand, counting down.
AGGATTTTCTTCGTCTTCGTTACGGCTTGTTAACGCCGTGGAGGCACACATCTTGGAAGCTAGTTCCGAAAAGCGGCCACCTTATTGGTCTAGCGCGATCACGTGACGGCCGCTTCACCACTCGTAAACAAACTATTGATTACGCCCGGGACGTACTAGTGCCGAATTAAAACACTGATTATAAAATAACTGCAGGATTCCACAAGTAGAACTTTTTTTTTCTCGCTCAACACCAATAGATCTTTTTTATAAAGTAAAAAGTGTGTAGTCGGGTTTGATGGGAACGAGATTCGCTTTCTAGACACATTTTCGGCGTTCACCTTACGGCCTATACTAAGCTACCCCCGCACCGACCTTATGATTGCGCTATTGAGCTTCACCCAGGCACAGTTCCTCCACGTGGAGCCCTATATTCGTTATCTGTACCTGAGAGTGCGGCTATGAAAAGATACATTTCTGAATCCCTAGCTAACGGTTTTATCAGGCCATCCACGCCTCCTGCTGGGGCGGGGTTCTTTTTGTCGGTAAAAAGGACGGGGATTACGACCTTGTATCGACTACAGAGGGTTAAATAATATAACCGTAAAGAATCGATACCCCTTCCCCTTATGAACTCCGCGTTTGAACGTCTCCAAGGGGCGTCCATTTTTACTAAATTAGATCTTCGCAACGCATATAATTTGGTTCGGATTCGTCAGGGGACGAGTGGAAAACTGCTTTTAATACCCACAGTGGCCACTATGAGTATCTGGTCATGCCATTTGGTCTCACGTGCGCTCCCGCAGTCTTCCAGGCGCTTGTGAATGACGTTCTCAGGGAGATGTTGGAGAAATCTGTTTTCGTCTATCTGGACGATATACTGATTTTCTCCACTTCTCTCTCTGAGCACGTTAAACACGTCAGACAGGTGCTGAAATGCCTGCTCAACGCCAGACTGTTTGTTAAAGCAGAAAAATGCGTTTTTCACGTTCCATCAGTTTCCTTCCTAGGATTCATTGTTTCGAGGGAAGGATCCAAATGGATCCCAAAAAAGTGACTGCGGTCAGGGATTGGCCATCCCCGAGCTCAGTTAAACAGGTCCAGCGGTTCCTAGGGTTTGCTAACTTTTATAGACGGGGGCGGAGCATCCCTTTACGGTCTGGACAGACCATAAAAACCTGGAATACATCCAGGGGGCTCAGCGTCGTAATTCACGGCAAGCTCGATGGGCATTGTTTTTTACTAGGTTTAATTTTATTTTGACCTACCGACCGGGTTCAAAAAACATTAAACCAGACGCTCTTTCCCGCTTGTACGATGGGTCAGAGCAGGACCGTCCGCCCACACCCATTATCCCAGGAGCACAAATTCTATCCCCGGTCTCATGGGAGATAGAGAAAGTGGTGCACGAGGCTCAGCGCCTTGAGCCGGGTCCTGGCGGGGGTCCTCGGGGTTTCTTTGTTCCGTCAGGAGCACGCGCCCAAGTTCTTCAGTGGGGGCACTCCTCTCGGCTCACGGGTCACCCGGGCATACATCGTACGCACGATTTCCTGGGCAGACGGTTCTGGTGGCCCGGGATGGAGAAGGATGTGCGGGAGTTTGTGGCAGCCTGTACTGTTTGTGCTCGCAACAAGGGCTCACAGCTGGCACCGTCAGGGTTACTTCGGCCTTACCCGCTCCGCATCGTCCTGGAGCCATATTGCCTTGGACTTTGTCACCGGCCTACCCAGTTCGAACGGTCTTACGGTCATTCTGGTAGTGGTGGACAGGTTTTCAAGGCAGCCCACTTCATTCCACTTCCTAAACTGCCATCCGCACTCGAGACAGCTCGCCTGATGGTGGACCATGTCTTTCGCCTTCATGGGTTGCCGCAAGACGTGGTGTCTGATCGGGGCCTCAGTTTGCGGCCAGATTCTGGCGGGCCTTTTGTTCCCTTTTAGGGGCGACGGTCAGTCTGTCTTCGGGTTTTCACCCTCAGACCAATGGACAGACTGAACGCACGAATCAGACTATGGAGAACACTCTCCGGTGTCTGGTCTCCGCCAATCCCACATCGTGGAGTCGGCATCTTGCCTGGGCGGAGTACGCCCATAACACCCTGCGTAATGCCTCTTCTGGTCTCTCTCCGTTCGAGGCTCAATTTGGGTTTCAGCCTCCTCTGTTTCCTGAGCTGGAGGGTGACGAGGGGTGCCTTCCGCAGCGGCCTTTGTGCGACGTTGTCGGGCCACCTGGCGGAGGGTTCGGGCGGCACTGTTGCGCGCCCGCGGATCGCCAGAGGGAGTTTGCTAACCGTCGTCGACGGGCTGCTCCATCGTATCGGGTGGGGCAACGGGTGTGGCTTTCTACTCGGGATCTGCCGTTACGAGTAGAATCCCGAAAACTCGCGCCACGCTTTATTGGACCTTTCAAAATCATCCGTAAGATTAACCCGGTCACCGCTCGATTACAGCTCCCACAATCCATGCGGATACATCCCACGCTCCACGTATCCCGCATCAAACCACTACTCACTAGCGCCTTAGCGCCCCGGCACACCGCCCGCCGCGTATCATCATTGGAGGGGGTCCTGCTTACACTGTACGGAGTATTGTGGCCTCGCGGCGAGTAGGCAGGGGAACTCAGTTCCTTGTTGACTGGGAGGGTTACGGTCCTGAGGAGCGCAGTTGTCCCGTCTCCCGCACATCTTGGATCCATCGTTGATCCAAGATTTTCACCGGCGTGGTTCTGAAGGGTCGTCAGGAGTCGTCCCTTAAGGGGGGGTCCTGTCACGGTTGTTCCCTGAACCACCACCAGATGGCGGTGTTGCGCCATCTTGGGAGGTGTGTCCAGCTGGTTTCGATTACTAATCACCTCCCTATAAATTCTCGCACCTGGTTTTTCGTTTCTGGGCGAAATCGTAAGCCATTATTACGATTTAGCCGGTAAGGTAGGTAGCGTCTTTTTAAAGACACTACTAAAAGAACTTACGTTAGGATCAAAGAAATCTCATTTAGTAAAACTTACTCGCTTCTCCTGAGTTGGTTTGTGTTCCGGTTAGGCAGTCTGTGGACTGTGTTTCGGGTTTCATTTCTTCGCTGTTTATTTGGCTCTCCTAGCCGTTTATTATTTTGTCCAGACACCCGGTGTCGGTGGTTGATTTATTCGTTTGTTTGTGTCTTTGTGGCACTTAGTCACCCGTTGGGTGATATTTTCTGTTTTCCCCCTTTTTATTATTATTCTTCCTATTCTCTGTCATTCAGAGCTTGTGGTTAGGCTGTAGGCTTACAGTCTAACTTATCGATATCCCTGGGGTTCTGCGATTGACTCCAATCACTTAACCCACCCTCACAGTGGGGCGATCAAAAATGTACTGAGAACGAAACTGGCCTGTGGGTGGGCCCAGAAAAGAAACCTGTATTACCGAGATCTTTGTTTACCATAGCTGCAGAGTTGAGTCATGGCATATGCCATGTCTCAAGAGGAGGGAGGGTAGATATGATAAACAAACGTTATACAACGTTTGGATTGACAAACTACAAAAAAAATTATTTGTAAAAGGTGTTTAACATGTTTTGACTATTTGAATCTTGGATGATGGATTTCATCCACCTCACACCAAGTGAGGGGAAAAAGAGCTGCTTAGTAATGATTGACCCATTCTCAGGTTGGGTAGAAGCATACCCTACCTAAAAAATTGATGCACAACTGTGGCAAAAATAATTTGTAGAGAAATAATACCTAGATGGGAAAAGCCTATCACCTTCCGCAATTTGGAGTGAGAATATCAGAGGATAATCCCACATTGGCAGAGTATATGAATAAAATGTTATCTAATAAACAAGAAATGTGTAAACTCTTACAGCAGGAATACCAAAAGAAAAGTTGCAGGTCGGGGACTGGGTACTGATTAAAGATCCAAGGCACAAGGTGTGGCATCAACCAAAGTGGAAAGGGCCGTATCAGGTGCTACTAACAACTCCAACAGCAGTAAAGATTGCCGAGCGATCCACCTGGGTGCATCTGTCCCACTGTAAAAAGGTAACAAAGGGTGAGTAGGTACCTAAAAGAGTTGTGCTCAGAAGGGAGAAGTCCGGCTACAAAGGGAGGTGTGAAATATAGAACACACCTGTCTCAAAACCGGTGAAGCAGACAACCCTCTTACTGGGATTTAGACACAGCTATGGCGAACCTCCAGTGGTGGGCAGTGGGGTCTTTGACCATATTGATGATAATCACGGTATAAGAGGGAAGAGATTTGTAAAAGCACAGCACAGAGCGTAAACAAGACCAACTGTTACGTATGCACACATCTACACTCTAGCGTGTGAGCAGATTAGTGGTAGGAATGGATGAGCAGTGTTGGGCTGAATGGCCTGTTCTTGTCTTCCCCTTATGTTATGTTATGTTATGTTATCTACCGGCATCATCCGTAGCACCAAGGGTGACTGTGGACCAACCCCCGGGAATTGGAATAAATGTGTCCTGGACTGTAACATGTGCCATAGGGCTCTCAACTCATACAGGAACACTTAAATTCTTTGACCCAACCCACAAAATTACAACCAAAGTGAACTGCTACGAATATACTGACGGGAATAAATTGCACTGATTGACAAGGTTTATTACAAACCTCACGACAACATTTGATTACGCCCATTATGGTAGTACCGTATACCCCGCATAAGACCTTTATAAAATGTGTACGAGGGAAGGGAACGGTCCCGGTGGGGGAGACATCCCAATGCGATGGGACAGTGTACTCCTACTGTAAGAATAGAATCACCGGAACGCCCTTAAAGGAGACAAGGTGTTCCACGTTAGCACCTACAGAAAACGGCACTAGGGCAGTGGATGGGTGGTACTGGCTTTTCGAACACAATGTGTACATAGCTCTGCCTAAGAAGTGGCATGGAACTTGTGCATATGTGATACTAAATTACCATACATGGGTAATAAGCGCTGAAACACAGGGTCGTGCAAAAAGATCCTTAGAGGATAAGCATGATGCAATATGGGGAAGTAATGTTCCAGAAGATCACAGACTTTGGAGTGCAGGGAACAAAGCGGTTCTTAGTATTTTTCCCCAAATGGGGGTGAGCAAAGTAATGTTAAGGGTAGAGACAATAAACTACCGCCTGAGTGCATTGATCAATTTTACACTGAATGCAACCGAGAAGTAAATAAAAAACGAGTTGACTGCACTTAGATTAATGACAATTCAAAATCGTATGGTCCTGGACCTCATGACTGCCTCCAAGGGAGGAGTATGCCACATAATTGGAACTGCGTGTTGTACCTACATACCTGATAACGATGCGGATGGTAAAACCTTAGATCAAGCTATGGAAGGATCTAAGTGCAACAAAGAGACCTGATGACTGATGATGATAACCCAAATGATGCAAAGTACCCCAGCGTAACAGGCTTTGGCCCTGGAGGAGAGGGAAACTGTAAGTCGCTGTAAAACTGTAAGTCGCTCTGGATAAGAGCATCTGCTAAATGCCTGTAATGTAATGTAATGTAATGTAATGAAACTGATGAGTATGACAACCTAGAGTCTGAAGAAGGACAATCTGACTCTGGGAATGAAGAAATAATTGATCCTCCAGACTAGGACGATACTGCCATGGCCTTGCAAAACTTGTTTAAAGATGTTTAAGCTTCTGCATTGAAATAAACTTGCTACACGCAAAATGTGAAAAGATTCTAAATGTTTTATGACTATATGGGATAAAATCATAAAAAGGAGGGATTGATAGAGAAATTCTGTTTCTGAACTTGAGTCTCTCAAAAAGTCTCACGCTTGCCCATTGTGTGAAGCTATGCCAAAAGAGATAGGCGGCAAGCTGTGAGCTAGTTAGCCGGCATAGTTGCAGGGTCAGAGCGGCCCTGCAGAAAAAGATACTAAGTTCTCCCAGAGATGGAAAAATACAGACTTGTGACGGCTGTGTGGGCGAGGCTAAAGCATTTGTCTAAATTATTGTGTATAAAGAAGTGTTCTTCCCGGAAATGATTTGTTCATTGCCTGGCAGGGAGGCGGTGAACCCCGAATGCATTTGGTTGAATAAACTCTGTTGATAATTGGTTGTATGTTCTGTTTTCTCATTTGGTGCAAGTGTTCTCTATTCACTTTAGAGGTCTTCTGAATTTCGTGAACCTAACAGTATCTGTGTGTGTGTGTGTGTGTGTGTGTGTGTGTGTGTGTGTGTATGTGTGTGCGCGAGTGTGTGTGTCTGTGTGCGTGTGTGCGTGCGTGTGTGTGTGTGCGTGCGTCCAGCGGATGAAGATCGGAAGCCAAGGTTGTTACAGGTTTTTGGCTGTAGAGTGCAGCAGCAGCAGCACCAGCAGCAATCGTCTCAGGCTACGTCAGCTGTCTGTCACAGAGATGCACAGTGGAGCAGAAGACAGGACGATGGCTGCCTGATTGTGTTATTGGCAGAAGACCATCAGCGAAGGTCTCAGAGTCCCAGGGGTCTGGCTTTACAAAGAGGACAGCGCTGCCCAGAGATATTGACAGGGAAGGACACACAAGAAACGGGGCTGTATGTGGGGTCGGCAAATTCCTATATTCCAAAAAAATATATAATTTTTACTTTATTTGTACTTTTTTTGCTTAGGTTTATTATGAATTATATGTTTATACTTTATTTAAATCCCCAATGAAACAAAAACACTCCATCAAAATCATTTTTCCACTTGTCTTTGTGAGCAACACGCACACACACACACACGTACACACAAGTATGTACACACACACACACACGGACACACACACACACACGTGGATGGCTTGTATGGATGGATGGGAGAGTTCAGCTGAGAGGGCCCTGTTGGCTGAGGTTTGATTAGCCGCTCCGGCAGTGCTGAAGCCACCATAGGCAGCTGTCATCCGAGGGAGAGGGAGAGGGAGGCCTGTTTGCGGTGTGAGAAACACTTTGAATGTGTCAGGAAGCAGAGCTGGCAGCTGATTGTACCCACACACTTCACACGTTCACTCTGCTCTGTGCTCATCTATCTCCAGTTCTCAGCTCTGCGCTAGCCCTGTGTTAGCTTTGTGTTAGCTCTGCAATCAACTCTCAGCCCTGCGCTAGCTCTGTGTTAGCTTTGTGTTAGTTCTACGATCAACTCTCAGCCCTGTGCTAGCTCTGTGTTAGTTCTGCAATCAACTCTCAGCCCTGCACTATCTCTGCGCTAGCTCTGCAATCAACTCTCAGCTCTGTGCTAGCTCTGCACTAGCTCTGTGTTAGCCCTGTGCTAGCTCTGTGTTAGTTCTGCAATCAACTCTCACATCTGTGTTAGCTCTGTGTTAGTTCTGCAATCAACTCTCAGCTCTGTGTTAGCTCTGTGTTAGCTCTGCAATCAACTCTCAGCCCTGCGCTATCTCTGTGCTAGCTAGCCCTGTGTTAGCCCTGCAATCAACTCTCAGCTCTGTGCTAGCTCTGTCAGGTCTCACTAGCTCTGTGTTAGCTCTGTGCTAGCTCTGTGTTAGCTCTACAATTAACTCTCAGCCCTGCGCTAGCTCTGTGTTAGCCCTGTGCTAGCTCTGCATTAGTTCTACAATCAACTCTCAGCTCTGTGCTAGCTCTGTGCTAGCTCTGCACTAGCTCTGTGTTAGCTCTGTATTAGCCCTGCACTAGCTCTGTATTAGTTCTGCACTAGCTGTGTATTAGCTCTGTGCTAACTCTGCACTAGCTCTGCACTAGCTCTGCACTAGCTCTGTGTTAGCTCTGCGCTAGCTCTGTATTAGCTTTGCACTAGCTCTGTATTAGCTTTGCACTAGCTCTGTGTTAGCTCTGCGCTAGCTCTGCATTAGTTCTGCACTAGCTCTGTGTTAGCTTTGTGCTAGCTCTGTGATAGCTTTGCGCTAGCTCTGTGTTAGCTTTGTGCTAGCTCTGTGCTAGCTGTCAGCTCTGCACTAGCTCTGTGTTAGCTCTGTGCTAGCTCTGTGTTAGCTCTGCGCTAGCTCTGTGTTAGCTTTGCGCTATCTCTGTGTTAGCTTTGCGCTAGCTCTGTGCTAGCTGTCAGCTCTGCGCTAGCTGTGTGTTAGCTCTGTGCTAGCTCTGTGTTAGCTCTGCGCTAGCTCTGTGTTAGCTTTGCGCTATCTCTGTGCTAGTTGTCAGCTCTGCGCTCAGTTATCCTGCCCTCTCCCACGGGTGGAATTTGAGTGAGGCGAACGGTGACATTACATTACATTTTAGCCATTTAGCAGATGCACATTTCTTTACATACAATCCATTTTTACAGCTGGATATTTTTAATGAAGCAATTCAGGTTAAGTACCTTGCTCAAGGGTTCAATGGCAGTGTCCCACCTGGGGATTGAACCTGCAACCTTAACGTTACAAGCCCAGTTCCCTAACCATTATACCACACTGCCTGCCAAGCCCAGTGACAGCCCTGTTGACGTTGTGTCAGAGCGATGTTAGTTTGATTCCAGACTTTCCGACCTTTCGCGGTATTGATCCCCCTCCCCTCAGAGCAATGGCTTTCTTCTCACTGAGACAGCCTGTGCAGAGCTGCCCTTTAAGGGGAAGAGGCACATATTATGGGATGTCATGAAGAGAAGTCAGTGCGGAGGCCTGTGAGCTTCGCACAGGTAGGATCCCATTGGACATTAATGCACAATTGCATATTTAAAAAAAAAATATATATATTTGTTTCAGATTTTTTCCAGTTTTTCTCCCAATTTAGTAACCAATTACACCCTCTACTTACTGTGATTTACCCTCCCCCCACACAAGTCCACCGCTCGTCTCTATGAGGCAAGCTAATTCTGCTTCCTTCGAGATGGAATTCGCCCCCACCCACGTTCTAGACCAGGGGTCGGCAACCTGCGGCTCCGGAGCCGCATGCGGCTCTTTCAGCCTTATGTTGCGGCTCCGCGTGGCTTGGGAAAATAAATAATAAGTATCCAATTGAATCGGGCGCAAAATTGGGCGCATTTTTTTGGGCGTAGCACCTCCCCCCGTTGACAGAAAATCCGAGGGGCGCAAGAATTATTTTCGCGTTGCGACCGATTCATTTGCACCCCCCCGTCGACAGAAAATGGTGCGGCTCCCAGTGTTTTCTTTTCCGTGGAAACCGGGTCCAAATGGCTCTTTGAGTGTTATGGGACACTGTTCTAGACACTCCCTTACGTGCTTCATGGCGGACCAGAGCCGGCTCACCCTCCCCCTCCCCCTGGGGCGGACAACCAAACGCCGCCCCAGATCGGGGCTGACGACCAGGGCCGGTCTGATAGAGACGGGTTTAGAACCACATCCATGACAGGCAGCTCACACCGTATCGGGCCAGCCAAGATATGGTGCGTTAGACCTCTACGAAGGTGAGAATCTAGAATTTTAATGTCAAAATATAAAACACACACACACACACTATAATCTCAGTGTTGTAAAACACACACACACACTATAATCTCACAGTGATATAAAACACACACACACACACACACACACACACACACACACACACACACACACACACACACACACACACTATAATCTCACCGTGATATAAAACACACACACACACACACTATAATCCCACAGTGATATAAAACACGCACACACACACACAAACACACACACACTATAATCTCACAGTGATATAAAACACACACACACACACACAATAATCCCACAGTGATATAAAACACACACACACACTATAATCTCACCGTGATATAAAACACACACACACACACACACACACACTATAATCTCACAGTGATATAAAACACGCACACACACACACATTATAATATCAGTGTTATAAAACACTCACACAGGCACACACACTATAATCTCACAGTGTTATAAAACACATACACACACACACATTATAATATCACAGTGATATAAAACACACACACACACACACACACACACACACACACACTATAATCTCAGTGTTGTAAAACATGACCCGACAATCGCATGTTGTGCATGCTGCCAGGAGAAAGTGTGAATCTTATTCATGACAAAGCCATCATCATGGGAAGTACAAAGAACCCACATTTCTGAGAATATAAAGTGTGTGCACTATACTAGTTTACTGTGCTACAATCATTCTCTCTCTCTTTCTCTCGCTCTCTCTGTCTTTCTCTCTGTCTTTCTCTTTCTCTCTCTCTGTCACTCTCTCTCTCTCTCTCTGTCACTCTCTCTCTCTGTCTCTCTTTCTCTCTCTGTCAATTCAATTCAATTCTTTCTTTTTGTATTTTCGTGCTCACTCTGTGTCCCTCGGTCTATGAAACGGTTGAAACATATGTTGGTCCTTCTCCTAACAGGATTTGTAGTTTTTCTTCCTTTTGCATGTTTTATGCAATAGAGGAGGAAGTGCATCTCTGTCTCTACCTCTACTTACAGTGACCACATATACAATGGGGGAAATAAGTATTGAACACATCAACATTTTGTCCAGTAAATGTATTTCCAATGAGCCTATTCAAGTGAAATTTGCACCAGACTGGTATTAACTCAAAAAATCCAGACAAAAAATCTAAACATTAAAGTCCATATGTAAATAAAGTTATGTGTAATAAAGTGGAATGAAACAGGTAAAAAGTAGCTTTAAGAAAAACAGTACACCACAGCAAGGAAAGGCAAGGAACCAGCTGAAAACCATAACTAATTAGGAGGCAACTCTACCTCCAATCTGTGCTAATTAATGTCAGCTGGGTTAGAATATATTGATGGGCTATAAAAGGTTTTTTTTGTTACCAAGGTGCCACACAAGAAACATCTAATGATGGGTAAAAGCAAAGAGCTCTCTCAAGACCTTCGCAACCAGATTGTTGCAAAACATGAAAATGGAATTGGCTACAGACGTATTTCACAACTTCTGAATCTTCCAGTAAGCACCATTGGGGGCATTATCCGTATGTGGAAGCAACATCACTCCACCATCAACCGGCCACGCACAGGAGCTCCTCGCAAGATTTCTGATCAGGGAGTCAGAAGGATACTTAGAAGAGTAGCCAAAGAGCCAAGGACCACTAGGAAAGAGCTCCAGAAAGACTTGGAGGCAGCAGGTACAACTGTGACAGAAAGGACAGTAGGCAATGCACTCCACCGCCATGGTCTCTGTGCACGCTCAGCCCGCAAGACTCCACTACTGAAAAAAAGACATGTTGAAGCTCGTTTAAAGTTTTCCAAACAACATTTGGACAAGCCAGTGAACTACTGGGAGCATGTACTCTGGTCAGATGAGACCAAAATTGAACTTTTTGGCTGTCACACAACACACCATGTTTGGAGGAGAAATGGCACTGCACATCACCCGAATAACACTATACCAACAGTGAAGTTTGGAGGTGGAAGTATCATGATGTGGGGCTGTTTCTCCTCTTGTGGTACTGGCAGACTTCATATCATTGAAGGAACAATGAATGGAGCCATGTACAGAGAGATTCTTGAGATGAACCTGCTGCCATTCACCAGGATGCTGAGGATGAGACGTGGGTGGACCTTCCAGCAGGACAACGATCCAAAGCATACAGCAAAGGAAACTCGCAATTGGTTTCAGAGAAAGAAAATCAACTTGTTGGAATGGCCCAGTCAATCACCTGACTTAAACCCAATTGAACATTTGTGCAAGCATCTGAAGATCCAGATTCACAAGAGGGCCCCTCGCAATCTTCAAGATTTAAAGACAATCTGTGTAGAGGAATGGGCCAAAATCACACCTGAATACTGCGGGCGATTAGTTACTTCATACAGAAAGCGCCTTGAAGCTGTCATTACAAACAAAGGCTTCTCCACTAAGTATTGAATTAATTTCAGTTAGTGTGTTCAATACTTTTTTCCTATGTCATTCCACTTTATTACACATAACTTTATTTACATATGGACTTTAATGTTTAGATTTTTTGTCTGGATTTCTTGAGTTAATACCAAAGTCTGGTGCAAATTTCACTTGAATGGCCTCATTGGAAATAAATTTACTGGGAAAAATGTTGATGTGTTCAATACTTATTTCCCCCATTGTACGTTCTTCTTTTGGTAGCCATGAGTTTTTGTGTCATCCTTTTTCAATTTCAAGGGTGTGGTCACTGAGCCTGTTCTTGGTCAGGATCCGTCTTTGCTTTAGTAGAGATACTCAGCTAGTGTATTACAGTATCTCTTTTTAGGACCTGATAGCAATCAAGTTAGTTTTGTGTTTTGGTTGCATCATCCCAATATTGCAAATAAGAGGTTTTGGTCTGTTCAGTAATTTGGTTTACTCTGTTTGTTTGCTGGTAAGCAGTGCTGGTATGAAGCTGGTTTGTGTTCTCTCTCTCTCTCTCTCTCTCTCTCTCTCTCTCTCTCTCTCTCTCTTCTCTCTCTGTCTGTCTCTGTCTCTCTCTCTCTCTCCCTCTCACTCTCTCTCTTTCTCTCTCTCTGTCTCTGTTTCTCTGGCTCCCTCTGTCGCTGTCTGTCTCTCGCTATATATATATTTCTGTATGTATTTATATATAATAGTATGGATGTGTATCTAATTGGTGTGTGTATGTGTGCATATGTTTCTGTGTGACATGATTTAATTACAAACTGACAGCATCATTAGCAGTCATTAACTTCTCTAAATGTGGATGGAATAAATGTTTGTGTTTTATTTAGTATTTGAAAATATTTTTGCCCTGGCATTAAAGACCTTATGAAGATGATCATATCTTTACATTTAAAAGGGTGGAGGATATGAAAATATAAGTAAATAAAAGCTCATATTAATGATTAATCATCTCTTTTAGAAGAGGGCATTGTGGGAAATGGTGTTTATTAAGTTGTGCTTGTACAGAACTCTGATATGGCTCTTAATGGCAGAGACCAGTGAGGATTCTGGAGTCACAGCGATGAGCTGTGTGTGTGTGTGTATGTGTTTTATAACACTGTGAGATTATAGTGTGTGTGTGTGTGTGTGTGTGTGTTTTATATCACTGTGAGATTATAGTGTGTGTGTGTGTGTATGTGTGTGTGTGTGTGCGTGGGTCTGGTTGGTGTGTATCTGAGAGAAAGCGAGAGAGACACTGTGTCTGTGTCACACAGGTATCAAATCTAATCTGAGAAGAGAAATGAAACTTCAGCAGTGGCCGAGCAGGTCACAGTGATGCCATTTAAATGGGCAGAGTTCTCTTAGTGTGTGTATGTATGTGTGTGTGAGTGCGTGTGTGTGTGTGTGTGTTAGTGCCTGTGTGAGTGTGTGTGTGTGTGTGTGTGAGAGAGAGTGTGTGTATGTGTTGTGTATGTGAGAGAGAGAGAGTGTGTGTGTGTGTGTGTGTTAGTGCGTGTTTGAGTGTGAGTGTGTATGTGTTGTGTGTGAGAGTGCGTGTGTGTGTGTGTGTGTGTGTGAGTGTGTGTGTGTGTGTGTGTGTGTATGTGTGCATGTGTTTATGTGTGTGTGAGAGAGAGTTCTCCCAAGCTGTTTCATCACATGGAGAGAAGAGCAGAGTCGCCACGGCGATGTGTGTGTGCGTGAACCTCTCACACGCCTCAAAAGGTCACAGTGGAGCAGACGTTCATATCAGGAATGGATACTGTTTGCCTTTTATATTGAGTAATATATATAAATATATATATATATATATAGATAAATGTATATTCAACTCAAAATGCTTCACACCCTTGATAAGGGTTCAGGCCATGATGTGGTGTGTCATTGGTGAGTTGGTGCTTCTACTGTATGTGTACTGTGTCATAGTGACCGTGATAGACTGTCTGTCTCCATAGTGACCGTTAGTGTGTCTGTCTCCATAGTGACCGTGAGTCAGTCTGTCTCGCCAGTTATGACAGATATGAAAAATCCTCTCAGAATTCTGCTGAACACAAAACGTCTCTCTGAGTGATGGGATGACTGGGAAAGGGTTCCACTCTAAAGACTCCTAGAGATGAGAGATATGAGAGAGAGATATTAGCAGCTCATGTTGGGTAGAGTGATCAGAGAGATATGAGCAGCTCATGTTGGGTAGAGTGGCGGCACGGTGGTGCAGTGGATAGCACTGTTGCCTCACAGCAAGAAGGTCTCGGGTTCGAATCCAGGCCGGGGGCCTTTCTGTGTGGAGTTTGCATGTTCTCCCCGTGTCCACGTGGGTCTCCTCCGGGTACTCCGGTTTCCTCCCACAGTCCAAAGACATGCACGTTAGCCTAATTGGAGAGTCTAAATTGCCCGTAGGTATGAGTGTGTGAGTGAATGGTGTGTGTGCCCTGCGATGGATTGGCGACCTGTCCAGGGTTTATTCCTGCCTCTCGCCCCTATGCATGCTGGGATAGGCTCCAGCCCCCCGCGACCCTGACCAGGAATAAGCGGCTTAGACAATGAGAGATGAGATGAGATGTTGGGTAGAGAGAGAGATCAGAGAGATATGAGCAGCTCATGTTGGGTAGAGGTATAGTGGTTCTGTGTGTCTCAGTAGGTAGAGCATGGTTCTGTGTGGCTCAGTAGGTAGAGCATGGTTCTGTGTGGCTCAGTAGGTAGAGCATGGTTCTGTGTGGCTCAGTAGGTAGAGCGTGGTTCTGTGTGGCTCAGTAGGTAGAGCATGGCGCTGACAACGCTTAGGTTACATAAGAACATAAGAATACATAATGAGGAGAACGGGCCATTCAGCCCATCTAGGTTCGTCATGATCTAACCTAAAGAGTACCAAGTACTGCATCTAGCCTGGACTTGAATAGCCCAATTGTTTCTGCCTCTACTACCCGACCTGGCAAGCTGTTCCAGGCATTGACAACTCTCTGTGTAAAGAAAAACTTCCTAATATCTGTGCGGAATACTCATTTTCACCTGTGGCCTCTCTTTCTGCTGACCCCACTTATCTTCCAAAAATCTTTGGTATTCCACTTTGTTAATCCCTTTTAGGAATTTAAAAAGCTCAATCAAATACCCCCTTAAGTCTCCGTTTGCTAAGTTTAAATAGATTGAGTGCCTAAAGTCTATCCTCATAACTTTTATCTTTCATACCAGGTATCAGTTTTGTTGCCCTTCTTTGAACTTTTTCAAGAGCTTCTATATCTTTCTTGTAGTGCGGTGCCCAGAACTGCACACAGAATTCTAAGTGAGGTGAGTTCACATGCCTCTGATTCACTGGGCCCCCATTGTCTGTAGAGGAATTTGTATGGTGTCTGTGAAAGCGCTCTGAAGTGTCTCTCGAGTTGATCCGCAGTGCAGCCGTAAACCCCCAGGGTCGCAGCAGTTTAATTCGAGCAGTGTGGGGGAAACTCAGAACCGCGGTCCATGTGTGTGTGTGTGTCTGTGTGTCTGTGTGTCTGTGTGTGTGTCAGTGTGCCCCCCACTGTGTGATCTCCCCCAACCCAATACATGGCTATGCGGATGATATCCTGCCAGCCTCTAGGGAAGAGAGTACAATTAAGAACATGCTCACCAGGACAGATTCTTTTTTGGAATGGTCCGGCCTGGAGGTCAAGAACACAAAATGTGCTGTTCTGTATGAGAGGAGGAGTGGAGGGAATCGGTGGTATTGTTCAAAAACTGACACATGCCCTGCATTCACAATAGCAACAGAACCCATACGTGTATACTCTCTCCATGAGACATACACCTATCTTGGACATAAAATTAACATTGCAGGAGAATGGAAGGAGCAAGTTAACAAAATCTTGTCTGAGTTCACATCCAGGCTGGACTTGATTAACAGAAGTCTGCTGCCGCTGACTATGAAGTTGGAAGCTGTCAGACAGGTGGCCCTGTCTAAAGCTCAGTACCTGTTCTCCAATCTCCACATCCAACAGAAAGTGCTGAGTGAAATGAATGACAAAACAGTGAGCCTAGTGCGAAAGTGGTTTGGACTCAATTCACACAGTACCCGTGACATTATTTTTCATCCCCAGTGGGAGGGAGGGCTGGGGGTACCAAACGTGGAGTGGATATATACCAGCATGCGGATTTCCCACCTTCTGAAAATGCTGAACAACGATGACAAGGATGTTAGGGAGCTGGCTCGATCCTCCCTGTTCCTGGACCTAAGGAGACGTAAGGTCCCACTGGCCAGGGAATCACAGCCCCACTTCCTCGGATTCAGAAGGAAACCCAGCGGGAAACTTGACACCCATTCCGCTGGTTTTGGGGTTTGGTCAGATTGGCCGGATCTGAACGACCTCTGTGTCTGAACTGGAGTGTCCCTGGAGTGGGCGCGGTCTGACTCTGGGACCATGAGGGTCTCAGGCGACATTATAACTGACCCCCTCATCCAGGTCAAGGCAACAGCCACATATGCTGGACACAGTCACCTGCTAACATCTACAGGTGCCAGGCGAATTCTCATGGATCTACACCAACATAGACAACAACAACACCGGACTGGACTAAAACTTCAGGGAAAACTTGCATGTCTTCCCTCTGCCGATCATTCTGTTTCTCATTCATTCTTTAAGAACACTGCGCTCAATGAGGACATTGTCACATTTATTGTAAAAGCCAGACTACAAGTCCTTCCTACCAGACTCAATCTCTCTATCTGGTTTCCTACTACTCAGGTTCCCCATTGCTTACATCACACCACAGAACAGGTCACTGAAACAATGTCACACATCTTGAATGGCTGTTATGCTTACAAAGGAATGTACATAGCACGTCACGACAGAATAGTGGACCTCATAGTGAAGGACATATCAAACCATTTCTCTTCTTCAGTGAGAATGTACAAACATTCCCGTGTCAATCCTTCCATGTTCCATCTCTGTGATAGTAACCTAGACATTTTTACACAGTTGTCTGCCAATACACCAGATGTTGTTGTTGTTAATGACGAGGCCAGAGAAGTGTCTGTATTAGAGATAGCCTGCACCTTTGACCCTAGCCTAGAGGAAGCCTTTATGACCAAGGTCATTAAATACCAACCACTCCTAAATACCATCTCAGAGCTAGGCTATAGGTGCAGACTATCCGTTTTCATATTTGGCAGCCTAGGACATACTCACAGGTTGATCGTTAGAGGGTTTCAACAATTTGGGATGCCCAAAAAGGGGGCTAAAAGGCTAGCTAAATATTGTGCTGTCTCTGCTATTATTGGCAGCTGCCATATATGGCGGAGACGCTGCTACTTATACCCATAAGTGATGTATTTTGTTTTATATCTTGAAGATCTGTGCCATGATTCTGTGAATGCAACTTTACTGCACCTTCAGTATTTGTGTCCTTGTATGCTTTTCTTTATGTGGACATAAATAAATTGTTAAAATGTGTGTGTGTGTGTGTGTGTGTGTGTGTGTGTGTGTGTGTGTGTGTGTGTGTGTGTGTGTGTGTGTATGTGTGTGTATGTGTGTGTCTGTGTGTGTGTCTGTGTGTCTGTGTGTGTGTGTATCTGTGTGTGTGTGTGTATCTGTGTGTGTATGTGTGGGTGTGTGTGCGAGTGTGTGTGTCTGTGTGTGTGTGTGTGGGTGTGTGTATATCTGTGTGTGTGCGAGTGTGTGTGTGTGCGAGTGTGTGTGTGTGCGAGTGTGTGTTTGTCCGAGTGTGTGTGTGTGTATCTGTGTGTGCGAGTGTGTCTGGGTGTCTGTGTGTCTGTGTGTGTCTGTGTTCGATTCCCAGGTGGGGGCTCTGCCGTTGTATTCTTAAGCTAAAGGTACTTAACCTGAATTGCTTCAGTAAAATATCCAGCTGTATAAATGGAATGTATGTAAAGAAATGTTAACTGTGTAAGTCGCTCTGGATAAGAACATCTGCTAAATGCCTAAAATGTACAAAATGTAAATGTAACACAACACACATGAACCATTGTTAGAAATAACAGCCATTGAGACGAAGACTAAGTTGAGCCCCATAGCGCAGCACAGCTTCGATGTGGATGTCGCTTTGCGTCCAGGATCCTTGGATCATGTCCCACTGTGCCCCCCTCCCACTCTCCCCCTCTCTCCCCCCCCTCCCCCTCTCCCCCTGCCTGTCAGTCAAGCACAACTGTTTAATTACTTCCATTGATTGAGCCCTTAATTGAGCCCTTTATTGAGCGATTCTCTCAATTAGCTGTTTCTAGCACTGCCCCCAATT
The DNA here is from genome assembly GCA_029706075.1 of Aldrovandia affinis. Lineage (NCBI taxonomy): Eukaryota > Metazoa > Chordata > Actinopteri > Notacanthiformes > Halosauridae > Aldrovandia > Aldrovandia affinis. The sequence continues at coordinate 3,210,529 of JAINUG010000106.1, read as the reverse complement.
ACTGGGTTGTGAAATCAAATCAAATCAAATGTATTTGTACAGCGCTTTTCACAATTGAATTGTCACAAAACACTTAACAGAGGGGGAACCCAGGCCTAGATCCCCCCAAAAGCAAGCCTAAAGCCTAAAAGCCAACAGTGGCAAGGAAAAACTCCCTTGATAGGGAGAAACCTTGGGAGGAACCAGACTAAAAGGCGGGGGGCCCATCCTCTTCTGGCCGGCACAGGGTGTGTCCAAAAAAAGCCCATATCATGGTCAGTCCAAGGTGGCTCAGGGCTGAATGACTTTGTGCCTCCTGAGTTAGGGTTAGGTAGTCAGCTTCTGTCTGTGCGTTCTGTAGAAAATGTGCTGTCTACTGAGCCACACTATGAAAGGTCACCTCTAATAACAATATTAATTGGTCTTTGTAATTATGCTATCTCTGATTGAAGGGTGAATTATTGCATGAAACATTTCCACTATGGCCCGATGTTAATTCCGCACGGTCTGAATTTTTCTGACTAGGAGACAATTGAAGTCTGAGAGCATTGACCCACAGGCCTGGCGTTAATGCGACGCTGAGGTGAATGCAGATTAGCAGCTCAGATTCCCTCAAGAGCTCTAACAGGTTCATAGAAAGAAAAAACACTCAGGCACACATATTAAATCCCTTACACATTCTGCAGATGAAGGGCTGTGTTTCATGATGAATAACTGAATAACGGGGCCCTCCCGAGTGGTCTAGCGGTTACAACGTTCAACCCTGGCTACTGTGACCGGGGTTCGATTCCACCGGCTCTGGCCAGGAGTGCCACTAGGGGGCAGCAATTGGCTGTCTGCCCCAGGGAGGGGGGAGGGAAGCCAATACGAGTTCGCTGCATATAGGAGTGGCTCTGGAGTACCAGAGTTACGGTCGACAGCTTGACGAGTGCCGTCTCGGAGGAGGCGGTACATTGCCTTTGTCACTGCCAATCTCAGGGCTAAACTGGAAAATGGGGGTGTTCTAAAACTTTTGACCGGTAGTGTATATTGTGGCAGCCCAAGGGGCTTCACAACAAAATGGCTGCCTGGCCTACAACACATGGGAGCCAGGAAACACTACATTTCCCAGCAGGCCACAGTCACACCTGAGCCAAGTGAAGGCAACGGGACTAACGACCAGCTGAAGGCCATTTCAAGGCCTATTTAAAGGGCTGAATCCCATTACACTGGGAGAGGAGTAGGAACGTGTTTGGGAAGGAGTTGCTGTGTGAGTTTTGAGAGTGAGTACCTGTGAAGTCTTTTGACCAGCCAGGATTTAGAAAGAGAGTGTTGGAGTGTGTTTTTTGTGTATGACCGGATTGTGTGAGGACCCCCTTTGAATATCGACTACGGACTGGATTGTGGACTTGGACCTGGATTTTGGATTTGGATTACGGACATTGACGACGAGCTAAGGATTATGGGTTTTATGTGTTTGTATTCCCCCGAAGACCCCACCCTTTGTTTTGTGTGTCAGTATTCGTTTAATAAATTATCATTTTTTTATCCACTTCTACTCCGGTGTCCCAGAGGTGGGACGGTCTGCCACGCCCCCCGTCATAAAATCATAAAAATATGGATATTAGTAAGTATATACTTCTCCACATGTCACGCAATACCTACATATAATATATCAAACGATGGGGATTTTTGTCCCGAATCCAACCCCATAAGTTGTTTTTAAGTATATGAACACATTGTAATTAAAACGGGCAAAACTTACAGGCTGCACCACGGCCAACCGCCGTTTTGGGTTACGGCGTGTTGACAATGTTGACATGTTTTCATATAAAATCATATATAATACACGGTCATATTGGACATAGCTAAATACAAAATATTCTAAGGATTAAAATAAGACCAAAGTTGCCTGTTTTACATACAAATTACCAATGTTACGACGAGTTTTACATGCATTTCCCATTGACTTTCATTAGCGCGAACTCCTGTTCGTTAGAAAAAACCGAATGTAATTTCACTCGTAATACACCAAATACTGAGAAAGTAATCAAAACACTGATATATTGTAAAATACAAACTTGTTCACGTGAAAATCAGTATAAACACATATACATTGTCATAAGTATTATAGCAATAATTTCGTATTTTGTCCTCATCCCACCATTGTCCTCATTCAAGATTCTTCAAACTGATGTAGCCCGGTGGACAATATAGTTTAATAAATAGATGCATATAAATAGATTTAAAAGGTTGTTAAAATATTTGATTTATATGGATGGAAAGGCTGTAGTAATAATTTGATTTGTACACATAGAGAAATATACTTGAATGTGTATTTTATATTATTTTATATTTTAATGTGTATTGTATTTTTGTAAATTGCTTATTTTTCTAGGTCCAGGTAAAATGATTGCCTGACTGATAATTATTCACTGTTGAGTTGATGTAATATGCTGCGATGTGTATTGATCAATCAGAATTGAGCTGATGTGATATGGTGTGATTGTAGTGACCAATCAGAATGGAGTTAAAGGTCAGGCGTTTGGGAAGTTAAAAGGGAGTCGGGTTCAGATCCCCGGAGACAGAAGCGCTTTCATTCCGGTAGCGAACACGTTTATGGTAAATCCATGTTTATATTCACTCCTATTATGTCTTGTGCTAGCTAGCTACATAGCAAAGTATGTGTTTGCTGTTTTTTGGTTTTATTTTCAATGCTAATATAGTTTCATTGCTAGCTAGCCCCCTTGGATTGCATTCGTACTACGAACAAAACCATTTTCCCACTACTTCCGGTCTTACGGATATGAACAGTAGCACATCTCATTTACATATTTATTTATATACTTTTTATACATATTTTTTATGCAGTGTGATTATACATATCATAATGCAAATTATTCTGTTTTGGTCTATTTCATGAGATGAGGATCATTCAGGATGCACAACCGTGCACCTGGAATGCACAACTGCACCTGGGATTCAACTGGACATCACACATTCCTTCAGCTGTATTGCCACTACTTTGCCTGACACTATGATTACAATTACCTACTTAGCCTTGGAGTAATATCTTCAGTATTCTCCATTCTTTTCCCCAGGGTTTATGAACATAACAAGCATACAATCTGAGGTATTTACATGGTACTCAATCATACAATTATTGACATATGCTATGAAAAAATATATATATTTCAATAAATTTAGTAAAAACGCCTGTTGTTTCCTGTACTTCAGTCAACAATATCATGGTGTACCTAACTAATACTCAGACTAGAATGCCATCACATAGATGCATTTTTACATTTTACATTTTAAGCATTTAGCAGACGCTCTTATCCAGAGCGACTTACAAGATGTGTGTAGATGCACATACATCTCCCAGTTGTACCCTTTCATTTAATACCAAGATCATGGATCTGCCCCTCATATTTGACAAATTATAGGCAAATACAATTGGGCAACATGCATATATTGGAAAAATAGGGGAAATTTGTGTATCAAAAAACACCCGAGTCTATTATTACAAAAGCTGTTGTAGCTTTTGAGTAATTTGTTCTATCTCCTCCAAATTTTGTACAGGAGTTCATGACATCACATAGACACAAATCGAGGTGTTATATAGCTTCGCTATCCATATTATTATTTTCATATTTTTGAAGTATTATACATTAAAATATATTTTTTCATATAAAATTGCTATATTTTCTATATTTTAGTTAACAATAACATGGGGTAAGTAATTTATACTCAGACTAGGATGCTATCACACAATCTCTCAATTCTCCCCTTTCATTTGATACCAATTTCATTCATGTGCCCCTCATACTTGAAAAGTTATAGGGGATTTAATTTGTACAAATATATGTATATGCACTGGGATGGAATGTTGGGGAAAAGGGGGGTGGAGCAGAAGGGGTTAAATTACTGCCTCCTCTGGGTTCTTGAACTTGCCTACGCCCTCTGCAAGGTCCGTGTGTGTCGCCCAACCCCTGGGGACACCAGATATGGTGGAGAATGCGGGCAGAGGGCAGCACATATAGGCAAGAGGAGGTAGTGCAGCAGGATTTGTGTTTGGTTTTTGCAACGGACTCCACGATGGAAGAGATGCAGAGACTGAAGAGACGGGCAGCCATGGTGGAGGACCGATGGCGTGTCACCCTCCATGAGGTCCAACAGCTGAAGCAGAGTGCCCAGATTGAGCTGTGCAAGACGAAGGCTGAGTTGGGGACCTTGGAGTTGCACCACCTGGTGGCTGTTGGGAGATTGATGCAGGAGCACACTGACTCCCTGAGAGTGCTGGGAATCATGGCTGGGGAGCTGGAGAAGGACAAAGCATCCCTTGTCGATGACGTGAGGCGGGTAGAGGCCCACAACCTGGCGCTCGAAGAAAAAGTGCGAACCCTAACCAGGATGTTGGAGGAAAAGAACCGACAGTGTCTGGACATCCAGGAGTCCCAAGACCAGGCCAAAGAGGAGTATGCCAGGGCCTTGGGGGATGTACAGACCAGGCTCGCCCAGAAGGAGGCGGAGTTAAGGAAAGTAGCGGAGAACCATGCGTCCGAGGCGGAGCAACTCCGGAGCCAAGTGGAGCAAGAGCGTGAGGGAAGGCGGGAGCTAGAGGCACAGTTAGAGCAGGTGAAGACCCTTGCGTTACAACAAGAAAAGAAAATGTTGAAATTACAGGAACTTCACCAAACTACCTCTGCAGCCCTCCTAATAGAACAAAAGAGAAATGAAGAGCTTCCTCTACTGCGAGAGGAAGTGAATAACTTAAAGCAGAGACTGGACCAGAAAGAAGCCCAGCAGCAGGCCACAGAGAATTCCTTTCGCAAGGTTTTAAAAATCCAAACCGAGACTCTGCTGGATCTACAAGATCAACTGGACGAGGTGAGCGAAGAACTGGAATGTGCAAAGTGTGTTCCTGTCACCAAAGACGCTAGCACGCAGGTGGATTTCTCACAGCTAGCGGAGCTGGGAGGAGATGATGACCAGACGTTGGAGTTGGAGCGGGATAGATGGTCCTCAGTCCCACTCAACCTGCCGGACCTTGGAGGGGAACTGGAGGAGCAGTTTGCGGAGGAGGAGCTATGGTGGGACCATAGCATGGAGGAAAGCCTCTTGGCGATGGCTGAGGTCAGGTGGGACACCCAACCATCTCCTGATGTGGTGAGTCCTTCTGTTCCACGGAAAGTAAAAAGACAGAGGAGAAAAATGAAGTTTAGAAGTACTCACCTGAAGAGAAAAGGGAAACAACACAGGCAGATATTTAGATGGAATGACCGTGGGAAGCGTGTGTGGAGCAGAGATGCCAGAAAGACAAAGAGAAAATTAAGTGTTATGAAGAACATGTTTTCCCTGGTGGCCAAGCCTAATCACCTGGAAGAGGAGTGGAAGTGGCGAAAAGGCCAAAGAAAGGAACACGGATTCTGGAACGGCACAAAGTGTACCGGAGGAGCCATGGAGGGTTGGTGAAGACCAGAGCAGGAGCGGTGACTGCTCCGTCCGTGGAGCCCAGAGCCGGTACGGCCACTTGGAGGCGGTCAAGGTGAGCAACTTGCGTCACTCAGTAATGTCTGCCAAATGTTTTTTCAGGCAAACGGAGACTATGGAGTCTGGACATTTGATCCCGGTGGAGCACTGCCTGAGTGGACCGGGAGAGGGGGGCCCTCCTGGTGGCCGCTGGACATAGGCCGCTCAGCCCTCCCGAGGTCAGAGCTGAGGAGGAGGGTGTGTGGCAGCCCAAGGGGCTGCACAACAAAATGGCTGCCTGGCCTACAACACATGGGAGCCAGGAAACACTACATTTCCCAGCAGGCCACAGTCACACCTGAGCCAAGTGAAGGCAACGGGACTAACGACCAGCTGAAGGCCATTTCAAGGCCTATTTAAAGGGCTGAATCCCATTACACTGGGAGAGGAGTAGGAACGTGTTTGGGAAGGAGTTGCTGTGTAAGTTTTGAGAGTGAGTACCTGTGAAGTCTTTTGACCAGCCAGGATTTAGAAAGAGAGTGTTGGAGTGTGTTTTTTGTGTATGACCGGATTGTGTGAGGACCCCCTTTGAATATCGACTACGGACTGGATTGTGGACTTGGACCTGGATTTTGGATTTGGATTACGGACATTGACGACGAGCTAAAGATTGTGGACTTTATGTGTTTGTATTCCCCCGAAGGCCCCACCCTTTGTTTTGTGAAAAACGCTATAAACCCACTACAAATCCGTTAAAACATAGAGGCAATAAAAAGTTGGAAGTGTCACTTTTTTTTACATTTTCTGGTAGAAAGAAAAGAGAAACCGTCCGATGTCTACATCTCCTGAAGTCAGTGCAGGAGTACACATTACTGCAAGGCGTTGTTTTAGCAACTCCTTCTCCCTAGTAACAGATGTTGAGGTGTTCGGAATTACCCCACTCTCCCCTATATAACAGTAACATGAATCTGCACAGACAGCGACACATTTACATTTACATTTTAAGCATTTAGGAGATGCTCTTATCCAGAGCGACTTACAAGATGTGCATTAATACATGGTAGGAACAATCATTCTTTGCGCAAGAGATCAGTGCAGTAATACAGTGATAGACATCATTGCAGGCAGCTGCGTACCATACCTGTAACACTGGGAAAGAAAAGGTTAGTAATTTTTTTACTGAGAAGGCAGGGATACATATTTACAGTGTTGAGCAAGTCGGCAGTGGTGATGACAATTGGCTAGATGTACAGAATTCAGTGGTAGTGGAGTCTGAAAAGGTGGGTTTTGAGGAAGATGGCCAGTGATTCCGCAGTCCTGACCGAGTGCAGAAGATCATTCCACCACCGAGGGGTCAGGACAGAGAAGAGACGAGACCGCGAAGAGCGGCTGCTAGGTGCCTGGAGGGATGGGACAGTCAGTTTGCCAGAGGAGGCGGAGCGGAGGGGTCTGGCTGGGGTGCAGGGTGTGATAGAAGAGGGGTTTGGCTGGGGTGTAGGGTGTGATAGAGGAGGTGCAGCGGAAGGGTCTGGCTGGGGTGTAGGGTGTGATAGAGGAGGCAGAGCGGAAGGGTCTGGCTGGGGTGTAGGGTGTGATAGAGGAGGCAGAGCGGAGGGGTCTGGCTGGGGTGTAGGGTGTGATAGAGGAGGCAGAGCGGAAGGGTCTGGCTGGGGTGTAGGGTGTGATAGAGGAGGCGGAGCGGAGGGGTCTGACTGGGGTGTAGGGTGTGATAGAGGAGGCAGAGCGGAAGGGTCTGGCTGGGGTGTAGGGTGTGATAGAAGAGGGGTCTGGCTGAGGTGTAGGGTGTGATAGAGGAGGCAGAGCGGAGGGGTCTGGCTGGGGTGTAGGGTGTGATAGAGGAGGGGTCTGGCTGGGGTGTAGGGTGTGATAGAGGAGGGTCTGGCTGGAGTGTAGGGTGTGATAGAGGAGGGGTCTGGCTGGGGTGTAGGGGGTGATAGAGGAGGGGCCTGGCTGGGGTGTAGGGTGTGATAGAGGAGGTGGAGCGGAGGGGTCTGGCTGGGGTGTTGGGTGTGATAGAGGAGGCAGAGCGGAGGGGTCTGGCTGGGGTGTAGGGTGTAATAGAGGAGGTGGAGCGGAGGGGTCTGGCTGGGGTGTAGGGTGTGATAGAGGAGGGGTCTGACTGAGGTGTAGGGTGTGATAGAGGAGGCAGAGCGGAGGGGCCTGGCTGGGGTGTAGGGTGTGATAGAGGAGGCAGAGCGGAGGGGTCTGGCTGGGGTGTAGGGTGGGATAGAGGAGGGGTCTGGCTGGCGTGTAGGGGGTGATAGAGGAGGCAGAGCGGAAGGGTCTGGCTGGGGTGTAGGGTGTGATAGAGGAGGGGTCTGGCTGAGGTGTAGGGTGTGATAGAGGAGGCAGAGCGGAGGGGTCTGGCTGGGGTGTAGGGTGTGATAGAGGAGGGGTCTGGCTGGGGTGTAGGGTGTGATAGAGGAGGGGTCTGGCTGGAGTGTAGGGTGTGATAGAGGAGGGGTCTGGCTGGGGTGTAGGTGGTGATAGAGGAGGGGTCTGGCTGGGGTGTAGGGTGTGATAGAGGAGGCAGAGCGGAGGGGTCTGGCTGGGATGTTGGGTGTGATAGAGGAGGCAGAGCGGAGGGGTCTGGCTGGGGTGTAGGGTGTGATAGAGGAGGGGTCTGGCTGGAGTGTAGGGTGTGATAGAGGAGGGGTCTGGCTGGGGTGTCCTAATATCTGCGCGGAATTTGCCTTTAACTAATTTCCACCTGTGTCCTCTTGTTCTGCTGACCCCACTTATCTTAAAAAATCTTTGGTATTTCACTTTGTTAATCCCTTTTAGAAACCTCAATCAAATCTCAATTATGAATCCACTTCGGCAGCCAGATAATAAAGGGCATTACTAATATTAATATCACGGCTTGGATGAATAATGAACTCTGATTGGCTCACAGTCGTGCTTTATTTTTGCATATATTGTGTCAGGATTACAACGCAGCCAAAGAACGATAACAGAATCACCATACAACAAAAAAATTAGGAAACGAGGGATTTATTAGGGAGACTTACACAAAACGGGCAAGTAAACAAGTGCCGTCCGTAATTCTTTCTCGTGGTCGTTGTCCGTAATCCGTGGTCGTTATTCCTCCCCCCACAATCTCGCCGTCCATCTCTACGGAGAACTCACCGACCCCCACGATCCGACGTGAAGCACATAAGGGAGTCTCCGGGACGTGGGTCGGGGCGAATTCCGTCTCGAAGGAAGCGGAGCTTGCTGCCCTTGGAGAATTAGCTTGCCTCGTAGAGACGAGCGGCGGACTCGTGTGGGGGGGGAGGGTAAATCTAAATAAATAGAGGGTGTAATTGGCTACCAAATTGGGAGAAGAAATGACAAAAAATCTGAAGCAAATGTTAAAGAGTTTGGATCACTACGTTAGGCATATCTAATCTTAAACAAGAAAAGCACCACACCCGAGTTAATTTGAGCACTTAATAATCACCACACTTTGTTCAAACTCGACCAACCCGACAAAACAAACAAGTTTGGCGGGCTCAGTTTACCACGAACAAGATTCACCAACAGACACCGGTGCTACCTACCTACCACTGCGTAGGGTTGAGCCATGGATGTTCTCTGTCACGTCATGTTAATGATTGGGTCCATTTGAATAAGATCGCAGATTTTCTGTATTTGGATCACTGTGTTGAGTTGAGTCTGGGTCACTGTGTTGAGTCTGGGTCACTGTGTTGAGTTGCATTTTACATTACATTTACATTTTAAGCATTTAGCAGACGCTCTTATCCAGAGCGACTTACAAGATGTGCATAAATACATGGTAGGAACAACAACATAGTATGCGCAAGAGATCAGTGCAGTAATACAGGGATAGACATCATTGCAGGTAGCTGCGTACCATACCTGTAACACTGGGAAGGAAAAGGTTAGTGTTTTTTTAATTTTTATTATTAAGTGGAGTAAGCAGGGGTATACAGTGTAGAGCAAGTAGGCAGTGGTGATGACAATTAGCTAGATGTACAGAATTCAGTGGTAGTGGAGTCTGAAGAGGTGGGTTTTGAGTCTCTTGCGGAAGATTGCAAGGGATTCCGCGATCCTGTGGTCCCACGGTCATGATTGATTGCGGAAGGTCGTTCCACCAGTGAGGGGTCAGGACAGAGAAGAGACGAGACCGCGAGGAGCGGCTGCCAGGCAGAGTTGAGTCTGGGTCACTGTATTGAGTCTGGGTCACTGTGTTGAGTTTGTGGTGAAGCTGGGCCAATCGCGTGTGTCACCCTGAGGTGAAGCTTGGCCAATTGTGTGCCACCCTGAGGTGAAGCTGGGCCAATCGTGTGTCACCGTGAGGTGAAGCTGGGCCAATCGTGTGCCACCCTGAGGTGAAGCTGGGCCAATCGTGTGTCACCGTGAGGTGAAGCTGGGCCAATCGTGTGTCACCCTGAGGTGAAGCTGGGCAAATCACGTGTGTCACCCTGAGGTGAAGCTGGGCCAATCGTGTGTCACCCTGAGGTGAAGCTGGGCCAATCGTGTGTCACCCTGTGGTGAAGCTGTGCCAATCGCATGTGTCACCCTGACGAAGCTGGGCCAATCGCGTGTGTGTCCCTGAGGTGAAGCTGGGCCAATCGTGTGTCACCCTGAGGTGAAGCTGGGCCAATCGTGTGTCACCCTGAGGTGCTGCCGGGCCAATCACCTGTCACCCTGTGGTGAAGCTGGGCCAATCGTGTTTGGTCATTGTCTCTAGCAGTTCTAGCAGACCCTCTTGTTCAACACAGGAACAGAATAATAAAAAGTGTTATTTCTGAACGGTCTTCCTGGAGTATCAATCAACAGGGAAGTTATTCAGATGTGAAATAGTCCCAGGGGTGAAATGAGCTTTTTTATTTTTGATAGAAATAAACTTTTTTTTTTTTTTTGGTGTGTTTCTGTAAACACAGCAATATGAGAGTATGCTTTGTCGTGATGTAATGAATCATATCGTTCGTTCCTGATCCGTAAAAAAATATATATATGCTGTTTGAAGCATGAAAAATATACGCTTCAGATACATTTACATTTTAGGCATTTAGCAGACGCTCTTATCCAGAGCGACTTACATTGTTTACATTTCTTTACATACATGTTTCCCCTTTCAGACCAACACAAAATGCAAAACTAGGGTTGTGCATTATACTCATGGCAAATGTAACAGTTCTTGAACAGTAGTGAGTGCATACATTTTACAGTATATGTGAACCCACAACCTAAGCGTTGTCAGTGCCGTGCTCTACCGACTGAGCCACACAGAACAACTTATGCAAGATGTGTGCTCCTGTTTCTGATCTAGATTGTGACTTTGTGACCTTTTTATTGTAAATTTTTTACTACTTTGTATTCCTACTGTATTATATGTTCTACGTGTTTACTGTGTAACCTCTGCTGCCATTCTTGGCCAGGTCTCCCTTGGAAAAGAGATTTTGAATCTCAATGGACCTTCTTTAGTATGGTCCCCCTGGGACCATATACTGGAAAATGTATGCATTCACTGTAAGTTGCTTTGGATAAAAGCGTCTGCTAAATGGCAAATGTATTATTAATATATATATATATATATATATACATACATTTCCCTTCAAAGTGCTGTGGTTCCACCGTGCTGTTGTGTAAGCCAGAGCTCTTCTGCAGGGCAGGATTATATTAAAGGATAAAGGGTATTTAATGACATTGTTTACTGTATTTAGTATTTAAGCTTCCACGGTCTTGTTTACTAGTACATTTGTTACATCGCCGTCCCGTCCGGTCCACCTCCCTTGTGTTTCCTGCCAGTTCTTTCCTTGCGTGTCATGTCTTGTTTTTGATTTCACCCTGTGTCGTGCGTTTTGCGGGGCGCGGCTTCGCCGCTTCCGCATTCTGTTTTCATTCCTCATTTAATCTCAGCCTGTCACAACCACTCCCTTGCACATTCCGCACGCTGTTTCAATTTAGTTATTTCACTCTGCCTATTTATGTTCAGCACGCACTCACTCCAGTGCCAATCCGTACTTGTTTCTCCCGTATCACTCTCGTTCGTTTCCCTAGCCTGTCAGCCTTGCCTGTTCGTTCTCTGTCTGTTTTATTTTGGTTTGTTCGCTTGTTAGTTAACTTGTTCTCTAGTTTTGTAGCCACCCGGCTAACTTTGTTTTTGCCAGTGTTTTGACGGTGTTCTCCCGTCACCTTTTGTTTATTCCATTCATTAAACGCCTCCTGTGTGGAGCGCAAATCCATCAACGTTTCGAGTCTGCATTTGGGTCCAGGTCTGCATTCACTCAACGTTACAGAACGGATTGGCCATAATGGACCCAGCAGACTCGACTGCGCTCCACCACCTGATCACCTGCCAGGAGGCTCGTATGGACCAGCAGGAGAAGCATATGAGGGAGGCGATGGAGGCACTGAGGGGTCTGTCCTGCCATATGGGACAAATGGGAGAACAGATGTCCCAGCTCCGCACCAGCGTCCCTCTTCCTGCGCAGACAGCTTCTCCCAACCCCCCTGCGCCAACTTTACCTGCCAGCCTGCCGGTTGGGCAATCCAGGGAACCCCGCATTCCCCACCCGGACCGCTACTATGGCGATTTGGGGAACTGCAAGGGGTTCCTGATGCAGTGCGACCTCATTTTTTGCTTACAACCCTCCTCCTACTGCTCTGATCAGGCGAAGATCGCCTTTATCATGGGCTGCCTTGGGGGGAGGGCGCTGGATTGGGCCACTGCCATCTGGGACAGTCAGCTCCCAGCCAGCTCCCAGTACTCCGTGTTTGTCGCGGAGATGAGAAAGGTCTTCGATCACCCGGTGGGTGGAAGAGATGCCTCCCAACGCCTGTTCCATCTCCGCCAGGGGGACCGCAGTGTGGCGGAGCACGCGGTGGAGTTCAGGACCCTGGCTGCAGAATCAGGATGGAACGACGCGTTGCTTCAAGGGGCCTTCCGTAACGGGTTAGGAGAGATGGTGAAGGACGAGCTGGCTACGAGGGACTACCCTGACTCCCTCGACGCCCTGGTTTCCCTCGCCATCAGGGTCGACAACCGCTTGCGGGAGCGTCGGAGGGAGAAGACCGGTCGCCTCACCTCGACAAGCTCTTTTCCTCCTCCACATCCTGATTCCTCTTTCCGGACCACCAAGCAACAATCCGTCCCGGGGCTAGTAGCTGAAGAGCCCATGCAGCTGGGCTTACTGGTGAGCCACACCGTGTCTTCCGCAGCCGCCCAGCCTCGTTTTCCAGTTGAGGGCCACGCTCATCTGGAACAGTCAACCCCTGCCGTTGTGCGCCCTGGTGGACTCCGGGGCGGATGGAAATTTTATTGATGCCCAGCTGGTGCAACAGACTGGCATCGCCACCCGTTCCCTTGCCGCCCTCTCTCCGGCCCACGGACTGGATGGGCACCTCCTGGCCCAGGTCACGCACTCTACCGTATCCCCTGCAGCTCATTCTTTCCGGCAACCACCGGGAAACCATCCAACTCCTGGTCATCTCCTCACCCCAGTCCCCTCTGGTCCTCGGTCAACCCTGGCTCAGACTCCATAACCCTCACCTGGACTGGGTCACTAGCAAGGTCCAGAGCTGGAGCCCCTACTGCCACACCACTTGTCTCCAGTCTGCTCGAGCACCCGCGGAGGGCGCTTTACCTCCTGCCAGGTTGACCCCTCCGGACCTGTCCTCGGTTCCCCCCGTGTACCACGACCTAGCGGAGGTGTTCAGCAAGAGCCGAGCATCTTCATTGCCACCTCATAGGCCCTACGACTGCGGCATCGACCTGCTTCCCGGGGCTCCCCTGCCTTCCAGTCGTCTCTTCAACCTCTCTCGGCCGGAGAGAGCAGCTATGGAGACCTACATTCACGACTCGCTGGCTGCAGGTATCATCCGACCCTCCTCATCCCCAGTCGGTGCAGGATTCTTCTTCATCGCCAAGAAGGACAAATCACTCCGTCCCTGCATCGACTACCGCAGCCTCAACTCCATCACCATAAAGAACAAATACCCTCTGCCCCTCATCAACTCCGTATTCGAACCTCTACAGGAGGCCACCATATTCTCAAAATTGGATCTCCGGAATGCCTACCACCTTGTTCGAATCCGGGAGGGGGACGAGTGGAAGACAGCATTCAACACCCCCCTGGGCCACTTCGAGTATATGGTGATGCCGTTCGGGCTTACCAACGCCCCTGCTGTGTTCCAGGCGTTGGTCAACGATGTTCTCCGGGACTTTCTCAACCGCTCCGTATTCGTCTACCTTGACGACATTTTAATTTTCTCCCGCAACCTGCAGGAACACACAACCCATGTCCGGCAGGTCTTGGAGAGGCTGTGGGAGAACCAATTGTTCGTCAAGGCGGAGAAGTGCGAATTTCACGTCTCTTCGGTGAGCTTCCTGGGATACATTGTGGAGTGTGGGCAGGTGAAACCAGACCCGGCTAAGATCCAGGCGGTGGTGGAGTGGCCTCAGCCGTCGTCATTAAAGGAGTTGCAATGATTCTTAGGATTTGCCAACTTCTATCGACGGTTCATTCGGGACTACAGTAGGGTAGCCGAACCCCTCACCAGACTCACCTCCTCATCCATCCCTTTCTCCTGGACCCCTGAAGCAGAAGCCGCCTTCGCCGACCTAAAAAAACGCTTCACATCTGCTCCTGTCCTGGTCCATCCTGACGTTTCCCGTCAGTTCGTTGTGGAGGTGGATGCCTCGGACTCCGGGGTGGGGGCCATCTTGTCCCAACGTTCGGGTAAGGACCAAAAGCTCCATCCCTGTGCCTTCTACTCCCGTCGGCTGTCCCCCGCCGAGCGCAACTACGATGTAGGGAATCGGGAGTTGCTGGCAGTCAAGCTCGCCCTGGAGGAGTGGCGACATCTGCTGGAAGGAGCTGAACAACCCTTCATCGTCTGGACTGACCACAAAAATCTGGCCTATATCCAGTCTGCCAAGAGACTTAATTCTCGCCAGGCCCGGTGGGCACTTTTTTTTGGCCGATTCAACTTTTCCCTCACATACAGACCCGGATCCCGCAACCTGAAACCTGACGCTCTCTCCCGCCAATTCTCCTCCGAAACCAGACAGGCGAGCCCTGACACCATCCTGTCCCCCTCTTGTGTGGTGGCTGCTGTGACCTGGGAGATTGAAAGCCTGATCAAGGACGCCCAAACCACTCAACCTGACCCCAGACCTAACCCTAATTCTCGCCTGTTTGTCCCCGATTCTGTCCGTTCCCAGGTCCTGCAATGGACACACTCCTCCCATCTAGCCTGCCATCCCGGTATCCAGCGCACCCAGTCTCTGCTCAAACGCAGCTTTTGGTGGCCGACCATGGACGCGGACGCCCGGGCGTTTGTACTGGCCTGTACCATCTGCGCCAGGAGCAAGGCATCCCACCAGCCCGCCAGCGGTCTCCTCCGTCCCCTGCCTATCCCAGGTCGTCCTTGGAGTCACATTGGACTGGATTTCGTCTGTGGACTTCCCCCCTCGGAAGATAACGACACCATCCTAACCATTGTCGACCGTTTCTCCAAGGCGGTCCATTTCGTTCCCCTTCCCAAACTTCCCTCAGCCTCAGAGACCGCAGAGCTCCTGGTCCAGCACGTGGTTCGTCTGCATGGGATCCCCGTCGACGTGGTGTCTGACCGTGGCCCTCAATTTTCCTCCCAAGTCTGGAAATCATTTTGCCAGGCCCTGGGGGCCTCTGTCAGCCTATCCTCCGGCTACCATCCCCAGACGAATGGACAGACCGAGAGGGCCAACCAAGACCTGGGAACAGCGCTACGTTGCATCACGGACCCGAATCCCTCCTCCTGGAGTAAGCTGCTACCCTGGGTTAAGTATTCCCATAATGCACTAACCAGTTCTGCCACCGGTCTCTCCCCCTTTGAATGCTCCCTGGGGTATCAGCCCCCCCTGTTCCCAGCCCAGGAGGTGGAGGTTTCCGTCCCTTCGGTGCAGGCCCACATCCATCGCTGCAAGAGGATTTGGGAAGACACCTGCACTGCACTCCGCCGCTCCACCGCTCGCACTCAGCGTCTGGCGGACCGCCACCGCGCCACAGCCCCCCAGTATTCTCCAGGACAGCAGGTCTGGCTCTCCACCACTGACATTCCCCTCCAGTCCACCTCCAAGAAACTCCAGCCACGCTACATCGGTCCATACAAGGTACAGTCCATCATTAACCCCTCTGCCGTCAAACTCAAGCTCCCTCCAGCCCTCAAGATTCACCCCGTCTTCCACGTCTCCAAAATCAAGCCTGTCACTTCAATCAATCAATCAATCAATCAATCTTTATTTTTGTATAGCGCCATTTACAAACAGGTTGTCACACAGCGCTTCACAATTGGCATTTTCCAGAGGGAATCAAAAAACCAGAAAACCATTGGAGCCAATGTAGGAAACTGGAAAATTATTCCCTGACCCCTTAAAAGGCGGTCGAGATGAACTCCTGGAAAATTGTGGGATACAGAGAAAAACAACACAAATAGTCCTTGAGGCTCATGCGGCTTAACAGACCACTGGAAGGGCATTCTAAGTGTAGGAGTGGGGTGGACCTCATCCCTCCAGATACCAGGGCAGGGCGGGGGATGGAACCAGCAGCTAGGGTCTGGGCCAGCGGCATCCGGCTAACACATGGCAGGGGTGGGGGTTGACTCTGGGGCAGGTGAGCTCCGGGCAGGTGCCCACGAAGCCGGGAGAAAAGAGGAAAGGTGCAATTATGACTATGATAAATATCACGCCGGATCAGGGGAAGAGTAGTGATAACACTTTTGCACCAGCAGAAGTAATCTAGGGCAGCATAACTAATTAGGTGAGTGGCACAGGGAGCACGCAGCCATGAGGGCACTCAGAGACCATCCCACCACATCATCAGCAGTCCTGATAGGGGCGGATCATCACTTATGATTGGTGACAGTAAGGATAGCTCATTGCACCAGAAGGCTCTATTGCTACCCCCTCCACATCTGCACCTAATGACTATAAGAGACTAAAGAGATGCGTTTTTAACCTAGACTTGAAAATTGAGACCGTGTCTGACTCCTTCACAGAGATGGTAGACTGTTCCACAGTAAAGGAGCTCTATAGGAGAAAGCTCTGCCACCTGCTGTATTTTTGATATTCTAGGGACTACCAAGTTGCCTGCATCTTGTGAGCGAAGTGAACGTGGGGGATTGTACGGATGAAGTAGATCCGTCAAGTAAGAGGGTGCAAGTCCATGCAACACCTTATAAGTTAAGAGGAGTACCTTATAGTCTACGATAGTTTATAGGAAGCCAGTGAAGTGACACTAACACAGGACTAATGTGCTCATATTTCTTTGTTCTAGTCAGGATCCTTGCAGCAGCATTCTGTACGAGTTGTAGGCTCCTGAGTGAGGCATTGGAACAGCCAGACAGTAATGCATTGCAATAATCTAATCTAGATGTAACAAAGGCATGTACCAATTTTTCTGCATCTATTAATGACAGGAAGCCCCTAATTTTGGCAATATTCCTCAGGTGAAAAAAGGCTACTCTGGAAATGTTTTTGATGTGACTATCAAATGAGAGACCAGGATCTATAGTAACACCAAGGTCTTTTACCGCCAAACTTGCAGCAACAGAGCAACCATCCAGATTAAGAGATAAATCAGATAACCCTCTTCTGAGGTTTTTGGGCCCCAAGACCAACATCTCTGTTTTATCAGTATTCAGCAATAGAAAATTATCTGACATCCAGTCTTTTATGTCTTTAAAACAGGCCTCCAACTGTTCGAATTGTCCTTCGCCAGGTTTCATTGATAGGTATAATTGTGTGTCATCTGCGTAGCAGTGAAAATGTACGCCATGTTTACGAATGACATCACCAAGTGGCAACATGTAAAGGGAGAACAATAATGGCCCCAAAACAGAACCTTGAGGGATACCATATTCCACCTTGATGAGAGCAGAGGGCTCGTCATTTAACTGCACAAATTGATATCTATCTGATAGGTAGGATTTAAACCAGGAGAGTGCCTGTCCACGCAGTCCAACTAGGTTTTCAAGTCTGCTCAGAAGAGTTTGGTGGTCTATTGTGTCAAACGCAGCACTTAAGTCCAAAAGCACAAGAATAGAGACACATCCACAGTCAGCTGATATCAGTAAGTCATTGACAACTTTAATAAGAGCAGTCTCAGTGCTATGGTGTTGCCTAAATCCTGACTGAAAAGTTTCATAGATGTCATTTGATGTCAGGAACGAAGTCAGTCTCTGAGCTACAGCTTTCTCTAGAATTTTTGAGAGAAAAGAAAGATTAGAAATTGGCCTGTAGTTACTGAGATTTTCTGGGTCAAGGTTTGGTTTCTTTAAAAGTGGCTTAATTACTGCCACTTTTTGAGAATTTGGCATATAGCCTGATGAAAGAGACAGATTAATAATGTCTAGCATGGATTGCCCCATAACAGGAAGAAGTTCTTTAACAAGTTTTGTTGGGATTGGGTCTAATTGACAAGTAGATGGTTTGGAGGACATAACCAATTTAGAAAATTCAGTCCACTCCAGAGCACTAAAAACTCAAGAGTAGCCATAGGACCCCTGTCCTGGTAAGCCTGTGCTTTCTGATCAGTGTCCGCTACAGCAGAAGGTGCCATTTTAGAAATTTCATCTCTAATTTTCTCAATCTTCTCAGAGAAAAAGTTCATGAAATCATTACTATTATGGGCTGCGGGAGGCTTAGCATTGGTTTCAGTCTGGTTCTTTGTCAGTTTGGCCACTGTATCAAAAAAGAAATTTTGGATTATTCTTATTACGCTCAATCAGATCAGACAAATAGGTTGACCTTGTGGAGGAGAGAGCATATTTGTACTGTACCAGACTGTCTTTCCAGGCAGAATAAAATACTTCTAATTTAGTGGATCGCCACTTACGTTCCAACTTGCGAGAAGCTTGTTTAAGAGCACGTGTGTGGTCAGTATACCATGGTGCAAGCTTCTTTTGGCTAGTTTTTTTCTTTTGAGAGGCGCAACAGCATCAAGTGTGTTGCGCAGGGTGTAATTTAGATTGTCAGTCAGCTGATCAATAGATTGTAGACTAGTGGGATCCTGATTAACAGTAAATGATTCTTGGAACAGGCTGACAAAGTTAGGTATGGTAGAGGAATTTAGGGAGCGACTAAAGTAGAACACTGGTTTTGATCTAATAGCAGTGGTAGCATGAATTTCAAACGTAATAAGGAAATGGTCAGAGAGCACAGGATTATGAGGAGAGACAACTAGATTGCTAATGCTAATACCATAGGATAAAGCTAAGTCCAGTGTATGTTGATGACAATGAGTCGGCCCAGACACATTTTGGACAAAACCAACGGAGTCAAGAATAGAAGCAAAAGCCTTCACTAGAGAATCATTTCCATTATCAACATGAATATTAAAGTCGCCTATAATCACAACTTTATCTGCCATAACTGCTAGGTTTGATAAAAAGTCAGAAAACTCTGAGAGGAAAACAGCATAGGGTCCAGGGGGTCTGTAGATAGTAGCTAGTATAAAAGATGAAGTAAATGCAGATCTATTATCTACATTAGTCTGTATGGAGCCGAGGAAAGCACTTCAAATGAAGGGAATGTGTTTAAGGATTTCTTAGTAAGGCGTAGTCTAGTGTCAAAAATAACAGCCACACCGCCACCTCTGCCTGACTGTCGAGGGTTGTGACAACTAGAGTATCCAACTGGGGTAGATGCATTTAATGCTATGTACTCATCAGGTCTAAGCCAAGTCTCCGTCAAACTTAAAATGTCAAGTTTATAATCAGTGATCAGTTCGTCCACAAGGGCAGCCTTAGGAGCTAGTGATCTTATATTTAGCAACCCAATTTTAAGGAGAGTTCTATCGAAATTAGGTTTAGCATTTGCATTACGATGGTTCGTGTTGATCCTTATCAGATTATTAGAAAAAATCCCACGGGGAGGTTTGAGTTTCAATAGACTACGGTTTTCTCTCTCGTGGAACAGACACAGTCTCAATTATGTGGGAACTGGGGTGGAAACTAGTCACGAGTTCAGGGAAACTTGCAGACAGTTGTTTAAGACCGTCTGTCTGCTGCCTGGCTGTAGCTCTTGAATGTCAATTTCGCCGATTCAGACTATGGCCTATGTTATTAGATAACAGAAGAGCACCCCTCCAGCTCGGGTGGAGTCCGTCTCTCTTCAGTAAACCAGGCTCTCCCCAAAACGTAGGCCAATTATTAATAAACCTATGCTATTTGATGTACACCACTCAGTCAGCCAGCGATTTAGCGACGTTAATCTACTGTAGATTTCGTCACTTCTACGAGCTGGGAGGGGACCAGAGACTATTACTTCCCGACACATCTCGTTTGCCAATTTACACAACGAGACAAAGTTTGTTTTAGTGATCTCCGATTGCCTCAACCGGACATCATTAGCGCCGACGTGGATAACAATTTTGGAAAATCTACGTTTACTTTTAGCCAGCGCTTTTAAATTGGATTCAATGTCGGTAGCTCTAGCCCCCGGAATACAATTGACTATGGTCGCCGGAGACGCTATTCTCACGTTTCGAAGAATGGAGTCGCCAATGATAAGAGCTTTCTCTTTTTCCTCAACAGGTGTGAGTGGGGAGAATCTATTTGAAACGTGAGTTGGGTGGTGTACGGCCGGCTTAGGCCGACAACTATGTCCCCGCCGAACCGTGACAAACTGGCCGTGCTGCGTCGGCTCTTCTGCTGGTGCGATGGGAGAGGCGCTCACAGGTGCATCCGGCGTAGCTACACAGGACTGAATAAAACTCTCATGATCTTTAATCTCTCTGAGGGTCCGGATGCAGGCCTCTAACTCAACTATTCTCTCCGCCAACACTAAATTAAGCTCACACTTATGGCATGTAAAATTATCATTAACAGTAACATCGGCAGGAGAGCTAAGATGATACATGCTACAACCAGAGCAAGAGAGGGGAGAGGAAGCAGCCATCGTTTGTGCTTACCTTATAAGTTGATGAGATAGGAGTAACCGAAAAAGATTTAAAATAGAAAGGAGTTTTGTATTTAAACCAGTATAAAGATGCAGAAAATGCGGGCAGTAAAACTTGGAGCAGCGGTGACTAGAGCGCGCGTCGCGTTCAAACAGCAAACAGGAAACAGGAAGTCAGCATTACATTCCTTCATAATCATTTCAGGATTCCGCCATTGGACCGAGTCAACGCGTTCAATCCGTGAGGGCAACTCATTCTCAGATGGATCAGAGGTATGCCACTTTTTCTCGTAACCATCAGTGCACCTGCATGGCTCTCACCTTTCTGGCTTACCACCATGAGGGGTTGCATCTGGACACAAGCTCCCTTGACCACGTGCTTCAACGTGGAGATGCACTCTATGTAGGAATTAAACAACAGCTTATATTGGACAAAACGTTCCAACACAACCATTTGACCATAGAGGAGATGCCACAGCAGGTGTTGACTGATTCATGCGTTTACAATGCGCGCACGAACAATTCGGATCTCAGGGTCGGTTTCCTGAGAGACGAAGAAGCCAGCCCGAAGAGCAGCAGAAGAGGATTGTCCCTTGCCACTCAACTGGAGTGCCTGTCACAAGATGTCAGCCATGCTTTTCTCATTGTAGCTCCCGAGTGCATTGCAGTGTTTCGTGACAGAACAGGACGCTATGGGTTGTTTGATTCCCACTCCAGATCTGCACGAGGTTTACCACACTCTAGTGGAACTGCAATTGTGCTGACTTTCTGTGAGCTGAGTGACATGGTTGACCACTTGCATGAGCTTTTTGCAGACCGCAGCCCTTATGCGAGCTATGAGCTCATGCCAGTGTCCTTTGAAAGTGACCACGGTTTCAGTGAGACCCCTGGACAGTCGGCGGATGTGGCAATGACAAAGCCAACAACGGCGGTACCAGAAGCACAGACGTGTGTGGAAGCAAACATCCCAAGGAGCAAAACCGATGATGGACAACCAAAGAATCTGGACTTCAATCGGGAGTGAACGTACTTGCGTCAAACAACAACAGTGCAGGATTTCTCCAAACTGGGCAAAGAAAGGCAAAGAAAAGCTGTGCGTAGAACAAGTGTGTGCAAAAAGCAACACGTACCACCTGGAGACAACGGCCTGAGAACCACTAAAAGAAGCCAATATGACAAACTGCAATATGCCAGCAGTTTGGAATTTCGGCTGAAAAAAGTGCATGCAATGAAAACCAAATACCGAAAAGAAAAGAAGGAACGCGTCACCAGAAGATACAACATGGATCCTGCTTTTCAAAGCAGTCGGAAAAAGTACCAGAGGGAGAGGTACAGCACCGATGCTGCTTTTCAAAGCAGTCGGAAAAAGTACCAGAGGGAGAGGTACAGCAGCGATCCTGCTTTTCAAAGCAGACAGAAAAAGTACCTGAGGGACAGGTACAGCAGCGATCCTGCTTTTCAAAGCAGACGGAAAAAGTACCTGAGGGACAGGTACAGCAGCGATCCTGCTTTTCAAAGCAGACAGAAAAGGTATGTGATGGAAAAATACCGCAACAACCTACAATTCAGGCTGCGTCATGTACGACGCTGCACCCTGAACAAAAAGCATAGACTCGCCACAAATGCTGCACTTCATGTTCGTCACAAGTTGCAGTGTGCCCTGAGAATCAAGAGGAAATACATGGACTTGGTAAGCCACCGCCCGGAAACTCCACAACCTGTGGTCAACCCTGCAATGGAAGCTGCTATTTCTGCGTTCCGGGAAAGGATTCGACATGGGCCCACACGTGTCTGCACAGTGTGCCACAGAGCTCTGTTCCCCAATCAGGTAAGGCATTGCAACAGAGCCAAATATGGCCAAAACATTGGCGTGGCGGCTGCTTGCTTGACTGGTACGTACGTCCACGTATGTGACGGTGAGTGCTCAGCCCCATGTACTGTTCCGCAAGACAGGATGCAGGAGTGGATCTGCCACACCTGTGACAGCCACCTGATCAAAGGAGGGATGCCGTCCATCGCAGTTGCTAATAGCCTGCAGCTAGCACTCATTCCCCCAGAGCTGGAGGAGTTAAATGTGCTGGAAAGGCAGTTGATTGCAAAAATCCTGCCGTTTGCAAAAATAGTTGCGTTGCCCAAGGGACGGCAAAGAGCGGTACACGGTGCAGTTGTGTGCGTACCGTCAGAGGTGGAAACCACGGTGAACTCTCCCCGAGGCCCAGCGCGAAGCCCAGCTGTTGCAGGTAAAGTTGAAGCGAAAAATAAAGTACAAGGGATATCAGCACTTCTACACTGTGAACATGAAGAATGTGCTGGCAGGCCTGAGAAAACTGAAAGACGCACATCCGCAATACAGCGACATAGCGATAGATGAGAGCGCTACGTTTGAAAGTCTCCAAGGTGATCGGCCGGTCGATGAAGAGGACGCACGACGGGACAACCCGGATGCCGCACAGCCCGCGGAGCCCAGCAACCCAGACGGAGAAATGGAAACCGCTGCCGACGCAACGGATGAACGGCGGCCCAGTGACGCGGACAAAGAAAAGGAGGACCTCAGACCTGGTTTGGCCCTGGACACTTGCATGCAGCCTCCTGACATAGCGCAGGAAGTCCTGTCGTATGGCGAGGGAATATTCAGCGTCGCTCCCGCCCAAGGAAACAAACCCGTCGGCTTCTTCTCCACACCAAAGCTTGAAGCCATGGCCTTTCCTGTGCAGTTCCCAACTGGACGGAACACACTGGATGAGGTCAGGCAAGTCAAGTTGTCCCCAAGCAGGTACTTCAACACGAGGCTATTCTGTGTCGATACCCGCTTTGCAAAGGACCAAAGCTATCTCTTCTTTGCGCAGTTTGTAACGGAGACTCACATGGCCACCTGCAGCATGTCGATCCAGACGCGGAAGGGAAAGAAAAATGCCGGGGACGGCAGGAGGATTTCCAACAAGATGCTCCAGGATAAAGTAGAGTTGGAAAAACTCATCCAAAATAAGGAAGCGACGCGTTTCATGCAACCCCTTCGAGGCACTCCAGCGTACTGGGAGAAAACGCTTCGAGATCTTCACGCCATGGTGAGACAGTTGGGCAAGCCAACTTTTTTTGTCACTTTTTCTGCCGCCGAAATGAGATGGCCCGAATTCATTGCGGTCATAAAAGCTCAGCAAGGCGAGGAAGGGGACTTTTCAGGGCTTGACTGGAATGAAAAATGTGAGATTCTCCGGAGCAACCCAGTCACTGTCATGCGCATGTTTGAGAAGAGGGTGGATGCGCTCATGACAGATCTGATCCTGTCACCTGCACAGCCCATCGGTCCAGTGGAGGGTTACCTATTTCGGGTGGAGTTTCAAGCCAGAGGAAGTCCTCATATTCATATGGTGGTTTGGATTGAAGATGCACCGGGGGTTCAGGATCCCGAGGACTGTCCGGATGTCATCGAGTTCATCGACCGCTACATAACCTGCCGGATGCCTGACGAGAAGGCAGACCCCGAGCTCCACAAAATTGTGTCCGAGGTTCAAATTCACAGCCGAAACCACTCCAAAACGTGCAGGAAAGGAAATGTGTCGTGCCGATTTGGTTTCCCCAGGCTACCCATGGACAAAACGATCATCGCCTCTGCACCCTGGAACAACGATGAAGATGCTGGCGGGAACAAGAAAGGTGGGGAAAAAGCCAAAGATGCCAATGATGTCCAGGAAAAGGAGTGTGGAACAAAAGATTCCAAAAAGAGTAAAAAGTCCAAGAAATTTGTTGGAAAGAAACAAAGGGAGGCTAAGGAAAAGCTGAAACCGGTCAGAGACTTTCTCATGGACGCAAATGCCTCATTCGAGGATTTGTCGGACTTGCTGAAGAAATGCAAGATGACCCATGATGAATACCAGGAATCTGTCAAGGCCCTCACCTCTGGAATGGTTGTCATGATGAAGCGTGAGCCCAAGGACTGCTGGGTAAACGGGTACAACCCGGATCTGCTGCGAGCGTGGAACGCCAACATGGACATCCAGTTTATACTGGACGAGTTCAGTTGCATCATGTACATGATGTCGTGTCGTGTGGCCAAACCGAACACGAGATGACCGAGTTCCTGAACTCGGTCATTCGTGACGTGAAAAAGTCAAAGGTCAACGAACGGGATGAAATGAAGCAGATCATGCAGGCGTACGCTAAGCACAGAGAGGTCAGCGCTCAGGAGTCTGTGGCACGGGTTTGCAGCCTACCGCTTAAAAAGTGCTCGCGTACGGTCATTTTCATACAGACTGATGAGGACGGTCTGAAAATGAGTCTTCCCCTGAGCAGACTGAAGGACATGGGCCCAGACGAAGAGGACGTGTGGATGTCAGGATTGCCCGACAAGTACGAAAACAGACCTGCGACAGGAGACTTTAATGACATGTGTCTGGCCGATTTTGCATCGGGCTGCAGGGTTCTCTACGGCCGGCAAACTGAAGGACCGAATGCCATTCCCCTCCAGAACGACAAAGGATTCGTTCAGAAAAGAACCCAGGGAAAATCTGCCATCATCCGGTTTACTCGGTTCTCTGAGAAAAAACAACCGGAAAAGTTTTACAGACGGCTGTTAAAATTGTATTTCCCGCACAGGACGGATGACGAACTGAAAAGCGAATACTATCCGACGTATGAAGACTTCTACAACCGTGGCCGTGGAGGGAGCGTAAAACAATACGTGGACTTCAACAGGAAACGATACGAAGGACAAGGGAAAGAAATTGAGAAGGCGCTGAAACAGCTTGAAAAGCAAGGGCCGGTTCTCAATGCGTGGAACACTTTTGCACCGGAGGTTGAAGTGGATCGTTTGGAGTGTGTCGCTCAGCGACAAGCCATTCACCCCGATGAGCACGAAGAGCAAGACCAGATTCCCGATTACGAAGTCCATCCTCTGTACAGTGGTGCAATTGACGCACCGAAATTGAGCCCGGACTTTGTGAGGAGCATGTACCGAAGCCTCAACGAGACGCAAGCGTCCGTTTTCTACACCGTGCGCGAGTGGTGTTTGAAGCGTGTCTGGGGTCACAATCCTGAACCCCTGTTTTACTTTATATCTGGGGGAGCCGGCTGTGGCAAATCCCACGTCATTAAGTGCGTTTATCAGGAGGCTACCAAGATTAGTGCAGAGCACTGGAGTGTGGCCTTTTGCATAGCAAAAGGCACTCTATTGTTCTTCGCCGCCATACTTATTAGGGTGCCTTTGCAATGCAAAGAGGCCACACTACAGTGCAGAGCACTGCAGTGTGGCCTTTTGCATAGCAAAAGGCACTCTATTGTTCTCCGCCGCCATACTTATTATTATTCTTCTTAGATATTATTATTCTTCCGTACAAAACTTTGGTTCGCTACTAGTCTCGCAGCGTTGCCAGCACAGACGCACGAAATACATCAAAACGTGCGTCTCGGGCGGGAATCGTGTGCTATTACTTTTCTTAGCGATCGCGCCTGTCGACTCTTTGGGCCCATTGACAATGCATGGGAAATTGGGAAAAAGGGCCAAATTAGAAATACTGTCTTTGTACTCTCTGGCCTTTTGGGCCTTTTTCAAAAACCTTTATTTCAATGGAATTTACATTGGATGAGAGGCCTACATTTTGGTGCATAAATGGAATTTACAATGGAAGGGTGTGGGAGTTACATGATAATGTTTGGAAGATTTATGTATTTAAAAATGTCAGATTCCAATTTACATTGAAGTCAATGGACACAGCTAGAGTGGGTGACGTCACAATGGCCTCTAGCTTGACCAGGTGCAAATTTTATCAAAAATCTCCCAAACATTATCGTCTAACTCCCACACCTTACACTCTACATGCACAATTTATACACCAAAACGTAGGCATTTTTGTCCTCTCTCGTCCAATGTTACTTCCATTGAAATAGGACGGTTTCTGGAAAAATCGCCCAGAAGGACAGAGAACGCTGTGTCAAACTCCCATTCAATCCCATGTTAGGTCAAAAAAATATATTACAAAAATAAGACCTGGCGATTTATATTTGATCACAGCTCCTTCATTTTAAATCACACCGACACCATTCAAACTTTAAACGGGAGAGGACTACCTCTATTAAGACGCCTTTTTTACAGAATGTTTATACATGCTGTACTTTGGAAACCAGAGCCGTTTATGTTTTCAAATCGGCTTCAAAAATAAAACGGGGTGATTTATATTTGATCACAGCTTATTCATTTTAAATCACACCGACACCATTCAAACTTTAAACGGGAGAGGACTACCTCTATTAAGACGCCTTTTTTACAGAATGTTTATACATGCTGTAATTTTGAAACAGGAGCCGTTTATGTTTTGAAAGCGTCTAATCGCAAACTTTTTTTATTTATTTTTTTAAGAGTTTACCAGGCGATTTCGATGTCCTTACACCTCCTTCATTTTAAATCATACTGACACCATTCAAACTCTAAACGGGAGAGGACTACCTCTATTAAGACGCCTTTTTTACAGAATGTTTATATATGCTTTACTTTTTAAAACAGAGCCGTTTCTATTTTCAACATTGCAGAAGAACCGGTTGCTAAGCAACGGCTTAACTTTACAGAAAAAAGTCAAACCGCTTCGTTCCGACATGTTTTACACAACTTTCTGGACCGATTTGAACGGGGAAAAAGCCTAGTTATTGAGGCGGGTATCACAGCGAATACATTGCGAAGTTTTACACTGGTTTAACCGCTAGATTTATCGCTACGTTACAAAATGTCACCGCAATGCTAGCGCGACCATTGTTTTTAATGGGTAGCATCCTAGCAACGTTTCAGAGTTCATTTACACAAATTTCTCGACCGATTTGAACGGGGAAAAAGGCCTAGTTATTGAGGCGGGTATCACAGCGAATACATTGCGAAGTTTTACACTGGTTTATCCGCTAGATTTATCGCTACGTAACAAAATGTCACCGCAATGCTAGCGCGACCATTGTTTTTAATGGGTAGCATCCTAGCAACGTTTCAGAGTTCATTTACACAAATTTCTCGACCGATTTGAACGGGGAAAAAGGCCTAGTTATTGAGGCGGGTATCACAGCGAATACCTAGCGAAGTTTTACACTGGTTACACCGCTAGATTTGCCACTGCATTAAAATCATTTTTCAAAAAAAAAAAACTTTTTGACTTTTTGGAACATCTGAACACTGTCTCTAACACACTGAGCCAACCTTACCAAACCACACCACACCACACACACACCAACACGCACACGCACTCTCTCACACGCGTGCACACTCACACACTCTCTCACACACACACTCACAACACGCACACACACTATAAATTGCAAAAACGTGACTTCTTGGAACATCTGAACACTCTCTCTAACACACTGAGCCAACCTTACCAAACCACACCACACCACACACACACACACACTCTCTCCACACTCTCACACACACACACACTCACAACACGCACACGCACTCTCTCACACGCGTGCACACACACGCACACACACACGCACTCTCACACGTGTGCACACTCACACACTCTCACACACACATACACTCACAACACGCACACGCACTATAAATTGCAAAAACGTGACTTCTTGGAACATCTGAACACTGTCTCTAACACACTGAGCCAACCTTACCAAACCACACCACACACACACACACACACACACACACACTCACTCTCTCCACACTCACACACACACACACACACAACACGCACACACACTCTCTCACTCCCTCTCACACAAATGTATCTCTCTACTCCTTTTAACAAGCCACACCACACACTCAAACACACACACTCACACGCACACACTCACACTCTCTCACACGCGTGCACACACACACACGCTCTCTCATACGCGTGCACACTCACACACTCTCTCACACACACTCTTTCTAACACACTGAGCCAACCTTACCAAACCACACCACACACACACGCCACACTCTCCACACACACACTCACACACACACACTCACACTCACACATACACTCTCTCACACGCGTGCACACTCTCATACGCGTGCACACTCACACACTCTCTCACACACACTCTTTCTAACACACTGAGCCAACCTTACCAAACCACATCACACACACACACACACGCCACACTCTCCACACTCACACACACACACACTCACAACACGCACACGCACTCTCTCTCTCACGTGCACACTCACACTCACACTCTCTCACACACACGCATATCTCTCTACTCCTCTCCTACACATCTGTGTGTGTGTGTGTGTGTGTGTGTGCGTTATTGCTTGTGTGCGGGGAGAAGGCACCCTCAAAATTTCTGTGGAATTAGTTTGTATTATTACTTTGTGTTGTTGCTTATTTTCTGGTCGTACTCTGGTAATTTGTATATTTGACTGGATGTCTATCTAACTGTATATTATGGAAATGTATGTACATATAACAATATTTGGCCCATAGAGGGGTGAGGTTTCCAGGACCTTCTGGCTTGAATTTGTCATTTTGTATGCATCTGGACTATTGCGGATTAAAAAACAACCCTAATTGCTAGTTATGAGTCATTTTGGCACAATGTAGCCACACCACAGCACAGCACAACCAAACACTAACAAACGATAGTTTGTGCTAACTCCGTTCCACACGTGAATCTCATTACTAAAAGCAGAAACTATGGGGCGGTACTAAGACTGCCTACATTTGGACAATAGAATGTCATGATTTATAGTATCAAATGCTTTTTTGAGATCTAGAAAGACTGCACCAACTACATTACCCCTATCTAAGATTCAGATGAATAGATTCAGCAGTTGAAAGTGCTTTGCGTGGAAGTGCCTTTTTCAAGAATCCAATGGCCATAAATGAACCACGTAACCATGTATCATAGCGGCAAGGGTTATTTGAACTGTCATGGTTCTATTCTCGAAAGCATTATTAGGCCTATACAAAGCTTTGTTAATACACGTGATTATTATCTCTAACTGGACGTTTTAAGGAATTCACATTGTTGGTCCTGTCAGTAAGGCTGGCTAATTTAAATGGCAGAATTACAAGAAAATAGACAAATAGGCCTATGTGTTTGCTTTTTGGACAATGATCAAAGTTATATGAACAATGATTAAAAATGTGTCCAGTTTCAATTTCCGGAGGTCAAAACTCAGCTGCATTCTGAAATAGGCTACACAATTAGTGAATGTAATAAGTGGTTTTGATTGTGTCATACAGGCAGACGTTTGCATTATATTCTGGAAATGAGATCGAGAAGCTTGAAATAGGCTAACCTGAATGAACAATGTCGGCAAAATACATATGAGCCTATGTGAGTAGGCTACCTGTTGATCCACAGGTTCGTTTACGAGTAAAACGGATTGACTCTGAATGGTGTGAAAAGAATCGTCTGGAAAGTTATTATTATGTTTGATTTATTACGCAGGTCTGGACCACTAACAACACTAGTACCGTATAATAACAGCATCATGTAGTATAACAATAGCCGTGCTCACAGAGTAAATGAAACACTAAAACAAAAAATAAAATGTGATCATCTCACCGAAAAGTGTGTTAGCGAAGCCATGCCATTTACAGCCGTGGTGTCCTATGAGCCATCTGCCGTGGAGGCTCGAATATGCACACGAGCATGTCGCTCGCGCTGATGTTCAGGAGGATGAGGTTGATGGGAGTCCTGAGCTCCTGAAACCTAGCTTAGATCAGGAGAACGAGGAGATTGTTCAAAAATCCGAGGAGAGGATTAATCCGAGGAATACTGCCACCACCGTGTGGCCGGCCCTGCTCAGGCTGGAGGTGTCCCGCGAGCTGACGTTCGCACTGAGGTTTAGGACGGAGCTGTCACTGGTGCTGAAATTCAGGTTCCAGCCTTGGACAATCATGTCAGCGTCGGCTAAAAGCAATTACAGTAATACGACCCGGATAAAGGGCAGACATCTCTCCCATACTCGAGAGCAGCCTATAAAATTAGCGTAGTTAGCCAAACGTGTGCAGAGGTCGCCTACTCGCTCATTAACTTTTTGCAATTCGGTTTATATTTTATGGGTGAAATAGCCTACCGCTCAAAAGTTCGGCCCCACACTGCTCACAGTCAACTCTCCCTCTCCCTCTTTCTCTCTTAGTCGCTTCGAGGTCTTATTTACGTCCAAGTTACATTTTAATAAGGGATGAATTGCGCCAGGAGTCGTGGATCACTGCATCGATTGTGTTTGCGTTGTCGAAGGACATGAGATTTCAAGAACGGCTTTGTATTCACCCCGCCCCACAAACTACCGCCCCTCCGCAAATGCTCGCACATACACACAGACACACACACGCACACGCAACAACGAAGTATTCATTGATTTTGGACGATTATTAGCTTGTACCCTATATATTTTAACATAACATAAGGGCGAAGACGAGAACAGGCCATTTAGCCCAACACTGCTCGTCCATTCCTACCACTAATCTGCTCACAATGCTTAGTTTACCCAAAGGCTAGAGTGTCTAACACTGGATCGAGCCTGGCCTTGAATACCCCTAGTGTCTCAGCCTCCACTACATGTCCAGGCAAGCTATTCCACGCATTGATCACTCTCTGTGTGAAAAAACATTTCCTAGTGTCCGTGTTAAATTTACCCTTTGTCAGTTTCCATTTATGCCCCCTCATTCTGCTAACCGAACTGAACTTGAATAATTTCCTGAAATTCACTTTGTTAATTTCTTTAATAAATGTAAAAGCCTCAATCAAATCTCCCCTAAGTCTCCTTTTACTAAGCTTGAACAGTCCAAGCATCTCTAGCCTTTCCTCATAACACTTGTCTTTTATGCCTGGAATCAGTCTGGTTGCCCGTCTTTGGACCTTTTCCAGCGCATCTATATCTTTTTTGTAATGCGGTCCCCAGAACTGCACACAATATTCCAAGTGTGGCCTAACAAGGGCATTGTATAGGGTGCGTATAATCTCCTTCGATTTGTACTCAATACTCTTGGTTATGTATCCCAGCATCCTGTTGGCTTTTTTAACTGCTACCGCACATTGACCAGTCCCTGACAAGCTTTGATCAACTAGTACTCCTAGGTCTTTTTCTACGTGTGCACATTCTAGTTTTCTACCTCCCATTAAATAATCCTGTCCTATGTTTTTATTCCCCACATGTAGAACTTTACATTTAGTTGTATTAAATGTCATTTGCCAGGTTTCTGCCCATTTCTGGATTCTATTCAGATCGTCTTGGATTACTTTAGTAGATTCCTGACTATTTGCTAAGCCTCCCAGTTTTGTATCATCTGCAAATTTAACTAATGTACTTTCAATATCCATATCAATGTCATTTATGTAAATGATAAAGAGCAGTGGTCCCAGCACCAATCCCTGCGGAACTCCACTTCCCACTATACCCTCCTCGGATAAGATCCTGCCCTTTACTACCCTTTGTGTTCTATCCAGTAACCAGTTCCGAACCCAATCGAGTTCCTCCACACCAAACTCGTCTAACCATGTCTTTATGGATGTCGCATTGTGCACAGGGGCACAGTCGTGCTGGAACAGCAAAGGGCCTTCCCCAAACTGTTGCCACAAAGTTGTAAGCACCCAATTAGCTAAGATGTCTTCGTATCCTGTAGCATTAAGAATACCCTTCATCCTTCATATTTGAGCTTCCCCAGACCCGCTCCATTTTGGGCTTCAATGTGTGGAGAGAGAGTGCTTATTGATTTTTGTGGGGGAACCACAGCCTCACATTTCAGTGGTCTGCATACTGCTGGAGTCAGAGATACAGTGTGGTGAGGAGAGGGGCACGCCCCTGAGGGTTAATGGAACCGGTGATCGGAAATAATGGCAGATGGTGTGGAACGATTCAAAGTACTATGCCAAGATGCCAAAGGAGGGTTGACAGAGACTTATTGCGTCTCTCCTCCAGGATCCACAAGGCACTTCTATCATTTCCAAAACAAACTTTTGTAGTATGACATGCAGTAGTGTGTATGCATTTAAGGCACTGGGTTGGAAGGTAAACTCAAGAACACCCAAAATATCCCCAGATGTCAGTGCTGGGCAGGCACCGTTTGGAATCCCTCCACTCATAAAGAGAGCAGACTAAACACAGCCGCTCTGTACCTCCAGAACTGCTGCTTTCTTCCAGCGCCCCCAGTGCCATGTTTTGTGGGTCTAGCGACGGGGGGTCTCACAAGGCCTTCACAGCACCAAGCCAAGCAGACCACCTGAAGCCAGTGCATCCTCGACCTCTTTGGCCCAGATCTGGAAGAGAGAGACGTCTTGGCGACGGCACAAAGTGGACCACGACGCGAGCGAGTCGCAAGGTTCAGCGTGGAAGCTGCCCTCCTCCTCGCTGCCGCGTTTAATCCTCGCCCAGGCCCTCTCCCCAGGGCTGCAGGACCCAGCGTGGCTTTGATTAATGGGGTAGGGGAGGAAGTCTTGTCCCGTTTTTTATCTGGAGCTGGTCTCTAGCGGTGGGAGATGGAGGGCGCTGCTAAAATTAGTGAGGAGGCATAAATAATCCATGGCTGTTCCTCCATCTGTGGCGTCGCATCGAAAGCAGACGGGAGAGGGGACAGAGAAGGGGCCCCCAACGTCTTTGGTTTAGGGTGGACCTTAAATTAATTTTTTTATTTTTTATTTAACCTTTATTTAACCAGGCAAGCCGTTAAGAACACATTTTTTTGTTGAGAATGCCGTTCATTCCTCCGCTGAACACTGACAGATTCTGTGCGACTGACCCACACAATGCCAAGATATTCTGAATTTCCTGCGAGTGCCAAACAGACATGCCACTTTGTTGGCCACATATAGGAGGCATGCTCACTTTCCTTCCTTGGGTGTTTGATCGAGTTCTGGGAGACATTATAGGGGCAAACATCTCATCAAAGCCTTATGTCACATCAGGATTGCTGCACCTCCACGGTATGTCACAAAAGAGGAAAGGTGCAATTATGCACACCGGATCAGGGGAAAGAGTAGAGTAATAGCACTTTTGCACCAGCAGAAGTAATCTAGGGCAGCATAACTAATTAGGTAAGTGGCACAGGGAGCACGCAGCCATGAGGGCACTCAGAGACCATCCCACCACATCATCAGCAGTCCTGATAGGGGCGGATCATCACTTATGATTGGTGACAGTAAGGATAGTTCATTGCACCAGAAGGCTCTATTGCTACGCTCCCTCCACATCTGTACCTAATGACTATACGAGAGACTAAAGAGATGTGTTTTTAATCTAGACTTGAAAATTGAGACTGTGTCTGACTCCTTCACAGAGACGGGTAGATTGTTCCACAGTAAAGGAGCTCTATAGGAGAAAGCTCTGCCACCTGCTAATGAAGCGAACGTGGGGGATTGTAGGGATGAAGTAGATCCGTCAAATAAGAGGGTGCAAGTCCTTGCAACACCTTATAAGTTAAGAGGAGTACCTTATGGTCTACACGATAGTTTATAGGAAGCCAGTGAAGTGACGCTAACACAGGACTAATGTGCTCATACTTGTTCTAGTCAGGATCCTTGCAGCAGCATTCTGTACGAGTTATAGGGTCCTGAGTGAGGTATTGGAACAACCAGACAGTAATGCATTGCAATAATCTAATTTAGATGTAACAAAGGCAAGTACCAATGTTTCTGCATCTATTAATGACAGGAAGCCCCTAATTTTGGCAATATTCCTTAAGTGAAAAAAGGCTACTCTGGAAATAAGAGACCAGGATCTATAGTAACACCAAGGTCTTTTTCCAGCAAACTTGCAGCAACAGAGCAACCATCCAGATTAAGAGATAAATCAGATAACCCTCTTCTGAAGTTTTTGGGCCTGTACACACACAACATATTCTTCAGTGTCTGGTGAAAACTCTCAAGTGCATCCTGTGACTCGGGATGATAAGCACTCGAAGTACAGTGTTTAATCGCAAGCTGCTCAAGAACTTGTGCAAAGACCTTTGACAGTCTGATCCCTGATCAGACTGAATAGTCTTAGGTAGCTAACAAGGAAAAAAAACGTATTGAGTACTTTAACGACAACCGGCGTCGTAATCTTCCGCAGTGGAATCGCCTCGGGAAAACGGGTAGATGCGCACATTACAGTGACAATTCAATCAATAAGTACCCTTTCAAACGATTCTCCGAATGCTGGAATGGGGTACAACGGGGCTGGGGAAATTTTCTGATTCAGTTTCCCCGTAAACTGACACACAGGGCAAGTTTGGCAAATTATGAATTTGGAGATAAGTCAGGTAAGCTCCTGGCGAACATGCTGAAACAAGGTAAAGAAAAGCCAACGATTCATTAAATTAAAGATGATCATCCTAACCTATCTGGGTTCAGAGCAGGCCACTCCACAGAGCAGGTCACTCCACAGAGACTGCTCTCCTTGCGGTCACTGAGGCTCTTCACGTCGCTAAGTCCCGATCCCTTAGCTCCGATCTGCGTTGACATGGTTTGAGTCCTACCTGGCTGACCGGTCCTATCAGGTGGCCTGGAGAGGATCCCTCTCCTCTCCCCGCACCCTCTCTACCGGTGTCCCGCAGGGCTCGGTGCTAGGCCCTGTCCTATTTTCTCTGTACACCGTCACTTGGCTCTGTTATTTCTGCTCATGGTTTTTCCAAGCACTGTTATGCTGATGACACTCAACTCTTTCTCTCCTTCCCTCCATCCCAGGTCCCGGCACGGATCTCTGCATGCCTGGCTGACATCTCCGCATGGATGTCCACCCACCACCTGAAGCTGAACCTGGGGAAGACAGAGCTGCTCTTCCTCCCAGCGAAACGCTCCCCGATGATTGATGCATCAATCACCGTGGAAGGCTCCATAGTCTACCTGAGACACCTCCGTCCCAGTCTGCCAGGAGTCTTGGGGTAACCCTGTACAACCAGCTGTGCTTCTCGAGCCATATTGCAGCGATCACTCGGACCTGCCGTTTCTCCCTCCATAACATCCGGAGGATCCGACCGTTCCTCACCCAAGAGGCCACTCAACTCCTGGTCCAGGCCCTGGTGATCTCACGTCTGGACTACTGCAACTCCTTGCTGGCAGGCCTTTCCGGCCTGTGCCATCAAGCCACTGCAACTAGTCCAGAACGCTGCTGCTCGCCTGGTGTTCAACCAGCCGAAGTTCACCCACGTCACCCCTCTACTCTCCTATCTGCACTGGCTCCCCATTGCAGCACGCATCAGATTCAAGTCACTGGTGCTTGCTTTTCAAGCGGCCAGAGGTACTGCTCCCCCATACCTCCAGTCACTCATCACGCCCTACACCCCGTCCAGACCACTCCGCTCCGCCTCCGCTGGCAGACTGACTGCCCCATCCCTCCGGGGACCTGGGAGCCGCTCCTCGCGGTCTCGCCTCTTCTCTGTCCTGGTCCCTCGTTTGTGGAACGACCTCCCGCAATCGGTCAGGACTGCGGAATCACTTCCAATCTTCCGCAAGAGACTCAAAACCCACCTCTTCAGACTCCACTACCACTGAACACTGTCCATCTAGTCAATCTGTCGTCACCACAAAAAAAAAAAAAAAAAAAAAAAAAACACCCACTAACATTTTCTTTCCCAATGTTACAGGTATGATATGCAGACGCCTGCAATGATGTCTATTGCCGTTTTACTGCACTGATCTTGTGCGCTAACTTTGATTGTTCTTACCTTGTATTAATGCACATCTTGTAAGTCACTCTGGATAAGAGCGTCTGCTAAATGCTTAAAATGTAAATGTAAAATGTAAAGACACAGAGGGTAAACTTTTGACTGAGCAGGAATCAAGTTTTTAAAGATTACTACACCAAGTTATGCACACCAGAAACAAATACTGCTCAAATTAAGTATTTTCTCGATAAATTAGAATTGCCCTCAGTACCAATTGAAAATCAGGACTATTTTAACAGTCCCTTGACTGATGGTGAACTCCAAGCAGCATTGCTATCTATGTCCTCGGGAAATCACTCGGTCAGGATGGATATCCGATAGAATTGTATACATCTTTTTGGTCAATTGTAGCACCAATTGCCAAAAAAGGCAAGGATATCACACTCTGTGCACATTTTCGGCCAATCTCGTTAATTAACACAGATTTAAAAATCATTACTAAGGCTTAGCTTCTACAAGCTCTATTCCTACAGTAATCATTGCACTGGATGCAGAAAAAGCAGTTGACCGTGTCAACTTGAATTTTTCTAGACTTGGTAATCGAAGAATGTGGTGCTGGTGAATATATACAGAAATGGATAAGAATACTTTATAGTTCACCTCACGCATTGGTCATAACAAATAATATAACTTCAAGGTTCTTTAAGTTACTGAGAGGCACAAGACAAGGCTGTCCCGCCTCACCACTCTTGTTTAATATATTTTTAGAACCGTTAGCTATTGCTTGGCTGGGAAATATCCTTTCAAATGGTCCCCTCAAGGCATTAAATATCTGGGAATACAAATTCCACAACAAATAGGAAAGGTGATTGAATCAAATTTTCCACAATTACTGAAATCTGTCTGTGAGGACCTAGAAAGATGGAAATATCTTCCTCTGTTATTAATAGGCCACATTAACTGCAAATGAAAACTTGACCAATTTTTTTTAATTTTCTTTCTATGATTCCTTTATGTCCACCACAGAAATGGTTTAAGACTCTTAACCAAGCACTCGTTAAATGTTACTGGAGGGGTAGGAAAGCTCGAATAAAGCAATGCTGTAAGAGGAATGGTGGCCTCGCTGCACCAGATTTTCTTAGGGTTAATATCAAATATCTTTTCAAATCAGTCATATAGTCGAGTGGCTGGATTACCCACACAAAGACCCACCATCCTGGACTGGATTGAAGATCTTTGTTTGGAACCTCTAAGAATTCAAGATGTTCCATTATTTTCAGATTCTATTAATAATTCCTTTAAGTAATCCTATAACCAAAAGCACTGTGGAAGCTTGGGTTAAAGCACACAAAATTATGAATACCACATTAACTCTCTCTAGAAACTCGCCTATCTGGCAAAATCCAGACTTTTGTATTGATGGCAAACCCTTTGAATTTCACACATGGAAGGAAAAAGGGATTATACATATCTGCCATCTACTTGACGAAGGAAATCTTACTTCATTTGAGGCTTGACAATAAAGAAAGGGTCTAAGCCCCTCCTCCTATTTTCAATATTTACAGGTAAAACAGCTACTAAAATCAGGAATGGAGTCGATCATAGAGAAACAGTTTGGCTCAGAGTTGAGTCGACTTATTGCAGAAAATAGAAAACCTAAAGGATTAGTTTCAAAGATTTATGATAAACTAGTAGAACATGAAAATACCCTGAGCTCCCTAGATAGCTGGACAGAAGATCTGGGAGTACCGCTTGACAGGGACTCGTTTTGGTTCTGCCCCATTGTAGAAAATTACTGGAAAAAAGCCTTTAGTATACTCTTTCCGACATTTTTGGTATTTCAGTTACAGCATCTCCCACACTCTGTATTTTAAGCTATATGGAACATGACAGTCCAGCGAAAAAGGTAATTTTACTACATTGGAAATCTAAAGCGAACATCTCCATTACTCAGTGGCTCCATCTTCTGAGCGAACTGGCCTTAATGGAAGAAACAACTACCAAGTTTAAAAACAAACATAAGGAGTACAATGATGTCTGGAAGCCATTCCTGTCTTATATTGCAAAATGATTATTTGCTCTGAAAAACAGACCTCATATGGCCAAACATGGGAAACCATAGCACACAATGTATAGTTAGATTCTACAATTTTTATTAATGTTATTATTAATATTTTTTTGTTTTGTTTTGTTTTGTTGTATACTGTTGTATTTCTATTTATTTGTATTATTACTTTGTGTTGTTGCTTATTTTCTGGTCGTACTCTGGTAATTTGTATATTTGACTGGATGTCTATCTAACTGTATATTATGGAAATGTATGTACATATAACAATATTTGGCCCATAGAGGGGTGAGGTTTCCAGGACCTTCTGGCTCTGTAAGTAAGAGAGATAGCAAAGTTAAATATAAGAAAGACTACAAAGAAAAAATGTATGGGGAATGGAATAGAAAAGGGAAAAACACACACACACAAAAAAGGGAAAGTAGGGGGGGGGAAGCACAGGAAACAATAGCAATCATTTTTAATAATAACAATTAAAAAAATAAACAATAATAAAAAAATATGAAAGGTAACAAGTCCCCCAAGGTTGGGGGGTGGTGGTTGGGTTTAAATAAATAAAAAAGAAGAATGCCAACGTCTGCCACTGACTTGAGTGTGAATTTGTCATTTTTTATGCATCTGGACTATTGCGGATTAAAAAACAACCCTAATTGCTAGTTATGAGTCATTTTGGCACAATGTAGCCACACTTGTATCCCATATATTAACATATCTCCCTCAGTTGCAGAGCTGTGTTTTCTGTATGTAACGCCCAGTGCTATTGATTTTGGTTTGTTTGTGATCAAGGCCAGTGCAGAAATATTCCTGACCTAATTTCCTCCTTTTCAACTATACAGTACCTTAATGCGAGTGGGTGAGATATATTAAATGGTTTTACTTATTCCAAAAGGTGACTTTAGGGTTCATAAATATTCAAAACTTTGCATCGTACAGCTATGCAAAACATGTATTGTGTCCCTGGGTGAATTTGAATTTATGTTTTGCATTTGTTTGTTGCCATGAAGAACTAAGAAACTGCTACCTTGAGAAAGATTCAATGTGTGGGAGCAGGGATCCAGCTCATCTTTAAATCCTGTCATTGTAACCAATGGAATTTATTCTCTCAGCAACAGAAATCTGCAATCCACTTCTTGTTAATATTTGTATTCTTTTAAAATTGGAATATTTTGCCCTCTTTATAAATTAAAGAATGTGATTAAACGCTATGCTAAAAGGTCTACCATTACAAATCACTAGCATCCACTGGCGATCCACATGCTTTTCTGAACTTTTCAAGTCTCAGCTGGTTAAATTTGGTCAAATCTGTTGTGTTACGGTCACGACCGCAACTTTGTTATTTTTTATGTTTCCTCGCGTTTTTCCCTTCCCTTTTCCCTGTGTTCCTGTTCTCCCTGTTGTGTTTGTCTGTGTGTGGTGTCTACTCACATTGTCTGCATTATCTGGCTACCTGTGCGGTCTACTCACCTGCCATCAATTATCGTCAGCCCTGCAGTGTATATCAACCCCGGCTTCTCCTTCATTCCTTGTCTGATCATTCTGTCTCTCTGCTTCAGTGGTAGCTACATGCAGCAGACCTTCCTAATCCGTGATTTCTTCCGTGTTTATTTTCTTCGTCGGTTTATATGTGTTTTCTTTTTTCCCCCGTGTTCAGGTTAACTTCTCACCTGCCTGTTTTGCTTGTTCACTCGCTTGCCATCCTGCCTGCCTGCCAGCTTACCTGCCTACAAGCCAGCTTACCTGCCTACAAGCCAGCTTCCCTACCTGCCTGCGAGCCAGCTTCCCTGCCAGCCATCTTCCCTGCCTGCAAGCCAGCTTCCCTGCCTGCTTGCCAGCTTCCCTGCCTGCCAGCTTCCCTGCCTGCCTGCCAGCCAGCTTCCCTGCCTGCCAGCCAGCCTCCTGCCTGCCTGCCAGCCTGCTTCCCTGCCTGCCTGCCAGCCAGCTTCCTGGCCTGTTCGCTTCCTTGCCTGCCTGCCTGCCCGCTACCTTGCCTGCCTGCCTCCTTCGTCTGCCCTCACCATCATTTCCTTGCCCTAGTCCCTGCGTATAATAAATACCCTCACCTTATCTCATCCTCTGTGTCAGTGTCTGCATTTGGGTCCAATCTGTGTATCAGTCATAACATGTTGTTCCAATTTTCAGTCAACTATACTGACTTCAAGGCATTCAAAACCAACCTTCAACTGAAGAATGGAGACCAACGGTCTACATCAAGAGCGTAACCACATATTAAATATTGGTGGGAACATAATGAAAGGGGATGTTTTATCTAAAACATATTGGGGGGCACAGATATGACTGTTTTTAATATTGTTTGTTACGCCTATGGTCTAAATCTTGCCAACTGCTAATGAAAATTAAATTTAAATTAAAAAATGTTGTTGTTGAAGCAGTCTTGGGAGTTTTGTGTCTCCTAAAATATAAATCTTGTTTCTCTCTTTGCCAACGTTTTATCTCGTGATGAGGCTGGGAGAATGACTGAAACACCGCCGCCTCTCTGAGTCCTCGATACATTCACAGCGATCCACGTCACAGATTCTCATAGACCCTCTCTTGTAGATCCAAATGTCACTTAGGTAGTTTTCTGATCAAGGGACATACAAATACAAACGGTATATTATGGTTTTTAAAAATGTTTTTTTTTTCTTACACATATTACATTATACAGGGATGTCCATTGTCATCAAAGAAAGTATTAAGCAGAGATTGGTAAATAATGCTTTAATGCGCAATAAAACTATTTAAATGCTCGGGTAAACCACCACTCCCATCCAAAATGTAATGAATCTACCATGGTTGCTCTCCATCTGTAGCTTGTAGCACTAACATGTTCAACCGATATGCATGTGAACCTGTCACTTCATTTCAATCATATATAATAATGCCTTTTCATATTAACACCATAAGAAAATGTATTTATTAAGTTCAGGGCCACACAATATAAAAAGTGTTATGAAGCAAACCCTACATCCAACTGTTACATTTACAATTTCATATTTACACATATAATTTTCTCTTTTCTACTGCTGCTCTAACAAACTTGTTAATGAAGTGCATGTGAAACCCTGGTTCATCATCATGACTCATCACAAAGTCAGAGTAGCAAAAGCAAGTTAAATGTTCGATATTTGTTCGTGGCGATCATTTCATACCAAACCG
The DNA here is from genome assembly GCA_029706075.1 of Aldrovandia affinis. NCBI lineage: Eukaryota > Metazoa > Chordata > Actinopteri > Notacanthiformes > Halosauridae > Aldrovandia > Aldrovandia affinis. The sequence goes on along the minus strand of JAINUG010000106.1, from coordinate 3,169,449 downwards.
TAGGCCACCAACCATTGACATGACTTCCCGAGGTGTTCTGTGATTATGAACATTATTTATGACCATGCTGTGTACTGATATTATCCCTGATATACAGAAATTCATATTACAAGGCATGTCTCTCACTGAAATAGTTTTTTTAGTAAACAAGGAAGGTCTTAGAAATGGAAAATCACAGCCAGGCCACAGGACCTTTAGAGAGACAACAGGATAAGTATAATCCATTCCATAATCCCCAAATGTCCTTTTGAATTTAGCTACACCAAGCATGAAAATACTGTGATTTTTGTGACACGCCATATTTTCACTGTCGTTGTTTCCTGGTTTCCCACAAAGTTTTTCCACTTCAGTATTTTCATGATTTTCATGTAACAGAAACCTTGTGTTTAAAGGTCCTTCCTTTTGAGAGAAGGCAATACATGGCTCACTTTCTTGAGCATTATTGTTATTACAGTATTGGCTGCCCCCAAGGGTGGACAAACCCGATTTCTCCGAATCCCAGTCCTGCCGGCATTTCGATTGTCCTCCATTTTTGTGGTACAGTGACTCTCGGTGTGACAAGCCTGTTCTCAAACAAGTTCTCCAGCATGGCAGCGGCGACAGAGCAAGCGCCTGACGAGTCAAGGTGGGCGTGGTCGTTCTTCCTGATAGTTTGCACCAATAAAGAGGCACTGTCAGTCAAGTGTCTGTGGCTCTTTGCATCTTTAGCGCTGAGCATGGCACAGGAAGATGTGTTGCACAAGGTTTGGACAGTGTAGGGATGGTTGGCTTGGTCCAGAAATTCTCTTGGATTTGTCTTGAGATCCGTGGCACTACAGTATGTGATTAGAGTGTGAATGCCCTGGCCACTCTGCTGTGCAGCCCAGGTTTATGAAACATTCTGTTGTCCTGTCGGCAGAGCCAGTCATTTCTCAGTACCAGTACAGGTCCTTCTTCTTTTCCGGCACTTGTATTCCTAAAAGATCAAAAGAGAGCAGACTGCTAAACCACCACACTATTTATGAGTAGTCCCTGCAATTGCCACTGGTCTTATCTTTTAAATGAACCTAGATGAAGGTTAAACACCTAAATTAATCATTTCAGCTGATGTATGCTGAACATTCTGGCACAAAATGGCTGCCTTGCATCACCCAGTTGGGTTCTAAATATTGGTGGTGGTTGAGGCGAGTTGCCCATCTTCACGGGCTCTGAGATCATAAAAAATGATCTGAGATCATAAGAAATGTGCTCTGAGATCATAAAAAATGCCATATAAATGCAATCCATTATTATGAAGGGGTCACTCGGTAGTAGAGGTGTTTCCCTTCAGATGCGGGGTGTTATTGACGGCAGGGGGCAGTGTCCGATTGTAAGCTCACTGTTATGGCCAGTCCATACCTGGTTCTGGTTTCTCAGCCGGCTGAATAAAAAATGCACATGCTGGCCCATCGATTTAACTGAAACAGATGAATAATTTATGTGGCTGTGCGCTCTCCTCAAGCCATTATCTTTTGCCACATATTGTGCATCTTTTTTAAATGTATTTAATTTATTTATTTTTGTTTCAGATTTTTCCCCGGTTTTTCTGCCCAATTTCATGGCCAATTGTACCCCCTATTCCTTTCAATTCACCCTCCCCCACGAACTCGCCGCTCGCCTCCAGAGGACAAGCTAATACCCCAAGGCAATGATCCGCCTCCTCCGAGACGGAACTAACCCACCCGTCTTTCCAGGGATGCTCTTCTGCTCCTTGGCGAACTCATGCTGGCTCACCCTCCCCCCTTCCCCTGGGGCGGACAGCCAATCGCCGCCCCTGATTGGGGCACCAGGCCAGAGCCGCGTTGGCGCAGCCAAGTTCTCGAACCGTAGCTGCAGTGGGAAACTTGAAATTGTTGTGCATCTTTACTTGGAATAAGGCAATAATGTGCTGTAAATGGCAAGGAATCCAGAAGGTTACTGGTTATGGTTACTGGTTTGCTTGTAAGCGTGACTGGGAGAAGCACAAAATGGAGGGGATGCAGGGGAGAAGGCCTCGGCTCAGATCTTTCCTACATTGGGCCAACTGAATTTCAACACGTTCAATTTTATGGAAGCAATATTGTCCAAATTTTTTTAATTTATTGAAATATTAGTGACTGATCACATTTTTTAAACCAGAACCAGGAATTCAGTTTTACTTTTTCGTCAGTCGGTAAAGTAAATGTTATGACCGCAGTTATGAGTACTGAATAGTAAAGTCAATGTTATAACAGGGGTTATGAGCACTGAATGGTAAAGTCAATGTTATAACAGCAGTTATGAGTACTGAATGGTAAAGTCAATGTTATAACAGTAGGAATCAGTAATGAATGGTAAACTGAGTACCATCGAGGCTGATTCCGGGTCCAAGGGGCTCTCTGAATCCAGTAGAGGGGCTCCAGGAAGGAGCAAGCTCTGGTTTGGAAGGGGAGCCCATTGCAGCGCCACCCACTGGCCGGTCACTGTGTAGCAGGTTGAGGAAGGAGCTGGCGTACGGGCGCTCGGATACTCCAGGCCCCTCAGCTGACACAGGCTGGGGGTACACCATTGTGGGGAGGCCGAAACTGGTGCCTGGCCGGGGAGCGAAGGACCACAGGGTGGATGGCTGGCTTCCTGGGCTCGTGATCACCCCTTGGGGCGAGCGTTGGTCCTCTGCAGCGGAGAGCGAGATTCGTCCCGAGGAGCTGGAGGGGAACGTGGGCTCAGGCCAGGGAGCAGGAGCTGGGAAGACCCACTGCGCTGGAGCGGGCTCTGAAAAACACAAGAAAATAACTCCGCTGTTTAAGAGTGAGCACGTGTGTTTGTGTGTGTACATGGGTTTGCATGTATGTGTACAGATTTGTGTGTGTGCGTGTGCATGTGTTTGGCCAGGTCTCTCTTGTAAAAAGAGATGTCAATCTCAATTCGCCTTATTCACTTCGCCGCCATATTGGTTAGCTTTGACGTAATTGGTTGGGTAGATGCGTAAGTACCCATTGGGTTTAATACAAAAATATAATTATAAAAATGCCACTTCAAGAACGGAAATTGTCAAAACAACAGGCATAATACACTATCGGGATTACAAACTCATGATTACCAGACTCAGATAGTTTTTCACCGCCGTAGTTTTCGTGTTTTTAAAGCGAAAAATAGGCTTTGTTGGGTAGGGAAACCCGACCGGAAGTCATACATGGAACTGATTTTTTCTCACTGTTTTCATAGCGATCTACGAATGTCTTCCTACTGCTGCGTCCCCGGGTGCAAGTCCTACAAAAGGAGGGAATCTTGCAAAAATAAAACCGAATGATTACCAGACTCAGATAGTTTTTCACCGCCGTAGTTTTCGTGTTTTTGATAAATGGACCACAAATCTTCTGCTCTTGCCCCCTATAACCACGGCATTGGTAGATAAATGGGCGGACGAGCAACACCGGATCCCCAAACGTGTCCAGACCAAAGGGTACAGCAACTGGATCGAGGGATATATTCATGATGTTGAAGGTAATTTTCACTCACACCTGAGTTAGCTAACTAGTAGCCTACGTTAGCTAGCTAACGTTAGCTATTTGGCCAACTAGCTTACGTTATCTGACCAGCTATCAGCCCAGAAGTGGTCGTCATTATCTCTGTTTGTGTGTATTAGCTAAATCTACTATATTAGCCACGAATCACCTGTCAGTTTGTTGACTTATTCACGCTAGCTATTCTGACAGTATGACTTAGCTGCCATTTGCTAGCTAGCTAAGTAAATTAACATGACGCTGATGGTGAGTTGCAAAAAAATAGTTTAACGTTAACGTTACATATGAACTAGCTAATATAGTAGATTTAGCTAATACACACAAACAGAGATAATGACTACCACTTCTGGGTTGATAGCTGGTCAGATAACGTAAGCTAGTTGGCCAAATAGCTAACGTTAAAATTGACACGACATTAAAAAAAACTGATCACATAAAATACAACCTTAGGGCGCATTCACACTGCGGAGCGTATTCTGCCTGAAATCGGCGATGCGCTCCGCTTTGGATATTTTGTGAACACAGAGCTGGGACTCGCGGAGTCATTTTCCCCCCAGTATGCAACGCATCAACAAACCCCCTTCGTTTTGATTGGTCACCTGGCGTGAAGTGACAGTTGATGCGCGGAGCTGATCCGCAAAAGTTGAACTATTTTCATATATTTAGGTAACATTAATAAACAATTAATTTATTAATAATTAACATTATTAAATTAATAAATAATTAAATAAAATGAATAGCCAATACGCTAGCGGAAAAATGAGCGAGCCGCGTCGCAACGGTCTATGAGCGCTCATTCCGCGTCCTCCCATAGGGAATAATGACTTTCCGCGAGCGAACGCTCCGCAGTGTGAATGCGCCCTTACTGGATGGAAAGTTAAAAACACAAAATGTGTGTCTGCGTACGTGATTGCGTGTGTATGTCATTCCGTTTGTGTGCGTGCGTACGTGATTGCGCGTGTGTATGTGCGTATATAATTGCGTGTGTGTACATGATTGCGTCTGTGTATACGTGCATATATGATTGCGTGCGTGTGCGTGCATACGTGTTGTGTGTGTGTGCGCGTGCGTGCCTACGTGATTGCGTGTGTGTATGCGTATGTGATTGCGTGTTTGTGCTTGCGTACGTGATTGTGTGTGTGCGTTCATATGTGATTGCGTGTATGCGCGTACATACGTGATTGTGTGTGTGTACGTGAGTATGTGATTGTGTGTGTGTACGTGACTGCGTGCGTCTCACAACCTTTGGGGCCCCGTCGGCTGCTCTTGTTCTTGGTGCTGAGGTCCTTGGGCTTGTTGGACTTGTTGAGGGCGCGGGAGAAGTGCTCATCCACCACACTGTTGATGTCGCCCTGGAAGTAGGTGAAGAGGATGCTACGCGACTGCTCCTCGGGCCTCCCAGAGGCTTCGGGGCCATCAAGCTTCTCCTCCATTACTGAGACGCTGTGGGCCCTGAGGACAAAAATAAAACAGAGCCATTGTGACTCGACACGGTCAAAACCATAAGCCATTACCGCAGCCATTCTGCAGTGCAGTCACCTAATTACTCATTACCCGTTTGGATTAATGAAACCAATTACAATTACGTCACTGAGCCGACACTCTTATCCAGTGACATCCCACTAAGTGGGGTGAGATGGCATAGCCTTAATATGGATGCAGGGTGAAACCCATCATTTGTTTTCCTCCACTGATAGCAGCTGGACACCTAAACAGCAAATCCCTGTTAGGAACAAGACAACTGTGAGTCACACCATGGAATCAGTCCCCCTCTCTACATATTAATTTCACTCAGGTTTGTAATTGTTTACCCTTACGTGAATGGCTGGTTTACATGATACCCCGTTCCAAAGACAGATCAACAGCAATTGTGAGACATACTAATACTGGATAAAGAAGGTAACCATAGCAGATTAATATTCACTGCTGTGGCCATGTTGTGGTCAAGGGATGGTCTGAACTACAATTGTGCTGATGTCATTTGTCCTGGTTTACTGTCTACAGTATGCAGGTCTACAGAATAAAATAGGTTTTTATATAGCTCTGTTTCAATTCAAACATTAAGGACATGTTATTTATTATTATTTTTTCTAATATCTACACTCCATGTCCATTATATTTATTGTAAAATATGTTATATAAGCTCTGTCAAAAAAGTAACGCAATGCAGTGAAATATTCGTCGTGAAATATTGGACAATATTCAGACGCGGTTTTTATTAATCCTTTCTGGATAATTAAGGCTCTGTGCCTTATAGGCATGGCCACACTCGGTCGTACGCACACACATAATACGTCGTATATTATTTGCGTAACGCAATGTCACTAGGTTTAGGTGTAACTGATGACGGGCATATTTCCCATTAAACAGAATGATATAGTGCAGGTCCTCGTGAGTAAGATGTTACAGCCTACATGCTGAAATGTACATAAGATAACCTTATTTAACCGGTACACGTTTTGTAGACTGGAAAGTGTTCCATAAAACTGGCGCAATTTCGCAATAGATTCACATGGTGGTATAAACGGTTCCTTAATACATGTAAAAGTACAGGCAACTCTGGAAATGATCACTTTGCTTGCTACTATCAAATCGCTTACCTGGAACTGTGCCCCGTGGACAGATTTTTTGATAATTTCTGTTTCTAATTTACGGATCGACGATGTCGGTCATGTATTACCAACCGAGAAGTTCTTTTGACAATTGCTCAAGGTCTCGAAGCGCACTTCGCGCGGGTGCGTCTAAAGTTGAATTTCGAGAATTTCAAGGTGCAAGTATAGCCATGGCCAACCTCTTCGCTGATTGGAGAAGTATGAACCAAAACACGCCCTCGTGGTGTAAAAACCTAGATACCAGATGCTAAATGCAAAAGTTCTCTAAGAGCTGAAACTATTTTGCATTTGAATAGAATGCGTACCAGCCTGTTCGACTTGAACAGGCAAAAAAAATAATTAAAAAACGACCTCATCACCTGTTCTATAACGAGAAATGGTATACGATTCTCTCCAATCTGAGGCCAATTTATAGAAAGCATTCATTTTCTTATAAGTGACTCACTTGCTTAATCCAACACGAACTGGCTACATTATCCATTCTGATTTGCCCGACATTTTCTAGAACCACCAAAATGAACAAGTGATAGGACAAACGATGTTGATTCAATCATAGCGCTGTATAGTTATGGGCTATGCCATGCCGCCAACCCGTGACTTGGCGGATGCCATACCAATCCAGGCCTGTAAGACTAGGATGTCATTACTATCTACAAAACTCCATCTCGGATACAAAAACGTAAAAAAATTAAATTAAAAGGGGAGACCGGGGAAGGGTGTCACACTTTTTACTCTCGAGTATTTCTCAGTCGCAATTTATATTGCAAGGTCCTAAATAATGGCAGATGAAAGATTAGCATCTCATGTAGAAATGTATATATATACACATTTCTACATGAGATGCTAATACATGTACATTTTTTAAATACCCGTATAACTTATTCTAAAAGGATTTATCACTAGTTGAATAGTCTGTCCACTTGTGACAACCAGCCCCATCAGGGGGTTGGTTGTCGTCACCATGGTAGAAATGCCTTTTTTTTTTACAAACAAAGTCTAGAAATCATTTTAGCCTTTATTTAATTAAAGGTTGAATGAAATTCAAGCTAAATTCTTAATTGAACGGCCTATAATCTGAACCTGGTTGGCAATATTTTTTTCTCCAGCTTCATTTTAAACATTTCTGCCATACTCTGGGAATACATAATTATACCAAATCTGAACTAAATATAACCTGAATCAGTTTGCAAATTGTGAAAACCCCCCCCCCAAAACTTTCATATGCCAACTAGTGAAACCCAGGTGACAACCAACCCCCAAACCAATGGTAGTTTGCCCCAATCAGACCTTTTTGATCAATCTGATTCTCATTCTTACTTGCCTAGCGACTCAGAATTTGCATGGAAATATAGCTGTTCCCTGCCTCGAATCCTCATTCTTCTTTGTGGGTACCCAAATAAAACAAAGATGTTTAACAATTTTTGCTATGAAAAGTACCCTAACTGTCCTCACCTCAGTGTGTTGTGACCTTACATTTACATTTTAAGCCTTTAGCAGACACTCTTATCCAGATGTGCATTAATACATGGTAGGAACAATCATAGTTTGTGCAAGAGATCAGTGCAGTAATACAGCAATAGACATTGTTGTAGGCAGCTGCATACCATACCTGTAACACTGGGAAGGAAAAGGTTAGTACTTTTTTTTATAAATGAGGAGTAAGCAGGGATACATATACAAAAAGTATTGAGCACGTAGGCAGTGGTGATGACAATTGGGTAGATGTACAGAATTCAGTGGTAGTGGAGTCTGAATAGGTGGGGTTTGAGTCTCTTGCGGAAGATCGCAGCTAATTCCGTGGTCCTGACCGATTGCAGAAGGCCATTCCACCACGGAGGGGTCAGGACAGAGAAGAGGCGAGACCGCGAGGAGCGGCTGCCGGAGGCATGGGACAGTCAGTTTGCCAGAGGAGGCAGAGCAGAGGGGTCTGGCTGGGGTGTAGGGTGTGATGAGTGTCTGGAGGTAAGGGGGAGCAGTACCTCTAGCCACTTGAAAAGCAAGCACCAGTGATTTGAATCTGATGCGTGCTGCGATGGGGAGCCAGTGCAGAGAGGAGAGTAGAGCAGTGACGTGGGTGAACTTAGGTTGATTGAACACCAGACGTATGGCAGCATTCTGGACTAGTTGCAGTGGCTTGATGGCACAGGCCGGTAGGCCTGCCAGCAAGGAATTGCAGTAGTCCAGACGCGAGATCACCAGGGCCTGGACCAGGAGTTGTGTGGCCTCTTGGGTGAGGAACGGTCAGATCCTCCAGATGTTGTGGAGGGAGAATCAGCAGGTTCGGGTGATCGCTGCGATGTGGCCCGAGAAGCACAGCTGGTCGTCCAGGGTCACTCCAAGACTCCTGGCAGACTGGGACGGAGACACTGTGGAGCCTTCCACGGTGACTGAAGCATCAATCATTGGGGAGCCCTTTGCTGTGAGATAACCTTGTCATCTAACAAGAGAATGGGTGCTCTCTGGGAAAGAGGGTACACATTGCAGTGTTCAAGTTGTGTTGCAGTTCCCTCTAGATCAAAAGTTATGAGCTCTGTAGCAACCAAGCCATGTGGCAAGCAGCTCCGGTCTGCTCTATGAACAAATGTGTAAAAACACATTGAGGGCAGCCATTTCTAAAACTGTTTACACAATGCCTTGAATTCTTTACAGAAAGGACTCTATATACAACAGTGGCAGTGCATTAGAAACCTGGACTTAATTATGTAACAGCGAACATTTCGGAGATGCAGTTTCGTAAATGTACCATTTAATCATGGGATTCCGTGTATTCATTTTGAGGGGGTCAAATGTAACAGTTAAATAATAACGCAGATACATATCGACTTGCCCGTTTTATTGAGATAGAATACTACCATCACTTTAAAATGGTTTTCACTAACAACTATCATTAGATTAAACTGGTCGTATTTACTTTCATTTTTCTGGATCGGTAATGAGCAATCAAAAGCACCGAGTCAAAGTCTTGCTACAATATCCACTTGTAAGCAACCAAAAGTTGACATATTTACACTTCAGTCCAGTAGTTTATACTGTAACACATCTATATTTTATCTGGTTTTTGTCACAACTTCCACATCCATTCAGTCCACTTAGTTATACAGACAATACAAAATAACAATCAATGATACCAGTCTGACACAAAAATATCTACCACTCCCCGTTTGTTATGGATTTATTTAAGTATAAAAGGGGCAAAACAGGTGTCACTCAGCATAAGTCAATGTCAATGGTTTAACAAGGGATACAGGGGGTCTTCATGGAGGGGGAAGACACATAAAACCAGTGCAAAGCTTCAAATCTCCACGGTTACCAGTACCACGCATTTCTACCTTAATCTATTCACAAACAGTTTATAAATGTCCCGTTCTTCTGTAGTGGCTTCCGCTAACACCTCCAGGCATGTACTGATATCACAGTTGGAAGAAACAACAACAAAAAAACATGGCCAGTGCTGCTCGGTGGCGGCCTCCTCGTCTGGCCATTACGGAACAGATGAAATGGATGGTCTCTCTGGGTAACCTACGACCCTTCCTCCTCTTCATCGCTTGCTGCCAGGCTACTGTCGGTGGAGTCGACCTCCGTGCCCTCCGACGTTCCGGCCCCGTTCCCCTGGGACTCCACCGCCTCCTCTCCCTCCCCACTCCCCTGGGACGACTCCACCGCCTCGCCTCCCTCCACGCTCCCTGGCTTCGGCCGCTCTGCTGCGGGCTCCTCCTGCTGGCTGGGAGGCTCTTCCGTACTGGTTCTGGGGTCTCCCTGCACCGGGCCTTTATCTGCTCCCTCTGTGCTTTCGGTGTTAGCGGGGTCATCCCCTGCCTTTCCTTTCCCCTTCCCCCCATCCAGGAAGTTTGACCATCCTTTCAGCCTTTCCTCTCGCTCGCGGTTCGTCTCCTCCACCTGCATAAGCACGCACGCGCACACACACGCACACACACACGCGCACGCGCACACACACACATAAAAACTGTCACTGTTACAAGCCACAGAGAATACACAAGTACAATCTCTCTTCCATTTCAGTCAAATGACACAACAGACACTGTCATTACCCAAGAAACGCATTACACAAAGTGCAGTTGCTTACTTCTCTCATCTCTCTCTCAGGAGGCAGTCCTTCCACCAGTATGTACACGGAGGTGAGAGATATATCTATCTATATCAGTCTGTGCATCTGATAATGCTCTTCTTTTGAAGAAGTACACCCCCCTTTTTGGGGGAAAGGTCTGCAGTACCTGATAGTCTGTGACGCCATCCCACAACTGAGCAGACAGCTTCCTGCCGCCAAACCAGCGCCCCTCCAGTGCCAACTGGCACACGTCAGCATCCTCAGGCTCCTTGAATGCCACCGAGGCCACTCCATCCGGGTGTCGCTGAGGCACACGGGCACAGAAGGGTGCAGTTATTCTGCGGTCAGATCACGGTTTGACTCCCACGGTGGGGGATGCATGCGTGGACGTAAAGCTTACGACCCCAGACTCATTCAGACACCCAACACTTGAGTGGACATTCAAATTTTTATTCATTGTCATTAAAATGGGGAGGGGGGGGTGTTCGTTCAGGAGAGAGAGACACTACGCCCGGGTACTGACACTCACATCAAAGATGATGACCTTCTTCACCTGCCCGAACTTCTCACATTCCGTCCGCAGATCATCACGGATCTCGTTCAGCACCAGAGGGTCCTCCTGAGAAGAGACGACAGGCCATCAGGGAGAGAAGGAAGAGAGACTAACGATAACGTAATGTCAACTAGGTAGCACAAGACCATCATTATTATTAACTGACTAGCTATAGATAATTTGTAGCTAACGTTAGCCAGCTATCTGATGCTGCTCGCTATCTAGCTGCTAGCTACCTAACAAAAAGACAGTCAACCCAGCTGAGGCTAGCTTGTTAGCTAACGTTTTAGCGATCCCTATCCAGTCTAACTTGCTTGTGTATGTCTCCGTAAACAAGGACAAGGTAGCGAACAGTATCTAGCAGTATCTAGATAGCTGGCTAATTTTCATAAAAAGCAAGCTAGCCAGCCAACTTCTTAGTCATCTAGACAGCTAACTAATGAAAGACAATCTACTAGCACCCAGCTTCAGCTGTCAATTCAGCTGACACTAGTTACCTCAGCTCGCGCGCGCTGTTAGTCCTTTGATGTTATAGCGATTTTGGGATCAGCTACACTCTTATTTAGACAGAGTGTAATGGAGGTCTGACGGTTTTGAAAATGACACAGGCGGGGTGGCCACAAGCCGCAGTATATGGTGTGACAGGAAACCAGCGGTACCGAGTGCTGCTTGTTTCACCTCTCTGGAACCCTTGTTATTTGGCATCATACAAAACTTCAGTTGTCATCCTTTTATATTTGGATCACAATTAAAATATACATTCATCACACCATTTCCGCTATGTATTTCTATGGGTTTGCCCCTTTGGGGTTGCTTCTTCCTATTCCATTCTGTAAACAGCATATTGGGGTCCACAACAGTTCCTCCATAACTGACATTTCCCAATGATGCAGTAAGGATGGTGGTGAGTGAAAATTAGCACGGCCGTTGGGTAAAAAGCTATTTTATACATTGTGTGCTGCTGCCTTGCAGGGCCTGAGACACTCGGCTGATGTTCAAGAATGCTTTCTGAAGCCACCGTGCATGATTCTGTGGAACAGGGAAGGGGATGCCTGTGACGATGCCTTGCACGTTGGCCCCCGCACGGAGCCGACAGGAGACCAGATACTGGGGGCCCGAAATACAGCCCAAGAATACAACCTCAAAATCAAGCCCCAAATCAAGCCTCATAACGCAGCCCCATGTGCGGTGAACGTGAAGGCAAGACCATGTCTGTGAATCTGCTGTTCTTCAGCAGCCTGCTTATGAGACAGGAGCTTGGTTCCTTTGCCACACCCAAATTCCTGACAGTCGTACCACTCAAGGGGGTTGGCCATCTCAGCCGGAATGTGACCAAACCTGGTCTCTGCCCTGACAAGACAGCGAGGACTGAATGCACGGCAAGGAAACAAACAGCTGTCGACCAGTGATGGGAAAAGTGGGGCTTTTGAACAATAACCCAGATAAATTCTGCTGAAAAATAGTTTCCATGGCCAAGCGCTATGCGTTGTTATTAATTCTGTCGATCCCTAGAGAAGTGTTTTCAAACATAGGCCAAACATGAAAGAAGAGTAAACCAACTGACAATTACAAAATTTAACAAAAACATTTAGAACACTGAACGGTTTCCTTTACTAACATGTGAGACATTCACAGCTGCCCCTGTTGTTATTTAAATGCCCCTGCTGTGAGTAGCTTGTTTTAATTTTTTGCCTTACAATAACTTTAAGACTGTAGAGCAGGTAAATCAACATCTCCAATCTCCTCTAAGAAAATGTGTTTGTGTCTTCTTTTAAAAACAAAAAAATGTATTTCAATTTTTTCCCCGTTTTTCCTCCCAATTATACCCTCTATTTATTTCAATTCTCCACCCTCACGAGTCCGCCGCCCGTCCTTTGGGGCGAGACACTCATTCCGGGCCGATTGTTCCCGCCTCTTCCGAGACGGAAATTCTTCCACGGACGCCTTTTACCTTCTCCTCAACGGACTCGTGCCGGCTCACCCTCCCCCCTCCCTCGGAGGCAGACAGCCAAATGCCGCGCAGCCACACCAAAGGCAGCGCACACCACACCAAAGTGTGGGGCGTTAGACCGCTACGCCATCCGCCGCCCTGTGTTTGTGTCTTCTTGATGGAAATTAAAATGTATTGCAGCACTGTATAATACACGAAACGCCCACGTCTGACGTGTGATAATTATCAACGGACATAAACGTTGTGCTGTCGTCATTCTCATGCAGCTTCATCCTTGGTCATGATTGGGAATTTTCAGCCGAATGGGGAAGGCTCTCGCTTCAGGGCGCATCAAAACGCAGGGAGCGAGATGTCCCAATTCAGTGGCCAACCCTTGGCCCGGCAGACCATCCAACATCACCAAGCGCATGCCTCCCTATCCTGCCCAGCGACTACAAACAGAAATGAGCTACTCAGATAAATCTGGCACCTTTAACAATGATGAACAGATTCAACATTTCTCGTTACTTTCACAACGAGTGTAAGAGAATAAAACAAACGCAGCTTCGGCAAGCTGCCTATCAGGGACGCGGTTCGAAACCTGTCTCTGCCAGAACGGCCCTGACCATTAGCCCTGATTGGGGGCGCCATTTGGCTGTCCAGTCCTGAGGGACGGGGAGGGTAGTCGGCATGAACTCGCTGTGAAGCATGCAAGGGTGTCTCCAGAAAGGGGGTCGTGAGTTCCGTGTCGACCGTCTCAGAAACTTGTCTTCTGATTTTGTTGTGGCTTTGGGTCTGCCAGACCTCTTCCTGTCAAGAGTTTCCTCTAGTTTCCAAGTGCCTTTTGATAGTGTAGGAAACTACTCACTGCCAAAAAATGTACATTATTTTAGTTTTTGCTAGTGTGAGTTACCTAAACTTTTTAAAAATGTTTACAATTTCTATTTTTTATTTTTTACTTCTGGCAGTTTACCGCTTACCTTTGTACCATTTCAGGTTATTCACTGGACTTGAACTGTTTACATTTCTGTAAAAACTGGAAAATGGGGGTGTTCTAAAACTTTTGACCGGTAGTGTATATATTATTAAAAAAAGAAAATAATAAAACAGATGCAGCTTCTGATTGAGCCCATGGAGCAGACGCAACACTAGCCCTGTGTTCACACACCGTGTCGGGCTGTTCTGTGCGTGTATGTCCAGCAGGAGGCCAAAGGCTGCGACAGAGCGCAGTGCTCACCTCAAAGTCGCTGGGGTGGAACATGTTCTGTATGATGAGCACACGCTCGTGCCTCTTCCGCACATCGCCTTTCTTCTCCGGTCGCCAGTCCAGCTGTCTGTGCAGAGGAATGGACGTCAGAGATCACAGCACGGCCTGCCTACCCACACGCACACGCACACGCACACGCGCACATTTCCCCATGCCTGAGCTACTGTATTAATGTAAAAGAATATTTTTTTTAACTTTTTAATCTCAAATTTGTTCCCTATTTTTCTCCCAATTTGGTTGCCAATTATACCCTCTATTTATCTCAATTCACCCTCCCCCACGAGTCCGCCATCCGTTCTCTGGGTAACGAGCCAATTTCCCAGGCCGGCAGATCCGCCTCCTCCGAGACAGAACCAGACCACGGCCACCCTTCCTGGGGCGGACGGCCAAATGCCACCCCCGATCGGAACTGATGGCCGGTCTGACAGAGATGGGTTTCGAACCGAGTCCCTGATAGGCAGCCACACTCGTATCAGACCGCTACGCTATCCGTCGCCCCTAAAGAATACCATTTAAAAAAAATTTGAGCATACAATATAGTTTATTACCTGTATTATTTATTTTATCCAACCTTCTTTGCTCATCTTTATCAATGGTAGGAATATTTTTGACGGGTACTGTATGTGTGTTCGAGTGTGCGTGCGTACGTGTGTGTATAAGTGTTTCTCCCTGTCTCCCTCTCCCTGTCTATTAGTTTGACATGGTCTCAGTGTGGTGAGTGTGTTAGTTTAACATGGTCTCAGAGTGTGGTGAGTGTATTAGTTTAACATGGTCTCAGAGTGTGGTGAGTGTATTAGTTTAATATGGTCTCAGAGTGTGGTGAGTGTATTAGTTTAACATGGTCTCAGAATAGGGTGAGTGTATTAGTTTAACATGGTCTCAGTGTGGTGAGTGTATTAGTTTAACATGGTCTCAGAGTGTGGTGAGTGTGTTAGTTTAACATGGTCTCAGAGTGTGGTGAGTGTATTAGTTTAACATGGTCTCAGAGTGTGGTGAGTGTATTAGTTTAACATGGTCTCAGAATAGGGTGAGTGTATTAGTTTAACATGGTCTCAGAGTGTGGTGAGTGTATTAGTTTAACATGGTCTCAGAGTGTGGTGAGTGTATTAGTTTAACATGGTCTCAGAATGTGAGTGTATTAGTTAACATGGTCTCAGTGTGGTGAGTGTATTAGTTTAACATGGTCTCAGAGTGTGGTGAGTGTGTTAGTTTAACATGGTCTCAGAGTGTGGTGAGTGTATTAGTTTAACATGGTCTCAGAGTGTGGTGAGTGTATTAGTTTAACATGGTCTCAGAATAGGGTGAGTGTATTAGTTTAACATGGTCTCAGAGTGTGGTGAGTGTATTAGTTTAACATGGTCTCAGAGTGTGGTGAGTGTATTAGTTTAACATGGTCTCAGAATAGGGTGAGTGTATTAGTTTAACATGGTCTGAGTGTGGTGAGTGTATTAGTTTAACATGGTCTCAGAGTGTGGTGAGTGTATTAGTTTAACATGGTCTCAGAGTGTGGTGAGTGTATTAGTTTAACATGGTCTCAAGATGGGATGAGGGCCGTACTTCTGTTGCTGCTGCATCTTCTTTCGGTACTCCTTGCTCTTCTTTTTCTTCTTGCTGGAGTCATACTGGCCCTTGAGCTCAAAGCGTGCCGCCTCCACATGCAGCTGGTAGCCCCTGATCTCCGACTCGTCCAGCAAGCGCTCTGCTAGGGCCACCGACTCCCTCTGCAGCAGGGCACATGCAGAATGACACTGGAGTCTGTACTTTTTGCGTTTTCACCTGTGTAAACGAGCACATGCACGCACACACACATGCACATACATATATGCACACACACACACGCGCACGCACATACATATATGCGCGCACACGCACGCACACACACACACACACACACACACACACACACACACACACATGGCTGGGCGTGGCATGCATATGTGTGTAAGTTTGTTTGGTATGTGCGGGTGTGCATGTGCTCGTTTACACAAGTGAAAACGCAAAAAGTTGACTCAGAAAGTACACACACAGACACACACAGGCCTCACTCATGCTCACGTCCTCTAGCACACAAATATACACATGCACAACATGCTCACCTTCAGATAGCAGCACAGACCGTCTCCCTTCAGATTCCCCTTGTCGTCCTTATACAGCTTCACCTTATACTCCTCCGTGATGGGATCCCGCATGACAATGCCACACTTTGACATGACCTCCACAAATTCATCAGGGGTGATATCCAGGGGCAGGCCTACAAGGGGAGACATGTCCTTCACTCACCAATCCTATAACAGAAACATCCTAACTGTCCAATCCTATAACAGAAACATCCTAACTGTCCAATCCTATAACAGAAACATCCTACCTGCCCAATTCTAACACTAAACACTATTTTATCCATTTGCACAGAAGTACACTGGACAAATTCAGGTTTAGTACTATGCCAAAATATAAAAATAATGATGACTCCAACTCTTTGAGTAAGTTCAGTTCCTGAAACACTATTCTACTCAACCGCCCCCAACCTATCTCCTCTGTCCTGTCCTAAATAAAGCTAGGATAGAAGGACTTCATGAGAAATCCTATTTCAAACCTGTGACATAAGATACTACTGCTTCCAGACCGTGGGATCAAGATACTGAAGTCTACCGTAAAGTCAAAAATACATCTTCACAAGTAACCTCTTCTTCCATTCTACCACTAGATGGCACTAAAATGTCAAACATGATGATTGCCTGGGGTGTCATATCTGTGGTACCAAACTACACTTAAAATGCTAAAAGACTCAGGATAAAGAATAGTGTGTCACCACCAAATCCTCAATCAAGAAAGACGTTCTGTAAACACTGATCTACCTTCAGTAGGTATGAAAGGTATGAATACTTTGAATGTGTCATACCCAGTGTTACTAAAATCATTTAATTGAGGCAAGGATTGGTTTAACTTAAAGACACTGGTGCTGTCGATGAGAACGCCTACCTGATACGTATACATTAGTGTTCTTCACTTGGTCAACGTCGAACCAGCCTGTAAAAGAGATCGTATTTTTAAAACCATTCTCTTAAATGTTTTTCAATGTCATTTTAGCGACCAGTGTTGAGATGTAAGAACATAAGGATACACAAGGACGAGAAAAGGCCATTCGGCCCCTTCTAAGCTCGTCGAACATCTTCAGTGTCGTTGCGAGTACCCGGGTCAGCCTTCCGTTTCTCCCCCTTCTGCTTGGCCTCTTTGGACTTGCTCTCGTCTCCGCTCGGCGTCGTGTTTGCGCCTGCCGCCGGTGGTTTGGGCGCGTCTCCGGGCTTCGCTGGAGGGTCAGCTTTGGGGGCCGCTGAGGCGGACTGGTCCTGTTCGCCGTCCTCGTTGAATCCGTAGTTGGCGTGGTAGGCTGCCAGGAAATCCTCCGTTATCTGCACGTGAGGATGAATCGCACGCCGTGTCAAAAAACCAAGGGGCCTCGGATAGTGTAGCGGTCTAACACACTCGCATTGACAGGCGCTTTGCGAGTGTGAGCTACCTATTGCGGTCGTGGTTCGAAACCCGACCGAGTCAGTCTGACTCCGGCCGGGAGCCCCAAGGGGGTGGCCAAAGAGCAGTAAGGGCATTCCTAAAGAGCAGGTGGGCGAAGTTCTGCCTTGAAGGAGGCGGATCATTGCCGGCCTCGGGATATTAGCTTGACCTGGAGAAGGGGGTGGCGGCGGCCTTGTGAGGGGAGGGTGAATCTAAATAAATAGAGGGTTGAATTGGCTACTAAATTGGGAGAAAAACTGGGGAAAAATCAGAAACAAATGGAAAAAAAACAACCCGAAATGAAGGGAAGATGCAGTTTGGCGCAATCTTGTTCAAGGTCGCTGAAACATGGGGTACCTTTGGAAACCATGCTTTCTTGTCCTGGTCCCAGTCGTACATGGTGCCGTCCTCGGGGTCCGTGTATGTGTAGGGGTCCTCTCCGTCCTCCCCCTTCTTCTGCCCGTACAGCTGCTGCATCCGCAGCTGCTCGTCAAACTCCTTGTTCCCGCTCATCTAAGTGCATCAACGTCAATCAAAAGAAGCATCACACCTCAGCCAAGGGAAAGCACAAGCGTCATCCGACTGCTAGAAGTCATCTCCATGACTGATGTACAGATAGTGGCCAAAAAGGTTGGAAACACCAATATGACACAACTATGGTAACCTGCTCTGTAGACCGGCGCGCTAGATTGAAGTTTGCAGTCAATTGATTTGGAGTTGCTCGCCTGTTTTGCCTCGCACCTCGAACCAATGCACGGGCATCAAGATCCAGGAGGTTTGCGCTTCCGACTACAGTTGACCCGTTGCTGATGATGTCTTTTTCTCAGAGTTCTATGCCAATATCATCTTATAGCATTTTTCCACTGACAGCACAGTACGGCACGGCATGGTAACCACCCGTACCCATAACTAGCCCCCTGTTGTTTTTCCACCGCACAACAGAACCATGCAGATAGGAGGAGTTATCTGAAGTGACAAAAAATAATGTGACCGCTGTGGTGACATTAGGATTGACACTGTAAACATTCCAGCTCAAATTCACAAAAGCAGAACACAGCTTTCCCCGTAACAAGTTACAATTTTCATACCTCTACCTAGGCATTTGGGAGTCATGTTGGGGACAGCGAGCACAGGAGGTACCATGCAGTGACTTTACATTAAGCTATATAATCTTATTTATTATTCGGCGTTGGTCCTCCAATTAATTGCAATTTACCAAGATCACATTCAATACCTCATATCTGTAGCCTACATTTTTTCAATCATATAAAAATGAAAACATTGGCTATATTTCTATTTGTGTTTACATCTGTGCTTTTATGTAGCTTGTTGCTGCAAAAATATGTCCAGCACAAGCTACGAGTAGTAGTGAACAATATTTCGTATTCCGATCACTATTCCGATATGAGCATTTGCAATATCATACTGCCAAAGTTTGTGATATAAGTCTATAGTAACACTCGATGCTGGGCATGTTTTGTCTTACATTTGTTTCCCACACATAATCGCAGACTAGCTTTGTCTCCCCAGAACTCATTTACCCAAATCACATCCCAGACTCAGTCCCAGCCCAAGCAAGATTCAATCTCGGATGCGTTTGAAAATGCAACGTCTTACGAAACAAACTCTCAAAGGCACAACAGCAAAAGAAACAGTAGGACGGCTGTGTTTATTCAATAATGTGATTAATAAGCTCAACAGAAACAGTTGGATAATTATTTTCAACATTCCAGTAGGCTAAACTAATATTGGAGGAAATGGTATTGTTTGGGTTCCCCTAATTCACTTAATATAATGCCTATTCTATGATGTCTGGAACACATATATCAATGATAAATTTTCCACCCATGTGTTTTGTTACATCGTGTGCTATATTAAGCAAAAGTAGCAAGATTATCACAATGAGATTTTGCTCATATTGTGTAGCCCTAGCTACAAGCTAAAAAGAAAGTTAAATGCGTGTGTCGATTTATGAAGGTGCAAGATTGCTCAAACACTTTGTCATTTGATACTGTCCAGTTTAGATCCTTTTGTTTCAAAGGCCTGGGTTTAGCTTGAGCATCGGAATGCATCGAAGCGATTCCTATATCTTTCTAAAAATCCATTTATGTGAGGAATGAAAATGTTGTACTATGAAAATGCATATTCTAATTGCGTGAATGAAAATTACCTTTCAAAGAAAACATGTTAATTTCAGTTTTCGTAACACAAACCTAACTCGTAGAATCACGCAAACCTGACAATGCCAAACTCTATATAAACTCTTCGAATAATAGCCTACCAATAATCGAAGTGAAGCTCAAAAACACATGGTGGTTGTGTATGAGCCGGTCTGAGATTTAGCATGACGATTCTGTGACGATTACGCTTGACAAATCAATGGTCTGCAGTATTGCTACAATATACGGCCAAAAGTCAGTGGACACCCCTACTAATTATTGAGTTCAGGTGTTTCAGCCACATCCATTGCCAACAGGTGCATAAAATCCAGCACATAGCCATGCAATCTCCAGAGACAAACATTTCGAATTCAGAATGGTTCGTAAAGAGCTCAGTGACTTTAAATGCGGCACTGTCATAGGATGCCACCTTTGCCACAAGTAAGTTTGCGAAATTGCCCTACTAGATGTGCCCCGGTCAACTGTAAGTGCTATTATTGTGAAGTGGAAGCGCCTAGGAGCAACAACAGCTCGGCCACGAAGTTGTAGACCACGCGAACTCACAGAGCGGGGCCAACGAGTGCTGAAGCACATAGCGCGTAAAAATCGCCTATCATCTGCTGCATCACTCACTACAGAGTACCAAACTGCCTCTGGAAGCACCATCAGCACAAGAACTGTTCATCGGGAGCTTCATGGAATGGGTTTCCATGGCCGAGTAGCTGCACACAAGCCTCAAATCACCATGCGCAATGCCAAGCGTCGGCTGGAGTGGTGTAAAGCACGTCGCAACTGGACTCTGGAGCAGTGGAAACGTGTTCTTTGGAGTGATGAATCACACTTCACTATCTGGCAGTCTGATGGACGAATCTGGGTTTGGCGGATGCCAGGAGAACGCTACCTTCCGGAATGCATAGTGCTGTAAAAGTTTGGTGGAGGAGGGATAATGGTCTGGGGCTGTTTCACAGGGTTTGGGATAGGCCCCTTAGTTCCAGTGAAGGGTATTCTTAATGCTACAGGATACGAAGACATCTTAGCCAAATGGGCACTTCCAACTTTGTGGCAAGTTTGGCGAAGGCCCTTTGCTGTTCCAGCATGACTGTGCCCCTGTGCACAAAGCGAGGTCCATAAAGACATGGTTAGACGAGTTTGGTGTGGAGGAACTCGATTGGCCTGCACAAAGCCTTGACCTCAACCCCACTGAACACCTTTGGGAGGAATTAGAATGCAGATTGTGAGCCAGGCCTTCTCGTCCAACATCAGTGCCTGACCTCACAGATGCTCTTTTGGCTGAATGAGCACAAATTCCCACACACTCCAAAATCTTGTGGAAAGCCTTCCCAGAAGAGTGGCAGCTGTCATAGCCGCAAAGGGGGGTCCAACTCCATATTAATGCCCATGGTTTTAGAATGGGATGTCCAACAAGCTCATATAGGTGTGATGGTCAAGTGTCCACTGACCTTTGGCCATATAGTGTAGCTCCACCCTTAGGTCCCTGTTCGGCTCAGTAGTACCTAAACAGAGCCGTAGCTAAATTCAGCATGGGTACTTAGGTTCGGTATAGGTTGCTTCGCGGTGCAAAAAGCAACAAAACACGGGATCACGGATTGCTAACTGTGCCGTACCATACTGTCCAGTGGAAAAACGCTATTAGGCACTATTCCTCGTGAAACATCAGCAAGTTGAGCAGTCTTTGTCTCTGAAGCTCCTGCCAAACATGCCCCAACAATCAACTTTCTTTCAAAGTCAATGATGTCTCTTCTTCTAGCCATAATAACAGGGAATCAGACCTGCTCAGTATTTTTTATACAGGACTCTGAGAATGCCGGGATTTCAACTGCTTAATTACCTCAGGAACAACACCTGTGTGGAAGCACCTGCTTTCAATATACTTTGTGTCCCTCATTTACCCAAGTGTTTCCACCTTTTTAGCCACTACCTGTAGTTATGCATGTTGCCCCCTAGCACTGGGTTACATTATGACTTGCCTCTTGCAGAGGGCCATTTAATTTGAGTTCCAAAATAGTCAAAATGTCCTTGTCTGGGCATGTTGACTTGTCTTGCTAAACCTACTGGAAACTGTTACCACTTGAACACACAGGGCATATCCCCAAGTCAAATATTTGTGATTTTCTCATATTAAGCAGAATCATGTTTAGACTTATCTTATTAGACACACAGTTCATTAGACATTTGTGCCAAATGTGATATCGAAATTATGTGTAGCTGCATTTCTTCTTGCTGTTGCAGGGATTATACCAACAGTAAATAAGCACTTACAAGGCCTTCACTGTCTTTGTGAGTTGTATGGATGTAATGTATGAGCTACAGTGGAGAATTCCTCAGTTGAGGACTGTAATAAATTAATCTGAATTCACTTGATTCCAATGTTGACCTGACTCAAGACCGCAACATGAATGCCCCTATATATCAAACAACAAAAGCACAAAACGTGTCTACGCAGTCACACTGCTTTAAAACCGCACAGCAATGTTTTTTGCAATTAAGCTATGAGTGCAAAAGGGTGTTTTAGTCTTTTCTTTAGCCCAATTTCCATTTTCTTGGAAATTGTCTACCAGTTATGATCAGACCATAAAACACAAACCAAGTATGGTCAAACTCAGTAATGTCATCCTGACGCCAAGTTACTGTACACAAACAGATGGTCATTTGCACCCCATAATAATTCTGCACAGTAGTGTTTGGCCCACGCCCACATCGGCCAACGCCATCTAAGGTCAACAAAACGGACTACCTGTGTCACAGAGGATCAACGGCCGCTTCACAGGCATCAGTTTAGCGCTGGCGCTGCGGAGATTCACTCTTATTTATAGATTATGGATGCAATAATCATGTGTCCACCATCAACGTGTTGAGACGACGATGCCATATGCAAGCACCAGTATGGATGACCACTGCGAATTTGACGTCGATCTCAAATGTGTTTTCAGAACGACGGGGATTTGTTTCCATAACTATACGGTAGCAAACGCAGAGCTACCTAGCGACGTTAAATTGTTAGCTAACTTATATTAGGCGTCTTAGAATAGATCTTTCCATATTAAAAAATATTAAAAGACTGTTGGATTGCAGGCTATCTGGCTAAACATATTACATGGTGCTGTGATATCTGGGAACTAGCACGAGTTTAAAAGCAAGCTGCAACAACAGTTTAGCTACCGTTAGCTAGCTAGCCAAATTAGTTAGCGAAATCCATTGGCTAAATCCACGAGTTAGCTAATTAGGTCGTAGCTTGCTCAAAATGGAAACTCGTTAACAAGCCAGCAATGTAGATTAGTAAACTAGCTACTAAACTAATACCCCCCACCTTCAGATTTTCATTCAAAACAGTTGCTGGATTAACTAGCTAGCTGTCTCGTTGCGTTAACCCCGAAAAAAGTGAATGTGTTCAAATATAGCTAGCTAGCAATGTAGCGAACGTTAGCTAGCAAACGTGTTAGCCGTTCAGCTAGATAGCTAGCGAGTAAAATGACAAACGTAGCACTTGTGGCTCCGTTACCTTGTAACAGGCTTCATTTCTAAGATGAAAAAATGTAAATGGTCAAACGCTTATTTCTCTTTAGGCCACTGCAATCGTACCTTTGCAAATCCACGAGCTCTGTGAATCTCTGGCAAAAAATTACACATCCGGTCGCAATCTTCCGGTAGAAACTTCCGGTCAATTCGCTATAATTTTACTCCAAAATAAAAGTCTTGAGCTAATGTCAATAATGGTGAATAAAAGTCCCCAAAAAATTATCTGAGCCTTTAAACTGATAATTCCTTGTAGCTAAATATATTTATCTGGAAAAAACTACACTATCGACATAATTTATTGAGTACTGGGTACCCAGCTAACTGGCCGGCTTTCACGTTAGCTAGAAAGGCACCAGGTAAAATTCTTGTTCAAATTTGTCTCCCAACTAGAACAATATACAGAGTGATTTATCTATTTTCTTTGGAGCAAAAATAGACCTGTGCTTAATAATGGGACAGTTAGGACAGATCAACAGAGTTGTAGTACTGGTCTCTTCTTGGGATCAGAGGAATTTTTAATTAGTCTTGACTCGGTCTCAGAACACAGATGACTCGTACTTTCTGCCAAGACCAGCTGAGAACGATAATATAATTTGCATTGTAATTTTCAATGGCCAATTAAATAGATCATATTATAATTAACAGTTCATAATTATCATTATTCTTCATAAACTAGGTGAATCAATAAAACTGTTCCTGTGAAAAGTTAATACCCCACCAACCAATGACTGCATGATCCAGGTTTCAATTGGAATATGAAGTTGTTTCTCCAACATTAACTGTACATTTATTTAAGGTCTGCTAGAAGTCAGTCTGTCCATGTGAGAGACCAAGTTTTGAGTGCTAATGTTATGTCTCCCAATTCGGCAATAATACGGTTTGCGTATACAAATCATAGAATATAAATAAAAGATTTCATTTGCAAAACCTCAATGAAAAAAACCCCACAGTGATTCATGCAAATATTGCAAGCAATCCATAACCGAGACAGCTGGGTCTGTGTGGCTCAGTTGGTAGAGGATGGCCTTGGTTGTGGGTTCAATTCCCACTGGGACCGTACTGAAAAATGTATGTATTCACTACTGTAAGTCGCTTTGGATAAAAGCGTCTGCTAAATGGCATATATTACAGCTGGGAGGACTTGGAACTTCTCCCGACACTTGGAAAGGACTCACAAAGAGAGGAGAAATAATTTTATAAACGTTAACAACAAAATTAACCAGTGTTGTGCCAGATCATTTTAACCCCATAACTGTCACTGGCCTGCCACCCGGTCAACTACATCACATAGCCCGTTCTCCTTTAAATATCACGGTGAAATGTACCGAAAATATGCACGTGTTATATTCATAGATCAGATGCAATCTCGTCTTTTCAACAATGCATGGCAATAAACATCAACTGCGATGTTGAAAAAAAACTGCCCCGATTCAAGGCAGGTTACTCTATGGCAGGGGTGTCAAACTCATTCCATGGAGGGCCGAGTGTGTGCAGGTTTTTGTTGCAACCAACGCCCTACACCAGGTGATTTCAATTAGTTCCCCTGCTTGGTTGAAGAAGGGAGATAATTAGTGGAATCCCCTGGTGTAGTGCGTTGGTTGCAACAAAAACCTTCATACACTCGGCCCTCCATGGAATGAGTTTGACACCCCTGCTCTATGGGAATAGCTGCTCCTTACCTTTGGTGAAGAAGTTCCAAAATATGACAGATCGTTGATAATGTGTGCATCCTTATCTCTGTAAGAGTCTAACAAACAAAAGTAGTGACCCTGTTTTTGTAACATCGCAGCCCCGTTCTGTCAACCTTCCTCGTGTTTTTTTGCCATTCCGTTCCGTTCTGTTCCGGAGTCTGCATTTGGGTCCAGGTCAGTATCTACATCATAACAGTTTTGTCACAAGAGCAAGCCAAATCGAGAGAATCATTGCATTTCATATCATCAACACCAAAGATGTCATTCTCCTGGGTTTACGAGATATGTGATTGTTTCACAGAGGAAAGTTTTGTATCCTCGCGATGGTAAATCTTTGCTACAAACTAAGCCCACACCCGTCATTCTCCGATAAGTATTGGCCAAACAGATCCCCCTGAATGGCAACCAGCGCCACCAGTAATATCATCACGTTGCATAATTGACTCCCTCCATATAGCCTGAAATTTGTCTACGCTTCTAGCCCATACGTTGTCCTTTACAACAATATGAGGTTTCCTTTGCTTTGATTTTCCTATCATGAATGTGCTATGCCACAGACTTCAGAGTTTTGGAAAATGTATTCTTTTCCCATTTACGACCAGTGAGTAGCTAGTAGGCGAAGTGCCAGCTCCGACACCAGAAGACACCTATCTAGTTCATGTCCTGTGATGGAGACTGCTTCAATGATTGGCACAACCAAAATAACCTATAGTTAGGAACAGATAGAAACTACCAAATAGTTTCACTTACACTGTACCATCAAGTTATGACGTCTTGCTACCTACCAAGTGCTGTTCCAAACGTATTCCCTACTGAGACAGCTACGTCATTTTGTGCTGCCCTATTTAGGCAGCTGCCTAGCAATTGAAACACTACCATATTGCCATTCTGTGGTTTAACGTGAAATTTCGCACAATGTATTGTGTTGGTGTTTTACACATGTGATGAGATTTAGGAAGTTAGAATCTTACCAAATCAATTACTGTAGACAGCCGATTAAATCTCAGCCTTTCCTTTTCTTCGTGTCCCTCAACATTTTGATGTATACACATGACATTCTCCTCAATATAAAAACATATATATGTTAATAGTATGCATTAATTAAACATTTTAAGGAATTGGGAACAGCAGCCGTCAATTATTTTAGTGCTCAGATTTGAGCTGTTTTCATTTACTTTGAAGCTTCATCTTTAGAAATGTTCAGATGGTATTTGTTCTCTTCGTGTAGTGTTAATACAGATTTATTCTAAACACACAGAACCATTTGTAATACACTGGGAGAAGACAGAAGAGGAATGTTGTTTTGTCCTATTCTATTCTGATCATCATGTACAATGTTTACTTTAACATTAAATTATTAAACTTGAAACAATATTAAACCACAGTAACCACTGAAAGTCTTTTTTCTATTTACAACATAAAAAATGCATGAAAACCACACTTGTATGGTCTCAGTCTCAAAAATGACTTGGATTGTTCTGGTGTCGATCTTGAATCGGTCTCAAACCCCTGTCGGTCTCGGTCTTGAATCGGTCTCGAACTCCCATTGGATTGTTCTGGTGTCTGTCTTAAATCGGATTCCAATGGCCCTGGTCTCGGTTTTCAATCAGACTTGCATAAGACAGTCTTGACTACAGCTCTACAGATCAATACCAACAGGCATCTATCATAATAGTTCAGTACCTCATGTGGTCTCCCTTTGCTACTAGCAATGCTAGCACTTGATGTGGCATCAACATTACAAGAGTGTTTATTTTTCTTTCCGAAATCGTGCTCAGAAATCATTCTCTTCTCAGTGGGAAGTATAGCTCAGCAATCATAAGTAGTTGTGGTCATGATGAAACATGCACTTTTGCACCTTTCTAACCATTCCACCATATATGCATATAGTATGGTAAAAATAAGCAAGTGACTGAGATGAGTCTTTCAAATTTGGTTGATTGATTGTAAGGAATATTAAGTCCATCAGGCCAAATTTTGTGCTACTTCCGAGCTTTTGGGAAACAACAAATCTGTGCTTCCTTTCTGCTCTGATTTTGGAAACTGACTGCGAACCAGCATGGTTTTCTCTGTAGCCAAATATGCAATATGAGTGAGGAAGACCAATGAAGACCTACCATGCAGCCTTTTCCTCCAAAAACAGGATAAAGGTAGTTTATTTAATTTGAGCAAATATACAGATCATAAGAATAATATTTCCTAAGAAATATTGAGAAATTATGCTACAGGTGCCTTTGGGGTATCGACCATACTCTGGTCTAAATGTTGTCTGTACTAGCACATTAAATCACATCAGGAGCAATCGAACAGTGTGTGGGGCATTCCTTTGCTTTTTACGTTTCTCTGTTTTTGCCTCCTGTGCAAGCTTTGTTGGGGTACCATTGTGTCTGTAGTTTGACACACTTTAATTTAGCACAGTTAAATATACTCCACTTAGATGCATACAGACTACCTTAAGCACGTATTGTTTACCCCAGGCTAATTTTTGAAGGAAACTTAATGTTTGTGTATGCTTGAAGCTGAGGGTTGGGTGGCTGGTGGACAGACTTCAGCATCATGAAATTATGGAATGCCATTCCAAAATAGAATATAACAAAATTATTTGAAAGTGTCCTGGGAGGAATTACACTCTAATGTATAAGGTACCAAGAAAAAAAAACACAGAAAAAAGGAAAATACATTTGCACAGCATTTTATATTTGACAAGAAAAAAAATCATCAAGTTGAGCTGTCTCCTGCCAAACGTGCCCCAACAATCACCCCTTTTCGAAATCACTAAGGCCTTGTCTTCTAGCCATGCTAGCCATTATTATAGGCAACCAGGCCTGTCCAGCATTTTTATACTCTGAGCATGCTGGGATTTTAATTGCTTAATTAAGAAACAACACCTCTGTGGAAGAAATATACTTTTTGTCCCTCATTTACCCAAGTGCTTCCACCTTTTTTCCCCATTACCTCTATCTATATAATAAGTAATTTTTTTTAATGGTAAACATCCATCGTACCAAGGTATTGAAAATCAATAACTCATATTGTGATATAAAAAATCTGGAAAGTCAGACCATAAGTCAAAACGGGATTGCAATCGGGGGTAGCTTCATACAACTAAACCTACTCCACTTCGAGGAGTAGTCTCAAGAGACTTCCCATCCAGGTACTAACCAGGGGCTGTATGTACAAAGATTCTAAGAGTAGGAGTACTGATCTTGTCACGACTCGACCGGCAAACGGGCATTTCCCCCAAGACCCAATCATCAGGAGAAGTGAGAGGTATGCCAGGAATGCGCAAAAACAGTCACGAAAATGACTGGCAGCTTTGATCCCGGGAGCTGTGATACTTAACCTGCTGGCTACCTTAGTTCTGCACTTGAACATTCACTTGCATTAGCCTTGTCTTACCTGCTTTGTTTTGTGTTCTCGCTGCCTTGAAAAGTTTGTTCTTGTTTATTTCCAAGAGTCCTTGAGTTTAGTTTATTCCATGCCCTGGACTACGTTTTGGATTTACTGTTTAGCTAGTTTTGTTTGTTCCTGCTCGTTTGTTATTTTGTTTTGTTTTGTTAGTAATTATTACGTGTCCTCTCAGACACTGTTTGCCTTCGTTCCTGCCAGCGTTTAAGTATAATAAAGAATCTTATATGCATCTCTGCATTCTGGGTCTCTCTCGCCTGCACTTGGTTCCACATCTACAACATTCGTGACAGATCTAGGATCAGTTTAGCCTTTTACCTCATAATGGATATGGTTAGGATATGGACAGGAGAAACCTGATCCTAGATCAGCACTCCTACTCTTAGAATCTTTGTGCATACGGGCCCAGATTTTACAGATACCAGCCCGTCTCCCAGATAATATTTTGTGTTCTTGTTTTCCTACCGTTATGTTTGCAGGATAAATGCGTTGCTTGTTTTCCCATTTCATATTATTTAATCACGTGATTCATATATTTTTCAGACCATTTCATACTTATGCTGATGACACAGCAGGAGACGCATATGAGCTACTTTAGTAATAGTGCTTAGTGCTTTAATATTTGAAAAAAAACAACGCTTCCTCTTGTACTTCCTCTTCAGGAAAATCTACTCCATCTGATAGAGAAATTCTGTTTCTGAGCTTGAGTCTCTCAAAAAGTCTCACGCTTGCCCATTGTGTGAAGCTGTGCCAAAAGAGATAGGCGGCAAGCTGTGAGCTAGTTAGCCGGCATAGTTGCAGGGTCAGAGCGGCCCTGCAGAAAAAGATTACCGAAGTTCTCCCATAGATGGAAAAATACAGTCTTGTGACGGCTGTGTGGGCGAGGCTAAAGCATTTGTCTAAATTATTGTGTATAAAGAAGTGTTCTCCCCGGAAATGATTTGTTCATTGCCTGGCAGGGAGGCGGTGAACCCCGAATGGATTTGGTTGAATAAACTCTGTTGAATATTGGTTGTATGTTCTGTTTTCTCATTTGGTGCAAGTGTTCTCTATTCACTTTAAAGGTCTTCTGAATTTCGTGAACCTAACAATTGGGGGCTCGTTCCGGGATCCCAATATCTCACCGCACGGGCGCAGAGGAAGGGCGTGAGGTCTGAACCGTGCACGGGGCTTGTCTGAGAGACAAGTTTTTTAGAAAGTCCTCGGTCCGGATCAGCGCAACGTTCCTCTGAAAGCGCGGTGAGTGACGGGATTTTTCCGAATTCTATTTAAGATAAAAGTGTGATATTGAACCTAGAGCCTTGCCATAAAAGTGAGTGACAGAACATAAGTGAAAATAGTGAACGTGGAACTTTTTAGTGGCGGGGGTTGTATGCCTGATTGGGTGGTGGCACTCCCGGTCTCCGGGATGGGGTTCATGTCCCTGAGGTGTCTCCAATTTGTTGGGTTGGAGCCTAACGCGCCGAAAACGGCACACGTGAGGAACTGTTTTCTAAGAGGTGGAGTGCTTATTCATAGTATGAGTGAATAAAAAATGAATGTGATATGAATGCAATTGCGAATGACTATGAGTGAATAAAAAGTGTAATAGCAAAGGTGGTTGTGGTTGTTGTTGGGTTAAGAAAGAAAGTGATGGTGAAGTTTACCTGCCTCAGGATTCAAGGGAAATGGAATCGAGGTTTACGGGGGCAGGAGATTGGGTTGAGCATGTGGAAAGAAAAGTTTGAGAAGTTGGAGTTGAAGGTCCCGCAATGTGGCAAGATTGTGAATGCAATTAGAGATAAAGCTAAAGGTGATAAAGCAAAGCAAAATAAATATGGAACCAAGTATTATATATAATAATATTATATTATATAAAATATTAAATATGGACCGGTTATTCGCCGAAATGTGGCTGAGAGAAGCACAGAATAAACAGTTAAATAAAGATGATGAACAGTTGCAGATTAAACACTGTAGAAGTAGAAAGGTGCGTGCACTATGCATTAAAACAACAGTGGTGTCAGGTGGAGGGAGATTGGACTGCTCTAAACCAGGGGCAAGAAACTCTTCTTTTCTGAGGACGCTGTGATTACGTAAAAATGTTGGACTGTGTGCAAAATAAAAACGAAATGATAATGGCGTACCTAACCCGTCTTAAAAAAGTGTTTAATGCTAACAGTGGTCTTGAACCACCTGCAAATAATAACGATGGGGTTTATGAACAACAGCTGAAAAATGCGTTCCTGAACGGCCTCACTCCTGCATGAACAATGTTAATTAAAAGATATGTAATTACGTGGGCAACGTGCGATTGCAAGTGATAATAGAACATGCTATTCACTTGAGCGAACTATTAGGGAAGACCAATTAAAATGAAACAAAAATACTATTGAATGTGACGAAAATGGGTTGTCAGTCACGTCACCTGAATAGGTACTATTGGAAATAGTTTTGGGAATTCTATACAATTGATAGATTGGTATTACACATGGGAATTGATATACTGCCAGTCATGCACAACTGTGTGAATTTATTCCGTCCGAGCAGACAGCCCCAGCGAACTCTTATAGCACTGCTCTCTTACCCCTGACATTTTGAATATGAGTGTTTCTGGAACATGCCGCAAATAAACGAAACGAGATGTTTAGGCACCATGTATAGTTGACCGAAATTTACTGGAATTCTAGTAAACTTGAGTGAAGAGCAGAAATGATTATTTGAACAAATCAGGCAGCCGCATATTTCATTATCGAAAATGACCGAATGTGAATGGGAAGATGTGGGTTCTTGGGTTAGAGAAATGCCGCCTTGTAGGGAGTGCAGACAGAAATCCAAGGTTGTAAAAATACCATTCTTTGCCTGTACAAAGCAAACTGAAATTTGAACCATACAGAGTGCTGCTAGCTCTTTCCGATGACCATCCTAGTTTACATCAGATAAATAATTAGATATTGTATGATGTTCTGCAAACATTCTGGGCTCAAAATAAAAAAAGAGAATAAAAGTAAAAAATGACGCATTCATTGTAGACAGCGAAGAATCTGAAAATGAATGATCCATCTGATCTGCACTGTACTATGTACATTTTAACATTTTAGGCATTTGGCAGTATCTGTGATAAAAATTAAAAAATAAAAATTCCTCCTGTATGTAGACGACATATTGAATTGCTCTCCTTCTCGGGAAAAGGCATGTTTGGACATTCCGGCCTCACAAGGCCACAAGATAAGCAAGGGGGGGCTGCAGTGGTGTGGACCAGAAGTAAAATATCTGGGACACGCTATCTCAGCTCGAGGCCGAGCCTTATTACAGGATAGGAAAACCTGCATCCTGATACTGCAGGCCTCAAAGCCTAAAATAAAATAAAAACATGATATTTTTTTAAGGAATGATACATTTCTGCCGAACCTGGATGTGTAATTATGCACAATTGATGCAGCCACTGTTAGATTGTATTTACAGCGAACCAATGGAGGCTCGAGATCCAATCAAATGGACTCCTGAAGTCAACGAAGCCTTTGAGCAGGTAAAACAGGTTTGGAGGTAAGCAAAGACCAATTGCTTATTACTCCACAGAACTGGATCCTGTAGCACGAGGACTGCCATGCTACAGAAGCGGCTGTAGAAGCAGCAGCATTAGCAGTAAAAGCCTCACAAACCATAGTGTTATACCAACCATTGACACTGATGGTACCACATGTAGTTTCTGTATTACTACTGCAAACAAAACATACATTCTTGTCACCAGCAAGACAGCTGAGCTGTATGGCGACTCTACTAACAGCTCCTAATCTAACAATTGTAAAATGCACCACACTTAATCCGGCTACCTTGCTGACAACTGCTGAGGATGGAGATCCTCACGATTGTGTAGCTGAAACATCTAGGTCTGTGGCAGCACGCCCCGGGTTAATGGACACACCCATTCATGACGCAGAAGTAACTTTCTATGTGGATGGATCCTGAAAAAAGAATGACTTCAACAGGGAAACCAATAACGCATGCACCATTGATACTGGAACTGATTGTGGCAGTACAGAAACCCAAAACACTGACGAGATGTAAATGTGCAGCACATATGAAAGGAACAGATGAGGTGTCCCTGGGGAATGCATTCGCAGACTCTGCTGCAAAAGAAGCAGCTGCAGACACTCTCTTGAGAGACATGCAACATGAAGCAGGGGTACCAGAGAAACGGATGTGGGGCAATCAAAAATGTACTGAGAACGAAACTGGCCTGTGGGTGGGCCCAGAAAAGAAACCTGTATTACCGAGATCTTTGTTTACCATAGCTGCAGAGTTGAGTCATGGCATATGCCATGTCTTAAGAGGAGGGAGGGTAGATATGATAAACAAACGTTATACAACGTTTGGATTACAAGCTACAAATTTTTTTTTGTAAAAGGTGTTTAACATGTTTTGACTATTTGAATCTTGGATGATGGATTTCATCCACCTCACACCAAGTGAGGGGAAAAAGAGCTGTTTAGTAATGATTGACCCATTCTCAGGTTGGGTAGAAGCATACCCTACCTCAAAAATTGATGCACAACTGTGGCAAAAATAATTTGTAGAGAAATAATACCTAGATGGGAAAAGCCTATCACCTACCGCAATTTGGAGATAGAATATCAGAGGATAATCCCACATTGGCAGAGTATATGAAGAAAATGTTATCTAATAAACAAGAAATGTGTAAACTCTTACAGCTGGACTGGAAGTTGCAGGTCGGGGACTGGGTACTGATTAAAGATCCAAGGCACAAGGCGTGGCATCAACCAAAGTGGAAAGGGCCGTATCAGGTGCTACTAACAACTCCAACAGCAGTAAAGATTGCCGAGCGATCCACCTGGGTGCATCTGTCCCACTGTAAAAAGGTAACAAAGGGTGAGTAGGTACCTAAAAGAGTTGTGCTCAGAAGGGAGAAGTCCGGCTACAAAGGGAGGTGTGAAATATAGAACACACCTGTCTCAAAACCAGTGAAGCAAACAACCCTCTTACTGGGATTTAGACACAGCTATGGCGAACCTCCAGTGGCGGACAGTGGGGTCTTTGACCATATTGATGATAATCACGGTATAAGAGGGAAGAGATTTGTAAAAGCACAGCACAGAGCGTAAACAAGACCAACTGTTACGTATGCACACATCTACACTCTAGCGTTTTGGGTAAACTAAGCAGTGTGAGCAGATTAGTGGTAGGAATGGACGAGCAGTGTTGGGCTGAATGGCCTGTTCTCGTCTTCCCCTTATGTTATGTTATGTTATCTACTGGCATCATCCGTAGCACCAAGGGTGACTGTGGACCAACCCCCGGGAATTGGAATAAATGTGTCCTGGACTGTAACATGTGCCATAGGGCTCTCAACTCATACAGGAACACTTAAATACTTTGACCCAACCCACAAAATTACAACCAAAGTGAACTGCTACGAATATACTGACGGGAATAAATTGCACTGATTGACAAGGTTTATTACAAACCTCACGACAACATTTGATTACGCCCATTATGGTAGTACCATATACCCCGCATAAGACCTTTATAAAATGTGTACGAGGGAAGGGAACAGTCCCAGTGGGGGAGACATCCCAATGCGATGGGACAGTGTACTCCTTCTGTAAGAATAGAATCACCGGAACGCCCTTAAGTATTTGCAACCCCCCTGCATGTTTATATCACAGAGAAGTGTAACCGGGTCAATCGGACCCGGCAGTGAAAGTGGAGGCTAAAAGGGGGTCAGAAGTGCAAATGTGATACATATTGGTCTTGCCTACTCCCTCCCATACATACATACACACATACATACACACACACACACACACACACACTGCCCTTGTGGGCAGCAGTGGAGCATGAGCAGTCATGCTCAGTAGTGTCCAGCAGGGGGCCCTCACTCTTGTAGTGGCTGACCAGCTCATATTGAAAGGAGGCAGCACATGTCTAAAATTGTCAAAATCAGTTTTGTAGTGTTTATATAGCTGTTGTGGAGGATATCATGAAAAAAAAAAAAAAAAAAATAAACTAGATGGTAGTTATTATATAATTTGTAACTTGAACAGAAGAGGTCATCTTTATTTATCAACATCACCTGATGGAGAAAAAAAGTGGAAAATGCAAAACATAATTTAAAAAATTGTATGTTATGCAAAAAAAGGAGACAAGGTGTTCCACGTTAGCACCTACAGAAAACGGCACTAGGGCAGTGGATGGATGGTACTGGCTTTGCGGACACAATGTGTACATAGCTCTGCCTAAGAAGTGGCATGGAACTTGTGCATATGCGATGCTAACTGACAATACATGGGTAATAAGCGCTGAAACACAGGGTTGTGCAAAAAGATCCTTAGAGGATAAGCATGATGCAATATGGGGAAGTAATGTTCCAGAAGATCACAAACTTTGGAGTGCAGGGAACAAAGCGGTTCTTAGTATTTTTCCCCAAATGGGGGTGGGCAAAGTAATGTTAAGGGTAGAGACAATAAACTACCGCCTGAGTGAATTGATCAATTTTACACTGAATGCAACCGAGAAGTATAAAAAAACGAGTTAACTGCACTTAGATTAATGACAATTCAAAATCGTATGGTCCTGGACCTCATGACTGCCTCCGAGGGAGGAGTATGCCACATAATTGGAACTGCGTGTTGTACCTACATACCTGATAATGAAGCGGATGGTAAAACCATAGATCAAGCTATGGAAGGTCTTAAGAAATTAGCCCTGGGTCAACAAAAAGACCTGATGACTGATGATGATCACCCAAATGATGCAAAGTACCCGTACCTGTAAAGTATCAGGCTTTGGCCCTGGAGGAGAGGGAAACTGATGAGTATGACAACCTAGAGTCTGAAGAAGGACAATCTGACTCTGGGAATGAAGAGATAATTGATCCTCCAGACTATGACGATACTGCCATGGCCTTGCAAAACTTGTTTAAAGATGTTTAAGCTTCTGCATTGAAATAAACTTGCTACGCGCAAAATGTGAAAAGATTCTAAATGTTTTATGACTATATGGGATAAAATCATAAAAAGGAGGGATTGATAGAGAAATTCTGTTTCTGAGCTTGAGTCTCTCAAAAAGTCTCACGCTTGCCCATTGTGTGAAGCTGTGCCAAAAGAGATAGGCGGCAAGCTGTGAGCTAGTTAGCCGGCATAGTTGCAGGGTCAGAGCGGCCCTGCAGAAAAAGATTACCGAAGTTCTCCCAGAGATGGGAAAATACAGTCTTGTGACGGCTGTGTGGGCGAGGCTAAAGCATTTGTCTAAATTATTGTGTATAAAGAAGTGTTCTCCCCGGAAATGATTTGTTCATTGCCTGGCAGGGAGGCGGTGAACCCTGAATGCATTTGGTTGAATAAACTCTGTTGAATATTGGTTGTATGTTCTGTTTTCTCATTTGGTGCAAGTGTTCTCTATTCACTTTAAAGGTCTTCTGAATTTCGTGAACCTAACACATCTGTGCACCACTGCTGTCACTCCCCATCCGCCTGTCCACTGGCTTCGTCCTCTGCATGTTTTTTTACCACAGTAAGAGGCAGGGAGGTCCTGGTGGCAGAGGTGGTGCCACTTTCGGGGCTTGCACCCTGGCGCAGTTGCTGGGAGCAACAGGACTGGCAGATGCTGGCGGGGCAGAAACAGCAGAGTTGGAGGTGGCTGAAGTGGCTCCGGAAGGAGCGGCTGAGCCAGTAGAGGGAGAAGGGGTTGAGGCAGGAGGAGCTGAAAGCCAGAGCACGGCACAGGAACGTTGCCAGCAGGTGGCCAATGGATAGGTCTATGGACTGGTAGGTAAAGGAGAGGTACAACCAGGGCTGGACTGGCTATATATGGGCCGGTCTAGTTTTGGGCCGGTAGAATTATTTTATATAGCCCCCCGTCGACAGAAAATGGGGCGCCGTTTACGTGGCTCGCACCGGGTGCTGGCAACCCATGCTACGCCACTGGATGGGCCGGTCTGAGCCAAATGGCAGGGCCTATTTTTTGTCCCAGTCCAGCCCTGGGTACAGCCAACACAGTGTGTACAGGAACACCAACACCAGCACCGTCTTGGCCAGGAGCTTGCAAGATTCAATCTGCGTGTGACAAAGACAATGAAAATATTGACAGAGAAATGCTGTTCTCCCCTTAAAATACTTGCCTCGGCTAATATGCGGGGTGTGTTCTGGCTAAAATGGCTGCTGTGCACCCAAATGGATGCTACACATTGGTGGTGGTTGAGGTGGGTTCTTCTACCCCGTTCACTGTAAAGGAGATTGTGAAAGGTGCTTTGAGATTGTGAAAGGCACTGTATAAAATCTATTATTATCATTACCTGTTTGCAAGTGTTGAAGTGCTCTTCCGCACTCCAAATCAGTGTCCTGGCAATCAGGCAGTAGTAAGTTACCATATTTTTTGCACTATAAGGCGCACTTAAAAGCCTTTAATTTTCTCAAAAAACGACAGTGCGCCTTATAATCCGAAGCGCCTTATATATGGATTAATTCTGGTTTTGCTTACTGACCTCTAAGCGATTTTGTGTGGTACAAGGCGCTCAGTCAAAATGTTTTAGTACGACTTTGGTAAACTACAAAGCCGCACCGCTTGCAGCATTACGGCTACCGTAGCCAGGAGCGTCGTGGAGTAATACATACTGTGCTTCACCATAATATTACAGTGTGTGTATAATGGCGCGTTCCAAGCAACTCGTAACCCGTGTTTTTCCCACCTTCTACCCGTGAAAGTGACTTGGAACGGTAGTCAAACCCGTAACTTCCCACCCGTGAACTCGTACCAGATCGATGTACTCCCAATTCACGACTTTGACGTCACACAGCCTCAAAACAAAGATGGCAGCCACCGTGACTGAGGTTCTTGTGAATGGTAAGAAATCGACAAAAGATAACTTTAGGGCAACGTTAAGTAAATTTGCACGTTGTAATCAAAATTACATACACACGATCATGTACTGCAATCTGATGTGTATGAAATGATGCTCGAATATGTTGACGATAAGAAATAGCTAGTGCTAGCTAGCTAGATATCATTAGCTACTACGGTAAACCTGAACATGACCTAGCCCCCGAAAGGGGCTAAACATGACTGTGCAAACGGCGAAATATTGATCATGTCAATAAATAAAATTATGTAATGTACAATTTATTACCATAGCGAAATTAGGTGTAACGTTACAATGTTTAGCTGTTCAGCTCTGACAGTGTGCCAAATCTCATGTTGTTTTTATCATTAAAAAAAAGCACAATCCATGCTCATTATCTGCTGTCGGCTTCCATTCAATCACAGTGTATCTGGTTAAAGTTAAATCTGCTAGTGTTAACGCACTATTGGCAGCAGCTAGCTAGTTTTCAGTGCAGGAATACAACAATAGTCTACAAAATACGTTTTCCAAACATACAAATAACGTGAAATAAAATGTATTTAGTTCTTTGTTACCTTGTGCGCAGTCTCTCCTCCTCCGTTTCGCAAAAATGAGCAATCTGCCGGCACCTTTGACTGTAGATTATAGATAATCAAAAAGGCCGCACGGTCCGCCATTTTGGTTGTTTACGTTTCTATGGCTAATGGCCAGAAACTTCCACCCATGGTCATTTTCAAGAGGAAGACTTTGCCAAAAGAAACGTTTCCAGCCGGCGTCATCATCAAAGCTAACCCAAAGGGCTGGATGGACGAGGAAAAGATGAGTGAGTGGCTGAGAGAAATTTACGTCAGGAGACCGGATGGCTTTTTTCACAAATCTCCGTCCCTATTGATCTGCGACTCCATGCGCGCCCATCTCACCGATGCTGTCAAAAACCAAGTGAAGCAAACTAATTCGGAGTTTGCCATCATTCCGGGTGGATTAACTAAAGAACTCCAGCCGCTAGATATTGGTGTCAACAGGGCGTTCAAAGTTAAACTGCGAGCTGCGTGGGAGCAGTGGATGACAGAAGGCGAACACACATTCACCAAGACAGGGAGACAGCGCCGGGCGATTTACGCCACTATATGCCAATGGATCGTGGATGCCTGGGCTAAGGTATCAGTCTCAACTGTGGTCCGAGCTTTCACAAAGGCCGGAATCATCACTGAACTGCCAGCTAACAGCAACGACACTGACTCGGATAATGACGAGAGGGATTCGGGCATGTTGGATGCCGTAATCGCCCAAATGTTAAACTCGGACACTGAAGATGAAGAATTTGAAGGATTTGTGGACGAGGAATAAACTGAAAAAGTGAGTGTATTGTGTTGTATTTTACGTGTTATAACTGAACAATTTTGAGAGCTTTTGTGAATACGCTAACGTTTGATTTAGCGGTATCAGACTGTGTTTTTTACGTGTTACAACTGAACAAGGTTGGTAGTTATTGTGAATACGCTCATTAACGTTTGAATAATGTTGAGAGTTATTGTGAACGCGTTTAATAAAGTTTGACTGACTGACTTATCTGACTGTTTTTTTCCCGCTTAATGCGCCTTATAGTCCGGTGCGCTTTATATATGAAAAAAGATCGAAAATAGACCATTCATTGACAGTGCGCCTTATAATCCGGTGCGCCCTATAGTGCAAAAAATACGGGTAAAATGGCCACCAGCAGGATTATGTAGAAGATCATAAAATATGCCAGGGAGTCCATCTCCTTGTCTCTGACGCCGACTGGTGTGCGCAGGTCTCTAGAGACTGGTTGTCGACCGGCATGGCGAAGGAATAGGGGTCAGAGAAAATGACCTCTGGGACAGCAGGAAGCATGGATGCCACCCAGATGAGACTCACACTGCTACATGTGCGCCTCGTGGCGTTGGACAGCTGCACATTCAGGGACCTCACAACAGCCTGATGCCTGGAGGGCAGAACACAAGTCCAGATGATTGTGCATGCGTGTCTTCTTATGTCCAATAAAATATGACTGAGAATCATTTTGCATTTTTGCTATGTGCTATGATGAAAGTGGTCAGGCTGAAAAAAAGCCGAAAATAAATAGGCCTATTTTGTGTGCCACTACATTGTTTATTGAATTATGCTGGCATGCCCCATGTTGCATAGCGGCAAGGGCAGGGAAAATTGCTTAATGGAGTGCCGACGGGAAGTATGACACTGAATCTATCAGCTGATAGTGAAACAGTGGCAGGTAGTGTGGCTTAAAGCTGTGGTAACACTGCTTGTTAAGGATAAGTTGTACTAAGGTGTACTAGAAAAATGTAAGGTAAGGTAGGACAGCATAATAAACTGTGTTTGTCTCTATGCAACCATCATTCAACCCAAACTTTAAATTCATCTTTGGGCAACTTGCTGGCAAAGACAATAACTTTTCTATTTGGATTTAGCCATGCCAAGCCATGTGAAATATGTGTTTGGCAGTCTCTATTGTTTACCATGCTGTTGCTAGGCTACACGTGGTACTTTGTTTACTGGTGCACAAACCATCTGTTCAGGTCGGCACAAGCGGCACATTCCGTTTTGTGTGCCGGATTTAAATGGAGTGGTACAAACCGGCATGTTCCGGGCGTGTTCCGGGACTGGGCTCACTGGCCAATCACAACCAAGTTAGTTAATGCGCTTTAACATTCTACAGAATGCAAAAGTAGCGCACAGCAGTGAGATGGCCAATGAAAGACATGGACAAGAAAATGTCAAAAAATAACGGAAGGGCCGAAAAAATTTGAGAAAAACGGAAGCAGGCATTAGTCTACTTGCCAGCAATGTGCACCCGGAAATGTTGAGTACCCCAAAGATTTATGTTAGAAATGTACAATATGGGTCCCCAGCATTTAGAAACTGCTGGATGCTAACTTGCATATGTTGGTCAATTAGCATAAATTAGCATAATCACTAAGGTTGGAATGGACTGGCTCTAAGATGTTAGTTAGCCAGCCCCTCTCCCCCCCTGCACTAAGTTCTGTTATCTGGTGAACACATTGGTTGAAAGGGGAAATTGCCACCATAAACATGATTTGATTGCAGCATGCCCTGTTCACCCCCCCGCATCCAACAAATGGTCGACCGGGGAGTGGACCCCCCCGCATCCAACAGAGGATTGACCTGGGAACGAACCCCTTTACAGCTTTGGGACTGTATGTGTTAATCCACAATACATATGTAATAGGTTCTAGTGAGCAGAATTACTGTATG
Organism: Aldrovandia affinis; assembly: GCA_029706075.1. NCBI lineage: Eukaryota > Metazoa > Chordata > Actinopteri > Notacanthiformes > Halosauridae > Aldrovandia > Aldrovandia affinis. The sequence continues at coordinate 3,129,128 of JAINUG010000106.1, read as the reverse complement.
TGTCATATAGTAATATGTGAGCAGAATTACTGTATGTGTCATACACTGTACATATGTAATAGGTTCTAGTGAGCAGAATTACTGTGTCTTTTCCCCTGCGTCATGTCATGTCCATTAAGGGTTTGCAACTGTTCAGAGGTTAGAAGTTGTTTGTGTTTCCTTGTAACATGCCATAAACCCCCACTCCAAGAAGCCAGGGATCTGGTAACACCCTGGGAACCAGTTTCCCCACGGTTGGCTGGAATAACACGATTTCTGGCCACCGACAGTAGCTTTATGACTACCAACAGGAAGATTGGGACAGTCATATAACACGTGATGTACTCGTTCCCGCAGGGTGGGGGCACTCGCCATTCTGCTAGCCTTGCAAAACCCGCAATTAGTCTTTTGTCAGAATAACCAACAGCTGGGGTATCGTTTTAAGGCTGGTCAGAGGTGTATAAAGGCATTGTCCGAATGCAGCTTGGGGAGTTCATTCGCTTAACGAAGGCTCCGGGCGCTCTGCGTTCTAGTTTTCTATGTTTAAGGAATTTGTTATACTGCCTTGTCTTGTATGTTTTCTGTTATGTATTGTGTAATGTCGGTTTTGTGACATATTGCTTAGGTTTGAACATAAGTGTGCAAATCATTGTTTCAACCTATGTCCTCTTCCCCTTTCAGCGCTAGGAAGGGGAGCTTGTAAACACGTCGGGAGCGAGGCCGCACGGACTATCGGCTCAGTCCCTCTGCGCTGACAAGTCAGTCTTGCATCGGATCTAGGGTAGCGGGCTCGGAATGTTGATTAGCTGTACAGACAGCTATGCGCCGAGTCCTGATAACGCTACTCTGTAGAACTTAGAATGTGAGTAGCTGTATATGCCGGCAGCGAATGCGCTAAGTTCTGATGCCACTGCACTTTGTTTAGACTTAGAATGTCCCAGTAGCTGTACTGTGGTCAGGCAGTAAACGCTTTAAGTCTTGAAATCTCGGGGTACCAGGCTCGCTGTGGAATTCGTTTTCCAGAGTTCTAGAGATTAAGCCCTTCGACTCCTATATGGCTGTTACAAAGTAGGGCAAACGCAATGTCCGCGGCCTATGGTGTCTGTATTTACGTAATGTACTATATTGTATTGTTTGTCCGGATATGTTCCCTAAATCGCTCCAGAGAAAAGCGGAGGTTCAACGTGGTACAATTGACCTCATAATATGGAGCCGAGAATTTAATAAAATCCATTTCACTAAAATGTCATGCGGTACATGTCTCATAAAATTTCCCTACATCACCTACATGGACAATATTTCAACAACTGCTTGGCCGATTTGGACAATATTGGAGCGGTTTGGGGGTTTATTGAGGATGCTGAATCCATTTCTGAAAATCCATTCACAATCCATTTTCAAAATTCATAATGGCCGTTTAAACCAGAAGTGGCCATATTTCAACTCTCGGTGGGCCGATTTTGATTAAGTTTTAGTACATTTAGAAGTTTTAGCTTCTGATCACATTTCAGCCATCATTTGTTGCCAGGGTCAAAGAAATCTGCCTGGAGGCCTTCACAATCAGTTCTGCAGGCCCTGTAGCATAAAATAAGTGTTGATCAAACTGTTGCTTCAACCAATCAGATTTTGAGTTGGGGACACGAAGGCCTTCTAGAAGGCCTAGGTAACCTCAGCGTATTCACACCCTTTGATTGGATAGTCAGAGAGTGTCTGACTATGATGTAATGTGATTGGTTAAATGCTTTAATATGAAAATACACGTCTGGAAGCAGCGCAACCAGGGGAAAAGCTATGAAAGGAAGCGGACAGACCATTTGGAATTATTTAATAAGTATTCATGGACAAAATATAATTAACATCAGTCTGTGATTGTAACATTTTCAGCCCTAAAGCGAATTAAAACTTATGCCAGAAATACGACAGGGCAGGCTCGACTTTCAGCATTAGCTTCGATGGCGATAGAAAAGGACTTCTTGATGGAACTGAAACACACGGATAATCTGTACGACAGAGTAATTGAACTCTTTTTGAGGAAAGAAAGGAGGATGGATTTTGTGTACAAATAATAAGGATTTTTGGTGAGTAAAATGTTGCTATTTTCCTAAATAATATAGCAATTTTATGAGGTTATTATTGATGCTTTTTTATATGTGTCGCAGCTGTAGCACCCTGGGTTTGTTTCTTCAGTAAAGGCATTTATTCTGGATACACGAGTTATCTATCTGCGATGCAACGGCAACGGGTGTCTGTTCGGTTTGCTTTTTCACTTTGTTTATTTTTCTTTCTTCAGTCATGTTTCATTCTCATTCTGTTCCCCATCTGTCATTGTTCCTGTTCGAGTTCCTCTCCTTCTATGTTTCGTTTTTTTAGGGAGGAGGAGGAACGCATAAAGAAATCTGCGTGCGAATAAAGCGGAACGTGAGAAGTGTACAGAGATAGGACGAGAGAGAATGACAGCGATAGTTAGAAGCGTGAGATAATTAGTGATTAGTAGTGTTAGTAACTTAATCTAAATCCCTAATGTTAGTAGATTAGTTGGTTAGTACTATATACATCTAACTAATATATACAAAGTGTAATTAGAAAGTAAGAAGGAAGTAAAACGAGATTAGAAACGAAGACGGAAAAACCGAAACATAGAATTTCCCGAAGTGCATGACAGAACGAGAATGAAACATGACTGAAGAAAGATAAATAAACAAAGTGCAAAAACAAACTGAACAGACACTCAAAACATAACAATAAGATGGCTTTTATAGCCATAAAATAGTTATTGAGGGGTGGATTGATTCAGACGGAGCACTACTGAAGGCCTAGGTGTGAAATGCACGGCCCGCCACTGTGAAATATGCACTACATACACACTGTAATCGTGGTTATCTGCTTCTATTTGATCAACTTACTTGCATTGAGACGATAATCCATGTATAAAAAGCTGTGTTTCGTCCGTCTTTCCATCCGGCCATTATTCCGCCTGCAGCAGTAACCACAGCGGCAATGACACAGGTCAATGACACAATGTTCTGCAGCAAAAAAACGTGGGCAGAACTGAAGAAATTTGAATAAATATTACGTCTCAACATTCACACCAATGACATTGAGCTCTCTTGATTATGAAATGCAGGTCCAATGTATTAAGCATATAAATAACAAAATAGACTCAAAATTCATCAAAATCATCCCACCGGGAGTCGAAATATGGCCACTTCTGGTTTAAATGGCCATTTTGAATTTGTAAAATGTCAGAAATGGATTCAGCATCCTCAATAACCCCCAAAACCACTCCAATATTGTCCAAATCGGCCAAGCAGTTGCTGAAATATTGTTCATATAGGTGATTATGCAAATGAATGCTAATAATGCAAATTCCCAACATATGCAAGTTAGCATCTGGCAGTTTCTAAATGCTGGGGACCCATGCTGTACATTTCTAACATACAACTTTGGAGTACTCAACATTTCCGGGTTCACAATAGGGCTCTATAGGCTGGCATAATCAACATACTGTTTGGGCATCAGCATCCTCAAATGGCCAGCAACGCTATTTTTGAGGATCAGACTGAAGCGGTAAGATGGACGTTAAATTATAGGCTAGGCTACATGTTCAGTCAGTAGCAGTTCAATCTTTCTTTGCTCGCAGCGAGCTAGCATTCTGGTGGCTAGCTCGAGCTAGCATTTTGGCGTGAGCTAACATTTTGGTGGCTAGCTCGAGCTAGCATTTCGTTGTGAGCTAGCATTCCGGTGGCTAGCTCAAGCTAGCATTTCAATGCGAGTTAGCATTCCAGTGGCTAGCTCGAGCTAGCATTTCGGTGGCTAGCTCCTGCCACTGACCGCTAGCTCGAGCTAGCCACCGGAATGCTAACTCGCATTGAAATGCTAGCTCTGTAACTTGTGGTTAGAAAACGACCTCACTGATAGGCTACTTGTTACTATTTAAGCCATGCTGATGGCGTGTTACAATATAAGTGTGCCTACTGAAATATGTCCTGGAATAGACATATGCTACTTTCCATTGCAAAAGCCTTTAAATACGTTCGGAATCACCTGTCAACAAAAAAAGACTATATCATTACCAGCAAGGACTAGGGTGCTAAATTTAGGGGGCTATGTCCTTTAACAAACTGTATGCCTATGTATTTAAAAACGAATAAATAAATGAATAAATACAAATAATGCAATGATCTTAAAATCTCTGCAGGATTGTTAAAATGGCCCATTAAACTCATATTCCTTTTTCACTTTCATTCATGTGAATATAAAAACAACAACTACAACAACAACAATAATAATACATAGGCTATGTGGTTCTACATTTATATGTTGTATATTGAGTACCACTGTAGTCTGCCCATATCATGCTTGTTTAGTACATCTATCATGCCGGCCCTAATAATTTTGGGACTACTTTTTATGTTAATGCACAGACTGGGCCCATTGTGTTCACAGTGGAGGAGAGCAGAGAGGAGAGAGAGCATGTGAGATGTGAGGAAAGAGAAGGGGAGGAAGGAGAGGATAGGAAGCATGAGAAAGGAAAAGAGCGAAGAGAGGAGAGAGGGCATGAGAGAGGAGAGCAGCAAGAAGTGGAGAGAGGAGAAAAGAGCAGACATGAGGGTACAGTTGAGAGACAAGAAGAGAGTGGAGGAAAGAGAGGATATGAGACAGATGAGGAGAGAGAACATGAGATGGAAGCAGGAGAGGAAGAGACTGAGGCACCAATCGATTATTACATTCGTCCCAATCGTGAAAGCCTAAGGTAGTTTTTTGGGTACCACCCTAAACAAAATGCAAATAACCCGGTAGTACAGAAAGTCTTCTGGTGTAAAGATGGCACAAATTGAAGATGGCTAACCTACTGCCAAGAACGTCACACATTGCATTGCTCTGTCTGCATGTCATTTGGTAAGTCAACTGACAGCTCTACCTTCATAAGTGGCATGGCGGACTGGAGACATGTTCACCAGCACTTAGAAGAACATGAGAGGAGCATGGCTCACAGAACATGTGCTGAGGCCTACTTTTTGAATGCTTCCGAATCTGATATTAAAAGCTTACTGAGTGGTAGTCAGTTGTCTTCACAGAGGGAATGAATCAAGAAGAAACGTCAGGTTCTAGAGCGTGAAAGTGATTGGCAAAAGAGACCTTAGTTATAGGTTAAGGAATGATGCTGCATACATGCTTGAAGACATTAATGTTGATCATGGCAATTTCTTGGAGATCATACTCCTATTCAGTAAGTATGATCTGTGCCTAAAAGAGCATATAGCTGAATCCATTGAGAAATCGAAGAAAATGCATCAGTCTGGGGCAAAGGGCAGAGGTTCCCTGGTGACGTTGCTGTCTGCAAGAACCATCAACTCCATCATTGCCACAATTCAGCAGCTTATTCAGGAGAGCATTGTGGAAGACATCACAAAGGCTGGGATGTTCTCTGTACAAATTGACACCACCCAGGACATCACCTCCCAGGACTATGTCACAGACACAGTTCATGAGAGGCTTGTCACTATTGTGAAGTGCAGAGAATCAACAGGCCAGTATTTTGTCAATATGCTTTCAGAGGTTGCTGACAACATGAAATTGGATTTAAGCAAATGCATTGGGCATGCCACTGATGGTGCATCCAATATGCAAGGCCGCTACAAAGGCTTTTCCGCTCTCATGTCAAGAGTCCCCAAACCAAGTGCATGTATGGTGCTATGTCCATGTGCTTAACCTTGTCCTTGCTGACACAACACAATCAGTAATTGAAAGTGGATCACTATTTGCACTACTGAATGATATTGCTGTTTTTCTTCGCGAGTCATACAAAAGGATGAGTGTGTGGAAGAGTGAGAGCCAGGACCAGCGACATAGACGCCTTTCTCCAATTGGAGAGACACGGTGGTGGGCCAAGGATGCTGCTTTGAGGAAAGTGTTTGGATCTTTTGCGCATCGAGATAATAGTCTCTATGTGGATGTAATTCTTACATTGACAGCTATACAAGACCAGGTGACCATGAAAACAACCACTCGGATTAATACACGTGGATTTATTGAGACTTTGTTGAAGTATGAGACGGTATTAACAGCACAGATCTTCCTCAGGATATTTGAACAGACATCACCACTGTCCAAGTATCTGCAAACAGAAGGGATGGACATTCTGTCTGCCCACAGAATGGTTAGGACTACACATGAATGTCTGAGAAGCATGTCAAGAGACTTTGTCACCATTACAAGAGTATGAGACCAATGAGTGCCCACAGTGTTGCTACCAAATTCTCAGGTGGTACAATGTGCTGACAGATGCCTACCACCTCCTTGGTCTAGCATACAAATTTCTGCTTACCCTGTCTATCACTCAGGTCACCTGTGAACGTACATTTTTAACGCTCAAGTTGTCACGGGTTTACCTCGTTCGGCCTCTGGAGGGCGTGTGGTCATGTGATGGTCTTTTCCTCTTTCTGTTGAGAGGAATCGTTGTCATTTCAGCCACCCTTATATGGTCTTGTGTCGGTGGGGGCTTTGATCGCTTTCAGCTGAGAGCAATCAGTATTAATCCTGTCTCCTACTTAAGGTCTCTTTTTCCCTCATTAAAATACTTCTGTGTAAACTAATTGCTACACGATAGCCGGTATTCCAAACAAAGGTTTAAGCTTGTCCACCCTCTGGTTTCTCTCAGTTACAGAGAGTAGGAACAAACTTATTCATCTTAAAATAAGGTTTAGTTTCACCACACAGTGGTAGCCTTTTAGAGAAATTAATTATCTCCACTTGAAGGGTTTTAAGCTCACCACTTCGGTGGTTTCCTTTGAGAGGTTATTCTTTGTTAATTGGGGCTAATGTCCCCCAGAAAGAAAGTCTCTGTAGTCATTTGTTTTCTTAACTCCTCGGTGAGGAGTGTTCGCCCTATTAGGGTTGTTTTTGTTGGGTTTATTTCCGTGGAGTTTTGTCCCGGGGTTTTCTTATCCCATTTCCCTTGTTTTCCCCGCTCCCTAGTCTGTTTTCAGATTTAGTGGCTGATTGCTTGCGTTCAGCTTTTAGATACCCGTGAGATCTGCGTGTGGTTCTTCCACCTTCGATCCACCTCACACAAGTTCATTAAAAACAGGCTCAGAAGCAAACTCTCACAAGATCATTTGGAGGCTTTCATGTTGATGGCAACAGAGAGAGACATCCTGCTCACTCTGGATGCTGATGTGATCATTGACAAAGTTGCAGAGAAAAGTGATCTCCTTTGAAAGGTTCTACTATAGGCATTGAAAGTCAGGTCAGGCCTTTTTGGCTGGCTAATCAAAAAGCAACAAATATATATATATTTTTTAAAGCTGTTTGTTTCATTTTCTTTAATTATATTCTGTGCTGTTGAAAGATGATAAATATTTGCTTATCTTATTTGGCTTGTTTGAAAATATGTAAAATACCTTAGTACCTGAGTAAAATACATTAGTTCATATGTAGGCAATGTTATGTTTTTATTTTAGGACATCATCATTGTACTTATGTTAGGACATCTTTTCATTTGTTTTCAGTAAGTAGAGTTAGTAAGGATTTAAGATTTGTGCTGTTTTATTTTCTATGAAAGATAATAAAAGAAGTAACAATATCAATTTCTGGAGTGTTATTTACCTTAAAACATGACACAAAATGTGATAAACATATGCATATTTTTTTGTGTAGGTTAGGGTTGCAATAAATACATATGTAATTACATTAAACCCCCTCCCCAACCGTAACTGACTGTAGTATACTGTACATATGTAATCAACCCTCACCGACCCGAGCACCCCTCCCCCCTGGGCCTGTCCCAGTGGATAAGTCCAGGGCTGAATTTCTTTCTCAGTACACCCCTGCTTCAGGCCTCTACATGCTCAAGTGACTGCAACAGAGGTTGCGTTGATGTTGCAGAGGGTGTTGCAGAGGATGTCACGTGCCTAGCACAAAAATCAAGGCACAAGGCATAATGTTTCATGATGACTGACTGCTAGTAAACCATGCTAGTGCTAGCCAGCTAAAATGTTATCAACAAAATGGAATCGTGTATTGTTTAAGTGAGTTTGACAAAGGCTAAATATTAATTGTGGCTATAGCTGGATAACCACAAGCCTTCAATTCTTTATTCTATTTGTTATCCTACCTCTTGGTTTTTCATGCGGCCGTCCACCGCAATCGCGGCCTTCCACCGCTGGTGCTAATGTTATATAGTGTAACATTAGCACCTTTGACTGGTGAAAAAGCCATAGACAAAGTAATTCTTATGGAAAATGTTCATTTTGTCGTTGTGTTTTTTGCTACGGTGTGATCTTCCAAATCCTTAAATCCTCTAAAGCCATACCTGACAATATCCGAACAATACGTGCATTACGAGTATTTTATGAACTTTTTTACAACATTCACCCCCCGGTAGTGTTCCCATTGACTGAAACAGAGAGTTGTTTGTCCAGCCAGTCCCAACGGAACCTGTACCCTGCTTCCAATTTCTTTTAACTTCTAACTATCGTTTTTCTCCATCACTTTTGCAGTCATTTCACCGTTTCTAGAGGCTTTAGCTAGCTACCATGCCCATGACTTACAGTGAGTGACTATGCTTGTACTGCTGTCAACCTGATTGGTCTATCATTAAGTGTGGCAATTGACAACAGATGAAAACCAATGAGGTTCATCAAGACCCACCAACAAAAAAGCATCAGATCTGTAGACGGCAAGCTGTTTAGTAGCTGGCCGCCACAGTCTCAAGGGCAGTGTGCCTGTCCAAAAGATAAGACTCGTACGAGGTTCTCCCAGAGATGGGGAAAATAACTGTCTTGTGACTGTTATATGGGCGGGGCTAATGCATCTGACATGGAAGTATTGTGTATAAGAAGATGAAATCTGCAGGAAAAGAGTTGTTCTTTGTGATAGAGAAATTCTGTGTTTAAAAATTGTTTCTGAATAACTTCACATACTTGTACTAAATCTGTTTTGCGGAACTGTTTTGCATGGGTAGCTGACCGCCACAGTCTCAAGGGCAGAGAGTGTCTGCCAAAAGATTACGAGGTTCTCTCAGAGATGGGGAAAATAACTGTCTTGTGACTGGTGTGTGGGCGAGGCTAAAGCATCTGTCTAAGGGTAACTGTTGTGTATAAGAAGGTGAATCTGCATGAAAAGAGTTGTTCTTTGTCTGACAGGGAGTCATTGAACCCCGAATGCATTGGGTTAAATAAACTCTGCTTGATTTTCATCGAATGTTCTGTTTCTCATTTGGTGCAAGTATTCTCTATCCTCTTTTAAGGTATTCTGAATTTGTGAACCTAACAAACTGGGGGCTCGTCCGGGATCCCAATATCTCACCACACTGGCGCAGAGGAAGGGCGTGATGTCTGAAACCATGCACGGGGCTTGTCTGGGACAAGTTTTGAAAGACCTCGGTCCGGATCACGCAGGATCCTTGGATAAGTAGCGAGGCCAGATAGACCAACGTTCCTCTGGAAGCGCGGTGAGTGACGGGATTTTTCTGAGTTCTATTTAAAAATAAAAGTGTGATATTGAACCTAGAGTCTTGTCATAAAAGTGAGTGACAGAACATAGGTGTGACCATGGAAAAGATAAAGCTAAAGGTGATAAAGCAAAGCAAAAGAAATATGGAACCAAGTTATTATATAAAATATTAAATATGGATAAATTATTAACAAGGGTTACTCTTCCGAGGACGCTGTGATCACGTAAAAATTTCGGACTGTGTGCAAAATAAAAAACAAAATGGTAATGGCGTACCTAACCCGTCTTAAAAAAGTGTTTAATGCTAACAAGTGGTCTTGAACCACCTGCAAATAATAACGATGGGGTTTATGAACAACAGCTGAAAAATGCGTTCCTGAACGGCCTCACTCCTGCATTAACAATGTTAATTAAAATACATTATTTCGTTTTATAAATTACGTGGGCAACGTGCCGATTGCAAGTAATAATAGAACATGCTATTCACTTAGAGCGAACGGCTAGGGAAGACCAAAGGATGAGAGGGGGGAAAGACAGGAAAACACGCACCCCATACACGGAATGAATGAATGAATGAATGAATGAAAATTTTATTTTGAACATGTTAGATATATAAAATATATATATATATAAAACAAAATTGCAACAACAAAACAAATAAACAATAATACTAAGACATGTCCAAAAAGGAGTAGGAAGAAGTAAAAACGTATCTAATCCTACCCCTTCTCCACTATTCAGCTAATTGCTAATCATCAATTAACTTCCATATTTAATATTTACACATATACTAAATAATATAAATAAACATATATTTAATATTTACACATATACCAAATAATAGAAATAAACATATATCAACCAAAAGGAAAATATAAAAAGTAAATAATAATAATAATAATAATCTATGTAAACACCTGGTGAATGTCAATGCCCTTCGTTACCCCTGTACCTTTTAAAAATCAAATCCTTATACCTCTTTTTAAACTGATTTATGCTTGGACATTGTTTTAACTCCACATTCATACTGTTCCATAGCTTCACTCCACAGATTGAAATACAAAAAGTTTTTTTAAATTTAACTTCCCCCTCAAATTATAACCCCCCTCTCTATCAAAGAACACCCTTTGAATATTTCCTGGCAGTTAATATACACCATTTAGCAGACGCTTTTATCCGAAGCGACTTACAGTAGTGAATGCATACATTTTCAGTATATGTGGCCCCAGTGGGGATTGAACCCACAACCTAAGCGTTGCCAACGCTGTGCTCTACCAACTGAGCCACAGAGAACCACAGTTGATTATTTCTTGCTTTATACATTATTTGTGCTGTCTGAAATTCTACTAGATCAGTGAATTTTATTGCTTTTGACTTAAAGAATAATATATTAGTGTGATCTCGATATCCGGCATTATGAATTATCCTTATGGTTCTTTTTTGAAGTATAGATGGTGCTTGTAATGAACATTTATAAGTATTTCCCCAAACCTCCACACAGTAAATTAAATATGGTAAAACCAGTGAACAGTATAGAATGTGGAGTGATTTATGGTCCAGAATGTGCTTTGCTTTGCTCAGTACTGAAATACTTCTTGACAGTTTATTTTGTACATGTTTTATGTGAGATTTCCAGCTGATTTTCTCATCTATTATCACACCAAGAAATGTGTTTTCACAGACTCTTTCAATGTCAACACCATCAACCTGTACATGTACTTGAGTATTAATTTTACAATTACCAAATAACATGATTTTTGTTTTGCTCAGATTTAATGATAATTTGTTTCTGTCAAACCACCTTTTTAACTTGCACATTTCTGAAGTAGTCACCTCTAATAGCTCCTGTAAATTCACCCTAGAACAAAAAATATTTGTATCATCCGTAAATAATACCAACTTCAATATTTCTGATACTTTACATATGTCGTTTATGTAAAGGATGAACAGTTTAGGACCCAAAACTGACCCCTGGGGGACACCACAAACAATGTCCAAGCATGATGAGACAGACTCTCCCAACTTCACAAATTGTTGCCTGTTACTTAAATAACTTCTCACCCAATTCAATACTATTCCCCTGATGCCATACCGTTCCATTTTATTGATTAATATGTCATGATTGATTGTGTCAAATGCTTTTTTAACATCGATAAATACCCCAACTGCATACTTTTTATGATCTATAGAGTTTGTAATTTCCTCAATTAATTCCATTAATGCCAGTGATGTTGATCTGTTTGATCTGAATCCGTATTGACTATCACTAAGTAATTTGTGTTTATCTATGAATTTGTCTAATCTATTGTTGAAGAGTTTTTCTAGAATCTTAGAGAATTGTGGAAGTAAAAAAACGGGTCTGTAATTTGTCAAGTTGTGTCTATCCCCAGTTTTATACAGCGGTATGACTTTTGCTATTTTCATTTTGTTTGGAAATTTACCAGTTTGGAATGATAAGTTACAGATGTGTGTTAGTGGTTCAGAAATCCCATCAATGATCTTTTTCACGAATGTCATATCAATTTCATTACAGTCTGTGGACATTTTATTACTGCATTTATTAACAATATCTATAATTTCATTCTCTTCCACAGCTGTGAGAAACATTGAGCTGGGATTCCTTTCTATAAGGTTATCATTCCATTCCTCAGATGTCACTGGATCAGGGATTTTTTCTGCTAGGTTTGGTCCAACACTTACAAAAAACGTATTAAAGCTGTTAACCACATTGTCCATATTATCAATTTTAATGTCATTATCAATAAAATATTGAGGGTAATTTATTTGTCTAGAACCATTTCTAATAATACGATTTAATATGTTCCATATTCCGTTAATATTATGTTTACTGTTATTTAATATTTTACTATAGTATTCCTTCCTACAAATCCTTATATATTTATTTTCTGCCTCTTTAGATCTTTGTTTAATTAATTCTCTATAGAGTGTATTTTTCTTTTTACAGGCATTTTGTAATCCCTTTGTGATCCATGGTCGATCTGTATAATTTTGTTTTCTACTATATTGTTTTAATGGACAATTTTTATTATATAATAAATTAAATGTTCTTAAGAATGTATCATATGCACAGTCAATATCCTTTTCTTTATATATTAATTCCCAATTTTGTGCTAGTAAATCATTCTTTAATGCATTCATGGATTCCTCTGTCCTTACTCGTCTGTATTGTAGTTTTTCGTCCGTCTGATTTTTCTTGCAGTTGCTGTCATAAACTGTAAAATCTGGTAGGTGGTCACTGATGTCGTTAATGAATAGTCCACTCACTGTCTTGTTTTCTATGTCATTAGTAAATATGTTATCTATTAAAGTGGCACAATGGGGTGTGATTCTGCTGGGTCTGGTAATTTTAGGATATAAGGTCATACTGTACATTGCATTGATAAATTCATCAGACATTTTGTGCTTATTTGGATTTAGTAGATCAATGTTTATATCCCCACAGATGAAAATTACTTTTTGATTAGTTTTTGAAAACATCTCTTCCATCCAGTCCATGAATACTTCAATACTAGAACCTGGTGCTCTATATATACAGCTAATTATTATATTTTTATTTTTTTCTATGCAAATTTCAATTGTCAAGCATTCTAATAAGTTGTCAATCACAGTCTATCAGCGTATAATTCAAGTTTACATCCACATACACAGCCACTCCCCCTCCACTCTTGTTTTTTCTGTTTATGTAATTGAATTCATATCCAGACAGTTCAAAGTCCATTCCTTTATCAGGGTTAATCCAAGTTTCAGAAATGGCAATTATGTTGAATGGATGTGTAAACTGATTTAAGTATTCCTTGATGTTATTGAAGTTTGCATGCATGCTTCTGCTATTGAAGTGGATTATTGATAATTTGCTATCACTCTTAATGGACTGGTTGTACTGTTCATCTGTGTAGTAGCAGCAATTATCGATGATATTGGAGAAGAAATTATTGTCTGGGTCTATATCATTTTCTATGTCCTGTAAATTGTGATCAGTGTATTCAAATGATTTCAGTTCCAGTGTATCATGATCAACAATCATTTGAGTTAGTTGGCTATTGTCTCCAGATTCAGTGTGTGTCATGGTTGTGTGATAAGTATTTAGTCACTTAGATATTCATTAGCCTACCTTACAGTCCAATTTATGATGATCACTGGTATTTATCCAGTTCCTCGATGTTTTTGATCACCAACACTTTGGCCTCCTCCGGTGTTCCATTTAGCTTGATGAATACTTTGCAGTTTGTCGTCCAAGTAGTTTGGATTTGTCTCTGTTTCTTCATGTAGCGTGCTTTTCTGGCGATGTCGGCGTTGCGTTTTGTCAGATGTTCATTTAGGTAGACGTTTGATCCCTTCAGTTTCCTTCCTTGTTTTAGCAGTGCAGTTTTGTGTTTTCTGTTGACAAACCTCATTATGACGGCTGTTTTGTCGTCGTTTCTCCGGGACAGAGTGTGGCATGCCTCAATGTTGTTGCAGTCCAAATCAATCCCCTTGGATTGGAGGAAGGCAGCCACCTGTTGTTCCACAGAGTTAGCTTCCAGCTCACTGGGCTCCCCCCCGTTGTCAGCGGTCACCGCCTTGGCGTATGACCAGGGTTTTATGCGGAGCCCAGTGACAATAATATCATTCATCCTACTGTACTGCTCCAAATCCGCCACTCTGTTCTCCAGGTAGTCGAGTCGCCTGTCCTTCTCGGCATTCTGTATCCGTAGCGCCTTCACCTCCTCCACCAGTTCCAGGATGGTTTTCTGCTGCAGTTTGACATCAGAGATCTCTTCTGTCAGAAAATCGAACGACCTCTTAATATCTAATACAAAATCTGTTTTTTTAATTATAGTTAGCAACCACAGGACAGCCCAAGAATGAACCTTCTAGTCATGGGTAAGTCAATATGCATGTGCTGACAGCGGTGCTTCATGGTCTGTGATACGAAGTGAGGCGTTGCCTAGGGCATCGTTATCAAATTTAAAACCATCCATGCCACTTAGAGTAGTGTTTTGCACGGCTGGTGGTTTGCTGGTTCTTAAGGTGGCTATTAGTTTACCAGTCAGTTTATTAGATGTAATCTTTGATAGTTATGCTCATTGTTAAATATGTAAAGATGAATTGTTATACTAAACACTCAGGGGTAGGGTAAGTGGGGTTTGAATGTTCTCCAGTGTATAGAGAAGGGTCCATCATACATGCTTTCTCCCTCATTACTATAATTATTATTTTGAATGTATTTTATTGAATTAGATTACATGTAACAGCTTTTATGTGTTTTAATACCCCTCAAGTGTTGTTTGTTGTGCAAAAGATCCACAAATCTCCAGTTCCATTTAATACCACTGATACTGGTTTTATTCGTCTTAGTGTAATTTTGATCATTAAAACCATTCTGATGCCACAATAGTCTGGCCTAATGTTAACAACCTACAATTGCACACACTTTACCTATTGTATCCTCAATTAAAAAGCATTATAGCAATGAAATCTTATCACTCAGTGCCGTCAAAGTGAAAATAGACACTCCGACCGAGGTGAGCTGCATGAAAGAAAATATTTTACACCCAACCCAGGTGAACAACCAGGTTTCCGAATAGTAGCGCATGGCTTCCACTGGGACACAGGCTAGCAAGAGCAGCGTATCACTGACTGCGAGGCTCGCAATGAAGACGTTTGGCAGTCTACTCCCCTTCTACGGGAAGTAGACTTGGGGGTGCTAAAATATGAAATGAAAAAATATTTATAACTTTATAATAACCCAACGGGGATTGAATAGTATTGATTTGTATAATTGTATAATAGCTGAGGCTAATGCTTGGATTGGTGACCCAGAGGCTCTTGCGACCGCTACATTAGGTACAGAATTAGGTAGTTATGTCGTTGTCCGGTCCGTGTTTTTACTTTCACTTACCTGTTCCCAGTCTTGTCATTGTATTATCGTTTTCACCTGTTCCTCATGTGTCTGATTGCAGTTAGCTGCATTCGTGTTAATTCCTGATTGTTTCTCGTTATATCTGATGTAGTTAGCTGTTCGTTTCCCATGTTCATTTCCTGATTGTCTCGTTGTTGTATTATCATTTTCACTTAATTCCTCATGTGTCTTCTTGCAGTCAGCTGCATTCATGTTTATTCCTGATTGTTTCTTGTTATGTCTAAATGTATTTAAGCTGTGTGTTAGTGCCACCCCTGTCCTTCTCATCACTTCTGCATTGGTGATTCTGTCTCGCCATGAGATCTTCAAGATGGTCCTGAGGCATCGTTGGTGGAAGACATCCAACATGTTGGTGATGCTGGCTGTCTTCATCCACGTCTCGCAGGCGTAGGTCGCTGTTGGAATGACCACTGACATATAGAGGCGTAGCTTGATGGCCGTAGTGATGGCATTGGACGACCATATGTTGCGGAGCCGTTGGAACACTCCTGCAGCTTTGCCAATTCTTGTTCGCACGTCCTTCTCTACGTTTCTTGTGCTCGAGATGTTGCTGCCGAGGTACATGAAGTTCGTCGACGTACTCGATATCATGCTCGCCTAGAGAGAGTGGTGGGTGATGTTGGTCCTGCCCGATGATCATGGCCTTGGTCTTCTTAATAGGGATGTATTTATGATATCTAACATGGGCTGGCCTAGCACAGGCAAAAGCTCTTTAATAAGCTTTGTTGGTATGGGGTCTAACAGACATGTAGATCAAATCAAATGATGTAGATGATTTGGAGGACATAACCAGTTGACTAAATTTGTCCAGATCCAAGGGAGTGAAAAACTCAAGGGTCTCTACGCAACCCTGCTCCTGATAGCCCTGTGCCATCTCAGGAGTTGGAGTGCTAGATATTGGAGTCATTTTCATAATTTGTTCTCTGATTGTCTCAATCTTATCAGTAAACGAGTTAATGAAGTAATTAGAATTATAGTTATAAGGATAACTGATGCAATCTGAAGACACATTTTTTGTCAGTTTAGCTACCGTGTTAAATAGAAATCTTGGGTTGTTTTTCTATGTATTCTATGAGGCTGTCCTTCCAAGCAGAACGAAAAACCTCTAAATTGGTAGAGCACCATCTGCGTTCTAATTTCCGGGAAACTTGTTTAAGGGCACGGGGTTTGGTCAGTAAACCAGGGTGCAAGTTTCTTCTGACTGCATTTTTTCCTCTTGGGGGGTGCGACAGCATCGAGTGTATTCCATAAAATATTATTTACCGCATCTGTTTGATGATCAATTGACAAAAAGCTATTTGGGTCCTGACTTGATACTAACGATTCGGGAAGTATGTTTATACATTTTAAAGCCATCAATGAATTTATAGAGGATTGCACTTTATCTTTTGACCGTCCAGAAAGCATTTTAAGCGATTCAAAAGAGGAGAATCCCCACATTTAGGTGTGAAACTAAATTTTGTCGCAAAAATCACAGCAATATCACAGCAATCCCCTCTACCGGACAGACGCGGCGCTTGACAGCTAGCATAACCATCGGGAGATGCCTTATGAAGTGCACTGTATTCGTCAGGCCTAAACCAGGTTTCAGTGAAACTAATCAGGTCAAAACTATGGTCCGTGATTGGTTCGTTCACAAGAACCGATGTGCTTTGCATCTCCTCAAATTAATAAAATAGTGTTGAATTTTTTTAACGTGTATTTAGGAGCTGAACTGAGGCACAAATCAAGATTAAGCATAAAAACATAATTTCCAGTGGTGAGTATCTAGGCATACTGCCTTACAACGGCAAAGTGCAGTAACAAAAATAATTGCCTTCCAATAATGGTGTACTAGTTTGTCATGGTAAAGTCTTGTTTTTTGCAAATCAATTCTAACTTCTATCCTGAAAATCTCAAACTGTGCATAACATGTAGCTACTGCACTTTGCCTTTGTAGGGCAGCATAGGCCTATAGGGTATTGGAGTATATAGGCCAGGGGTCGGCAACCTGCGGCTCCGGAGCCGCATGCGGCTCTTTCAGCCTTATGTTGCGGCTCCGAGTGGTTTGGGAAAATAAATAAAAGGTATCCAATCGGGCGCAAAATTGGGCGCAAACTTTTTTGGGCGTAGCACCCCCCTGTCGACAGAAAATGCGGCTCCCAGTGTTTTCTTTTCCGTGGAAACCGGGTCCAAATGGCTCTTTGAGTGTTACGGGTTGCCGACCCCTGATATAGGCCAATACTATTTTGTACATGTAGCCTACTGTGAAATAGCCTAATCTCAACCTTTTAAAATTGTAGCATACAGAAAAAAGGCATATGTCCAGTTTCCTGGTGGAGGGCCAGCAACCGGACCCCTTCACTCCGGCAGAGGAGCTGGGACGAGATAGAGGGGGGCACGTCACTGTAAATTTAATTTACAGTGACAGATAATGCAATGTTTTTGAGGGACCCTCCACTCAGAGATGTGAGTATATTGCACTTAATATAATAGGACCTTCACTTTGTCTTAATGTGCTGAAATACAGTGTGAATGTGGGTAGTATTCAAACCATGCAGTTATGCATTGCAGGAGACAGAGACTCAAGATGAGGAGACCCTCACAACCTCAGATTGTGGAGGTAAACCATTGCACAGAAAATGCTTCACTAATTGCTCTTGGTGATGTAGCCTAATGTGGTTCTAAAAGACTGATTTGGTTATAGGATCGAGACCCAGGCCCATCCACGAGAAGGCCAAGCTCCAGTCTTGGGGACAAACAAGTGAGTAGCCTATAACCAATGTGCAAATATACTTTATGCCTCATGTTTTGCAGCAACGCTCATACATGTGACCTTATGCCTTACAGGGGGAAGACATTCAAAAGGTATATAAGAGATATCTACTCCAAGAGATTGAGGCACGCCAGCAGGAAATGGAGTATAGAAAATTGAAGATGAGGAAATTGGAGCTGGAAATAAGGAAGTTGGAGAAGGATGTAAGAGTGTTAGGCTTTTGGGAAGTACACTATATGGCCAAAAGTCATTGGACACCCCTACTAATTATTGAGTTCAGTGTTTCAGCCACACCCATTGCCAACAGGTGCATAACACAACAGACCTCACTTAGAATACTGTGTTCAGTTCTGGGCACTGCACTACAAGAAAGATATAGAAGCTCTTGAAAAAGTCCTAAGAAGGGCAACTAAACTGATACCTGGTATGAAAGGTAAAAGTTATGATGATAGACTATCTATTTAAACTTAGCAAACGGAGACTTAGGGGGGATTTGATTGAGGATTTTAAATTCCTAAAAGGGATTAACAAAGTAAAATACCAAAGATTTTTTAAGATAAGTGGGGTCAGCAGAACAAGAGGCCACAGGTGGAAATTAGTTAAAGGCAAATTCCGCACAGATATTAGGAAGTTTTTCTTTACACAGAGAGTTGTCAATTCCTGGAACAGCTTGCCAGGTTGAGTAGTAGAGGCAGAAACGCTTGGGCTATTCAAGTCCAGGCTAGATGTAGTACTAGATACTCTTTAGATTAGGACATGACGAGCCTAGATGGGCCGAACGGCCTGTTCTCGTCATTATGTATTCTTATGTTCTTATAAAATCCAGCACATAGCCATACAATCTCCACAGACAAACGTTTAGAATTCCGAATGGTTCGTAAAGAGCTCACTGACTTTAAACGCGACACTGTCATAGTATGCCACCTTTGCCACAAGTCAGTTTGTGAAATTTCTGCCCTACTAGATGTGCCCCGCTCAACTGTAAGTGCTATTATTGTGAAGTGGAAGCACCTAGGAACAACAACAGCTCGGCCACGAAGTGGTAGACCACGCAAACTCACAGAGCGGGGCCGACGAGTGCTGAAGCACATAGCGAGTAAAAATCGCCTATCATCTGCTGTATCACTCACTAGAGTACCAAACTGCCTCTGGAAGCACCATCAGCACAAGAACTGTGCATCGGGAGCTTCATGGAATGGATTTCCATGGCCGAGCAGCTGCACACAAGCCTCACATCACCATGCGCAATGCCAAGCGTCGGCTGGAGTGGTGTAAAGTACGTCGCAACTGGACTCTGGAGCAGTGGAAACATGTTCTTTGGAGTGATGAATCACGCTTCACTATCTGGCAGTCTGATGGACGAGTCTGGGTTTGGCGGATGCCAGGAGAACGCTACCTACTGTAAAGTTTGGTGGAGGAGGGATAATGGTCTAGGGCTGTTTCACAGGGGTTGGGATAGGTGAAGGGTATTCTTAATGTTACAGGATACGAAGACATCTTAGCCAATTGGGTGCTTCCAACTTTGTGGCAACAGTTTAGGGAAGGCCCTTTGCTGTTCCAGCATGACTGTGCCCCTGTGCACAAAGCGAGGTCCATAAAGACATGGTTAGACAAGTTTGGTGTGGAGGAACTCGATTGGCCTGCACAGAGCCCTGACCTCAACCCCATTGAACACCTTTTGGAGGAATTAGAACGCCGATTGCGAGCCACGCCTTCTTGTGCCTGACCTCACAGATGGAATGGGCACAAATTCCCACAGACACGCTCCAAAATCTTGTGGAAAGCCTTCCTAGAAGAGTGGCAGCTGTCATAGCCGCAAAGGGGGGTCCGACTCCATATTAATGATTATGGTTTTAGAATGGGATGTCCAACAAGGTGTGATGTTATATAGGTGTGATGGTCAGGTGTCCACTGACTTTTGGCCATATAGTGTAATTCAGTCCAATGTTCTGCAATTCAAGAGTTTTAATTCTCAAATATATGTTCTTTTACAGGAAAAACAATAAAATGTCGTATTCCCCATATGCCAGACACGGTATCTCAACTTTCGCAGGAGGTACAGCTGCATAATTTCACATACTGCTTCTTAAATGTGATAACTGGTAATTGTCAGAGGCCTTTTTTTGACATATTTTGTCATTTTCATTTTATGTGGCATTTTATTTATAGAAATAGGCCAAAAATGCATTCTTCCAACATATGTATATAGTGGGGTTTTTTTATAACTAATTTAAAAAACAATATTCTGACAAATGGCTCTGACAATTACCAACCATTGATTTATTTATCACATTACCTTTATCACATATTTAATGAGTACCTCATTTACATATTTTAATAAAAAGAAATTCAGTCATAATACAAAGATATCTTGTATTTGTGTGTATATTCAACTGGTCAAATTTCATTCTGATAGGAGGAAAGGATATTTTTGTTCCTATTCACCTGTGGTACCTCCCCTTAACAAGACAAAACAAGAAGTGGAAGATAAAAAAGAACTTATTGGAAGTGATTAATCACAATTAGATCACGCTGAAATCATTTCTGTGGTCCAAATGCATGTGATTGAGCGGCGGCATCTCTTCCATGGGTTCCAGTGGGGGGTCCCTCTCCCTTCTCAGTTTGGTCACATTGTGCAGCACCGCACAGGCAACAATGTTGCATGCTCTGTCTGGATCCACCCTGAGATGACGCAGACAGTTAAAGCGGGACTTTATCTGCCCAAATGCCATCTCAATGCGGCCTCTGGTAGAGGATTGTGCCCTGTTGTAATTCATCTGTGGCACAGTAGTTGGGTCTGGGTAGGGTGTCATGAGATATGGTTGGCAGGCATATCCCCTGTCCCCAAGCAGCATCCCAGATATTTCCCCTATAGGGCATAGAATGTTAGATAATTCAAATGGGCTATAGGCATCCCGTGGTCATTCTTTATAAAAGTTCAGGCCACTTCGCCTACCCTAGATACTTCTTTTATATATAAATATATTTTAAATATCATATTCATTATGAAAGTGGCTTCTGTAGCCTACAAAAGGTGGATTTTAGTTACACCTGAAGCATACCTTGCGCAAGCCTCTGGGCAACTGTGGACGTTCTAAAGATGTGCGAGTCATGGGCCGAGCCAGGCCATTTGGCCACTATGTTGGTCAGGACGCAATCAGAGTTGCAGATCATCTATAGAAATTGTGAAATAATTACCATGTAGCCAGATAGCTGTGGTACAATTAACAGTGCAAAAAGTTATCGGTCTTGTGCATGCATAGGCTAAAGGTTAGTGCGTAGGCTATTTGGTTATGCTGACAGTGCGTGTATGGTAGCCTGAACCCATTTGGCTACCTGTACATTGATGCTGTGGAAATATTTCAGATTGATATAATCTCCCTCGAGAGGTCCTGGCGGTGAATTTATTTTGGGTGCAGTCCACAGCACCAATAACGTTTGGGAACCCTAATATGAAAAACAAACTATTAAATAGATTACCTGCAATTCGGTAAAAACCTTGCTTGATGTGAAGTACCCCTTGGTGGCCAGGAAATGTAATAAAGACATTTAGAAGTCTTTTCAGGGCAAGGCACACTTTACGCACAGCGCGGCACACAGTGGCTTTGCTGAGGTTCTCGGCATCCCCTACAGTGTACAGAAAGGTGCCACTTGCCAAAAAACGCAACTCAATGCACACCATTTGCACTACACTAATCGACTGGCTGCGATGCGTGTTGTTTGCAACTTCAGCCTCGAGCAAATCGCAAATATAGATTATTCCCTGCCGGGAAAATCTATAGCGTTCGTACAGGTGCTCTTCTGAGAAACTGAGTGGATCAACTCTATCTCAGAACACCCTCTCTGCTCTAAAAGCTCTTCTAATTATTTGTGTCCCCTCATCTACGGATTGTCTAAGAACGGACACGACATGATCAAAACAGACCCAGTCAAAACACATTCGTTTTTATACTGTTTCAGAATGGCTTTTTTAACATATAATGCACATAAAAACCAAACAAAAACATGAATTGTACATGGTTTAATAATATTATGACATAAAAATGATTTTTTTATTTGAACATAAACTGCAAATAAGTTAAAAAAACTTGAATTGTAAATGTTTTAATAATATGCCAACGCAAAATAATTACTTGACAAAAAAGTATGGAACGTCTTCCTCTGTATCACTGTAACACCGGCTGGATATTTGCGAATAAGTCCAGCTTGAACCACGGTAAGCCTGCTCCCGACCAGGCTAGCCCGAAAGCATATGTTGCCGTAGTAACTTAACTGGCATCTAGTCAAACTTGCTTCGTGAAACCGAGTTATCCGAGAGCTTATCCAGACTTGCAGAAATAAACCATGCTTACAGCTTAATCGCGCTTTGTGAAATACCCCCCTGGCTAGGTTGTGAAGGCAAAGAGCAAAACATAAACAAACATATACTAGCCTATATACTATATACTATATACTATATAAGATATAAGAAAACTGTTCATGATAGTGGGTGCTGCAGCACCCTCACTCACCTGCGCGTATGTTTGGCACTGGCTGCATGCTCTTGGCAGTTAAAAACACTTTAATGAGAGCAGTGGTGGACAAAGTAAAAGTGCTTTTACTTTACTTTAACTTATTACTGTACTTAAGTACATTTTCAAGTATCTGTGCTTACTTAACCACAAATATTCCAACCCAACATGGGAAGCAACGTAGGATGTTTTACTATTACTTGAGTAATATTTTATCAGGGTATCTGTACTTTTACTCAAGTAAAGGGTTTGTGTACTTTGTCCACCACTGACTGAGAGTGACATTCCCCAAAACACCAGCCAGAATGGTCACGCTGTAGACCGTCAGCATAGGGTAGCTGTGGAGGACGTCGGTCTCGGCCACGTGGGAGTGGCATGGTTGCCTGTCTTGTTTCATGTGGTAGAGGCCTTTGGAGCAGTGAGACTTTCCGGGGGCAGGTTTGGCACTCTCACAGGGTGTGAGAGTGAACTGTCTCCCGGAAGGGAGCTCCAAAGGCCATAATTGGTTTAATTATTTAATTGGTGTCAATCAGTCAATTGATAGGAAAGTAAATTGGCTGATTGGGTGTCTGGGTGAGAATGTGAGTTGAGTGATTGGGTGATTGCCTCACGAGTCCCACCTGAGCCAGGCAGAAACGAGTGGGGAATCAGTCAGTCTTGTCTTGAAGTGTGTGTGAGTGCGCGTGCACTTATGTTGGATGTTTAATGTTTGTGGAGTTTTGTGTGCGTTTGTCGAAAGTGACTGAGTAGAGTGCTTTCTGTGTGAGTGGGGAAGAGGGAGAGGGGGTGCACTAAGAGTGTCCGCCTCTCTCCCTTGGTGTGATTATGGAGGAGCGAGAGGGTGCCCTGGAAGAGGGTCCGCCTCTCGCCCTCGGTTTTAGTAAAAGAGAGCTCGCACTCGACAGTGGAGAGTGTTTCTGAGCAACAGCCCAAGAACTCACTGAAAGAGTGGAGTGTCTTGGGGCTGGTTGAACAGAACTCTCACTGTGGGGAGTGGCGAGTGTCTCTGGATGAATGAGTAAGAGAACTCGAACTGAAAAGTTTGAGTGTCTCAGTATGAATGGGTGGGAAGCACTTGAAAGGTCACTGGATATGTGTGTGCCTGAGGAGGTTCCAGGGGAACTCCGGAGGAAGAGGCACGGTGTCCCATAAGTTTGGTTATTTTAACTTGTTATTTTAGTTTGTTGTTTTTACCCGAAATCTTCGCGGCGAGTAGGGTGAAGATTTTGTGTCTGTGTTTGTGTTGGTCTTTGTTATATGTTAACCTGCTACTCCCACTGTCTCTCTCCCATGTCTGGGGGGAGAGACAGAAAAACAAATAAATAAAATCCGGTCCGTAGACCGACAAACTCCACTCCGTGTCTCCTGGCTGCTCTGTTCCCGTTCAGGGTTTGTCACGTGGCGTGTGACAGTAGCCTACAAAATAATGGATGGCAATTTGTTCTTCCACAGACCCATTGTCGTCTTTGGTTCTGAAATTCCCTGCGACACTGTTCCCCACACCTGCCTGACTGCTCCAAGTTAAGTGCAGTTAAATTAGTCCACGTAGTTATTCCCAATATAGACCGGCTTTGATATACTAGTTTTCATGTTGAAAAACAGATCGTCGCTTACTGCTGTGCAGCGAACTCATCCTTTCAAAAAATAAGGGGAGGGGGGGGTAACTTTAAATGTATTTATTTTTCTTAAATGTAATGGTTCCTGCTCACCGCCGGCAGTATTGTACTTTTGTGTTCCCTAACTGTTTCATTATTTTATTGGTTAACTGCTTAATTTTCGTTCTCTGTGGCTCAGTAGGTAGAGCATGGCGTTGGCAGTGCTGAGGTTGTGGGTTTGATTCCCACTGGGACCACATATACTGAAAAATGTATGCGTTGGATAAAAGCATCTGCTAAATGGCATATTATATATAATTGTCTTGAGTGTTTTCACCTGTGCCTTGTCTCCCTGTCATTATTTAAGCCGCCTGTTTTTCTGTTTTGTGCTCTGTCTTAAATGGTCTTCTCTGTGTTTGATAGTCAGTGTTACAACCCCCCGGACTACTCGTGTTTGGTTTGTGTAAGTGTTTTATTATTTTATTCTCATGTTTGTTTCCTCTCCTTGTGAGTTTCGTTCTTGTTAGTTCCGTCTTGTTGAATAAATATTCAGTTTATTTGGTGAACTGCCGCCAACATGTTCACGCCTCATTTCATGCTTTGAAACTGCTTGACCATTGTTTGTCTTTAATGGTCCGTGTGATTTTTCTCCAATAGACTATTGTAGGGAATATCGTTTTGTATTGCTTTCCTATTATGCTTTATGTTATCATTGTAATCAAATGTTACACTTTATTTGAAGTTTCATATTACATTTGTACAGTACTATATCCTGATTACGATGCATAATTCAAATTAATTAATAACAATAATTCAAATAATAACAATACATTTGTTTCCATGCTTACTGATTATAATGGTTATAATGCGTGTTCCTCTTACAGATGTAGTTTGACTCTGGGATTAATAGCTTTAAAACATTTCCACTGTTTTATGATCATTGTAATTAAGTTCAGCAATAGTGGCCCATTTCAATCAGTGCTTGTACATAGGGAAATTAATCAGTAAGTGTTCTGATATGAAGACTACAGCAACACCAATGATATAAATCATTCTGATGAGCTTTTTTTTGGGCCACAGGGGCTTAAATATATGTGCATCACCATTTAACAGTATGAAATGACCTGTCAAGATACAAGCAGCACCACAAACATACACACAAACACGCACACATGCACACAAACACACACACAAACGTACATACAAACATGCATGCATGCACACAAATACTCACAGAAGCGCACACACACACACACACATGCAAATACACACAGACACCTACACACATATGTTTTTGCCCATGTCTTATTTACATGTCTACACTCTGCTGCCATGGGGTGGAAACGCTAGATAAAAGACAGCTGACAGACATCCTTTTAGGAGGCAGATTCACATGGGAATATAGTTTGTTTAATTTATTTACAAATATATATCACATTGTCTGAATTGTATGCATTCTTTATTCTGTACTTTGACACTAACATAGTTACGAACTTCAAAATAAATCTAAAATAGTTTTCATACATTTCCACCAATGTTGGTTCATTCAACATACTGACTACTTTGGCCAAAGTATTTACATTATCAAATGAAAACATTATCCTATGTATCACCATGTCCTTTTTCTTAGTTTTTTGGGAATAAACGATACTCCAATTTTCACATATTTTTCAAGTAAAGACATTGTGTTACTCTCCAGGCTAAAACTGCAACAACAGGACAAAAAAAACTGATATTACATTAAGTAGTTAATATTGTAAAAAGATAAATTATGATATTTGATTATCTCATAGTTTTATAAAGCAGACATGCTGAGCCAAGCAGTGTAGAAATATACGACAGCAGTGATCACACAGCAAGCTCCTGAGACTAACAATCTCTTCCCAGCCTTTGCATACCGCGTCGCTAAGGCAGCGTGTGCTGAGAAATGACATCATCAGGAACCTCTCAACGCCAAAATATGAACATTAGCTTTAGAGTGGAACACAGTATCCGTTACTGTGAGCAAGTGCTGTCCAGGAGTGAACCCAGAAAGGTTAATTTTCAAAACACTGACCAGGTGACAGCAGCCAGGGGTGATCTAGATGGCCAATGTTATGATCTAGATGGCAAAGCTATGATTGTTCTTACCTTCTATTAATGCACATCTTGTAAGTCGCTCTGGATAAGAGCGTCTGCTAAATGCTTAAAATGTAAAATGTAAATGCAATGTCCACTTTCCACAGAAATCAAGCCTTCACCTCTGAGCTGAATGGGGGATCGGAGGCTTGGAGGGCTGGGGAATAAGACTCTCAATGGGACCTGTCTCTGGGTGGCCAGGAGGGCATTCCACAGCCTGTCTCCTGGGGCAGAGAGGGGGGGCTGCAGCAAGCACGAGGAAATGGGAGGCGATTCTCATACACCAGTTCTGTGAGAGATAGGGAAACAGGAAGTCCTTACATCACTGGCAATTACGACGCAGTAAAAATGTTCTGAGGTAGGATAAGATTAGAGTTGCAAAATTACGGAGCGGATGCTGATTTATGGGCTTTTGCTGTGGTCCACGAGATAACAGCTCTACGCTATTGAATGTAGAGTCAAGCATGCAAGGCTTTAGGGCTGGACGCTTACCCAAGTCCGACCTCCTTGTGGAGACCAGCCTCTGAGCCGAGACAGAGGAGTTTGAGGTGGTGCTGGAGGAGTTGGAGTTGTCAGACCTGGCTGATTTCACAGACGGTGTGTGGACCAGGTGGTTCGGCCTGGACTTCACACCAACTGTTGCGGTCTGGCTCCAGTCTGGACAACAAGAGAGAGGATTCTAACATTCTTCACAATTTCTTTGCTCAATCACCCAGATAAACCATTATTTTGTTTTCCCCTCTTCATGTCAGCATTCAATCGACAGAATAATCGATTCATGACAACAATGATAGATAGATGAACTGATTTACAACAACAACTATATGACAAGATCCATATTCTTGTCTTGCTCAAACATGCCTGCTTGGCCATTCTTCAGAGATTCAGATTTTACATTAACTTTCAGCAGCTTTTAGCTGCAACCAAGCACTCTGTAAGGTCTGTAAATAATAATCTCAAAAATGCACATCATTTGGGTGTGTGCATGTTGAGGAAAGTGGGGGGAAGAACGTTCTGCATGTCCTCAGACAGGCGGAAGGGCGGCGCTACCTGAATGCTCTTTGAGTCTGAATTGGCCACAACACAGGTGGGCCCTCCACTGCTTGCGCACATTC
The DNA here is from genome assembly GCA_029706075.1 of Aldrovandia affinis. Classification (NCBI taxonomy): domain Eukaryota; kingdom Metazoa; phylum Chordata; class Actinopteri; order Notacanthiformes; family Halosauridae; genus Aldrovandia; species Aldrovandia affinis. Next base: position 3,101,676 of record JAINUG010000106.1, on the reverse strand, counting down.
TCCTTCATCAGACAGTGGAACACAAAGATGAAGAACCCTGAAATGCAAGGGGCGCCTCTGTCAACACTAAAGCCACCTCGTTCCAAGCAGCAGGGCGGCATTGTGCTGCGATGGTCATGGAACAATGCTTGTAACCAGAATTTTGCAGGTGAGGCAGTGCTGTTGTACCCTTGAACAAGGTGGTTCACCCTTTAAAGGGGTGTGTAATAGGGGTGTGTATCTTTCACTCTCAGACAATTCGATATGCATCTAGATACATCGTCTACAATACAATACAAAAAATACAATACAGTACAAATATAAATATATACAATGGGGGAAATAAGTATTGAACACATCAACATTTTGTCCAGTAAATGTATTTCCTATGAGCCTATTCAAGGAAATTTGCACCAGACTTGCACCAGACTTTGGTATTAACTCAAAAAATCCAGACAAAAAATCTAAACATTAAAGTCCATTTGTAAATAAAGTTATGTGTAATAAAGTGGAATGAAACAGGAAAAAAGTATTGAACACACTAAGAAAAAGCAGTACACCACAGCAAGGAAAGGCAAGGAACCAGCTGAAAACCATAACTAATTAGGAGGCAATCTGCCAATCTGTGCTAATTAATGTCAGCTGGGTTAGAATATATTGATGGGCTATAAATGGTTTTTTTGTTACCATGGTGCCACACAAGAAACATCTAATGATGGGTAAAAGCAAAGAGCTCTCTCAAGCAGTGGCGTAGCGTGGGTTGCCAGCACCCGGTGCGAGCCACGTAAATGGCGCATTTATTTCGCGCGGGGGGTGCTATGTGAAAAAATAATTGCGTTTTCTTAAATTTGGCGCCCCTCAAAATCTTGCGCCTGGTGCGACCGCACCACTTGCACCCCCCACGCTACGCCTCTGCTCTCAAGACCTTCGCAACCAGATTGTTGCAAAACATGAAAATGGAATTGGCTACAGACGTATTTCACAACTTCTGAATCTTCCAGTAAGCACCATTGGGGGCATTATCCGTAAATGGAAGCAACATCACTCCACCATCAACCGGCCACGCACAGGAGCTCCTCGCAAGATTTCTGATCAGGGAGTCAGAAGGATACTCAGAAGAGTAGCCAAAGAGCCAAGGACCACTAGGAAAGAGGTCCAGAAAGACTTGGAGGCAGCAGGTACAACTGTGACAGAAAGGACAGTAGGCAATGCACTCCACCGCCATGGCCTCTGTGCACTCCCAGCCCACAAGACTCCACTACTGAAAAAAAGACATGTTGAAGCTCGTTTAAAGTTTGCCAAACAACATTTGGACAAGCCAGTGAACTACTGGGAGCATGTACTCTGGTCAGATGAGACCAAAATTGAACTTTTTGGCTGTCACACAACACACCATGTTTGGAGGAGAAATGGCACTGCACATCACCCGAATAACACTATACCAACAGTGAAGTTTGGAGGTGGAAGTATCATGATGTGGGGCTGTTTCTCCTCTCGTGGTACTGGCAGACTTAATATCATTGAAGGAACAATGAATGGAGCCATGTACAGAGAGATTCTTGAGATGAACCTGCTGCCATCCACCAGGATGCTGAGGATGAGACGTGGGTGGACCTTCCAGCAGGACAACGATCGAAAGCATACAGTAAAGGAAACTCGCAAATTGGTTCTGAAACCAAAAGAAAATCAACTTGTTGGAATGGCCCAGTCAATCACCTGACTTAAACCCAATTGAACATTTGTGGAAGCATCTGAAGATCCAGATTCACAAGAGGGCCCCCCGCAATCTTCAAGATTTAAAGACAATCTGTGTAGAGCAGGGGTGTCAAACTCATTCCATCGTGGGCCGAGTGTATGCAGGTTTTTGTTGCAACCAGTGCACTACACCATGTGATTTCACTAATTAGCTTCCTTCTTCAACCAAGGGAGGGACCTAATTGAAATCACCTGGTGTTGTGCACTGGTTGCAACAAAAACCTGCACACACTCGGCCCACGATGGAATGAGTTTGACACCCCTGGTGTAGAGGAATGGGCCAAAATCACACCTGAATACTGCGGGCAATTAGTTACTTCATACAGAAAGCGCCTTGAAGCTGTCATTACAAACAAAGGCTTCTCCACTAAGTATTGAATTAATTTCAATTAGTGTGTTCAATACTTTTTTCCTATGTCATTCCACTTTATTACACATAACTTTATTTACATATGGACTTTAATGTTTACATGTTTTGGCTAGATTTCTTGAGTTAATACCAAAGTCTGGTGCAAATTTCACTTGAATGGCCTCATTGGAAATACACTTACTGGGAAAAATGTTGATGTGTTCAATACTTATTTCCCCCCATTGTATATATATATATATATATATATATACACTACCGGTCAAAAGTTTTAGAACACCCCCATTTTCCAGTTTTCAACCTGAAATGGTACAAAGGTAAGTGGTAAGCTGCCAGAGGTTAAAAGTTTAGGTTACCAAAAACTGAAAATAATGTAAATTTCTGAGTTATAAAAAAAGGCCCTTTTCAGGGAATGGGTTAACGTGGGTTAACAGTCACTCTGTGCAAGTCGCCGACTCTGCATCCAGCAAAAGAGCCCCAGACCATCACGCTTCCTCCTCCATGTTTGACAGTTTGTGTCACACACTGAGGAACCATCCTTTCGCCTACTCAACAGCCTACAAAAACCTTTAAAAATTTCAAGATTTCACATTTTAATTCATTGGTCCATAAGACCTTCTTCCAGTCTTCAGTAGTCCACTGGCGGTGCTTCATGGCCCAGGCAAGCCTCTTTTTCTTATTTTGCCATCTTAGCAATGGCTTTCTTACTGCCACTCGACCTGTCAAACCTGTAGCTCGACATCTTCTCTTCACAGTTGAAACTGAGACTTCCTTACTTCGACCAGTGTTAAGCTGTCCTTGAAGCTGTTGTCCTGTGAGCCGCCTATAACGCAAGCTGTTGACTCTCAGAAACTTGTCTTCTGAGTTTCCTCCAGTTTCCAAGTGCCTTTTGATGGTGTAGGAAACTACTCACTGCCAAAAAATTTACATTATTTTTTAGTTATTGGCAACCTAAACCTTTTTTTTTTTTTTTTTTTTTTCTATACCTCTGGCAGTTTACCACTTACCTTTGTACCGTTTCAGGTTATTCACTGGACTTGAACTGCTTACATTTCAGTAAAAACTGGAAAATGGGTGTGTTCTAAAACTTTTGACCGGTATGGTATATATATACAAGCAGACATACATGATAATTGACTGTGTCTATAGTCGGTCATAAATGTTTATATGATAAATATGCATATGAGATAGGTATGAAATGCAGTAGGTGAGATGCACGGGAACCTTTATTTGAACCTGAGCTTTTCTGGCTGACAGCATATCTGAGAGAAGTGCATTTCACAGGTCCCCGTTGAATCAGGTCCCTGTGTGGGGCCTCTACCTCACCTTGCAGGCTGTTGAGTATTGAGAAGAGGTAGACCAGTGTCAGCCTGGCGGGCCCCCAGGCAAAGAAGATCAGCATCCAGGTGAGGCCCAGCAGGAAAGTGAGGCTGGCCACGCCCCGCAGGTCGTGCAGGAGACCACTGCGGCCGCCCCCGGGCTTGTTAGCTCGCACCCTGCGGATCTGAACCAGCACCACCATGAAAACGGCCACATTGCAGAGCAGCACCAGGATGATGTAGGCCACCACTGACACATAGAACACCACGTCGTCCTGCAGCCAGCAGCTGGGAGAGAGACAGAGAGAGAGTGAGAGAGATTATATATTTCAGAATTTTAGCAATGATGGAGACCATGTTGTCCCAAAAGTCCAATACCACTCAAAGTAAAAAGAAATGATGATGATGGACAAACATAAAATACTTGAAATTAGGTAGTGATATGATTTAAATTTTACCCAGACAGCAGTCTGGCGTTAGGTAAAATCCAGACTGTGCCTGGAGTCATTACGGATTGTCGGAATAAAATATGGACATTATCAATTAATCAATCAATTATCAATTAAACAACATTATCAGTGGTTACACTGCTGTGTTCTGAATGTTAAGGAAAGTTATATAACTTGACCCATAGGGTGTGTACTTTAGTCCTAAATAATGTTTTTCCACTAAACACAGAGGTAGGTAGGAAAATGAAAATGACATTCAGGAGGCATTCAGCTCTGAGAGAGACTGAGAGACGTCAAACAAAGACAAGACTGAACTTTGAATTGACAAAGATTGGCAATCAAAGGACAGCATCTGTCTCCACTTTCCACTTCATATGTGCAAAAAAATTCACACGTTATTAACAGTAAATTAGCAATCTTCTGTGGCATGACTCACAACAGCTCTGTGTCATCCAGAGGCTCCAGCGATGTGCCATTGACAGCGCTGCCGTAGGCATCCCTCTTCACTGCCAGAATGAGGCTGACTATCACCAGAGGGATCCCTTTAGAGAGAAGGAGAATGAAAGAAAGAGAGAAAGAAAGAAAGAAAGAAAGAAAGAAAGAAAAGCAACTCCCTTGACCAAAAGTGGACTGAGTGATTTTTGACTCTCTACAGTTATTATGTGCCTAAAATGATAATCATCATCATCATCACTATAGTTATCGTCATCATCATCATAATTGTCTCCAAATCTACGGCTCCTCACCCCAGCCCAGCACACAGAACTTGAGGATATAGGAGGGCACGTAGACGTTGAAGACCTTGACCAGGGCGAAGTACATGTGCACGGCCTCCAGGCCCATCCAGGTGAAGGACGCCAACAGGAAGTAGTGGAGCAAGGCAGCCACGGAGATGCAGAGGCCATCGCTGCCGAACGAGGCAAGCCAGGAGTCAACCAGAAACACTAGGTTCAGGCCGAGCAGCGCCAGCGACAGGTTGATCAGGATCTTGGAGGGGTAGTCTCTGCGCAGTTTCCTGTGAGGGAAGACGGGCAGAGAGGAGAGGGGTCAGAAAGACAAGAGGCAAGAAGAAGAGGGAAGAGGAACTTCCACACCGGAGGTTATTTAGGGTAGTCTAATTTTGTGATTTATGTTTTTGTTTGTTTGTTTGTTTTTGTAGGCAGACAAAGATAAAAACACACGAGAGAGTAAGAATGGGGAATGTTCTGGAAAGAAATTGGGGGGGAGAAAATAATAAAGTGAAAATGTGAACGCAGTCAAAGATGGTGAAGAAAATAAGGAAATGGGAGGCGTATGTATTTCAATCAAAAAGAATGAATAGAGAGACCATACAAATTGGAAAAATATGGATTCACATACATGGAATTTTATAAATGACTGTTATTAGTTTGAGACCAAAGGAAAACTGTTAGAAGCAGGGAGTATTGCGGTAACACCGTCAACTCAAATGAATTGCTCTGAACAGGATAAGAGCCTGGGGCACATGATGCTGCAGGTGTTTGTGTATGGTCTCCCTTGTGCTGTGACACTCACTCAAAGGCCATGTACGTCAGCAGACTGACGCCCAGGAATACGGAAGAGATGCCACAGCCCAGGTAAGAGATGACGGTCAGAATCTCCTTGTCTTTCTCACTCACCGGAGCCCTTGACAGATCCTGAGCAGGGGACAGTGCAGGCTGAATATGCCTGCCAGACCTTAATACCACATGCTTATTTTCATTACGTTTGTCATTCACATTCGTCTTGGTTCAGTTAACGAATGGCCTTTCAGAAGCAAGCCTCCTACCACGAGCACGCCAAAGTGAGTCAGGTGGTCGCACACGCAGGTGGTCTGGTCGGCGCTGGTGTTGTGCTTCGAGCAGCCGCTGGAGTCCCATCCGCCAAATCCACCTGAGGCGCACAGACAAACCTCCAGCATGCCGTGTGCAATCATCCTGTAACCACCCCCCCACCACCACCACCACTTCATTTATATCCATCTTATGCATATATTCTGTATCAGTACAGGGAGCCCAATCTCTATGTGGAAGGCATAGGTCTAGTCTCTGTTTTTCTAGTAGGTGGCTGGAGCACGGAAGCTGAATGCCGGTGAAGAGAGAACCGTGAGTCAATGATAGAGAAACGCACATGAAAAGTAGCAAATGTCTTTGTAGTGCTGTGTACTGAATGTACTGTGTTTTGCCAAAAGGCCTTTTGTTTAGCTTGTTATTTCGATTTATTGTTTTTAGCCAGAATCAGTGAGGGGGATGGGCAAAGTTTATTTTGTTAATTTGTAGCGGTTCTCTCTCTCTCTCTCTCAAATAAAACCGGTAACGCCATTCCCTGCATCCTGCTGTTCTGTTCCAAACCAGGTTGTGTCGCATGGTGTGTGACAGTCTACATTCAACGGAGAGAAAACTTTACCGTTCTCACTGAAGTTCCAGTAAACGCACTCCACTTCGTCCTTGAGCTGTGGGGAGGGGGGAAGGGAAACACGATCAGGGGTGAAACTCAGCTGCTATCAGCGTATATATCTGTTCATTAGGAATGGTCAGTGTGTCGGCTGTTTCCCGTTCACACGCACGTCGACAGGCCTGCGATGCCGGAGAGTCACGACAACGTGCTGCTCCAAGTCACTGATGGTGGCGTTGGTGACGCTGGCAGACACGACGTAGGTGTTCAGCTCTTTCCCGTTCTGTGTGTCCTGAAAGCAATAAGGACCCGTCTGTGGGACTGCTCAGTCATATGCACTTCATCATGGAATGACCATTGGTTGCAGTGTAGTAGAGCGGTTAGGGAACTGGGCTTGTAACCGAAAGGTTGTAGGCTTGATTCCCAGGTGGAGCACTGCCATTGTACCCCTGAGTAAGGTACTTAGCCTGAATTGCTTCAGTAAATATTCAGCTGTATAAATGGATTGCACATAAAGAAATGTAAAACTGTACGTCGCTCTGGATAAGAGCATCTGCTAAATGTCTGTAATGTAATGGAATATTTGCAGGGTATATGTCACCATTGCTGGAATGTCACTGTGCTATTAGGAGAACGTCCCCCCCCCCCCACAAGTTCACATTATTCATCTAATACATTTGAAGAACAAATAATATTCTGTCTCCACTTTGTCATTCTAAAAAGGTGTGTGAAAAAAATACAAAACATATAAGAATTACAGCAACTCTTGGGGAGGAATGGAATGAAAAAATGTGATACATTTTTTTACCACATTTGACAAGAGCTGAAAGATGTTCCATCTGACGCAAAAGCTCAGGGATGAACGAGGGGTGAAGTGGGCGAGGGGGTCTGGGGGACTCTGTACCTTGAAGAGCTGTGGAACGCCGTAGAAATGGAACTGAATGCGTGGCGGCGTCTTTTGGTGCTGGGGAAACCTGTCCTCCACCTCGGGGGGCAGGGATATGAAAGCCACCGTGTCCTTTAAAGGATCCTCGTTAATGAATATCTACAACGCAAAGGAGACAGCTGCTTACGACCATCTCGCCATCTTTGCTCATGTTTGTGTGACATTTTGATCCTTCCTCCCTGACTGTTGGCCCAGGCTCAGCATCAAAACCCTGGAACCAATTTGTCATTGTGTTCATTCTCTTTAAACATATATATATATTTATTGTATTTTTTTCCCCCAATTTGGAATGCCCACTGGTATTTGTTGCCCCATCCCCTAGAAGTAATGTCCTGCAACAATTCAGGAGAGTGAAGGTCAGCCCTCTGAATGGGCATAGTGCTAGCGGCCCTTTTGAGCAATGCAGTCAGTGTTTTGGAGCAGTGGTTCCCTGGCTTAATCCACTGTGTATTCTGGTTTTCATTCCAACCATAATTGCGACCTCTGAATTGTATCAAGCTGTTAATTGTTCATGCTGTATAGAAGGATGATTTACCCTCCTAATTAATGTCAGAAATAGCTATGCATGCGATATAGTATAAATTATGCATACGCTTATTGGAATTCCAACTGTGTGCATTTATTTTGCACTTCAGGTTAATAATGAAACTTTCCTAAAAGATAAATGAGTCTAGAAACCAGTCTGTGTTTCACAACAACCTCCGTTGTGTAAAGATAATGTCCACTGAACTGAAACTGCCTCTTTATCCTATAAATGTTTGTTACCGTGTGTTCAAGGACACATTCCCCACTTCAATCGTTGGAATTTTTTTAAAGTACTGCTACTGATTTCCTTCAATTCCATTCTTTCTTTGAATTAGGAACCCCTTCCACTTACTGCACGTTATGAACTGCAGCAGATGTTCGTTTCGTGAAACTGACTTTTATTACTGTTACAATTGACTGTAATAATCTGTCTGGAATATGGATGAGAAAGCTTGTTTATTCAACAGCTTAACTGTCAGCTTGTACAGCCACAATAAACAGAGAGCAATGCTGAACATTATGATCTGCATGAGTCTTATGGCCCCCCTGCAATATATCTCTCAAACACCAGTATGTACCTTCAGATCACAGCCTGGCTGGGACGATAATACTTCATGAATGCTTCGTCTCATGCGCTCAATTTCTGCTTTGTGTTCAAAGGAAGCATATCTACAGCTGTCACTTTAATCACCCCTAACCGCTACTCCCTTTGTGAGTTATTGTTGTTGTTGTGCTCTGTGATAGACACCTCATTCTTACAGCCATTACACATTAAACAAATGCTCTACGGACACCTTTGCCACGTGTGGTCACTATTTTGCAACCGCTCATTGAGCTGGGTGTTTTTTTTGTGAGCTTCGCCTCAATTTAAAGCGGTGCTTTTGGACTTCATCTTCACTCCTGCGATGTTTAGCCATGTCTCGCTGCCACCCCCCCCCAGCCCACACCTTCCCCATATGTTCTCGTGTTTGCTCTCACCTCCGGATTGAGGTCCTGTGAGGCGGAATTGACCCCGAAGGTGATGCCGAAGAACTGGCCGGGGTCAATGTTGACCAGGGCAATGGCCAGCGATGGGGCAGTCATGTTGTACGACTCCCCGCTGAAAGACATCTTGTCACCGATGTCCTCCATGATGCTCAGAATCCTGGAAAGGAGAGTGGAGAAAGAGCGAGTGGGATGAAGGGTTGGAGAAGGGAGGAGCAACAGTAACAACATTACTGACTTGCTGACTGACCCCCGGCCTACAACGCTGCGGAGGTGCACTCACAGGTTGGTAACAGGTGACACATTGGTGTCGGATTCCAGAATATCCGCAATGATGTCGACCATGGCCTGGCCGAGAGGCGGGGTCACCTGGCTGACCTCCAGCACCTCTGACAGCTTGTTGAGCACAGTGACCAGCTCAGGGTGGCTTAGGGCCCCGTGGTCACGGGTGAAATTCAATATCATGTCCACCACGTCCACTGAATTGTCTGGAAGAAAAATGTATGTTAATATACAACAGATATAAAGACAAACTCATCTGAAAATATTTTTTTAAAACAGGCACACACACATACACACACACATTAGAGTAAATGTACACGTTAATCATCAATAGCAATACTTTCTGAGTTAATAAATGAAAGTTAAAAATTACAATTAAATCATCTCCGAGCATAGCTATGCAGCTCCATCTGTCCAGGAGGATTGCTGTGGAGGAACTCACTCTGAGTGACAGGAATGTGGTCCAGGTCCGAAATGGTAATCACAATAAATGGGCATGAGCTCAGGTCAGGGGCAATCCATTTGGCCCGTTCGGTCACTGGATCCAGCTCACTGTCAATAGGTGTCCCATCACATCCATTCATGACAGACAGAGACATAACAGACCAGTGACATCCCACAGCTGCATCCCATAGCCTCCTTTTGTTTTTAGCCATTTCAATCATATTGCTCATACACATTATTAACACTGACACCATGTCGGTTTGGATTTAATTGCTCGCCTGTCTATTTGTTTTTTCATTCTTAAGGATTAAGATTTTTATGCATTTTATGGTTTCACAATGAGAAAAGTAAACAGCCAAGCAATGGTCTCCATGCATAGCATTTCAATCTTCACTTTACTGCAGTCAGTTGTTCCTTTGAATCAGCAATCAGTATTTACTGCAATATTTTTCCATGACTGGCCTTCAGTGTTCCAAGTTAAGTAAATATCACATGGCCACATCCTCATGTTGAAGCAGTGTGCCTTCATTAAGTGACAATAGAGGATAAACTATGCCTGGCCTCTACCTCTACGGATCAAATGCACAGAAGGGACACTAAAGCCCCCATGGAGGCACGGTATTTAACACTAACCGCCTGCAATAAAAATTGATTTCTTAATAATTTGTCCATTAGATCCTTGCGGTTATCTTGCTTTCAGCTTCGTGATTCATATTTTTATGGCCGGACCTCTCATAAAGAATATTGAACCCTCAATTGGCCTAATCTTTATTTGATAAAAATTGCTTCCTATTAGGCCGACAATAAATATATGGATCACACACAAGCGGCGCTGTGTGCAGAGTGACGCGGGTGAGAAAACAGAACAACGGGAGACTGCCCTTCACTGAGCCGTCTCTAAGGCAACAGGCAGATGTTCTCTCCGACCACAAGCATCACAGATCACTGAAAGATTAGAAGAGTGCACGGGTGATTTACAAAATCAAGGAAACACTTGAGTAAATTAGGAATATAAAGTATATTGAAAGAAGGTGCTTCAACTCAGGTGCAGTTCCTGTTAATTAAGTAATTAATTGAGCAATTAACATCCCAGCATGCTCACGGTCATGGATAGAAACGCTGGGCAGTGGCCCATTATTTTTACTATTATTTTGGCTACCATTTGCTAGAAGAAGAGATCTCAGTGATCTCAGGGGAGATTGTGATAAAGACTGCTTGCCGATGTTTCATGAGGACCAGTGGCTAAGGTTGACAACATAATATAATAATATAATATAATATATGCCATTTAGCAGATGCTTTTATCCAAAGCGACTTACAGTAGTGAATGCATACATTTTCAGTATATGTGGCCCCAGTGGGGATTGAACCCACAACCTAAGCGTTGCTAACCTCCGTGCTCTACCATCTGAGCCACACTAGATAAGAGTGTCTGCTAAATGCTTAAAATGTAAAAAATGTAAGCATAGCTTAAACCCCAGACAACATCTTTGAATTATACTTTGGATCATAGGTGCACAGTATGTGCATGTAGACAGATACACATGGGGTGATGAATGTGATTGGCAGCTCTGGGATGGATTAACATCCCAGGATAGTTCATGAGCTCTACTGTACACCCTAGACATGAATAGCAGAGCTAGCCGCTCACCAGTGCCTGCAGCCTGTCTGATCAGGGCCCCCTTTGCAGGGCTCAGTGGCCGCGCGCTGAGCCTGCGTCTTCGGCCACACATAGAGCCCTTGTCTGGTTTGCTGACTGTGCTCAGGGCAGGAGCCAGGCTCTGAAGTGGGAGGGACACTACGTCACTCAACGATGCAGACACAGAGGAACCAATGGGAGGGCTGTTCATGCAAGAGGTTCTGGCACACCTATGTGAGAGACCTGGATGTCACCGGGCTCTGCGTGCACGGTTAAGGAACCAGAGGTGAAGTAGACCATCAGGAGGTCTCGAATCAGCCGCTCCGTCTGTGCAACGTCTGATGAAGTGTTGACCTGCGCCTGGAAAGTACAGCCATACCTATGGACAGAGCATTGCGCATTACAAACGCTGCACATGCATATATATGTGAAAACGGCAATTCAAAGTCTTTATGTCATTCACAAAATGCTTCACCTTTCGACCGCATAAAGGTGTTTACAAGCCACAGGAACAAACTGGGGTCCCAGTTGAGGTTGAGCTGACACATATTGGCTATTCATTGTAAGATTAACATGCAACAAAGTACAGTTGTGTACTGCCATATTTCATATGCAAATGACAAGGCTTTGCAGTTACATATATCTGCAATGTATTTTTATGTACAAAGCATGTGAAAAGTCCCAGTTTGACCACAATATCTGTACCAAGCAAGCATCATTAATCCAGTAATCCATATGCTGTGTATCGCTGAGGCCTTTTGTGACTGAAATTAAATTTAAATTTCAGTGCAATGTTTGTAAATATTTACCCTGAAGCATGAACAGGGTAGTCAAATTTAAATTTGCAGATGATACTCCTTGGGGGTTTGGCAACAGTTTGGAATCCAAGATGATTTAAACAAAATCCAGGAATGGGCAGAAATGTGGCAGATGACATTCAATATTGCTCAATGTAAAGTTGTGCATGTGGGAAATAAAAACATAAGACAGGAGTATTTTATGGGAGGAGAAAAATTAGTCGGTGTTCAATTTGAAAAAGACTTAGGAATTGTAGCTGATTAAGGTTCATCTGCATTAAAGCAGTGTGCTACAGCAGTGAAAAAAGCCAACAGGATGCTGGGATACATAGCAAAAAGTATTGAGTATAAATCAAAGGAGGTTATATTAATGTTATATCATGCCTTTGTCAGACCTCACTTAGAGTGCTGTGTGCAGATCTGGGCACCACACTACAAGAAAGATATAGAAGCTCTAGAAAAAGTTCAAAGAAGGGCAACTAAATTGGTACCTGGTATAAAGGGTAAAAGTTATGAGGATAGACTTAAGGCACAATCTATTTAAGCTTAGTAAAGGGGTCAGTAGAACAAAAGGCCACAGGTGGAAATTAGTTAAAGGCAAATTCCGCATGGATATTAGTGCATTTTCCTTTACACAGAGAGTTATCAATGCCTGAAACAGCTTGCCAGGTCAGGTAGTAGAGGCAGAAACACTTGGGCTAATCAAGTCTAGGCTAGATGCAGTACTAGATACTCTTTAGATTAGGACATGACAAGCCTAGATGGTCTGAACGGCCCGTTCTCGTCATTATGTATTCTTATGTTCTAACATATTTTATGTAAAAAAAATGTATTTCTATTTATAGCTGATATTTATTTTGATATTTTATCCAACTATATCTTATGTCATTTTCCATTTCTGTGTGAATTATAGGGAAAAAGGGTCACATAGCAGAATGGGATACCCTACCTGGATGTGCTGAGTAAAGTCAACTGCAACAGAGAACAGTGAAATACATTTAGTGTTCAATCATATTGGTGATGGTTTGATGATTAAGAAGTGAGGGAAAAGGCCTTTGACGTATGCAAATGACTGTATGCAAATGTATACAGACGTAAAAGGCCCACAGATGCATGAATATTGAAATTACATCATTATGAATTTATAGTCATGTGTGATAGATTATAGATAGTAAAGCAGGCAAGAGCTTACAGGTAAAATTAAACTACAGAAAAATATTTTTTCATCAGCCTACCCAATGTCAGGAATAGAGCACAGAAACACAAATATGGCACATGACTTGAATAAAAAGTAGGCATACTCATGCCACAGTCCTCTCAATTCAGTATATTTATTCCTATGTTTGTTGTGACAAATGTTTTTGCGTAAAACAATATTACTCTAATCTATATAATCTATTTCTCTGAGAAATTCTGTTAGTATAAATTAATATAATTATTATTTTATTTTTTAGCATGCAATTTAGCTCATTACCTGTATTATTTATTTCACAGAGCCTTCTTTGCTAATTATCAAGGGTGTGAATCATTTTGATGGGTATTGTAGGTGTGTGAATGTACCTTAGTCTGTCAGTTGTGATCAATTGAGTGAGATCAAGTATCTTCCTCTCATTTTGAGGAAGCCATGTGGATGGAAAATAACCCGCCATCATAGCGACAGACAATTTATTTATTGAGCCTTACATTGGGTGTCACCCAGGCTAACTGAATCTTTCCACACAGCATTTAATATAATTCAATACCCCTTACAGTTTATTTTAATGCTACTTAAACAACAATTAAAAAAGAGTCAGTACACTTCCACCAAGCAGCTATAATGACTTGGCTTTTTGCCCATTATTGCATTTGAGCTCATGTTCTTTTTCCTTTCTCTTTTTTTTTGTTTTTGTTTTGTTTGTTTTTGTCGTGTCATGTATGGTTGTTGCTGCTGCTGTGATTTTCGGCCATTATATGCACAGATTTTAAACTGTAACAATGTAATTTTATTCTTTTATTTCTTGATTGAATTATCAGTGCCCATCAAGGGACTGGTTTTGGAAATTAGCTTTGGCTATATACACATGTACAGTGCATCGGGCACTGCTTCTGCGGCTGTCAATGTTCTCTGTGCTTGTCCCTTACAAATAAACTAATAAATAAATAAAAATAGCACCCCAGTATTTGATGCTGAAAGCACATACTCACCCTTCCCACCTCTGGGGTCCTGCATTCCATCTGGCTGCAAAAACACAACACCCATGGTACCTTTACCGTGGTCACATCTTTAAGAAAGCTTCATAACAGACATATCTTGCAATATACGTTTATGCTACGTATGCTATGCTATGCTATAATTTTTCCAGTTTTTGTCCCAATTTGGCAGCCAAATATACCCTCTATTTCTTTTAGATTTTACCCTCCCCAACCGCCGCCCCCGATTGGGACTCCCCACCAGGGTCTGACACAGTTGGGTTTCGAACCATAATCATGATAGACAGCTCACGTTTGTAAAGGACCAGCCAATACGGGTGCATTGCACATGTTTAATTTCTTAAATGCAGCTGCAGTGCAGGGTCGAAACTTCATGGCAGGTAACGGAGACTTTGACTATCCAGCTCTAACGTACCTGCGTGTCCTCGTCAGTAATTTGAAGTTTAAAACCCACATATGATCCACTGGCAGAACAGCAGCAAGCTGAGAGGAGGGAAAGAAGGTGAAAGGTGGGCATCACTTAGGAAAAAAAATAAGTATGAGTGAAGTTGGCAGTGATGGGCAGTAGCGTCACTGCAAGTAGCGAAGCTGCTAGCTTAACTTCATTTCCCTGTAGCGTGGTGGTAGCATCACTATTTCCTAAATCAAATAGTGGGATAGCTTTTCATAGAATTCAATGAGGGATAGCTTTCATGTAGCAGAGTTACGTTTTTTGTGGAGTAACTGGTAGCTTAGCTTGCTACAATTTCCAAGTAGCTTGCCCAACACTGAGTAGGCTGTCTGTCTCTGTCTCTTACCCAGCTCTGGATGACTGTCGCCGGGTCGCTGGCAGCGCCGCCGCTCACAGTCACATTTAGGGTGACCCTGTAGAAGGTGTCTGCAATAAGACCCCCAAAAACAGCGCGTTACAATCGGCAAGCTCTCTCTCACACTGTGGGCAAAGACTGAGGATGGTTTCCTCATTCTACTGCTTTTTGATTTGGCTTCAACGTTGAACTACCCACTTAAGGTGGTCAGTAAAGTACAGAGTTTTTTGGGATAGAAACAACGTTTCCTTCTATTCAAATCTAATACTCACTAAATTATGCATATATTACCATACAAAGGAAAATTTTCCTCAAATGTGTTATTCAGTGCTCACAGCAAAGAGCAGAGCAAAGAAGTTGAATGCAATCCTAAATTAAATTCTTACCTCGGGGGTAAAGGTTCAGTCCTGGTGTAGGGGGTGGGTGAATGTGGGTGGTCCCAGGGATGGGGTGTCCACTATTTGAAGTCTGGTACTCTGTGTTTCGAAAAATAGCAGTGAAGTAAATGAAACATCTTGTATTTTCAGATGCATCATAATTATTATAAATATTGTTGTTGTTGTTGTTATTATGATTATGATTATGATTATCATTTGGTTTCATAAGCCTAGTGCACACACTAACTCTATTCAGGATTTTCCATGTTCTATTGTGGATAAAGAGCAGAGGCAGATGTATTGTGATGTCTGCCTTGGCTTGATTGGCAGGTTTAGCGTTTCTGTCACTGTGGATGTCACTGGAGTCGAACTACAAGAGCGTGCGGCTTCATGCAGTGGCCTTTGTTGCTCAATGTCAGGTTGCTTTGAGGTGATGAACATGTAGAAGACGCTTCATTCTCCAGTCATTAAAGTGTTGGATTAATAGGAATCCGCTGACCTGGGGTCATGCTGGTGGTGAGAGAGCTCAGGGATGTGGCTTTTGCAGTAGGGGCCACTGTTACTGTCACAGGAGGGAGGTCAGTCGCTAAGGGAAAAGCTGCTGCAGGGCGAAGGGAGAGTTTGACAATGAAAAAAAATAGATATACACAATGCAATCACACATACCCTTGATACATAACATAACATCACATTAATAACACAAAGGTAACACAAAGAAGATGGCGATCAACACTCCATAAAACATAATAAATGCATCACATAACAATCAATCATGTAATTCAGAAGTTTTATAAAAACCAGCAATTATTTCCCTTAATAGTGCAAAGAACCTCTCTTATTGGTTAAATAACATTAACATATTCATTAAACTTGATTTATAAGCCAAAGTTTCACCTTTTTCAGAGAGCAGGGGTGCTGCCCGTTCATCATTCCAGACACGCTTTTACGTGCTTCATACCGTTTATCAATAATCGGTACTGATTTTGCACGTTAAAATGTTATTTTGGGCGGTGGATAGCGTAGCGGTCTAATGCACTGTATTTTGGCTGGTCCGATACGATGTGCACTGCCTGTCAGGAGGGCAGTTCAAAACCCGCGTCTCTACCAGACGGGCCCTGGCCATCAGCCCCGATCGGGGGCGGCATTTGGCTGTGCGCCCCAGGGGGAGAGGGGAGGGTGAGCTGGCTCGAGTCCGCTGTGAAGCACGTCAGGAGTCTCCAGAATGTGGGTGGGCGAATTCCGTCTGAATTCTGCGGAGTTCACTGCCCTCAGAGAATTAGCTTGCCTCACAGAGACGAGCAGCAGACTCATGTGGGGAGGGTAAATTGAAATAAATAGAGGGTATAATTGGCTACCAAATTGGGAGAAAAACTGGAAGAAATCTGAAACAAATATAAATGTAAAACATTTTTTTACTTTGTGTTTTGTCCACAACACACCACAACCTTTAATTTAATCAGCGGAACCAATGCTTTGATGCTTTGATGTCTAACGACTAGCATCGGCGCCTACCGACAGGGTGGATGATGATGCTGCCTGTGTCCGTGGTAACCTCCAGGAGGCCAGAGACATACTGGATGCTGAGCAGGTGGGAGATCGTAACCTGGACGTTACTCACATCAGCGCTGGGAATCACCTCCACGTGCACCATGCAGTCAAAGCTGTTAACACACCACAAAAAAGAAAACAAGAGCAGGCCGGGTAGTGTAGTGGTAAGAACGTGTGACGATGCCCACTGCAACCAGGGTTCGATTCCACCAGGTCGCGCCAGATAAGCTCTGGCCGGGAGTGCCACCAGGGGGCGGAAATTGGCTGTCCGCCCCAGGGACGGAGGAAATATGAGATCGCTGCATATATGAATGGTCCTGTGTGTTACGGTGATGGCTTGGCGGGTGCTGGCTCGGAGGAGGCGGTGCAGCGCTCACTACCGGTCTCAGGACTATGGCAGCGAACTCTCATAAAAGGGGAGGGGATCATTTATATATCTGAAGTTTATATAGCGTTCCCCTAATTGCATTACTGCTGTGTAGTGCTTCATGATCTCTGAAGTACTAAACCAAGTTCTGTGTTCTTTTCCACTGGATTTGTTTTCCGCCAACACAACTGATTAAGCCCTTAGCTCAACTAGTTACAGGGACTTCAAGCAAAGCAATTTACATAGCACTCATTTAGCAGATGAGCTTTACAGAGCAACTAACACTGCAATAAAGCACACGTACATCCACATGAGTGATATGAGCAATGGCATAGACCTGGTTATCAATGCTCCCAGACCAGCGAATGTATGTGCAACATCACTAGGCACCACTGTAAGGTGACTACGCCAATCCTAGAACCATAAAGCAAATCGTAAATACAGAGATACATCCAGACACATCCAATATCATAAAACAAAAACATAAAGAAATAAATCATCCAACTGTATGAAATCCCTAAGTAACCAGCCGCGCCAGCTCGGCTCTGGCTGGGAGTGCCACTAGGGGGCGGCAATTGGCTGTCCACCCCAGGGAGGGGGGAGGCAAGCCGGTATGAGCTCCCTGCGCATAAGAGTGGCTCTTTGCGTACCAGAGTACAGTTGACAGCTTGGCGAGTTCAAGTTGTCGCTGCTGGTCTCAGGACTACTGCAGCGAGCTCACAATGCAAGGGGGGGATAGTTGACATGAAAAGAGGGTATAATTGGCTACTAAATTGGGAGAAAATGGGTAAAAATCTGAAACAAAATCTTGAGGCAATCCAGGAGCAGGGTTAGGGCCACCATCAACAGACATCGTGATATATTCAACAACCTATGCTGACCCTTTCTCACAGTGAAACGTGCTCTGGTGGAAGAGCAGTGGTAACAATCAAAATGGCCGGATGGTTAGACCACAAGCAAGTCAGAGGACCCATTTCATTGCAGGGACTTTTAAGACAAAGGTGTAAATCTGTGTGCTCGTGAGGACATCAAATGAATTATCCCACCAAGTTTTAATACAAAATACAATGAAACAAAAAGGGCGTTTTTAAGTTATGATGTAGAGCAATATTTGTGCAACTATTGATTGTGATGAGTGCAAGCACAGTGGATGAGGTTGAATTGTATCCAGTTTTTTAACTGTCCCCATCTGTGTTTTATATGTCTGGGAGGAAGTAACAACATCATTTTAATTCATATCACGTCACTTATGGATCTTACTAGCTTGATACAGGTGAAACCCACGGTGCTCTTCTTTCCTGAAGAGTTAAGAAAACAATGTTTAATATATATATACTTTTAAAGCATTTAATATTCAGCAAAAGTACTCCACATTTCTTCACAAGTCTATTCAATAAAATACACAGTATATGCATTTTGTTAGACAGGCAGATAGATAGATAGATAAACTATGTCACTGAAACTACATCACTGAAAATGAAGTCGATACCCTAGACAAAGTCTTACCTGAACCTCCTCTCTGAATGTCATATAAGAACTTCCCTTTGAATAAACTCTGTGTTAAAACATAGATAACACAAGAGATTAAAAATTTAAAAAGAGAGAAATTGCCATCAAAGGTAGACCAAGGTGCTTTCGTCTCGATCATTTCAAGGCCAAATGACCGTAAAAAGGTCACTACACAGAGCCCACTATAAGCCCACTATAAGCCCACTATACAGATATTGTTTGGCCAATGGTATATGGCATATTGTATTGTTATTGAGAAACATATCAGGTGCCACTTCCTTACCTTGTTGAAAAGGTTACGGAGATGCTATACAGAAACATGCTGGGGGGAAGTATTTTCCCAAGCTGAAAAACATGATCAAAATCAAGTAATCAAACTTTAAATTAGCATATACATAATTTTTTAATGATTAAATATTAAATTAAATTATGAAATCAAATGTGTTCTTATAACTGATATTATGTGATATTCTTACCCAATCACTCATGATCTCTTTGGCTGCATGGGTATTCATGGCACTGCCATCCCAGCTGGTGACGCAAACCTTCACTTGAATTTCATACAAAGACCAAGCTGTGAAACAAATTGTGAAAATATTAAAATCATTAAATCTGAATAAATGTGCACGTACCTTTTAGGACCCGTTCTACTGTGCTGTAGTATTCGATCATTCCAGTTACAACTCTTGGATATCTTTCATTTACTACATCCTGTTGATATCAGAAGCCACCCGGATTATATTTTATCTGTATGGCAATAGGAATATACACAGAGATCATCCATACATCTATGCTATTGTGTTTAGAGTGATGATCAACCAAGGCTAACACGTTATTGACTTTCCATTGTCATCTGCCAATGCAGAAACGACATGAGTTCAAACTTCAATGCAAATGGGAAAGGGGGGGAAGAGCGAGGCAAAAAGATCACTGGGGTGGCAGGGAACAAGTCAAAGCGGCAAGGTGTCAGTGTAAGAAGAGGTGGCAGACACAAAAAAGGGGTGCACCCACCACACGCCAGGCTGGGATCGAAGATGGGCTGGCAGCCGCTGGTGTCCCAGTCCCGGGTGCTCCAGTGCACAACGTCTCCCTCGGTGCAGCTCAGAGCAGACAGCTGCTGCGGGCTGCGCTCTCGCCCCCACATGCGGAACAGGGTCACGGTGCCCTGGAAGCCGGTCCCCGTCTCGGCCTCAATCCCCCCACCGGCGAAGCCGTGGGACGCCCCCAGGCTGAGGGTGCCACCAGGCGGCAGGCGCGCATGCCTGTGCACGTGGGCACTGAGGACCCGGGTGTTGTTGACGTAGAGACGCAGGTTCCGGGACCGTCCGGACCAGGTGAGGCAGACGACGTGCCAGACCTCCAAGGGCAGGTCAACGGGAGCGGCCCACGCGTGCCCGAATAGCCACACCTGCAGGCTCTCCGTGGTCCCCGTCAGCCCCAGCTGCGCCTTCTCGTCGCCGCGCTGCTTGTACACAAACACCGTCCACTGCGGCGAGGCGACCCGCTTCCACAGGCTCACGCACACGCTCAGCTCCTCCAGGGCCGGCACGGCGCAGCCTGCATCAAGCTGCCAGAGGCTGCACTTGAAATTCCGTGAAAAGTCCACCTTCTTCCCCCATAGGCTTGCTGCAAATGCGCCTGACATGATTACAGTTTAGTTTAGGAACCAATCTCAAATACTTTAGCTGATTCAGGTCTGAAGTGATAAGTGCCATACTACATTTACACTTTTTGATTAATTCCTAAAGCATATTGTACACTCTTGTGTTATATAACAATTAATATTCCTTGCAATTATGAAATGGTAGAAATCACTATATATTTGAGATATACTTGCAAACATTTAATAATACAAAGAAAATTGAAACATACAGCGAACAATATCAGACATAACATAACAGAACATATTATGTTGGTCAAATATGATTGACATAATCATAAGAATTGTAATCCTTTCTACATGTTATTTAACAATGTGTTACAGTATAGTTAATGTTTCCACACCCTGTGTATGTGATAAATATAGACGATATTACATGTGTGTAATTAGCAAATATGCTATTTATAATGGATAGCACAAGCTTTATGGGAACCTGGTGACACACCTGACTCTTGGAGACAGCTGCAGTTTATCATCCAGACACAGACAATGAAGTTACTGCATTTCCTGAATGTCTCCATGACCAATCTGGGCGCAAATAAATACAATAAAACCTAAAAACAAACATAAGGTATTCAGTTCAAAGAAAGCTCTAATCTACTGTTACAATATAGTAAGTTTCATTGCTGTACCCCTGCGTCTGTTTACGATGACGAGTCATCCATTTTACATGACATTTTTTAATCAAATGATGTAGAATTAACGAAAGCAGTGAACAACATGTATTTGTGAACATTACGAGTCAAGACGAAACTGTATTGCGTCAGTATTGTTAAAAAAGACATAACCTTCCTTCAAGCGATAAAAATGCTTTCAGCATATAAGACATCTTTTTAAAAATGTTAACATTAAATACATTTACAATTTAAACATTTTATTTTATTTGATCAAATTAACCATTTAAATTAACAATTTAATTCAAATAGTTTTTTTCTTTCAGTTGAAAGTTACAATATAAGACACTATGTCAAAATATTTGAGAAAACAACAAAATTTGTGTTAGAATTGACCGTTAGTTTCTCATTTTAATATGCATATTTGGTCCAAACAGAATGCATACATAGCTTTGTTATTGTATAATACTATAGCCTACTTGTCATTTCAATAAAACTGTGTGTAATTAATCAAATTGAAGTATAAAAATTGTTAATAAATAAACGGAAGGGAAATTCCCAAATAATGAGACGAAACATTATTATTAGTATCGCTTAAGATACAAAATCCAAGAAAACAGCAGTTAAACATGACTTACCAAAGAAAATCGCGCATGTGTACACCTTGCCACAACACCAGACTTTCTGGCTGTACGAAAATAAAAAGTTAGCGCCAAATTTGCAATGGGATGAATAACACTGAAAACGGCTGTACAAGCCTAACTCCGAAACGTACATTTACGACATTGATTTGCGCGCTCCTGGGGCGATTTGCGAGCTCCTGGGCACCCCCTATACACACCCTGGAAAATTGCCATGTGCAGACTTCACCAAGTCCACTCCTTCCTAATCCACTGAAGTTATTCATTAAACACAGGTTCTACACATTAACATAGCCTACAATATGAGACGCACCCGACTGATAACATACATTATTAATTCAGTTATCTATATTGAAGGTCGTCGTTTAGTCGTCTACTTGTAGTTGCGGCTGTTGCTACTACTACTACTACTAATAATAATAATAATAATAATAATGTATTTGAATATCTCCTTTCTCTACTGTAAATGTAGGCTATGTTAAAGAACAACTGCACTAAGAAGACGGTGTATAAATGATCACCTTTAGAAATTGGAATAACAATTTCAAATGACATTCAACAGAGGCTACTGTACAAACCCAG
This sequence comes from Aldrovandia affinis, assembly GCA_029706075.1. NCBI lineage: Eukaryota > Metazoa > Chordata > Actinopteri > Notacanthiformes > Halosauridae > Aldrovandia > Aldrovandia affinis. The sequence continues at coordinate 3,079,505 of JAINUG010000106.1, read as the reverse complement.
TCAAGCAGCAGATTCACAGATTGCCTTATCAGAGCGTTAACTGAACAATCAACACAGTTAAAAGCGTAAAATGTATCAGCTTCTACGTCTACGGCTGCCACTATGATTAAATCACACATTCCAATCAACACTCTTCGATAATTAACACGTTAAAAAAAACGTGATACGTGATCAGGGGCGTCGTAGCGGGGGAAAAGGGGAACTGACTACCTAGGCCTAGGGCCTCAAGTGGGGGAGTCCCCTTGAAAAGCCTGGAATGAAGAAAAAAAACATTTGTCTGCAATTTTACATTTCTAAGTAATTAGTGTCATTACTCAATTATATTGGCTGAATAAATAGGTTGAGAGACTGAACTTTGTATCCATAAAAATATTGGAGGCTCTCTGGGCCCCCTCCCCTCTCAAAAAGCACAAATGTTTAGTCCGCCCCCCTGCACTAAGTAGGTATGTTACAATTCCCGTGCGCAGCGCCGGTCTGATGTGCCTGTGTCCCTGTGCGAGCAGTTACGAGAGACTATGGCCGTACCCCAAAAATTGCTAACACTTTAAGAGTGGTTTAAGCTAATATCGGTACGTTGTTTCGATTGAACTAGGGCTGTCAACGTTAACGCATGTGATTAATTTCAAATGGATAACGCGTTCATTTTTTTAAAATCGCGATTAATCTAATTTCAGTTTCACTCTCGCTACTGGCTGAAAGCAATCGCAAATGCGGGCAAACATACTAGGCTACTGGTGATGGTGAAATGCATTGAAACATTGTTTTTGAAGACTCATTTGATCCAGTTCTATAACAAGACAAGCTAACGTAGCTAGCTACATTATGATAGCCTGTTTCATTGTATATTATAAGCAGGTTAAGAGGCTAATATCAATCCTGTATGCTTCATACAGGGTGTCCGCGGATCCTTAAAAAGTATTAAAAAGTATTACATTTGTTTATCAACAATAAAGGCCTTAATTGGTCTTAAAATGTCTTAAATCCATCTTTCAGAGGTCTTAAAAATGCCATAGACAGGAAAGATAAAAATGTGGATTTGTCATTTTATGTTTCATTGTGAAATCTGGGGGAAAAACGGGTAACGGGAGATCAAGTCGGAGATTTTTATTTACCGTTTTGTAGCGTCACGCAGACCGGAATGAGCGGAACCAACAGAGGTCCTTATGTTTGCAGGGAACTATTTCAGCAACGGAGTCAACTCTCGAGCACAATATTCAAGTTCAACAAGCTAAATTAGCTAACTTAACTTAAGCATTTGCACTCGTTATGGGAAAGTGCACATTTAATGAGAACTGGCTCGATAACCCAGTGTTTGCGCCATGGTTGGTCCCAGTCAAAGACGATCATGAGGCCCGCTGCAAACTGTAAAAAAGATTTTAAACTCGGGACGATGGGGGTGAAAGCAGTCGAATCGCACATGCAGAGCGCCAAGCATAAATCGGTTGATAAAACCCGCCTGCAAACGACTAGTATTTCGCATTTCTGTTCGGCCCCTGCCTCCACTTCAGCTGCGCCATCTCAGATAGGACGACCTGCAACACCAACAACATTGCACGAACAGAAGTCGGGACAACATTCGGCTCCACGCCGACGCTTGAAGCTGAGGTACGGTGGGTTCTGAACACTGTCACGAAGCACCAGTCCTACAATGGCAATGACGGGGTAGGAAAGGTATTCCGTGCTATGTTCCCTGAGGTTTGGATTGGCCGTTTATCTCCAAAATAATCTAATCGCGGATGTAAACAAGGACACGTTTGTATTGATGTTCGATGAGAGCCTCAACCAAACCACGAAAACAAAACAACTGGACCTTCATGTGCGCTACTGGGACAAAGATCAAGTTCGGTCCAGGGGCATGGAACAGCTCGAGATCTACTGCACCATTTCAAAGTAAGTAGTGAGAAATTATCTAACGTTAGCTAAAATATTGGAGCACTAAAAGCTTGTAAAAAGACAGTACATAAAGTGCTATAAATATGATCAGTGTATTATTAAGATGTTATGTGCTTCATATATTATTCTCATTTAATCTTCAGGAATGTGCAGAGCAGATGGACATGTGAAAGCTCCTGTCAGTCTCAATGGACGGCCCAAATGTGAACTTTAAGTTTCTGGAACTATTGCAGCAGGAGCAATCTGAGAGAATTGGAGAAGAGGGCCACAGAACTGAGATACATGCCCCCCAAGTGACTACATATATGGCAGTCTCAATGGTAGGCCCATCAGTGGTCCCTATGCAGTGGTCCATAAGGCAAAAGAAAATCTGATTCGCAATAGGCTGCTGTTTCATTTTTACAATAAAGAATAGAAGCAGGGAAGAGACCACAGCCAGTGGGGGCACCAAGACCAGTGAGGTCACATTACGCTTAATTTTTTTGCAGGGGCAGCAGGCCAGACACTGGTGAAATTCCTGCCCTGGATGACACAATGTATTTGGATGTTTTAATGTATTATTTTCTATTTTTGTTATTTATGTTTGTCTCACCCCTTTGTTTCATCCAATCCAGTTACCCCTTTATGTTTTAATAAACATCTTTGGACAAATTTGTCCCTAAACCTAAACTAATTGGTGTCGTTGCGTGATTTTTGCCATTTTGTTATCGTGAAATTGGTATTAAATTTCATTCTGAGTGGCATTAAAAAAGTATTAAAAAGCCTTAAATCTGACTTTGCTAAACCTGCAGATACCCTGTTGTAGAGGGGCCTGTCCTTGTAGCAGAGAGTGAGCAGGAAGAAGATGTGATCGAGGCAGAGAGTGAGCAGGAAGAAGAGGAAGAGAGTAGCAGTAGGGCTAGTGAAGAGGATGATGGAGGTGAAGAGAGCAAGGAAAATGAAGGTTGCTCTGAGGGTAGTGAGAAGGATGAGGAGAAGACAGAGGAGGAAGTGGAAAAAAGTGAGGGGAATGCAGAAGGGTATTTGCCAGAGGACCCAGGACTATGGCCAGAGAATCTTACTAATCTTACTAATTATTTGTTTAAATGTGGTATAAGCAGTTCATTAGCGATTACCCTAATAACCACTACAGATTCATGTGTATAGTTGTTGATTCAATTAAAAAAAATTCTAAAGATGCATGAGAGTCATGGATCAAGAGGGGAAGGGGGCCCACAAGACTGCATATGTATAGGGCCCAGAATTGTGTGCTACGCCCCTGTACGTGATACTTGATACGGCGCTTGATCTTCTCTGTAAATATGTGAAATCTGCTGGCACACAACGTGTATGCAGAGCTGCGCACGAGACGTATGGGTCCTGATAATGTTCATCTGTTACCAGATTGTGGAGTCCCGACAATAAATGGCTGAGAGCCAAAGACAGCAGCGACTGGACATCATTGACGCAGAGCAGAGTACTACCCACTACATACAGTATATATATATAAAACAATACAATACAACTATTTATTTGAATTTGAAGATTAACCTACAGTATATGCATTGGACTGTTGTGGGCCAGCAGGACAGATTTAATTTTAATAATTAATTTTCAGTCGCTTACAGCATGTGTTTGAGAAGCCATGTTCAGTTTCACAGCCCAGGTCAATGATTAATCTGAACTTTTTTTGCAGAAAGACAAGCTGTACTGGAGCCCGAGAGGGAGACAATGGTTGGTACAGTCGATAAATGGGTGCACCTGAGCCAAAGGTGGGCAGGTGAGGGAACATAAATCAGGTAGCAGAATTAACAAGTTGGAAGTTAAAATTAAACGCTGAAATTAAAATGTTGTGCATGTGCAATGTAAACTAGGTCGATTGGATTGCTTTACACTTTTTACTGCTGTCGACCACCAGCAAATAAAGGAATCCTGTCCTCTGCTTCTTCTCAGGGAAAGCACAGAATTCTCTAGAGCAGAGAAAAAAATCTAAACTTTTCAACAAAATTGTTAATCAAACATTTCAAAACCAATTTTCAGTGGAATTGGAGTAAAGTATGTTATAGCTCACATAGTTGTATCAAATGTGTATCTCATAAGGATTGGCCGGTTGTATTGCGCCACATTACTAATTTGGTTAGCAAACACTCTTATGCAGGACAAAATCTGTCAATTACGGTTTTTCAATATAATACGTTTATACAGCTGAACATTTACTGAAGCAATTCAGGTTAAGTTCCTTGCCCAATAGTACAACAGAAGGACCCCCATCTGAGAATCATGTGCAGGCATATAGCCTTGGGGTAACAAACCCAGCTCTGTTAATGAGCCTATCAGAAGTAATAATTTACAGAGCAAGGGGAAGTACTGATTAATCTAGAACTTATGTTTTGCAACCAAATTGCATGAATGTTTGGTTTATATATATATATATATATAGTAGGAGGAACAAAATAGGAGTGTTGGGTTTCAACGCCGCCAATAAACAATAACAAAGCCAACATACAAGGGTAAATAAGGAAACAGGAGGAGTTTATTTGGGGAAGCAAATACGTTCAGTCCGTAATCCGTTCTCGTTATCCTTGTCCAAAATCCAAAAGTCGCAAATCCAATTCCAGGTCCTCACACAAACAATGGGTCGATACACAAACAGGGTTTTCAGGCAGTCTAATTCAAATCCGGGTAATCAATCACAACAATACTTATTTTTCCTCTCCGTCTCCAACGCGTTTCTCTTCTCGGTACTTAGCACTTTGCAAGAGCAACAGTATTTATTTTATAGGCCGTATCATTATCAAATAATGCGAGTCAGGTGTGCCCCGTCAGCTCCGGACTTCCCATTATGGTGCGGAGGTGGAGCCAGCGGGCAACTATGTATCGCCCCTCCACTACCACCCCTCGGTATGCCTCTGGGCAGCTGCGACAATATATACGTAAAACAGCCTCGAAATAACTTCTCACAAAATGGTTGCAAGCTTGCAACCCCAAATGCAAAAGATCACCACTAGGTGGCAATAGAATGAAATTGGTGACAATACAGTAAACATCAGTAAATATGCCTAGTTGTGCTGTATTCCAGTGTTTCTCTCCTAGCTGTTCACGAAGAGCCGTTGTGTACAGTATGCTGGTTATATCAGTCTGTTTTGTAATTTGATACTGTTCTTCGTGGGTGTACTTTGGCAAGCATTTGTACCATACATTTGCTTTTCAAATGTATACTGTGTAAGTCGCTCTGGATAAGAGCGTCTGCTAAGTGCCTAAAATTTAAATGTAAATGTAATGTACCAATGAAATGATGAATGTAATGGTATTTCTCAACTTATTTTTGTATTACAGTTTTTTACAATCACTTTGGTGCTAATCTCACAAGTTTGTGCTCAATTTTCAAAACCTTAGACACAACACTCAAACCGGTCAGCACTTGTAACACAGCCTGTCCTATGTTCAAAACCTTGCATTGTGCATTCAAATCTTTGAAGAAATCTTGCACTTCAGAAATAATTGAATTGAATAACATTCAAATAACTCATTTATCATGAAATACTATAGGAACATTAGTTTAGATCACCCACACACAAGATACTGATAGCTTCACTGTTTAGTTGTTTTTACAATCCTTTAATATTGCAGTAAAAAATACTTGATACATGTTTCAATATGGTTCTTTTTGTGGTTCTAAATAAAGGGAATAGTAGAGACAGTAGAAGAGACAGTGGAATCATTGAACAAAATCTGAATTAAAAAAAAAAAGAAATTACAACAGGTTTGTTTGAATCATAGTAACAAATAATTATAGCTACAAAGTTATACAATTATTTTAGGTTTATGTGTATTGTATTCAGGCAATTGAAAAAAGAGTTTCAAGTTTTTTGATTATCCATTTTGAGTTTTGTGTCTACAGTTTTGAAAAATGACCTCCAGGTTCTGAAATTAGTGCCAAAGTGATTGTTAAATACTGTAAGTAGTTTCAGCTATCACACCCACACAGGACCAAGATTCAGTGAAGCTATTTGTGAGGTCTAATGGTATTTGTCTTTCTTAAACTTCTGGCTTATATTTATTTGGTTGTCTCTTGTTTATTTATTGTGATTTGAAGCTAGACCTTAATTGGATAAGGTCTTAAATGGATGTACCTTCATGTTCTGTATCATGCATTATATGCTGTTATACTTGCCATGAGAAACACATGAAGATATGTGTAGTATGGTTAGAATAAAATGATTAAATCAATTATTTTATCATTTTAAACTTGTTATAGTTCCTGTGTTTTGAACTATGCACCAATAGGCAGAAAGTTGTGTTTTATTTAATTGCATGAAACATTGAAATGTGTGTACATACAGAGGGTGATTAAGAATAATTTATCTTTGTGTGTGTGTGTGTGTGTGTGTGTGTGCGCGCGCGCCTGTGCATGTGTGTGTGTGTGCATGTGCTCGTGTGCACGTGTGCGTGTATGTGTGCACATGTGCACGTGAGGACGTGTGTGTGCGTGTGCGTGTGCGCATGCGTGCGTGTGTGTATGCGCACATGAATGTCTGTACATACATGTGGTCGGAAGCCCCTTTGAGGTGTTCTTAGGGTTGTATTGCAATGTTCTGCAGGCCTGTTTGCTCTCCTCCTATCACTATGCAAGGAAGATTTTCTCACACAGATGGCTCTATTGTGTTCTAATTTAAGAGCAGTCCAGAGGTGCAGGCGGGGACAGAGATGTGGCCCATTTGCAAATAAAGTGAGATAAGACCATTGTACAGAAGAGAACAGGCCATTCAGCTAATCTTTTATTTATTCGTTAATTTGACATGGACAGTAAACAATTTCTACTTGTGCCCTCTCATTTTCTTGGCCGAACATGTGAGGATCAAAACCAAACCATTTTTTAAATGTGTTCCAACTAAGACACTGTATAGTAAGAACATAAGAACATAAGAATACATAATGACGAGAACGGGCCGTTTGGCCCATCTAGGCTCGTCATGTCCTAATCTAAAGAGTATCTAGTACTGCATCTAGCCTGGACTTGAATAGCCCAAGTGTTTCTGCCTCTACTACCCGACCTGGCAAGCTGTTCCAAGCATTGACAACTCTCTGTGTAAAGAAAAACTTCCTAATATCTGTGCGGAATTTGCCTTTAACTAATTTCCACCTGTAGCCTCTTGTTCTGCTGACCCCAATCTTTGGTATTTCACTTTGTTAATCCCTTTTAGGAATTTAAAAACCTCAATCAAATCCCCCCTAAGTCTCTGTTTGCTAAGCTTAAATAGATTGAGTGCCTTAAGTCTATCATCATAACTTTTACCTTTCATACCAGGTATCAGTTTAGTTGCTCTTCTTTGGACTTTGGAGTTTCTATATCTTTCTTGTAGTGTGGTGCCCAGAACTGCACACAGAATTCTAAGTGAGGTAATTTGTCATTTGACACTTCATCACTTAGATGTCAGGTGTTCAGGTGTTCCTTTTCCCTCCCACAGCCTGAAGAGTACTACAGGACCTTGGACAGCAGCATCCTCACCTATAGGCACACCTGAGGTTAATGAGCTATCAACTCAGGTGTTGGCCATTGCCTTCGTTAGGCCATTATAAAAGCACAGTCTGCCATGCCTGGGGGAGAGTTTTTGGGGCATGGAGGAAGAGGTGCTGGTTTTTGTTGCGGTTAACCCTCTAACAAATAGTTTATGGTTTAACTTAGTTTTTTGTGTTATGTTTTATTTTTGTAAAACGATAAGGATAATGAACTGGCCATTGGCCTATTGGAACTTAGTTTTTTTGGTTTGTCTTTCATCCACTCACCTGGCCTAGTGGCCACCCCCGCTACCTTGGTACATATAAGAATATACTGTATATGGTGGAGAATGCGAGCATTTGTTGTTCCTGGTGGCTTGAGTGGATAGGGCTCTTTCTCAATGATCTTCCTCTTTTTTTTTCCTCAAAAGAGAAAAACAATTATTTATTTTGCTTTTTTCTCAAAATGCAAAAGAAAACCCCCAAGGTGAAGAGGCAGACTGCTCCCAAGGCCAGGGAATGGCCCTGTGGAAACCAGGCCATTACCTGGGAGAACCTAGAAGCCTGCCCAAAAGAGTTGGTGGCAGACCTGCTATGTCTGGCGGTGGGCTTTGTCAAGGAAGAGGAGCCTACAAAGAGGAAGGAGGTACTGGAACCCTTTCCCTGGCCCCAACACTGCCTAGCTTTTGCCGCTCCAGTGGATCATCCATCTGAGGAATCCGGAGACAGGGACCCCAGGGAGGAGCTGACGAGAATGTTTCCCTGGTGTGGGGAGCTAGACTATCATTGGTCTGTGTGCCCAATGCAGGAAACCAATGGGTGCCTAAGCGACGGTCATCATTGTCGCCACTGTCCATCACCAATTGAAGTGTTTCTTCTTTTTTCTTAATCATATTCTTCCTTAGTTTAGAAAGTGTGCATAGTGTATGTCACCCACCACCCAACCCAACTTATCCCCCCCCCCCCCCGATAGTTCCTCCTTGCAGGAGTACAGAGCATAATACAGTGTTCAAAGATAACAATACAGATATCAAATCAAAGAGAAAAATGCAAGAAAGAAAGCAAACAGAAACAGAAAAAAAAAGAAGAAAAAAAAGGATAGTAACAAAAATAGATGGGAAGGGGTTTCCACTGCCTCAACACTACCTCTTCAGCTCTCCTGATTTAGTGGGATTTGTAAACTCTCATAGTACTCTAAAAAGGGGGTCCAAATCTTCCTAAAGTTATCCACAGAACCTTTAAGGGTATATCTGATTTTTTCCAGTTCCAGAAACTGCATAGTATCTCTAACCCATCTTGTAAAGTTAGGGGGTGCTTGTTCCTTCCAGGATAGAAGAATGAGAAGGAGGTGAATGCTATGATTACATAAGCTTTGCCTTTGATGAAACAAGTCTCAGGAGTAAAACCAAATAGGGCACATATGGGGTTGGGAGCTATGTCTTTTCTAAATATCTTAGTATATGCATTACAAATGTTGGTCCAAAACGTGCTAAGGTTGGGGCAGGACCAGAACATGTGTATGTGGTCTGCAGGTTGACCTTTGCAGCGAGGGCATGAGGGGTCTACATTAGGGAAAATTTTTGCCAGCCTTGCCCTGGTCAAGTGTGTTCTCAAAACAATTTTGAGTTGTATTAAGCTATGCCTAGCACAAGGGGAGGAAGTGTATATTAAGTCAAGCACCGCATTCCATTGATCATCAGTCATTTATTCTCTCAGGTCATCTTCCCAGTGTCTCCTAACATCCTGTAGTGAGTGAGGAAGGATATTGCATATGTTGTCATAGAGAATAGAAATGAGACCTTTGCGATATGGGGATAATGATAAAATGTGATCAACCGCGTTGTTTGTTGGAAGGTCTGGGAAGGAAGCCATATTCTTCTGGGTAAAGTGTCTGATTTGGAGGCATCTAAAAAAATGAGCCTTTGGTAAGTCAAATAATTGAGAAAGTTGAGTAAACGAACCAAACGTGCCGTTAACATACAGATTAGAAATAGATTTAATATCCTTTGTGGACCAAATCCCAAAGGTAGAATCGGAAAGAGAGGGTGGGAAGTTATGATTATTCTTAATGGGGGAGTGCACTGATGTTGTATGCAACTTGAAATGCCTTCTAAATTGCGTCCAGATTCTGACTGAGTGATATACCACTGGGTTTGAGCAAAGTTGGCTTTGAGGGGGGGGATGTCGGGGTACATATTAAAGAGCCTAGATTAAATTGACTACAGCCGTACTCCATTTGCACCCAGGTCTCACATTTACCAGATAGATCTCCCTCAATCCAGTGTAACATCTTCTTAATATTACATGCCCAATAATAATAAATAAAATTAGGTAAGGCCAGACCCGCAAGTTTTTTAGGCCTCTGAAGGGCACTCTTTCTGATTCTATGTGGCTTATTATTCCAAATAAACGAAGTTATGCTCCTCTCTAATGAATAAAAGAAAGATTTTTTAATCAGGATGGGAATGTTTTCAAAAAGGAGAGTAATTATTTATGAATTATAGAATTTATACAAAAAGGAACAAAGTAGACCATTACTATAGGAAATTGTTTTGTGATGTTCACAAATTGGCTCACTCTTCAGAGCAATGTTGGGGGACCCATCCTGTGTATGTGAAAACATGCATAGTTATTACAGAGTAGATGTTTTATATTTTAATCTGTGTATAACTGAATTGTAAGTATTGGTTATTACAACTGGGGTTCATTTTATAAATTAAGTATGCCGCGATGGATTGGCGACCTGTCCAGGATGTATTCCTGCCTCTCGCCCAATGTGTGCTGAGATAGGCTCTAGTCCCCCCCGACCAGGAATAAGTGGGTTAGATCGTAAAGGAATTAATGAAATTAAGTAAAAAATTAGTTTATCAGGAAAAAATACTTTAAAAATCAATTTAGGTCATTGGACAGTGAAACACATGTATAACACGTCACATCCTATCATGTTTTCGAACAAAATTCACCAGTAAATCATTATTTGTTGTCCCCATATAATCTAAGAATCATATATATATTGTGACAAGCCCCGGGGAGTGTGGAGTTGCCACGAAACCAAGCCAGATAATTAACGAGATTCACAACCAAAGGAATTAAATATTCACTGGAACTTTATTTAATTCCCAGGGGAAAGGGAGAGAGAGTCAATGGTGGTTTGCAGGGAATCCGTAATCCTTGAGAATCATCGGGGCCGATAGCTGGGGTCGGTACACGGAAGCATATTCTCTTACGGTCCAGGGCGGGTTTTCCAGGGGGGGTAGTCAGACGGTCGAGGTTCGTTACACAAAGCAGGTTCTCCTATACAAACAATGATCGCAACGGTTAAGGCACACAGCACTTGTAATTCTCTCTTCTCTTGCTACTCACTCTCTCCGGTTGATTTCCCTTGCGGTACTCTGTCTGGGCTGAGTGCCGTGCCTCTCTTTGTAGCACGTCCACTCAGCCCCGTGATTACTTTCAGGTGTGCTGTGAATCTCCCCAGGCGCAGCTCGTTGAGCAGAAAGCCCTAATATGGGCATGGGGTGGAGCCAGCGTGCTGCCACATACCGGCCCTCTATGACCATTCCCCTCACTATTCCCTCCCGGTTGCCACAATATATGCACTGCTCAAAGAAATTAAGGGAACACAATCATCACAGTATAACACCAAGTCAATTAAACTTCTGGGATATTGATCTGTCCAGTTAGGAAGCGTAAACGATTGTGAATCAATTTCACCTGCTTTGGTGCAAATGAAAGTGACAACAGGTGGACAGGAGAGGCAACAGCAAGACAATCCCCAAAAAGTAAATGGTTTTGCAGGTGGTGGCCACAGACCATTTCTCTAGTTTTGCATTTTGCTAGTGCCCTTGTCACTACTGGTAGCATGAGGCGGTACCTGCAGCCCATTCATGTTGCACAGGTAGTCCAGCTTCATGTTGCACAGGTAGTCCAGCTTCTCCAGGATGGCACATCCATACGTGCAGTCACAAGGAGGTTTGCTGTGTCTCCCAGCACAGTCTCAAGAGTGTGGAGGAGATACCGGGAGACGGGCCATTACACGAGAAGAGCTGGACAGGGCCGTAGAAGGGCAATAACCCAGCGGCAGGGCCGGTATCTGCTCCTGTGAGGAGGAACAGGAGGAGCACTGCCAGAGCCCTACAAAATGACCTCCAGCGGGCTACTCGTGTGCATGTTTCTGACTAAACTGTCAGAAACAGACTCCATGAGGGTGGCATGAGGGCCCGACGTCCTGTAGTGGGACCTGTGCTCACAGCCCAGCACCGTGCAGCTTATTTGGCATTTGCCAGAGAATACCAGAATTGGCAGGTTCACCATTGGCGCCCCGTTCTCTTCACAGATGAGAGGAGGTTCACACTGAGCACGTGACAGACATGAAAGAGTCTGGAGATGCCGTGCCGAACGGCCCATTGTCAGAACTTACGCTGGTGCAGTGGGCCCTGGGTTCCCCCTGGTCCAGGACAATGCCTGGCCTCATGTGGCCAAAGTGTGTAGGCAGTTCCTGGATGATGGAGGCATTGATGCCATTGACTGGCCCTCACCTTCCCCAGACCTGAATCCAATTGAGCACGTCTGGGACTTTATGTATCGGTGCATCCGCCGCCGCCAAGTAGCGCCACAGACTGTCCAGGAGCTCACTGATGCCCTGATCCAGGTCTGGGAGGAGACCCCCCAGGACACCATCCGCCGTCTCATCAGGAGCATGCCCAGACATTGTCGGGAGTGCATACAGGCAAGTGGGGGCCATACACACTACTGAGCAACATCATGAGTTGTCGTGATGAAATTCACAGAAGTTGGATCAGCCTGTGATCTACATTTTTCACTTTGATTTTCGGTGTGATTTTGAATCCAGCCCTCAATGGGTTAATGATTTTGGTTTCCATTAACCGTTCTTACGTCATTTTGTTCTCGACGAAGTACACAATGTAATCAAAGATTTTCAACTTGAATATTTCGTTCATCGAGATCCGCAATGTGTGATTGAAGTGTTCCCTTAATTTCTTTGAGCAGTGTATATATATCACTAACATATAAAATCAGATACTGAATACTAATGTTTACAACAGCCGAAGATCAACATATAAGGGTCAATGATGTGCTGTGGGAATTTATCTACAAGAAATTAATTAATTGAAATTATAATGAATGTATATACATTTTACATGAATTCATAGAATCATGTTTGCTTTATACTGTAGAACAAAGTAAATGCTTATGTTAAATAATTAAGTTTTAGGCTATTTTATTGTGTTGAAGTGCCAAAATATCATTCGGCAGCACTGTCCACACTAAAAATCTAATATGGAAAAACTGTTATAAAATGTAAAAAGAATATCATGAAAAGAAATAAACACTGCTGGCATAATTTAGTAAATGTTCCGTACGTCATATAAAAGAATCCATCCATCCATCCATCGTCTACCGCTTGTCCTGTTCGGGTCGCGGGGGCAGCGTCCTAAGCAGGGAGACCCAGACTTCCCTCTCCCCGGCCACTTCGTCCAGCTCTTCCGGGGGAATCCCGAGGCGTTCCCAGGCCAGCCGAGAGACATAGTCTCTCCAGCGTGTCCTGGGTCTTCCCGGGGCTCCTCCTCCCGGTGGGACGTGCCCGAACACCTCACCCGGGAGGCGTCCAGGAGGCATCCTAACCAGATGCCCCAGCCACCTCATCTGGCTCCTCTCGACGCGGAGGAGCAGCGGTTCTACTCTGAGCCCCTCCCGGATGACCGAGCTCCTCACCCTATCTCTAAGGGAGAGCCCAGACACCCTGCGGAGGAAACTCATTTCAGCCGCTTGTATTCGCGATCTCGTTCTTTCGGTCACTACCCACAACTCGTGACCATAGGTGAGGGTAGGAACATAGATCGACCGGTAAATCGAGAGCTTTGCCTTTAGGCTCAGCTCCCTTACCACGACAGACCGATGCAGCGTCTGCATCACTGCCGACGCCGCACCAATCCGCCTGTCGATCTCCCGCTCCATCCTTCCATCACTCGTGAACAAGACCCCGAGGTATTTAAACTCCTCCACTTGGGGCAGGATCTCCTCCCGACCTGGAGAGTGCACTCCACCCTTTTCCGGCTGAGAACCATGGTCTCGGATTTGGAGGTGCTGATTCTCATACCAGCCGCTTCACACTCGGCTGCGAACCGCTCCAGCGAGAGCTGGAGGTCACGGCCCGATGAAGCCAACAGGACCACATCATCTGCAAAGACCAGTGACCCGATCCTCAGGCCACCGAACCGGACCCCTCAACGCCCCGGCTGCGCCTAGATATTCTGTCCATAAAGGTTATGAACAGAACCGGTGACAAAGGGCAGCCCTGGCGGAGTCCAACCCTCACCGGGAACAAGTCCGACTTACTGCCAGCAATGCGGACCAAGCTCTGGCACCGGGTCGTACAGGGACCGAATGGCCCGTATCAAGGGGTCCGGTACCCGTACTCCCGGAGCACCCCCATAAGACTCCCGAGGGACACGGTCGAAAGCCTTCTCCAAGTCCACAAAACATGTGTAGACTGGTTGGGCAAACTCCCATGCACCCTCCAGGACCCCACGGAGGGTGTAGAGCTGGTCCACAGTTCCGCGACCAGGGCCGAAAACCACATTGCTCCTCTTGAATCCGAGGTTCAACCATCCGACGGACCCTCCTCTCCAGAACCCTGAATAGACCTTACCAGGGAGGCTGAGGAGTGTGATCCCCCTGTAGTTGGAACACACCCTCCGGTCCCCTTTCTTGAAGAGGGGGACCACCACCCCGGTCTGCCAGTCCAGAGGCACTGCCCCCGATGTCCACGCGATGCTGCAGAGTCGTGTCAACCAAGACAGCCCCACAACATCCAGAGCCTTGAGGGACTCCGGGCGGATCTCATCCACCCCGAGGCCCTGCCACCACGGAGCTTTTTAACCACCGTGGCGACCTCAGCCCCAGAGATAGGAGAGCCCACCCCGAGTCCCCAGACTCTGCTTCCTCGCTGGAAGGCGTGTCGGTGGGATTGAGGAGGTCTTCGAAGTATTCCCTCCACCGACCCACGACGTCCCGAGTCGAGGTCAGCAGCGCCCCATCCCCACTGTACAGAGTGTTGACAGTGCACTGCTTCCCCCTCCTGAGACGCCGGATGGTGGTCCAGAACCTCCTCGAAGCCGTTCGGAAGTCGTTCTCCATGGCCTCACCGAGCTCCTCCCATGCCCGAGTTTTTGCCTCAGCGACCGCCGAAGCCGCGCTCCGCTTGGCTCGCCGATACCCATCTGCTGCCTCCGGAGTCCCACAGGCCAAAAAGGTCTGATAGGACTCCTTCTTCAGCCTGACGGCATCCTTCACTGCCGGTGTCCACCAGCGGGTTCGGGGATTACCGCCGCGACAGGCACCGACGACCTTGCGGCCACAGCTCCGGTCAGCCGCCTCGACAATAGAGGCACGGAACATGGCCCATTCGGACTCAATGTCCCCCGCCTCCCCCGGGACATGGTTGAAGCTCCCGGAGGTGGGAGTTGAAGCTCCTTCTGACAGGAGACTCTGCCAGACGTTCCCAGCAGACCCTCACAATACGTTTGGGCCTGCCAGGCCTGACCGGCATCCTCCCCACCATCGGAGCCAACTCACCACCAGGTGGTGATCAGTTGACAGCTCCGCCCCTCTCTTCACCCGAGTGTCCAAGACATGCGGCCGCAAGTCCGACGACACGACCACAAAGTCGATCATTGAACTGCGGCCCAGGGTGTCCTGGTGCCAGGTGCATATATGGACACGCTTGTGCTTGAACATGGTGTTCGTTATGGACAATCTGTGACAAGCACAGAAGTCCAACAACAAAGCACCATTCTGGTTCAGATCGGGGGCCGTTCCTCCCAATCACGCCCCTCAGGTCTCACTATCGTTGCCCACGTGAGCATTGAAGTCTCCCAGCAAAACGAGGGAGTCCCCGGAAGGAGTGTTCTCCAACACCCCTCCAAGGACTCCAAAAAGGGTGGGTATTCTGAGCTGCTGTTTGGAGCATAGGCACAAACAACAGTCAGGACCCGTCCCCCACCCGAAGGCGGAGGGAGGCTACCCTCTCGTCTACCGGGGTGAACCCCAACGTACAGGCACCGAGCCGGGGGCAATAAGTATTCCCACCCCTGCTCGGCGCCTCCCACCAGGGGCAACTCCAGAGTGGAAGAGAGTCCAACCCCTCTCAAGGAGACTGGTTCCGGAGCCCATGCCGTGCGTCGAGGCGAGGCCGACTATATCTAGCTGGAACCTCTCGACCTCCCACACCAGCTCAGGCTCCTTCCCCGCCAGAGAGGTGACATTCCACGTCCCTAGAGCTAGCTTCTGCAGCCGAGGATCGGACCGCCAAGGCCCCTGCCTTCGGCCGCCGCCCATCTCACACTGCACCCGACCCCTTTGGCCCCTCCCATGGGTGGTGAGCCCATGGGAAGGGGGTCTTACGTTGCCTCTTCGGGCTGTGCCCGGCCGAGCCCCATAGGTGTAGGCTCGGCCACCAGGCGCTCGCCCTCGAGCCCTACCCCCGGGCCTGGCTCCAGGGGGGGGCCCCGGTGACCCGCGTCCGGGCAAGGGAAACGTAGTTCCATTTATGTTCGTCATCATAAGGGGTCTTGTGAGCCACGCTTTGTCTGGTCCCTCACCAAGGACCTGTTTGCCTTGGGTGACCCTACCAGGGCATGAAGCCCCCGACAACTTAGCTCCTGGGATCATTGGGACACGCAAACCCCTCCACCACGGTAAGGTGGCAGCTCAAGGAGGAGATATATTTATAAAAGAATGGCCAAGATATTTTTTTTCTAAGACCTCAAAAAGTAAAAGGAACTTTTGTCCACAAATTCGGATTTCATCAAATGTCATTCAGCAACATATTCCCAGGCCATTTTCAGTCATATCACATGATGATGGTCAGATTTTTAATCCATTTTACATATTTTTGTACATTTTCCATTATTTTACAGATGCCTCTTTCTAATAAAGAGAGATGTACCCGTTACAGGGCAAAGTTGAGGGCCGATCCTGTTGCAAGGGAAGAGAGGCTAGATAGGAGGAAAGAGAGGTGTCATGGTGTTATGCAGTCCTGGAGGTTGATAGTTCAGGCAGTTGTGTATAGTGTCCAGTAACACAGTTTTATTCAAACCCAAATCATTGTCATGTAAATGTAATGTCTCTGTCTCTGTCTCTGTCTCTGTCTCTGTCTCTGTTTTTCCTTACAATGTCCTGACATTTTAAGTTACCCCTTGGTATTCTTTGTGTGTGTGTGTGTGTGTGTGTGTGTGTGTGTGTGTGTGTGAGAGAGAGAGATTACATTTACATGACAATTATCTTTGTCATGTACAGTTTGTACGCCTTCATCCATTTTTTGTCACTGAGCCAAATGCTAGTGACAGAAACACATGTGCCTGTGTTGACCATGAGAATATCACTACTGGTTGACCGACTGAGCCAGCATGGGCTTTTAGCCACAATAAGTATTTCTGAGCTTCTTTCTACCATTAGATATTAAGCATACATTTTTATTACATTTTTAGCAGGCCAGTTGTTGTTGCTGTTATGATTCATTTGATGTTTTAAATTTTTTTAATTTTCCTATTTTGTAAGTACTTGCATCAAGATGTGATTCCATTTAGATGATACCATATTACAGTGAATCATTTACCAAAAAGGCTGAATGTCATCCGGAAAACAATGAAATTAAATACAAAAATTATTTTGATCATTTATTCCACCAAAATATCTGATGATAATCACAAATGGTTGAACAATATGAATATTAAATTAATGAATCATCTTTTTTCATTGTTCTACTGTAAAGTTCACCTAAAACAATAGATATTCCATATTAAATGTGTTTGATGGAAATGTATCTACTGTAATACATTCTTATTAGTATAATAAAGTATTTTAGTTAAGTTGTGGTAAAAGAAAATAATTTAATTCATTCATTTACAAAAAAAATTCAGGAGTAAAATCTGACAAAATTTGTAATTCCCCAAATTCTCGAATAAAAATATTTGGAATCTAAAGTAGACACTTTAAATAACTTAGAAAAGCTTTGAAATAATCCGTTACTACATTTTACTTTTTTGATGTTTTGAAAACCTAAAACGTTACTGACCCATAAACTGATGTTCTGTTAAAACGAGTTAAGGGGAAACCATGCTGACTCGCTCGGTTGTTGAGAGAGGGGAGAACTTGGCTGCTAAGCAAACCGTGCTGCTTGGAAACAAAGAGTTTAGGCTAGGTCGACATAATAGCACATAGTTCATGCGCCAGGCGTCGCTCTCTTCTCAACTATGGTCCACTATAGGTTTGCTATATTAGAACTATCAACTATCTCTTCCATCACTTCTCTGTCTTTGTCCCCGCGCTTTGCGCGCACCCGTACTTGTTGGGAAAAAAAGGGAAAAACAAATACAGAAAAAAACATTTAGCTAGCTAGCTAAAGATGGCGGAGGCGGCGATGTCTCTGAAAGAGATGCGAGCGCAAATGGGTAAGACGTTTAGATTTTGTGAGCAATTAACGTGATGTTTTCGTGGCGAGGCTGTTGGGAGGACTACATGCGACGGGAGAAATAACGTTACTTGACAATAAGTCAGCTTGCTGGTTAACTGATTGATCACTCCTACAGTTTGTTTGCAACTTAGCTTGATAGCGAGTGAGCTGCCAAACTTCACATTTCCACAACAAAGTTGCACGCCAGATATTAAGCTGATGTTCATTCTTGCTTTCTGTCCAGTTATGGTTGCTTGCTAGCCAGCGAGCTGAACAAAGACAAGCCAAAATGATTGAAGCAGTAAATATGCTTGTTGACCGTTATTTTCAAATTGACTAAGTAGGTTGCGAACTGTTTAACGTTCATTGTTATTTGCTCCAGGTTGTGGCGCTACACAAAATGTGTACATGTTCGATGCATATTTAATGCATATCTTGCAAGATGTTTTTTCCCCCCCTTAAAAAAGTATCTAGCACTAGCTTGCTAGCTGCGGCACAGAGAGTTCGTAAAATTGGCTAAGTTGGCTAGCAAGCCTGATATGTCTGTTAGCTAACGTTCGCTAAATTAGCTTTGCCGGTTGCATTCGCTGTAATCAGTAAAAGTTGGTTTCAGTGAGATGACAGGGGTCGGCTGACAATTGTTGAGTACATATATCAATATCAGAATACTTAGCCAACCTTAAGCTACGACGTTATCTCGTCAATACTAGCTAATCTTAAAGTGTATGGCTAGCTAGTTAAATTTAGCTGTAACACTAACAGACCGTCACTAGCTAGCTCATAGCTATCCGGATATCAAGACATGATTGACACAAGACTCGCTTGAGGATGAAAACTATTAAAAAGTGAATAGTCCTGCTAGCAGCTGAATAATCTGCAATTTAACTGATGTCTTGGCATATATGTCAGATGTGTTTAACGTAATGTTATAGCTACTTGTATAACGTTAGCTAGAAAATAGAATAGTTTTAGGGCCTTGGTTGGCTAACCTAACGTTAGTTAACTGATGTGGATTCTAATCCAAACGTATTGATTTTTTTATTGGTTAACTAGTTAAATTATAGGTGGTTAGTCACTGACAAAAATATTGGATTACGTATTTTCCCACCCTGATACCGTTGATTAACAGTTATTCCGCTCTAATTTAATTAAACGCATATTATTTTGTAGGGACGTAGCTAGCGTAGACTTTAAAAGTTAGCTAATGTTACAATAATTTATTATATTTTAGCATTTATTTTGTAGTAATTTGCTATATAAGAGTATTGGTGCTGTTATTTACTGTGTGAAAAAGTCCTAACTGGTAACATTAGCTTGATGGGGCTTGCAAAAATACTATTTCTGCGTGTGATCAGGTGTTGCATTTAATGAATCAACAAATTAAATTGAGAGAGCTGTGACTAAACTTGTTAGGTAGCCATAGGTGGTAAACTGCCAGATTATGCTTTAGTGCAGGTTGGTTACGTTACGAACATTATGATCCCTTTGTGAAGTTTCCTGTTGGTAGCTAGCTGCTAACCACTGTGGGTATTGAATGTAGTCCCTCCCTCTGGCCAGGGTGTGTACCGGTATCCTGGAAAAGATGTAGCTAGCAACAGTTATAATGACCGACTGAGGTTGAAAACTTAATGCGCTTTTGATTTTTTATTAACCCCCCTCCGCCTTTCTGTTTGAAAACACAATTACTAAGAAAATTGAGAGGTGAAGACTCAGGGATCTGGACAACTCTCAGACCGTTTTTAGTGCGCTTTCATAAAGAGTAATACATTCCTTGTCCAGTTCTAGGATTCTTCACAAACTGAGAATGTGTGATGCATGCATCCCCAGGTTTTGTTCATGGCTTTTGGGGGGGATGGGGTGGACAACGAGCAGCCTTGGAGTGGGGCAGTGCTCACATCTTCTGCTGGAAGGCTAACATTTGAAAAGCTCCTTACGTAGAATTGAGAAGTGATGAAGTGGTGTCATGGGACTATACAGGAAGTCAAGGGAACTTTGTGCAACTGTTTACATAAGACAGTGCATGTTTGTATGTGTCTCTTATGCAGTGTTAATATCTAGCTGTAGAGCACACCCTCCCTAACAGACATGTGATTCAGAGTTACCATAAGGCGATGAGATTGACAACGAGGGGTCAATACATTGTCCTGTGTGCCTGTAATAAAGTCAGTTATATGGACGCATGAGAGTAGTGTGCAGACTGTGTCTCCCATGAGCTTGCAAGTCCTGTTGATTTCTTTATTATTCAGTAATGTTCTTTTATACACGTCCCATATCGTTCCAAAATCATTGCTTTAGAAACACAAAATTAAGTGGCAAGTTTAAAAGGCCTCTGAGGAGTTTGACCATTTTTCTGCTGCGAGTCTACTCGTCTGCATCAGGGTAGACACCACAGTATCTTTCTTCCATCGTCTTTATTTCTCACACTTGAGAACCTTTAGCGTGAGTCAAAACTGGTGCTCAGGCATTTTGTAAAGTTAAACTAGTACACAGTCTTTTTTTTGCAGACGGAACAAAGCCCTTTTCTGCTTTTCTCCTGTACGTTGGTCTCCTGATGTCTTCTGACTCTCCATTCAATGGAAGCTATAGAGAGGTGTGTACTGAAACTGCAGACAAAAGCCTTATTGACCAGGATTTAAGATCTTAGCTGTGTTTTTGGTGTTTGCTTCTCGCTACAGTCTTTCCTATGGTGTTTGATAAAGTCTGGGTCAGAAGTGGGAAAAGGCTTTGCGAATTACTGATTGCCATTAAGGGCTTCCGTCCATTCTTCAGTTGGTGGTGTCGATTGACGGAAGGGGAAACAGAAAGAGCAGCAGACTTTTTGAAGGGTTGCACCACACATGTTTGCAAGATGTTGGAATCTCAAGGCTCAGTGTTAAGGAAGTAGCAGTGCCACTCTTTAAAATGGTTTGTGTGTGCCAGGCGTATTTGTCGAGAACTCTGTGGCGTGTTGCGTGTAATTTCCTAAAGCACAGGACAGTTGTACTCTGCATAAATTAGAGTATTTGTATGATAACTCCATTCATTTGAAAAAAATCCTTAAAGCTGGATTAAAATGACAATTTGTAATGAGCCATCCTGCATGTTTTCCTGATTTATTTGTAAACCACTTGGCCACCCTGAACTAAAATTCGCCTACTTTCCTGAAAACCTACTTTTTTTAAATAGTATTGACTAGGGCGGTTCAGTTTCCACAGTAGTTATGTACATGCAGTGGTCACTTGGCCTATTAGAAAAAAGATTCTGCTAGCAAATGACAGAAATTAAAATGATCTAACATGTTGGAATTCAGTTTGGTCATGATGGATAATTTTAACCCCTGTCATTTGTTCGATTTTTCATCAGACAAAAATAGTATGGATATAATTCCCTGAATTGTATCCATTACTATTTTTGTCTGATGGTAAATCAGAATTTCACAACAGCCTACACGATTAGCTACATTCAAAGTATATAAATTACAGATAATCCTGTTATTTACACATTTTGTAACCTTAAAAAGGTGAATTGAGATTAGTATTTGAAGTTGCTTGAATATTTTATTTCTCAACAAAAATAGGGAGGTAGCTCTGCAAATGAAGAAATTGCATCCAATCTAAATAAAAGCAATTTCTCCCTTAAACAAAATGTAATTAAAATGAAACAATATTTCACAGAATATAACTGATTGTTTAAGACATGACTCAAAACATTTTCACATTTTTTTATGAATGTATGAGAATTATAGAGTGACATATACAGACTAAAAATTAAGAAGGATGACCTTCGATTTCCAAGTCACGCTGACGACTGTGAATTTAGGATTTTTAATTTTTTTTATTAGCTAACTGGAACTATTTCTGTTTTACACTCACATCGTAACAAACACGTCATGCACGGATATTCAAAAATATTTCCGAAGTTCCAAATGGGAAAAGCAGCACATTGTCACTCGCATGCAATCTGTGCTCACCGCGTTTGTTGTTGTTGCTATGCCAGACTGCAGCAGTCAAGCAAGTTTTTGGAGTGCGGCACATAGACACAACAGCGAGAACCAGCTAGTTAGTTAGTTAGCTAGCTAACGTTAGCGTTCACGGACATTGGGTATCGATATCTGTTGTTGCTAGTTGCTTGATAACACAAGGCTTCGTAAGTGATCATGCATTTATCACTTACCAAGCCTTGAGTTAGCAAGCAATATCTGTGAACACTAGCTAGCTAGTTACTGTCTATATTCAGTTCAGTGAACCTTCCTGCCAGGCTGAAGAATCGCTGTGATTTTCCTGCAGTGATTACTCATCTCCGTCCTACAGTCCAAGCACAAATCATTCCCACATCCCTGCTCAGTTAAATCTAGGAATTATTAGCTAGCTATTACGTTAGCTGCCATACCGCACTCTAGTTGGGAATGGAAAAATCTCTTGTTCGAGTCCCGACTAGAGTGTACTGTATGATGTACTGTACAGTCAGAACACTAGTCGCTAACGCCACCTGCGGGCACCCGTCAGAGCTTCACTGCTACACAGTCCCATGAGCACACGCTGCACAAGTCAAACATAAATATCCGTGTAGAAAAGAAATAACGTTAACCATCGTGTCTATCTTTGGGCTACATACGACGTAGTGATCACATTTTCAAAGATGTGGAGATTTATTGAGGGTGAAAAGGCTAAAACCAAAGAAGATCAGCTATAGACCAAGGACAAGTAACTTTTAGGAAGGACAAGTATCTTTTCTAAGATAGTTGCCCTTTGACCTTTACCCTTTTACCCTGGGCCCCTGCATAGAATGAGAAATATATTAAAGCAAGACAAACAGAACACAAAATATATTAAACTTTATTAGAAGTCAATCAATCTGTCCTGCTTGACACAGTTGTCAAGCTGCCTGTGATTGACAGAGATGGGATGCTAAGTCTCAAAAGCTCTGAGCCATACCACTATAACCACACCGTCGAGTTATACAAGTTATCCCTAATAATACATTCCAGCATTTTACATGCGATGCAAGTTAAACTGACAGGCTTATAGTTCCCTGGGTCAGTAGAGTCCCCCTTCTTATATATTGGAATTATACTACCCTGCTTCCAGTCATCTGGTATTTCTCCAGTGATTATGGATTGCATATAATGGGGCAGATAACCACAACGATTGTGCATTTTGTGATAAAAGCATCAAATTTGGTACACATGTAGCCAAAGACATTCCAAAAAGATTTGGATGTGGAGCCATCATGAATTTTCAATGTGTCGCCCATGGCAACCATTTTTTCAAAATGGCTACCAGATGACCACAACGATTGTGTTTTTTCTGATAAAAGCATCAAATTTGGTACACATGTAGCCAAAGACATTCCAAAAAGATTTGGATATTGAGTCATCATGAATTTTCAATATGTCGCCCGTGGCAACCATTTTTCCAAAATGGCCGCCAGTTAACCACAACGATTGTGCATTTTATGATAAACGCACCAAATTTGGTACACATGTAGCCAAAGACATTCCAAAAAGATTTGGTTGTTGAGTCTTCATGAATTTTCAATATGTCACCCATGCAACCATTTTTTTCAAAATGGCCGCCAGTGGGCACCAGTGACAACTGTTTTCTTATCAATTTTCTTCTTCTGTCGTACGTCTTTTAGACCTGCTGTTCGTTTGAGGTGAGCCAGGCTACTGTGTCATTGTCCAGGTCCGGCAATCTGTTTGATAACATTGACCTTAGCAGCGTGAAGGCCTTCAATGTTGAGCTGCAGTAGCAGCAATAAGACTGAGTTGTTCACCTTACTCTCAGATGCTCTGCTTAGATGGTTTGTGCAGGAAGACAAACAGCTTGTTGTCACACATGATGTGGAAGTCTTCAGCAAGCCACAACTTCCAGATCCGTCTTCAGTTGCTCCATGTACACACGAGGAAGCTGATAGTCGCATGTTATTACATGTGGCCCATGCAGCAAGAAATGGCCATCAGAAAATCATGATTCAAACTGTTGATACTGATGTTGTGGTGATGGCTGTGGCAGTGGCTCAGGGTCTACACCCAGAAAATGAGCTTTGGTTGGCATTTGGAACTGGAAAGAATTTCCGATACCTCGCAGCCCATGAAATTGCAGCAGGGCTAGGGCCTGAAAAGGCACGTGCTCTTCCCATGTTCCATGCATTGACGGGCTGTGATACTGTATCAAGCTTTGCTGGCCACGGGAAGAAGACAGGGTGGGCTGTTTGGGCTGTATTTCCTGAGCTGACACATGCCCTGCTGAAACTATCTTCTGCCCCGGACGACATACCACAAGAGGTAATGGCCACAATCGAGAGGTTTATTATCCTTCTTTATGACCGAACCAGCACATGCAAAGAAATAGACAAGGCACGGAGGAAGATGTTTGCGAAGAGGCACAATGTGCTGTCAATCCCTCCAACAAAGGCTGCCTTAGAGGAGCATGTGAAGAGAGCAGTGTATCAAGGAGGCCATGTGTGGGGTCAGATGCTAGTGTCCACACCAAAACTACCTTCACCGTGTAGATGTGGATGGTCAAAGACATCTGAGGGGTACGAACCCTTCTGGACATGCCTACCAGATGCAGGCCATTCCAGCTATGAACTTGTCTCTTGCAAATGTAAGAAGGGTTGTGTTAGGCAGTGCAAGTGCAAAAAAGCTGCATTAGACTGCACAGCCCTCTGTTGCTGTGAAGGGGAGTGCTAAATAGACTGATGTGATAGACCCTATATTTGGCGGGTCATTGTTATCACTTATTTTGAGTCTTAAATTGTAGCTTCTGATGATGATGGTCAAGGACCAAAAACGTTGTTCTCAGCATGTGTAATTTGTATTAAAGTTCAGCACTCAGCAAGTTTAGACGCTTTGTGGGTGTCCTTCCCTTTTCAAGCCCCGTTACCCTTGGCTCGGCTCTCCCGTGCTGGCACATCCTGTCAATTCAGGTGCGGCTATCTAACTACATCTAAATATGCATAATATTAACTACTGTAGATGTGGGGCTAAAATTAGACTAAACTATCACAGCATGCAGATACAGAAAGCATAAAGTAGAGTGTATTTAGCTGACACTGAACCCCATGCTGAGTTTCACAGCAGTGGTGTCACCAGTGTGCCCTGGCTGTGCTTCGACATCCACTCTATTACTGTACTATTTTCTGTAAAACATAGCCACATGTACAGTAATTATTCTTCATTTTGCAGACTTGTGAGTTTATTGGACTTTCGTGTTATTTTATTGGAATTACAATTTCTATGTTGGCCGCCACATAAAAGAAGATCTTCTTGAATTATATGATAAAATGCAGCTTCTCTGTAATTCTATAGTTGCAAATTTGAAGTCTGAATCATAAAATTGTAGGCCTATGTATAATTTGACCCCGAGATCATCCATATCAAAATAATCTATGCAACTTTATTGCAATTACAATTGTCATACCAGTCATGGCCGCCATCTTGAAAATTGTATTATCCAAATGTCAATTCATAAGAACTATGTATACTAGATAAATTGATTCATAATTCAATATCATTACATTTCCATCCCTGATAAGAACATTTATCAGAAAAAATTATCAATAGTGACCAATGGCGGCCATTTTGGTTGCCATAGGCGACATATTGAAAATTCATGATGGCTCCACATCTAAATCTTTTTGGAATGCCTTTAACTATATGTGTACCAAATTTCATGCTTTTATCACAAAATGCACAATCCTTATGGAATTTCTAGCTAAGCTGCACCACTAATACAAATATCTGTCAATGGTTTATATATCATTTCCCCAAGTTCTTTCAGTACTCTGGGATATATACAATCAGTGCCTGCTGCCTTATTTGTCTTAGGTTTTTGTAGTACTTCTACGTCCCTTATCTCAAAGTCCTCCAAGCATCGTCATTTATCCTATCATATCAGGTCATACTATTGAGCACCAGTCGAATGTGTTTCCGGTTGTGCTCTAGTAAATGATTGGTCACATTTACAGTTTTTGTTCGATGGGCTGTTGTCCGATTTGTACATTTTTATTGCTAAACCCTCTGAAGTTTTCGGACTATTTTGATTCAGGGTGATGGAAAGCTTTGTGTGTGTTTTGTTTTGTGTTTTTTTTGTGTGGAGATGGGGCACTTATTGGAGCGCTTCCACCTCTTGTATAAAAAGCTCTCCGAGCCGTGAGCAGAGAATGGATGCAGCGACACGGACTGGACTGTAGAGAGTGACAGGCACCTGACTGTAGAGAGTGACAGGCACCTGACTGTAGAGAGTGACAGGCACCTGACTAGAGCGTGACGGGGACCGGACTGTAGAGAGTGACGGGGACCGGACTGTAGAGAGTTACAGGCACCTGACTGTAGAGAGTGACGTGGACCGGACTGTAGAGTGACAGGCACCTGACTGTAGAGAGTGACAGGAACCAGACTGTAGAGAGGGACGGGGACCGGACTGTAGAGAGTAACAGGCACTGGACTGTAGAGAGTGACAGGCACCTGACTGTAGAGAGTGACAGGCACCTGACTGTAGAGAGTGACAGGAACCAGACTGTAGAGAGGGACGGGGACCGGACTGTAGAGAGTAACAGGCACCTGACTGTAGAGAGTGACAGGAACCAGACTGTAGAGAGGGACGGGGACCGGACTGTAGTGAGTGACAGGCACCTGACTGTAGAGAGTGACAGGCACCTGACTGTAGAGAGTGACAGGCACCTGACTGTAGAGAGGGACGGGGACCGGACTGTAGAGAGTGACAGGCACTGGGCACTGACTGTAGGCATGAACCAGACTGAGAGGGACGCGGACGGCCTCAGGCACTGGACTGTAGAGAGTGACAGGCACCTGACTGTTGACAGGCACCTGACTGTCCCAGACTGTGACGCTGTAAATAGCTGACTGGCTTACGGGGACCGCTGCGTGAATGTGTCAGGCACCTGACTGTAATCTGGGACAGATCTGCATGGGAGGGAGCGCGGCCTTGTATCGCCGTCCCCGGACGGAGGGAGGGAATGTGTCCCCAGAATCTGGGACAGATCTGAGAGAGAGAGAGCGAGAGAGAGAGAGAGAAAGAGAGAGAGTGGCCGCAGCTGCGCGCTGAGAAGGCCTGCATTGTTGGAGATCACAGGCACATTCCCGGCGCTGGCAGCCGCAGCACAGAGCTTCCTGCCACACAGCGAACGCCACCTCTATCGACGCAGTCCGAGCCTGGGACCCGGACAGCGCACTGGGTGAGCTGACACTAGTGTGTGTGTGTGTGTCTGTGTGCATGTGTGGGTTTCTGTGTGTTTCTGTTTTGTCTGATTGTGATTGTTTGGCGTGCAGCCACCCTATGCAGTCGACTGCACCGCCGTGCCTTCCCTTAAGGGATTCTCCATACGCTGCAGATGCTTTGCTTCAGAAAATGGGTAGGGGACAGGACAGGACACGGCCTACAAGCTTTGATACAGTCTATATTAAAAAAGAATTGAGACGATTCCCTTCCTAGAACAAGGGATTTGCACATTTTAGCTAATTTTTGTTGTGAGGTTATTTCAAGTCCAGGCAGAACATTGCATTTGCAGTGCCTGCTTTGATCCAATAAAATCAATGTTGATCGAATGCTGTCTGGTCATGCTTGTCCTCTGCTTGTCTTGTGTTCACCATGATTTGTGTGTTTTAATTGTGCTGTGCATTAGAGCAGGCTGAAGTTGAGGTCTTTAAAAATAATAATAATACATTTATATATAAATATTGCATATGTGCTGTATATCATTAAATTCATTCATTATAAAGTGAAATTACCGGAGCCAGTACAATCCTGTGTGGTCCGACTGCATGTTCAGAGTTTGGTACAGATGGGCTGGGCTTTTTCAGGGATTTCAGTATGAGAATGTACTGAATTATGTGTGTGGAGACGGAGACAGTAATGGCAGAACACAGTGATGTGAATGGTTGCAGTTCTGTTACGGACTGGATCACACTGGCTGGAGACGCAGTACGTGACGCTTGATTTACATTTAGGCTAGAGAAGCCAAATTATAATTACTCCAGTGAATCTCACCTTGGCAATCACAGGACACAAAGGAAAATGTTCAGGTGATATTTCATCGGACCATAAAACAGATTGTGTGTTTATTATGTGTTTATTAATATGTAAGCAGTGTTATTTATATTGAGAATTGAGTACATTTTACATTTACATTTTAGGCATTTAGCACATGCTCTTATCCAGACAGAGTTACAAAAAGTGAATTTATACATGGTAAGATTAATCATGGTTAGCGCAAGAGATCAGTGTATTAGCACTGCAATAGACATCATTGTTGGCAGCTGCATACTGTACCTGTAACACTGGGAAAGAAAAGTTAGTAGTATTTATAAAATACTCAGCATGACCACACGATTGTAGCATGTCTAGCGGATGAAAGATTACACAGAATTGATCTAATTAATCCCTCACTGTCTCTGTAATTTCACTTTCAAGCCAGATTATGCAAACAATCTGCAAATTCTGCAAACATGGTACCGAATGTGATAACGCTGATCCAGACAAATCAAACCAATTTAATGAATGAGCCACA
Organism: Aldrovandia affinis; assembly: GCA_029706075.1. Classification (NCBI taxonomy): domain Eukaryota; kingdom Metazoa; phylum Chordata; class Actinopteri; order Notacanthiformes; family Halosauridae; genus Aldrovandia; species Aldrovandia affinis. Next base: position 3,051,145 of record JAINUG010000106.1, on the reverse strand, counting down.
GGGTTCAGCAAGTACTGTCGGAAGGGAGAGAGTTGCCAACGATGAGAGGTTTACACCACAAGGGTGTGTGTTTATTCTGTGGCTGGAAATGGTGGTCATTGATGCAGATGAGTTCCAAGCAAACTTGGACAAGAGATGTTTTGTCTGAAGCCAATTTTTCCAGCTGATATGGTAGAATGTGCCTTGTGAAGTAAGTGATTTATCACTAATCAAATAATTTAATAAATGTACAGGAAAGATTGTTATGCTGGTGCTTAAACAAAATTTTTGCACTTTGCATCATTTTTCTTCACCATATAGAGCAATTATAGAACAATGAGATATTTTGATACCTCTAAGTCTAAGATTTTTCGCAGTTTACCTCAATTTATTTATTAGTAATTGTAATCGTACACTACCCACAGTACCCAATATTGGGAGGGTGTGGGGCATGACATTTACACGAACTAAACTTATATAAACAAGCGCTTATGTTTTTTTTGGTAGAATTTAGCATTGGCGAATGTGGGACAAGATCTTCGGCTTTAGTTTGTCCCGTCTGTTCCACGTTAGGGTGTGGTAGACTAAGGCACAAACAGCTGCCTCGTTTTCCCTGACCCACTAAGGTTGAGTATCTGGTCAGAAGTCTGTAATTATCTTATTTCTTGTGGTTGGATTGATCAGAAGTCACGGGGGGGAGTGAGCAATGTTGCCACCGCTTAGTCTGTCAAAGGGGCTGAGACCAAGTGACACCATCACTAGAGACACTGTAGTACGAAAAAGTGAAACGTGCATTTGGGATGAAAGCAGCTACTGTAGGCGGTTTAATAGATGTGTATAGGCCATGCAGAAGTAAATCACATTTCAAACGCAGCTGTTTATCTAAAATGGTTCCCATTTTCTGGGAACTTATCAGCCATAAATCCCCATCTGTATTATCCATATCAACAAGTTTTTCCTGCATTGATGTTGGTTAGCAGAATCATTTAAGTTTTTTTAATTTATTTGTTAATGTATTTTTCCCTGTATCCGGTTATTTGATTCTGCGCTAGCTGTGCATGTGGTCAGCTGTTTATATTCCCGCGTTCTCTCTGGAGAGACTTGGAGCAGTTTGTGGTTTGGACCGCTGCGGAGGCGTTTGTTCACTGAGTGTTGTGCGGTCCGGTTGGTTTACGTGCCATGTGCTGCATGGCTCCCTCGCCGCAACAGTGCGTAGGGGAGGGGTGACTCGAACACCTTTCGCATATTCATCAAGACTGTACTACAGGGCTGCTGTTCTGGAAGCCTGCGACACCAAATGAAAAATAATTCATATTTTGAAGTAACCAAATTGCGAATTGAAAAGGAGTCTGTGTGGGTTTATGTTTGGAGAAAGCCAAAAGAAGCCTACAGCCCACATTGCCTATTCCTTTTAAACATTGTGGTGGATCTGTTATGGTATGGGCAGCCATGTCCTGGGAGTTGTTGGATCCAATTATTACTCTGCATGTTAGAATAACGGCCAAGGAATACCAAGCCATTTTAGGCGACCAGGTGCACCTTATGGTGCAAAAATGGTTTCCTCAAGATATTATTCCAAGATGACAATGCCTCCATACGCACTGCTAAACAGATTCAAGAGTGGTTTCATGAAGGATGAAGTCAAACACCTTCCATGTCCTCCCCAATCAGATCTAAACAGCACTGAACCTTTATGGGAAGTTCTGGAATATAGAGTGCAGAATACATTTCCACCTCCTTCATCTCTCAAAGAACTGCAGGCTTTCTTTCTTGAAGAATTGTCCAATATCCCACTAGAAACGGTTCTTGTATAACAACATTCTAAGGATTGGAGCTATTATGAAGGCAAAGAACGGCCCAACCCCTTATTTATTCATTAGTTAATTAATATTCGTATGACATTTGGCGTTTCTGTTATTTTGTCTACCCCCTGTATTTGTTTAAGGTGGGAAGCTGATTGTAGGAATGGAATGTTCTGATGTCATTTTAATGACCTAACGTTTTTTATTAATTGGAAAATGATACATGTGTAATTAGTCACTGATAGTTGCTCTGCTTTTATTTATGTAGTTTGACATGGGCCGTGTGATGTCCTGCTAAAGCTCTGGTTCTTAGTGTAGTGACGTGTCCTGACCATGCCCGTGTTGGCAGGCCTCACCCAAGGAAGGAGTGCTTCAGTTAGCAGGATTTTTCTTTTCAGCATTTGAATGACAAAACTGAGAATAAAGCGCAGCGTTAATGATCTCGCCATCAACTTTATGGTCAAAAAGCTTACACGCAACAAAGCGCACGCCGCACAGAGGCACGCGGCAGACAGGAAACTAACTAACTAAATATTATGCACAACATGCGCATGGTTATCCCCCCCCCTCCTTTCCCATTTCTTTTACTTGGAGGGAAACACCCACAAAACAACTATACCATGTTCAACAAGAGCGACGGATATGATCAGAAAAAGGGCTAGTAATGAGGGCAAACGGATCAGGCGTTTCCTTTGAGTTTAACTGCATCTTCAGCTCGCCAACCCAGTGTTGGAAAACAGAGCAAGTGATTTCACATTTGAATGCGTTCTTCAAATGTGATCTAACCTTTTTTGAATGCTTATACCCGCATTTGGAAATACACTGCATACCATTAATTTGCAATCTAAGATGTTGCTTTAATAAAGGGTGTTTGAATGTCAAGCCACTTGGATGATTTAATTGGTTGTATATTCCATTAACTAGCCTGCACAAAATAAACCAAATTTGGTGTAAGGCTGTGATGCAGGTACAATGTCAGAATGCATAAAATGTCCAAAAATCTAAAGCCCTATTTCCACTGTCCATAGGCCTTTAGACTTACCAAATGAACCTTTTCCCAACAGTGAACTCTGACAGACGATATGCAGGCAGAATACAACACTATTAAGACAAGAAAATGTGCCTGAGGAGCATTGTACCTGAGGGCTGCATCACCCTTCACTTCAATATAATTTATTTTACTCAGTTAAGGATACCACATCTTTAAAAAAGGACTAGATCTGAGTGTCAAGATGGATGATAAAGCTTTAGCTAGGGGTTTTCATAACTTTCATAACTGCTTCTTCACTGTGTTTTCCTTTCATGAACTTTCCCCAGTCCAATAAAAATGTAAATGGTAGTTAACAAATGTATAGGTAATGAATTTCTCCTGGATGCAAATGTTGCAAGGTTTTTTAGGAGATGGAGGCACCATCTCTCAAGTTTGCTTGCCCGCTTCTTAATGGGGCCAAGCTATCGGCTAAGTCACGCGCGTTTTCATGGGACAACATGGCAATTGTGTCAGTGCTGAGGTGATTACGCACAAAGCACAGACAGGCCGTTACAGTTCATTAAAATGTGCCTGTAGTGCACGTAAATGTCAATGTACACTACCTCCTCGTTTCGTTGGTTAAAACAACGGAACAGCAGTCCACATTTAACTCTTGTTATGCGAGTTGCGTGTGATAAATGACATGGCAAGTTGGAAAGTTGTTTGATTCTATTTTTGAAATGCCTAATTCTGTTCAAAACCGAAAAAGGGCCCCTGTACTGTCTGGAACTATACTGGATTTCAAGAAAGGTGACATGACACAAAGCAAATCAAAGTACTCACTGGGACATGACTGGGGAGGGGGAAAGATCTGTTGTCCAGTGCCTAGTTATTCTGGGCTGTACTCATTTGACAGAAGTCATGGAGCACCCTCCACTGAGGTTCCATCCGAAAGCTGGTGGACTAATCCGGGTGGAGAGGGTGATGGAGCGTATTAATTCTGCTGTGTCAGTGTCAATCACAGGAGCCAGAACTGGGGTGTTAATGTGTGCATGTTCATGTGTCAGCCCCGGTTGATGTATGTTTGTGTAAGTCAGTTCCAGAAAAGTTTAGTGCTCAAAGATTTGTGACACATTTCTACATTGTATAAGGTAATTCCGTACAAAATCAAACTGGGTGTTATGTCTCAGATTCTCTTTATAATTTTTTTCATACATTCCTTGATCATTCATGTGAACAAATCTGTGATTTATTTATGGTTTCTTCTTTGTACTTTTTAAGATATAAAGGTCCAGTTTTAGGTCCAAAATGGCCATCGTCTTCAGGGGGCAATATTTTCATATCGCAATATCTCAGACAATAAAATGAGGTAGCTAACACTGTCACACAGAATTCATAAATAAAAAAATATATAAATCCAATTATGGGTAGAGACCCATCATTTTTGTTATATCCTCTGTGGAGCAAATTGTATGTGGGCATGTTATTTCAGTTTCATGTTATTGTTCTGTTTTAATATACACTACCAGTCAAAAGGTTTCCAGTTTTTACTGAAATTTAAGCAGTTCAAGTCCAGTGAATAACCTGAAATGGTACAAAGGTAAGTGGTAAACTGCCAGAGGTTAAAAAAAATAAAAGTTTAGGTTACCAAAAACAATATACATTTCAGAGTTATAAAAAAAAAAAGAGACCCTTTTCAGGGAACAAGTAATGGGTTAACGTGGGTTAACAGTCACTCTGTGCAAGTCGCCGACTCTGGATCCAGCAAAAGAGCCCCAGACCATCACGCTTCCTCCATGTTTGACAGTTTGTGTCACACACTGAGGAACCATCCTTTCACCTACAAACGGCATACAAAAACCCTGCGTGATGAACCAAAGATTTTGATTCATCAGTCCGTAAGACCTTCTTCCAGTCTTCAGTAGTCCACTGGCGGTGCTTCATGGCCCAGGCAAGCTTCTTTTTCTTATTTTGCCATCTTAGCAATGGCTTTCTTACTGTCACTCGACCTGTCAAACCTGCAGCTCGAAGTCTTCTCTTCACAGTTGAAACTGAGGCTTCCTTACTTCGACCGGTGTTAAGCTGTGCTTGAAGCTGTTGTCCTGTGAGCCGCCTATCACGCTAGCTGTTGACTCTCAGAAACTTGTCTTCTGATTTTGTTTTGGCTTTGGGTCTGCCAGACCTCTTCCTGTCAGAGTTTCCTCCAGTTTTCACCCACGTTCTGGAGACTCCCTTACATGCTTCACAGCAGACTTGAGCCACTTCACCGTCCCCCTTCCCCCTGGGGCAGACAGCCAAATGCCACCCCCGATTGGGGCTGATGACCAGGGCCGGTCTGGTAGAGACTGGTTTCGAACCGCGTCCCTGACAGGCAGGGTACACCGTATCGGACCAGCCAATATACGGTGCGTTAGACCGCTGCGTTATCTGCCGCACCTGAATCAGTCTTAAATCAGTCTTAAATACTTTCTGCCGTATTGTAGTAACAAATATATTTTTGTAATTGAAAGTTAGTGAGTTAACAGGTATAATTCATGCACCCTCCAGCAAAGTCCTTTGATTGGCCTGAAAAAAAGTCTATAACATACTTGATTTGGGTTTACTTGTCTGTTCAATCATTGTGTTATTTTAATTTAAGTAAAATTATGTTTATTATATTTATTTGACCATTCATTATTTTGAAATTCATTTAGAAAATTAAGGAATGTAGGATTTTTTTGAGAATTTATAATGGAAAATGATGCATCCTGGCCTGGCCAGGGGTTTGATACCAGACCATGGGGCATATCACACACACTGAAGCCCAGTGTTTTCACAGGAGGAGCCCCCTGACAGCCTGCTTCATTTGGTCTAATTCGATTGGATCTAGTGTAGCAATTTTAAAGGTGCAGGTTCATCTTATTCATGTAGAAAAAAAACATGTAAGAAAACATGTTCATGAGCTTCTGTCCCAGCTGGCCCAGCTGAAAGTGCTTATTAGGTAATACCCCCTTCCCCCCAGGACAAAAGCAGAGGCTCTCCAAGTCAACCTTTTTGTTTCAGAGACTGCATACAACTCGCACTAATTATTTTCAGTGGGTCAAAATCTGCAACTGGCACTTATACCATGCTATACCGTGTTGTGTGCTGGTTAGAGAGAAAGTTAAACTGTCCATTCTTTGGAATTCAGTCAACCTGCTGATCACCAACTTGAAGCCGTGTCTTGATACCATGTTAATTTTTTTTGTTTGTTTATCAGAATCAGAAGGGACTATGTTCAGCCGTTGTGGGTGGTCGGTTAATGTTTTGGCCTAGGTTTTCCAAGAATTTATCATCCAGATAAAGATTTAAAGTTTAGTAGTCTATTATTAACCCCTTTTTATGTTCCAGACTGAGTTTCCATCTGCTGGTGACCTCCCTTTGTTCGATTGTTGTGGGTTTTCCTGTGTATGCGCGTTTGTTTTAAAACGTGCACGGCTGTAGTCCAGCTACTGTACTCCGCAGTGACCGAGCAAAACAGAGCCAGAAGCGAAAGTCAGCAGGAAAGCTTTTCAGGTCCCTGTCCTTCACAGTTGTTCCTGGTCAGCAGTCTTGTCAGTTCACTTCATGAAGTGGTGGGGAGAATCTGCCAGGAGAGTTGGAGACAGCGGGAGGGTCTGTTCTTCCTGTAGCTGTGCACAGACGTTTCTGTAGCTTTCATTGCAGAATGTGAGAAATTGAGGGCCTCCGGTGGTGTAACCGTCAAAGCATTCGCCCGGAATGCAAGTTGCCCACTGCAATGCGCTTCAAAACTCAGCTGCGCCAGCCCGGTTCTGGCCAGGAGTCCCGATCGGGGGGCAGCGATTGGCTGTCTGCCCCAGGAGGAGGGGGGAGGGAGAGCCGGCACGAGCTCGGCGAGGAGCGGAAGGGCATTCCTGGAAAGACGGGTGGGCGAGTTCCGTCTCGGAGGAGGCGGATCATTGCCTCGTGTATTAGCTTGTCCTGTGGAGGCGGGTGGCGAGTTTGTGGGGGAGGGTGGAAGGAAAGAAATGTAGGGTAAAATTGCCGTGTTGCTGTCCTGGAGTAGGAAGTAGCATTGGCTGTAAAAGGGCATTGTTTTCATTTAACAAAGCTTCTGGCAAGGTCTACTCCCCCCCTCCTCCCCCACCCTGGTCCCGGGCTGCCAAGCCAGTGCAGGGATCAGCCACTTTCCCACGTATTATATTATAGCTTGTAGAGTCCAATAGGAAATCGGGACACGCTTGCTGACTGCTCCACAGTCCTGACAGGCCAGACTGGGAAGCATCAAGGCCAGGGTGGCCCAACGGTGGCGATGTGCTGATTCATCCAGCCCTTTTCTCTCGTTTTAAACTGGCACCGCTCTCCTCCTCGTTCCCTTTGTACATCTCCAGCTGCAGCTGCGCAGGCGCAAGCAGAGGAGAGACGCAGCCACACCACCAGCAGCCCAGGGTCCGAGGAAGGTGAGAGCACAGCCAGTACTTCAAAGACCCAAGGAGCCCACCCAGGTAATGCTCTCTCTCTCTCTCTCTCTCTCTCTCTCTCTCTCTCTCTCTCTCTCTCTCTCTCTCTCTCTCTCTCTCTCTCTCTCTCTCTCTCTCTCTCTCTCTCTCTCTCTCTCTCTCTCTCTCTCTCTCTCTCTCTCTCTCTCTCTCTCTCTCTCTCTCTCTCTCTCTCTCTCTCTCTCTCTCTCTCTCTCTCTCTCTCTCTCTCTCAATTTGCTAATTACAGATAATTGGCTAGCTAGACTTCCTTCTTTATCCTTCTTTTTCTCTCTTTCACCATCTCTCTTTTCCTTCTTTCTTTACTCCCTTTTCCTCTCCTTCCCTTTCTCTCGCTCCATAATTCTTTATCCCTTTCTCTCACACTATCCTCCTTTCCCTTCACACTGTAGCTTGCCTTCTTAAATGATGGACCAACACTAAACATGTATTAACTCGGTGTCATTGGAACACCCCTGATTACGGCGCGTTCTGTGCACGTTCTTATCTGCGGTGACTATAGCTGCTGTGCTATAAATGCACTAAAACAATAAAGACGAAGCAGGAGGTTCGTTTAAGCATCACTCAGTCTAGACTGCTGTAGGTGTGGTGCAAAGCCCTGCCTTTAGAAAGACTTCATTCATCCGTCGGGTGCAGTAGTTGGAAGATATTTAGTCAGCAGTGGGAAAGGTACAGCTTAAAGCCTTGTACTCGTATCACAGTTGTTGAAAGTCTTCCCTGAGTTTAATGTGAGGAAGCCTAGAGTTAGTGTGCGTACATTTGGATTCTGCAGATATGGATGAAATGAACATTCGTGCTCTTCCCCCAGCCCGGTGAATTCCTCCTCTTCCTGCTTCTGTCTAGTGTGTATTTTCGGCTCAACGCTTTTGGGTTGTGTCTCTCATTCCGTATCTCCCTCACTGGCTTTTGCTTTAGCTCTCACAAACCGCTTACTGAAAACGGCTGCTTTTTTTCCTCATGGCATGTAACATTATTGAATAGTTTATTTTACTGCTGTTGGCAGTTGCTGCTCATGAAACACGATACTGAATCGGAATCAGCAAATATTTCCAGACAGCTTGGTCACAGCTCAAATCAAAGAGCGGAGTCAAGCTGAAATGGTCATTTGTGGACTAGGCATGGGTCTACAATATTAATACGCAAAGCAGGCATGGCATTGCTATGGTAATTAATTATAAACAGGCAATAGACTATCAGTATCAGTGAATTAATAACTGGTGATGGTGGAAATGTTGTGGCGCGTGAGTAATTACAGGATTCTTAAGCCATGGTGACATTAGCGTTGGCGGTCGGTGCCTGATTGCCACTGGACAGAGTGACAATGACGCTGTGCTTTGTCTGTTGGCAGTCATCGATGGAGCGGCACTAAGAATAGACGACAAACTCAGGGTAGCGAAGGAGAGGAGGGAGGAGCAGGAGAAACAGCAAGGTAAACGCAGTGACCTCCGGTCCATCCCACCGCGGCCGAGCCAAACAAGCGGGCCGTTAAGGAGAAGCATAGCACCCTGCTAATCTCCGAGAGTTCCACATTCTCCACACTGGCCTGGATTTGGTCAACACCTGTCCTTAACTTTGACTTAAAAATAAATGCGGGTGTTCGTTGTCTTTCGCAAGCACAGTACGGCAAGTTCAGCAATCGACAAGATAAAATCGCCAAGCCGTATTGAGAACAAGTGTCTTGATTGAATCAAGGTCTGTCTGTGGGTGCTGTCTTGTTCTTCTACCTGATCAAATCAGGACATTAAATCAGGACATCAGATCAGGACAGATGAGAGCCCATCACAGCCAGTACAGTACTATCAGAAGTGCTATTGGAGTAGCGTGGGAATGCAGAAGTTAACCCGTTAACACTGGGTACTTGAGTCTGAGTGATAGGGGTGGGGGGTGGGGGTGGGGCCACGCCCACGCCTCTCAGCGGGATGTTCAGAGTGCCCAGGCCGATTTGGGCACAGTGCTGACCAGAGGCGGGTGTGCACGTCCGCTTTGCCCTCGCTCCAGCCACCAGGGAGTCGCAGATAGTGGAGCGCGAGCGGAGGACCAAGCAGCAGTACGAGCGGCAGATGGAGGAGCGGCAGAGGAAGCTGGACGAGCAGCGCCGGAAGGAGGCGAACCGCCGGGCCGCGGCCGAGGAGAAGAGGAAGCAGAAGCAGGAGGAGGAGAAGGTAGGGTGCGCACGGTCCCCCCCCGACACCAGGGCGGCAGCCTCGAGCCTGCAGGGGGCAGGGCGATCGAAGGAATTGGGAGGAGTTGCAACTCTCATTACACTCCAAAGCATTGCCCCCTGCACTTTCCCGCCTTTCGCCCCCTGCTGGACTGTGGATGCCATTGTAGGCATGGGGGAGTATACTAGTTGCTAGAGGATATGACTTTCAAATATATTATATTATAATATAAGCTATTTAGCAGAAGCTTTTATCCAAAGCGACATACAGTGATATTGAGAGACAAGGATGTGATATTGAGAGACAATTACAGATAATTATAGAAGAAGCATCCTTTTGTTTCAGTGCTCCGCCCTGAGTATTGGGGCTAAACAAAATTGCCGTTGCGGTTTTAGCATTAGCGTTTGCATTTCCGGCTCAAAGGAAGTCGTCATCCCCTGTCGAAATCATGCCAACCATGTTATATCGAACCGTTTGTCACGTGCAGATTTGATTACAGATTCATTGTGTCACATGTCAATCCACGTGTTGGGGGGGGCAATGCAGCTGTGCTATAATCCAATTTTTCGGGAGTTTTTCATGAGTTTTTTCCTCTTGAGCTCAGCTTAGCCATGGGAATTGGTGTTATCATGTGAGCCCCAGTGTGCTCCTACCCTGCACACTGCACTTCCTTCCCATGAGCCTCAGTGCAGCTGTTTCCCCTGTCGCCTCTGCGGTGCCGTTTGACTGCTCTTCAGCCGAGGGTGGAACCGAAGCTTAAAAAAGTAACAGGAATATCACCCAAGAAGGACGGGTCTTTCCCCTTTCCTAGACACATTTTTCACAGTTTTTGCTTATTTTTTGTGGATTGTGTGTTTTCTGACAAAACCCACATTGGTCTCAGCTGGGAGATGCTATGCAGTTATCCTTCATTGAAAATTGTGCTAGTTAGGTAATGGTTAATGGCTCAGTGCAGAGCTGGTGTGGGTTTGTGTTAACTTGTACTTATTGTGTCTGTGTCTGTCTCTGTGTGTCTGTGTGTGTGCAGGAGCACTATGAGTTGGTGTTGCGGCGCTCCCTGGAGCGCGGTCAGAAGCTGGATCAGAGACAGAAGAGATGGTCCTGGGGAGGAGGACTGACCGCAGACTCTGGTAAGGACCGCCGTCTTCAGGCCGCAACTCTACAGAGTCCCATGCCACTCCTGTGCCATTGTGAGCCTTTACGCTGTTTACCCTACAGGGCCAGGCTCTGCTCTGCTCTCCTCCGGCCCGCATCGTAAGGGTCCTGTGTATAAAGCGTCAAGCTCAAGCACATCTTCTTTCTTTTTTTCTCTCTAATTTCTCTTTCTGCTGTGTTTCCCCATTTTTCTCCCAATTTAGTAGACAATTATACCCTCTCTTTTTCATGTCAATTATCCCCTCCCTCATATTGAGAGCTCGCTGCCGTAGTCCTGAAACCGGCAGTGACACCGCCTCTTCCGAGCTGGAACCCGCTAAGTCGTCACCGTAACTCGGGTATGCACACAGGACCACTCCTATACACAGCGTTCTCGTATCGGCTTCCCTCCCCCCCCCAAGTGGCACTCCCGGCCAGAGCCAAAACTGGTGTGACCTGGTGGAATCGAACCCCGGTCACAGTGGCCAGCGTCAAACATTGTAACCGCTAGACCACCTGGGAGGCCAAGCTCATGCGCGTCTGTGTTGTGCGTGGATGAAACTGATCGTCCAGGTGGGCAGTGCTAAGTGCCACTACTGAACTGCACCTTTCCTGTAAAAGTTTCCCAAATCTACAAAGGCCATTGTACCTGCCACTCGTCCCTCAAGAGTGGTTAGGAATATTTTTTCCCTTTCACACACTGAATTTGTCAGCTGCTGTCCAGCCCTTGGGTGTAACATGTTTAGTTAGCACACACCGGTGTTTGAGTACAGGTTTAATGGCACTCTCTTTCAGCACGAAGAAGGAATATTGTTTTTGGTGTTATTTGTAACACAGATATTTTGGGAATGTTATCTTCTAAAGACTACTTATATTGCTCCAGTATGTAAAAAAGGTTTTATTTTATTCTTAAGAACTGTTGAAAGCTGTCTTATATTTCAGTGACTCTGTCTTGATGACTTAGTGCAATTGTAGAAGCTGGCAAGGATGACGCTAATCTGCTGATGCTAGTAAGGTTGCTGCCTCAGCAGGGGTGCGATTGAGGACTGTCTGCCCAGTCTCTTCTGCCCACAGTTAAAGTTCCGTCTCCTACAGGTGATGCCGACAGAGCCGGACTAGTCTCCCCGTCCTCTCCCATCAAGACGCACAGGAAAGCATCCACAGAAGGTGCTGGTTTACGCTGGCTTGCCTGTGGGGCAGTTTGGCTCTGCGCCTCCTGCTCTTCCACTACCTCACTAATGGCCCGTTTGCTGTGTCTGCTTTGTCTGCGTCTGCTTTATACACATTAACCCCCCCCCTCCACTGCCTGTTACCGCTGTCATCCTTCACCTTTTCTCCTCTCCTCAAAGTAGTTCCAGGTCAGGGGTCACTGCGGCCTACTGCTCATTCAGTGAAGGGCAAGCGATGCTCTTTTGTATTTGCGCACATTTTTCTAACTTCAATATACTTATCACCTTTACAGATTTTATTGACTAACTTTCAGTTTCAGGGTTTCCTCTTCACTAATAGATGTTTGTTTGGCACTCTGCATTGGTAGACCGAGATGAAAACTGCCTTTTTTATTTTTTTTACCAGCACAACAGCAAGTGGAATGACCTTAATTAACAGTTGGCAGGAATGTGAAATAGAATTTCCCCCAGCATGCACTGGCTTACTTGGGATAAAATTGGTTGCACAGAATGGGTTTCAGTTAACCAGCCATTTCCCATCACATACTCAAATTAGACATTGAATTACACTGTGGCACTAAACCCTACGCTTTTGCAACTTCCAGCAAGTACAGTGTCTATCAACTGTCATTCCCAAGATTAGACGCTGTGCATAGCAGAATGTTTTGGTTTAAAAATAACATGTATCCAACAGCCAGTGTTGTTCAGAATACCCATTTGAATACCTGAACCTCACTGTTTGGGGGAATTTTTGTTGCCACTATATTAATTGTATTTTGTGTAATTTCAAATACATTCTGGAAATGGTTTTATAATGTATAGATGCTCATAAATCAAGAAAATTACATTTGACTTAGTTTTTTGCTATTTACTTGTATTACACTGTAGAGGCATGGATTCTTAAGTCTAAAACCATATAATTTCTAAGATGATACATTTTATACAATTTTTTAAAAACATTTATTACACACCTATTTATTTCTCATTACGATGTAATGAAATTGTTAGTTGTAGAACCCTTATGTACAGTCCATAGTCAGAGAAGAACCAATTTGAAACCCAATTTAGCCCATTTAAAAACCATCTACTTGTAACTTTTTTTAATTATTAGAAGAATAATTGGACTGTCCTCTTTGATGTCGTATGAGACATTGTCCCATCGCTCCACAAGATAGTGTTCAGAAAGGCAACGTTGCAAAATTAAGTTCCTGCACCCTCTCCACTTGGTGTGTATTTCTATAGTTGTCGAACAGTAAATGCCTAAAGATTTAAGAGGAAAATTATTAAATCTGAAGTCTTCGTGTATCTGACGTTGGAACTGAGCTGCGTGGCTGTAGACCGCGCCCCTTCCCCCCCTCCTTATCCCCGCCGCTCCTCGCCCACCCCATAAAGCCCCTCCCCTCTCTGTCTCTCCCATGTCTCCTAGTTGACAAGCGCTCTGTGTCCTCCACCAACCTCAAACAGCAGGGTGACTCTGTCATCAGCAAACGCTTGTCCTCCTCCTCAGCCGCCCTTATGAAGTCTCCCAACAAAAGTAAGTCGTTGCCCCCCCCCCCCCCCATTCACGAGGCCCCACCCACCTCCCTTTCAGCCGCCACAGCCCCAGAGGCACCGCCGCCGTGTCCTTCAACTCCTTCTCCCACCTCCATGTTCCAGGTTTTGTGGTGGGGCGACTTTAGTGTGAGGCATTCCCTGTTGGAGCAGCAATGGGGGACCGGTAACCCATGCGCGATAGACAGCGCCCCCCGCAGGCCTGTTTTTTGTTTTTGTTTTTTACTGAACCAATTCAAATACTGCATGTCGTTATCAGAAGCGCACTTCAGCACAAATCGCACCCCCAAGTGATCCCAAAAATGAGACCCAAAATCACACCGTGTTCCCCGCTCTGCTCTCACCGCCTCAATATCACTCTTGTCTTCTGCTTCGGTGGGATTTTATCTCCTCTGTTTGATTTCATTGTATACATTTTATATAAGTGTTAAGTCAAAAGTGCTTTGAAAATGAAAAAGGACAGCAGGCTTGCATTTTACAACATGGCACAGAGTACATGTGCACAATCTCCTGTTCTGCAGGTGCCCGTGGGGATCACACAGACCTTCCTCTCTTTGTTGTGTGGCCGGTCTCACTTGCTGATCAAGTCCTTTCGTAATGGTTGTTTTTCATCTCAGCTCTTCCCTTTGTTAGTTTTGGGTTTTCTTATCTCTTTCCTTTTTTAAAAAATGTGTGAGGGTTATAGAGCAAGCGCTTTCATTGTGTGGCAGAAAAGGCATACATTTTTTGACCCCTATCATTAAGAAGGGGACGGTGATCTCGTCTCCTGCCGTATTGATTCCAGCGGCTCTTTCCCGCTTTGTGTGGTGGGGTGGTTCTCTACGTTTCTGTGTTACAGGTTGTGCACTGTTTCTGTTCCCCAGGTGCTAAGCAGAGGAGCTCCTCTCTAAACCGGTTGCACAGCAACACCTCCCATCCTTCTAAGGACCCCCATAAACTGCCTCAGGTGGAGCCGACAGGTGCAGGAGTACTCTCTGTCTCTCTCTGTCTCTCTCTGTCTCTCTCTGTCTCTCTCTGTCTCTCTCTCTCTCTCTCTCTCTCTCTCTCTCTCTCTCTCTCTCTGTCTCTCTCTCTCTCTCTGTCCCTCTCTTTCTCTTTCTCTTTCTCTTTCTCTTTCTCTTTCTCTTTCTCTCTCTCTCTCTCTCTCTCCCTCTCCCTCTCACTGTCTCTCTCTGTCCCCTCTCTCTCTCTCTCTCTCTCTCTCTCTGTCTCTCTCTGTCTCTCTCTGTGTCCCTCTCCCCCCCCCTCTCTCTCTCAGCACACACCTCTCCCTCTGTGCTCAGAGTCCTCTCACTGAGGTCCCCCCCTGGCCAATGTTGGGGTTCACTGAAAATTCCTGAAATGTTGTTATACTTGAGGATTTGTTGCTGCACCACAGATTCTAGTGCACTGTAGTACTGTGGTTCTGGATAAAGAAATGTGCCACATTATATAAGTAATAATATCAATGTTTGGTAAGGCACTGAAAAGTGACAGCATTCTGTGGAGCTAGTATTGCTCACCTCTCACTGTCAATCTTTAATCAATCAATCTTTATTTTTGTATAGCGCCATTTACAAACAGGTTGTCACACAGCGCTGTCCTGTCCGTAGGCCACTCTGTACAGAAGAGGAGCTCCTCCCTTTCTTCTGGGGTGGGGGGCAAGTCACAGCCCTCCCCCAAGATAGAAAAAAAAACAACAAAGGACGACCAAGGTGGCTAATTTTACATGTTGCGTGTGTCGCTCGAGCCTCTTTCAAACCGCCTGCAAGTCTGCCCGCTCCTCTGATTGTCTAACTGACTGCATTTGCCAGCCCTCACGTTGCCATGCAACAGACAGTAACCAGTTGGGTTTTCAGGCATTGACCTGCACAGAGTCCCTGATCTTTACGGGATATGGATCGGCTGATATATGGGCAAATGTGTCGAGCCATCCAGATGATGTAAAGATTAGTGTGAGTGTGATGCCTAAATCTGGTTTCTGGTTTATGTGACCATCACAACGCATCTGGTGTCTGAACCTGCAGGTTCTCCACTCTGCTGGCTTACTTATTCCTGTACCCTAACTCCTCCATACCTGTCTCTGCAGCCCTACCATGCAAAGGGCGCTTAATGCTCTTCACCGTTTTCACTAATCCCCAGGGAACGTGTTTGCTTAGATACGCAAAGTGTTCTTTTTAGGCCACATGCTGTGTGCAACCGGATACTTTCCCCCATCCCCAACTAATCTAAATGCATTTTTTTATGGGGAATTTTACAATAATTTCCAGTTATTAGGTTCCGTTCACATAGTTGCGTGATAATCACTGTGTAAATGATTGATTGGTCTCACAGAACCTTGAGTGCCTTCGAACACGCCTGTTTGTTTGGGTGTTCTTTCTGACCTTTGTGCCTTGAACTCTGCATGTTATGGTGCCTTCAAACAAAATGCATTTATTTCCAATTGGTTGCAGGCAATGGTTCGCTCTGTGTTTTGATGTTGACGTTGCTTCTCCCTGTAGATGAAGTAATAGTGAATTATGCATTCTCAGCGTGCGTGCGTCTGTCTGTCTGTTATAGAATTCCCTGTGTTAGTTTTGTACAGGCGCTGTGTTGTCTACACGGCAGTATGAGCTAAACTTGTTTTTTTTAGCCGAGCTGCATGGGGTCAGCAACTGGCAGCGGGACGGCCTCGGCGCCCTGCCGCAAGGCGTGTCCTCGTTAACGAGACCCCTAATAACACATCAGAGCCCCGCTCCCCTGTCCAGTTCAGAGAGCTGCAGCTGTGCCTGCATCTAATTGGAGGTACACAGATCGGCAGTTGGGCCTTCAGCGAATGGGAGGTGTCCTTTTTTACTGCGGGTCACTGTTGTTGTGAGAAATAAAAACACAGCCATGGATTTTTAAAAATTATTATTTTTTTTTTTTTTACTGCAGTTTATTCCCAAACTTGTTCTCTTGCCTTAGGGAACCCAACTACCCCAGTGACGAATAGAAAACCGGCAGAAATAGTGGTATTTTCTTTTTCCATTTGCGTTGTGGGTGTTGTGGTTTTACATGCTTTACTGTGGTCAGGAGCATAATACAGTCAGTGGGTGAGTATTCTGGACCTCGTGAAGGCCTCTTGAGGAGTTCTGTCTCTACTGCAAGGTTATGGCCCAAGAACAGGCTCTCGGATACAGCTTGAACTGAATCCTATTATTCTTCTTTGAACCCGGTGACCTTTTGGGTCCTGCTGGTGAACCCAACATTGCTAATGGAGCTCTTGTGAGAGTCAATAGCATCAAAAGGCTCGTCCCTGTGAACTGCTCCCTCTGGCCCTTTTGCCCCCCTGTCCTTTTGTTTGTTTTACATGCCCACGTGCGCTCACCCACTCTTCCTGTCAGGATCATTGCTAATCCAATCTCATTAACCTCCAGCGATCCTCCTCCTGTGTTTCAAATGGGGTTCTTTTGTGTCACCGATTAGTTCAGTCACTCTTGTTTCCTGTGTCTCACTAAACCCCCCCCACTCCATTCTCTCTGTCCCTGGTTTAACTCATGCCATCACCCTTCTTTTGTCTTTCTTTCCACTCCCTTTTTTGGGGTTTTTCCTTCTTTTTTGTTTTGTTTTCGGGCGTGTCCGGCGTTGTAGCCCGTCGCCCCCCAGCCACGCCCACGGACAGCGTCGCTCTCGGCCGCCTGCTGAGCCCCACCAAGGCCTCACTAGCTAGGAGCAAGAGCAGCGCTGCCCTGTCAGCCGAAGGATCTGACCCCCAAGGTAACCCCGAAAGAAAGGCAGAGACCAGGGGAGACCGAGAGAAAGAGACACGCTGTGCTTCTGCAGGGGTTGCAGTGGTGGCGTTACTGCTGTTATACAGTGGACGGTGTTGAACGCATGGCTTATTGTAGTAAAGATGCACGCAGGCTAGCGTGGTCACACATTCTGTCACTGTACGCATATGGCCACCTGCTACACGCTGTGAAGCACTCACATGCACATGGCGTTGCAGTGTCAACGCTCGATTTGGCATGCACACAAGGATAGGCGCACAGTTTGGTTTATTAGTAGTATCGCGATTATTTGGTGGAGTTGTCGTCCTAGCTCCTTAGAATAGAATGTTATTTTATTGCCATATTACACAAGTTACACACAAGGTAACAAATTGGAATTCGTTTTTTCGCATACCGCTCCTAAGAGTGGTCCAAGTGCAGGGTCAGCTATAGTATGGCGCCCCTGGAGCAGTTAGGGGTTCAGTGCCTTGCTCAAGGGCACTTCGGCAGTGCCCCAGGGAGTGAACTAGCATCCCTCCGCTTTCCAGTTCATCGTTTTTTTATTTGGTCTTCCTGAGATTCTAACCAGCAACCCTCTACTTTCCAGCCTGTGTCGCTAACCACTGAGCCACTGCCGCCCATAACTCTCTTAGCTGGAGAACACCGGTCGCGCTGAGAAATGGCCGTTTTGAGGACAGAGCTACAGGGGTGGTAGTGGCTTACCGGGCCACACCGCTGATCATTACTGACATGCCACGTGCATGGGGAAGTGTGCTACAGCACGCACCGGGTTTCCCAGGAGATTTCCTCTTAAGCTTCTTTACTCGCAAGCCTGAGTGCATGAGAGCCATTGGGGATAACCAGGGACTTAGTTTGTGCTGCTCCTGTTTTAGTCGTAAGGCCACTTCCCCCCTCTAAACAGTGGCCAGGGAGCCAGAGGCTCACCACTGATGAACGGGCAGTGGTGTGGGCAGCGGGTTTTCTTCTATTTTGTTGCATGAAAGAGTGCAGAGCCTTCCAAACTATCTTTCAGAAGGTCAAGTTGCCAGCCTTGGTGAAAAACTTGCATGTCAGCATGTGGTACTGCATTCAATTCAAAATAAAAGGCATATACACTCAGTGGCCACTTTATTAAGTACACCTGTACATCTGCTCAAAAATGCAATTATCTAATCAGCCAATCATGTGGCAGCAACTCAATGCATAAAAGCATGCAGACATGATCAAGAGGTTCAGTTGTTGTTTAGACCAAAAATCAGAATGGGGAAGAAATGTGATCTAAGTGACTGACCGTGGAATGATTGTTGGTGTATCTCAGAAACTGCTGATCTCATGGGATTTTTAAGCACAACAGTCTCTAGAATTTACAGAGAATGATGTGAAAAACAAAAAACATCCAGTGAGCGGCCGTTCTGTGGGCGAAAAAAACGCCTTGTTAATGAGAGAGGTCAGAGGAGAATGGCCAGACTGGTTCAAGCTGACAGGAAGGCGACAGTAACTCAAATAGCACACAACATTGGTATGCAGAAGAGCATCTCTGAAAGCACAACACGTCGAGCCTTGAAATAGATGGGCTACAGCAGCAGAAGACCACACCAGGTTCCACTCCTGTCAGCTAAGAACAGGAAAGTGAGGCTACAGTGGGCACAGGCTCGCCAAAACTGGACAGTTGAAGATTGGAAAAACGTCGCCTGTTCTGACGAATCTTGATTTCTGCTGCAACATGCAGATGGTAGGGTCAGAATTTGGCGTAAACAACATGAATCCATGCATCCATCCTGCCTTGTGTCAACAGTTCAGGCTTGTGGTGGTGGTGTAATGGTGTGGGGAATGTTTTCTTGGGACACATTAGGCCCCTTAATACCAATTGAGCATTGTTTAAATGCCACAGCCTACCTGAGTCTTGTTGCTGACCATGTGCATCCCTTTATGGCCACAGTCTACCCATCTTCTAATGGCTAATTCCAGCAGGATAATGCGTCATGTCACAAAGCACACGTCATCTCAAGCTGGTTCCACGAACATGACAATGAGTTCAGTGTACTCCAATGGCCTCCACAGTCACCAGATCTCAGTCCAATAGAGCACCTCTGGGATGTGGTGGAACAGGAGATTCGCAATATGAATGTGCAGCCGACAAATCTGCAGCAACTGCGTGATGCCATCATGTCAACATGGACCAGAATCTCAGGAATGTTTCCAGCGCCTTGTTGAATCCATGCCACAGAGAATTCAGGCTGTTCTGAGGGCAAAGGGGGGTCCTACCCACTATAAAGGTGTACCTAATAAAGTAGCCACTGAGTGTATATATATATATATATATATATATATTAATGGTTCTAAATATAATGTAAATATGCCGGCCATTGCCTTTTCCATACATTTAATATTAGGGATATATATATATATATATATTAGGGTGCATCAAAACATGAAGTGATCACACGCATTCTGTCGCTTGCAGTTTTGAACCACTTAATGAGAAAGCCTGGCAGTATAAAAATCTTCAATATATCAATGTTTAGGGGTCGCGCACAGTGAATTAATAACCCTATTTATACTGGATTATTCATTCATTGTGCGCGACCCCTAAACATTGATATATATTTAACTGATTTTTATGCTGCCAGGTTTTCTCATTAAGTGAAAAGGACTAATTGATATCTCAAGATGTATGCAGTATAGATTGATGTGAAGGGGAGCATATTTATGTTTGGATTTATTTTTTAAATGGGGTATTACTTACTCGTACCTGAATCCTGAGTTTAAATGTCCCAAGTGCATTTGTGAATTGATATGCAAGAGTGCCAGCTCTGCCCCCAGGCCTGATGTGGTTCATCAGTAGCCATCAGCTATCACTCTAATAATCTCATAGACTTTGTCAGGGAATGAGAGACTCCTAGCCACACGGGCCCCTGTTGCAGATTGGGAGATATTCTTAAATCAATCAAAACCAAACTGCAGCTCATGAAAGCACACTCTTCATATTTGTTCTGTAAGTTACCTTCAGAGCGAGCACCAATATCTTGCATCAGCAAGGGCTCATGGATCTGATTGATTTATACGCCTGTCTCTCACGGCTCAGTGAGCAGTCAGAATTAACTGCTGTCCCGTTTCGGCGCTGGCAGGAGGGGTTGCGTTTGTCAGCAGTATCAGCAGTAGAACCAACACCGCCTTCTGTCTGGGTGGGAAAGGCTTGTTTCTCGGGCAATTTTAGCATTTTTTGGGCCATTGATTCTTAGGACCATAATATGTTGCAGTAGTGCATAGAGATGTGTACAATTCCTCTGCGTATGTGTAACCTTACTTTATAGTGAACATACAGGCATGTGAACAGCGTCTGTGTTTTAAAGGTTAAAATAGATCAAACAAATGCATTTCAGAACTTCGTTTCAGTCCTGTCTGTCTGTCTGGCATTGGCATTATTTTTCCACGATTAAAAATTTCACAAACTATTATTTTCATAAAGATTATTACAATTCTCATAATATCTGGATAGTTGCAGAGAGAAATCATCTGTAATGTCATTGTATAAACCACAGTAGAACGTGAGCTTCAGTTTCAATATGTCCATTGCTACAAAATGGAGTCGTTTATCTGAAGGAGTGTTTGTATATCCACACATTTAAATAGTAGGAGGGGCCACTCCATGTCTAAGTTCAGCAAAGAGCTTTGATACTGACTGGTTAAAACATTATGCACATATAATTCTGTTTCAAAAGTGCTTTTTAGAAAGGCAATAGGTGCATAATTTATTTCCAGTTTGTGTGTACCATTTTGCTCTTCACTCTGAAAGGGGATAGGAAGGGCTTATGAATGCTACTAAAACAGGCTTGAACATTTTTCTTTGTGATTGCAACATCACTAGCCCATGCATAAACCAGTTTGCACAGGCGTTCATTTGTCATACTGCATGACCTTACATAGCCACTGGTGACGCCATAGAGCGTTTCTAGCCCGTGCTCTTGAATAGCAGCATTTGGCCTGTATTTACCCGCTTCAAGGTCAAATCTGCAGGCATGGCTTAAAGCGGAATTTTCACATGACTTCTGTGCCCCCAGCATATGTAAGGATGGGTAGCACCAAATAATCAGAGTTTGATTAGTAAAATATCGAAAAAGTAGAGCGGAGTGCGCAATAATGGCACCAAGAGCACGATTTGCTTGGTGTGTGTGTGTGTATGCGTGTGTGCGTACGGGAGTTGAGGTGTTGATGATATCGCCGCGGTTGGGTTTAAGAAGCCTTGCGGCGTGGGTGTCACACTGGTGTTCATTTCTTTGACCTTGGGACGGCATGCAATCTTCTCCGCTCCGTCTTTGACAAACCTCATCGGCCCCTGCAGCTTTTTTTTAATTTTTTTTAATTTTTTTGCTTTGTCGTTTGCCAGTCCTGTTTCTAACACACACCTGTCTTTGTTTTGTGTTCCTCGTCCCCGCCCCCTTCCTCTCCTCCTCTCCTCCCTGTCTCTGCTTCGTTGAATCGCCGGGCCGATCCTCCCCTTCCCATTGGCCGTGCACCGATGACCTGTCTTTTATTTAGAGTCTAACCTCTGTCCTCGTTCAGCCTCGGCCAGCCCCCTCCACCCATCCCGGGGCCCCGTCCGCAGCCGCAGCATCGACCGGCAGAAGGGCACCTCTGACAGAGTCGCCTGCAGCACGCAGGTGAGCAGCCATGGCCAGGTGTGAGTCTGGGACTGACTGGCCTGTATTGAACTGGATTTACTTTAACATTGGATTTATATAGCGCTTTTTTTCCCAAGGAAAAAAGCACTTTACAATGATAGGGACAACTCAAGCACCACCAATATGCAGCACCTGTGACGGCAGCCATAGTGCGCCAGTACAAACTCACTACACATCAGATACACAGTGGAGAGGCAGGGAGGGAATTGATGTTAACCTGATGTCCTGGCCAAATTCCCAAACAAGACACACACACACACACACACACATACAGTGTGTGTGTGTATATATATATATATATATGGGTCAATGACAAATAAGGCCTCTAAAAAGTTATTTAAAAAAAGTTTGTTCAAAATAGATAAAATGCATATTTTTGAATCTGTGACAATGTGCTTAAACAAGCTTCATTTGTTAAATAACATTTCAATGTGTTTAAATTCATTTTTTGACTATTTTTAACTTGACTGACCAAAAAATGTCAGGTGGCACAACCAAATATTTGTAAAATTATTTATATTTTCCTATTTATTATTTGTGTATAACATATTAAATAACATATTTAACTTGAAACGAATAAACATTTTAGAGCATCTTGAAGCTTTAAATAACATTATTTACCTGACTTACAGGTTGCGCCACCTGACTTTTGCAACTGATTTCAAATTAAACAGGCTTCTACTTGGACACCTGCATTAGCTTTGACCTATGCTAGCAATAGCATACAAATCATTTTAAAACAGAATAAGTAGTTTTATGATAAAATAACATTGTCCTAGTTTTACATTGGTTGTACCACCTGACATGGAAAGTGTACCATCCTACCTATGAGGTGAACGTAGCTATTTTTATCAATATTTGATAGAGCTCCGCAAACCTTTTCAGTCAGCTATGGATGTCAGATAGGGTCCTCTGGATGATGCAACATCTGGCTGAAGCAATAGCCTCTTGACTTCAAAATAAAACTCCCATGTTTACGGTTGTGCCACCCTGACATTTGAAAAGCACAAATTGCCGGACAAAAGTTCCTCAATTATCTCAATAGCTTTAAAACTATTGTTATTTGTAAAATTGTGTTTATTTGAAAGGTTTCAAACATAAAATCATGCCACAGTATTTTATATTGAATTTATTATTATTAAAATACCACTTTTTACAGTTTTCTTAATCTGTTCCTTTGCTCGGACGGTTGCGCCACCTGACATTTGGGGGGTTTGAGATGCCAAAACACAAAGTAATATATATTATTTGAATGTACTGAAAATTGATTCAAACTAAACATGTTTTATATAATAAAATCATATATGACTTGAATTGATTAATTTATTTTTAAATGGAAATAATGAACTCGGACACAAAAATATGCATGTCATGTCATTGACCCATATATAGATCAGTGGGTGGTTTACTCAATTCTTGCGTACATATGGTTTATAATACAAATTTGTTTCGTAGACCAAAAACAAGTTGGT
Source organism: Aldrovandia affinis (assembly GCA_029706075.1). NCBI lineage: Eukaryota > Metazoa > Chordata > Actinopteri > Notacanthiformes > Halosauridae > Aldrovandia > Aldrovandia affinis. The sequence continues at coordinate 3,028,036 of JAINUG010000106.1, read as the reverse complement.
CCACTCTTCAGTTAGTCTCCATATACACTGAGGATTTTGAATTGAATCTCTATGCTGCAGCTGCAGCCCGTTCCGTTGCTATGGCTACCAAAACGTTACATTGTAGTAGCAGTGCACTGCAAGTTGCAAGTTCCAACTGTTATTTTTTCAGAAAATGCAGTTAATCTCCAAATACACTGATATAATATACATTTGTTTTATAGACCAAAACGTTTGGTTCACTCTTCAGTTAATCTCCATATACATTGAGCTCTTGTAGCTGTCTGCTTCAATATGATTGTTTGTGATAATACATTTCAAAGTGGGGTGAACTATTGGAAAGAGTTTCTTGCACAAAATATCTTCGGTTCGGTTTGAATTTTTTTGAAGGTTTGCCTGCGCAAAATATTTGATGATATTTTATTATACTTAAGGATGTATCTTCGTCTGTGTCTACAAGTCGATATGAGTTTGTTGCGTTTGTTTAGGGTTGCCAATTGTGGTTTGGTTATGATGATGTCACACGCCACGTGACAATCCCTGGACGGGAACAGAGCAGTCTGGAAACAGAGTGGATTCTCCTGGTCCACAGACCTGATTTTTATTGTTCCTTTTTTTTAAAGTTCTCTGATCCCCGACATGGGCAGAGAACTAGACCGGGAGTTTAAACAAATAAAAAAACCGAAATCTGTCCGTCGCCCTCAGGGGTTCTGGACACAAAAACCATAAACTTTAAACGCAACAAAACTGTCACAAAATAAACTGAAACTTTCCAGTTCCCGTTTTACTTTTACTCTCACTTTCACTTTGCTTTTCTTTCTTTCTTTCTTTTTCGGTTGCTTTTTCTCCTCGGTCTCCCACGCCTTTTCCTTCCTTGTTCCAGCCACCTACTGAAGAGAGCAGAGCAGTTTTAAAGCACACCGATGTGATTAGTAAACACAAGACCGGTGTGTGCGCTGGCTGCTCTGCCAGTAGGCGTGGCCGCTAATCGCCCTGATCAGCTGCCGAGATCGACGCCTTCCACAGATGAATAGTTGTTATTTTGTTTCTGCACTCTAGCACTATGGGATTGAAAGGATACAATGAGGTTGAAGTGCAGACTGTCAGCTCTTCATTTGAGCTTTTCATTTCATATCGGATGAACCGTTTCGAAATTATAGAACCTTTTGTACATAGTCCCCCCCATTTTCAGGCACCATAATTCATTGGACAGTTTAACATAATGTAGAATAAAGTAATCATTTTTAATATTTGGTCACATATCCTTTGCATGCAATGACTGCTTGAAGACTGCGATGCATAGACATCACCAGACACTGGGTATCTTCCCTGGTGATGCTCTGCCAGGCCTGTACTGCAGCAATCTTCAGTTCCTGCTTGTTTCGGGACAGTCATCAACATAGATACATATTACAAAATGCAGTATTGAACATGAAAGCAGTGGTGATGACAATTAGTGGTAATGGTAAAGAGGTGGGCTTTCAGTCTCTTGTGGAAGATGGCCAGTGAGTTGGCGGTCCTGACCGAGTGCAGAGGAGGTGGAGCGGAGGGGTCTGGCTGGGGTGGAGGGTGTGATGAGTGACTGGAGGTAGGAGGGAGCAGTTCCTCTAGCAGCTTGATAGGCCAGCACCAGTGATTTAAATTTGATGCGTGCTGCAATAGGGAGCAAGTGAGGAGAGGTGAGTAGAGGGTTGGTTGAAAACCAGATGTGCGGCAGCATTCTGGACCAGTTGCAGTGGCTTGATGGCACAGCAAGGTAGGCCTGCCAGCAAGGAATTGCAGTAGTCCAGGCGTGAGATCACCAGGGCCTGGACCAGGAGTTGTGTGGCCTTTTTGGTGAGGAACGGTCGGAACCTCCGGATGTTATTGAGGGAGAATCAGCATCAGATCAAGATCAGTGTAGTAACACTGCAGTAGACATCATTGTAGGCAGCTGCACACTGTACCTGTTAGTCTTTTTTTGTTTTCTTTCTTTTTTTAAATTGAAACATGTAGACAGTGGTTATGGCAGTTAATTAATGTATAGTCAGTGGTAGTAGAGTCTTGGTGGTAGTGGTAGTAGGAGTGGTACTGGTAGTGGAGCCTTTCACAAAGCCTTTATATTGGGACAGAAAACCTGTCTGTAAAGTTATTTCAAATAAATGCGGGCTGAACAGGGCACGGCACATTCATAACTGATTTTGGCATTATCATTCAAATCTGTTCTCCACAATGAGCTTGCGCCTTTCTGCAAGTACACGTCTGGTTCCATTTCACTGTCAAACCAGTGCCGTCATTCTTCCTTGATTGAAATCTGGGGCCTGGTATGAGCGCTGCAGGCTTTGAAATGAGAACAAAAAAGACAAATGGGCTGTGAATGAAACTGCCTGTTCCCGCAAGGGCTCTCGACCATCACAGTGTCACACGTCTTTTACTGCCACTCCTCTGTTGATACAAAAGGGGGGCATTGTCAGCGCTGGAGACAAAGGGCCACAATGGCTTGAGCCGGAGCGGGGTCAGAGCTGGCCACGCCCTGACACCGAGCACATGGGAGCAGAAGGATCAGCCCTGGGCTAAGGGCCAGGGCTGGCCCTCAGGCACTCGCTGTGGTATACAAGAAAGGAAATTAGGCGCGCGTCCCAAGAGGAGAAAAGCTACATGGGTGCTGTACTTTAAACTGAGACGAAGCTTAAGTTCCAAGGAAGAAAAGAAAGATCCAACCAGACTCCAGAAAACTGTGGACTGGCTGTATTTACTGGTGGTTGTGTTCACGGCACTGGCTGTATTTCATTTTTATATTTATATATATTTATTTATCATTAACCCTGAATACCTTGTTCTAGCTCCACAAAAGGAGGACACTTAATGTACACATTTCAGTCAGAGTCTGGCACACTCTGTAAACAGCATGGATTATGGACTATTTTTAGTCACGCACTGTATTGCTTTTGATATCACTAACATAATAGCTCCTTCGAGTGAGTGGACTGTGAAAGCCATATAAGAAATGTGTATATAAGAAACATCAGTCCTAGCTGTGTTTATTCTTCCTCTCCCCATTGTACAAGGATTATAGGTTTATTATAGGGTGAGAGGTATTGGAGGGGTACAGGCCGTGTTGGGGAAAGGTGAATGGACAGAGTCCGTCGGGGGTTTGAGGTATTGGAGGGGTAACAGGCCGTGTTGGGAAAGAATAGGAGAGGATCTGTCCTTGACTCTGCCCCCCTCTCCGCTCCCTCGGGAGTAGGCAGCGTTGCGTCCGTCCTTCGTGACCTTGGCGTGAACGCAGGCAGCCTGCAGATTCATCGTGGCACATGAGCTGCAAAAATAGATTAATATAATTAGGCCAACCCACCACCCCCCTCACTTCCTGGGGTTGAGTAAAGGCCTGTGTGGCACATACCAGTTTGAAGTGCACCAGGTCTCTGTGCCCAGCTAAAACAAGCCCTGAGGTTGACATTTCGTTCTGAAATCGAATGCTACATATCCGATTACCGTTTCCTGTTTTTATACGGCTTCTCGTGTGACGTCATAGATCCACGGCAGGTCTGTTTTTTGGGGGGATGAAGGCTGTTTCCATGGACGACACTGTGGGATGGTGTATTCGACGTATAATCGTAATTTTACCTGAATGAACGTGGTCCTTGTGAGCTTTTAACCGACGGTTGACTGCAGGAAATGTTTCCTCCTCTCTTTTTGAATCTCAGAAAAGCGAGAAGGAGAAGCGCTTCTCTTCCCCGGGGAGTAAACGGCCGGCCTCCCCCTCCAGCGGTCTGAGCCGCCGGCGCTCCCCCTCCCCCGCGGCCCCGCCCTCCAACTCCAACAAGAGACCCCCCTCCCCCGCAGCAGCCAAGTAAGATCCCGCCACACGTGTCGTTCAGAGCCATTCAGGCCATTAGTGCTCATGCATCTCATTACTGTTCTGTTCCTGGTTCTCCGCAGGGTTAATAAAATGGGATTACGGTTAAGTCAGACCGTGGTGGATCCACATCTTACGTGGCTTGTTTACTTTCGGTTCCACACTAATTTTGTAGATACGCCGCAGTCTGCCGTGACCCTAGTTTAAATGGCACCGGTTCTCTGCCATAGACCTTATTTCCCTATCAGGTGTCGATCTGTGTCATGTGAGCAGTGCTAGGTTTGATAGGTGAGGAGCTCACGTCTCTCTGTCCCAACAGGCAGAGCTCACGCAACCGCCCCCCCTCGCCTAGCTCGGCCAAACAGCGGCCCCCTTCCCCACAGCCCGTCTCCAAGCCCCCTCCCATCCAGCGCCCGGCCCTCACCCCCACGGGGCCCCCTGCCCTCCGCAAGAGGGATCCGAAGCCAAAGGAGGGCCCCACAGGGCAGAGCCTCGCCCCCCAGTCCCCGGACACGTCCCCGCCCGGAAACAGCGCAAGCAGCAAGCCCAAAGACGGTGAGTGAGGAGGAGGAGGCGGCAGTGTGGTATAATGGTTAAAGAACTGGGCTTGTAACGTTAAGGTTGCAGGTTCGATCCCCAGGTGGGACACTGCCGTTGTACCCTTGAGCAAGTAATATCCAGCTGTACAAATGGATAGTAAAGAAATGTAAACTGTAAGTCGCTCTGGATAAGAGCGTCTGCTAAATGCCTGTAATGTAATGCACCATTCAGGTCTGCGTTCCAACCGACGCAGTCAGGCCCTTCTCTTGCTTTTCACTGTTAAGAGTATTAAGACCTCTTAGCATTAGGGTCCTTTTTAAATCCCTTTTCCAGTACCTGAGCTTCATTAAGGAGCGTCCTTCTGAAGAGAGCTCTGCTCTCAACAAGATCATTGCATGGTATGTAAAGAAATGGCAACGCACAGGAATGGAACATAGTGATGATATTTACCTTGTCGTCAGTCAACTATTTTACGTGGAGGTTAAGGAAGCAAATTATTCTGTTAGTCTTTAGAGTTGTAGAGAATGAGATGGAACAGAAACCAGTGTTAGAACTGTTTTGGTTTTTGTTTCGCCTCTCTTTTAAATTTTTTTAATTATGTGTCGTTTATTTTATTGTGTATAGGACATATTAGATTTATATACTTTTTTTCCCTTTTATAACAGCCTATTGTAAAGCACCTTGTGATTTCCATGTATTTTAAAGTGTGCTAAATAAATAATTCATTGTTAAAATTAATTAAAACAGGGCTAATAAAGCCTGTGATGTGTCCGCTTGTTTGTGCCAAATCGGAAGTAAAGTAGCCATGTAAAAAAAAACTTTAAAAAACAGTTGCTTACTTCTGGTTGGCACCACTAAGTGGATGCATTACAGCCGGTATGTATTAACCTAATTTAAGAATCCCCGAATGAGACTGGGGTCCTGAGATTTATCAGAGGGGTAGGGAATGAGGTGCAGTGCAGTACAGGACAGTTTAACCATGACTCCTGTGTCTCCTGTCTGAAGTGACACTGCAACTCAGATGAGCGCAACATCGAGGCCTTCCATGTATGCACACTAATACTTTACTGCCATCTGCTGGTCAGATAGGCACACTGCAGAGTGCACATTCCCATGCATGAAACATCTACCCATTTGTCCAGGAAGCAGGTAAACGCGACAGGTTGTTAATATCCCGTGCATCCCTGGGCTCCAGCTGTGAGGGATGTGTGGTGGGTGATGTGCACACTGTTTTGGAGCAGGGAGGGAGCCTGCATTTCTCTCTCTCTCTCTCTCTCTCTCTCTCTCTCTCTCTCTCTTGCCGCACTGTGACTTGGGGAGGCAGACGCTGGCTGGGAGCACAAAGAGCCCTCTGTGAGCCAGAATGGCGTTAGTGTTGAATTTGCAAGCTGAGACAGGCTGACTGCATCCTTAACAGTACCCCTCCGAAGCGTATGAATGCAGTCATTTCTCTCTGCAACAAATTTGCTGTATAGGAATTATAGCATTTAACACTTTGTTGTACGTCGCTCTGGATAAGAATGTACCCCCCTGTTTTTTGTGTGAACGGTGTGAATTTGTCATCGTGCTTATTGCTTGACACCCATTTCAATGAATAATGCATAAATGTTCACACAATAGTGAGTAACTGTCTGAAGGACAGCTGATTGTGAACGAGCAAAACTGGAAATGATCCTCCATCATAACCATTATTGAAGTCCTGTTCGCCCATCGTCTTCTAGCACAAGGGTTTCCCAAATGTTTCTGTATCTCAGGCCCCCCTATAATGGGTAACATTTCACACCTTTATCCAGCACCCACCACACGCTGCAATGCAATGAGTATTTAACACACTAGTACATGAAATCATGCCACAGTCATGATGTCATTACATTATGGATCTATTTAAAGCATGTTACTAATGTTATTTAGTACAGTATAAAGATGTAATAGTATTCAATATTGTAACTCACAATATCGCCAAGGTTTTGTAATCCAATATTTTCAAATATAAAATGTCAATCCATTTTGTTGAGGTTCCCTTGGGACTCCTTCACAGACACCTCCCCCTCCCCATTGGCTGGCAAATCATGCTTGAATTTTGATTAAACATGACAAAAAAAGTATGCCTTTACTGGACCCTGTTGATTTTTAGGTCACACAGAGGCTATGGAGTGGTTTTCATTTCCAGTCTGAAACTTATTTTAATAATTTTAATGAAACCTGAAACGAACATTATCCTCAATCCCTATTCTCAAAACGCAGTTAATATCCCTCATTGTCTTCAAGTCCAACGCTCAAAGAGTGAGCTTGGGTAAATTGGATATGTGTACAGCGTTCTCTAAACTGCCTCGTCTCTTCTTCTCACACACGGGGGGCGTCTGCCTACCCACCGAGGCTTGGTGTGCATGTGTCCAGTGTAGCGGTGCGCCGTGATTCCCCCTGCAGTCGGTTGCTGGGGCTTGCTCCAGCTCTCAGAAACGAGGCCCTGTTTCCGCATCTCCCCACAGACTCTGGTGCCAAGGGCATTGCGGGCACCACGTCGGCCGAGGAGGCAGCCAAGATCCTGTCGGAGAACCGGCGCCTGGCCCGGGAGCAGAAGGAGAGAGACGAGCTGCTGAGAGTACAGAGAGAGGAGGAGGAGAGGTGAGACTGAGGCCAGGGGGAGAGGGGACACTGGGGTAGATACAGTAGATTCCAGTTTTTACTTCAATTTAAGCAGTTCAAGTCCAGTGAATAACCTGAAATGGTACAAAGGTAAGCAGTAAACTGCCAGAGGTAAAAAAAAAAAATAATAATAATTTAAAGAAAAAAAGTTTAGGTTACCAAAAACTAAAAATAATGTATATTTCAGAGTTATTAAAAAAGGCCCTTTTCAGGGAACAAGTAATGGGTTAACGTGGGTTAGCAGTCACTCTGTGCAAGCAGACTCTGGATCCTGCAAAAGAGCCCCAGACCATCATGCTTCCTCCTCCATGTTTGACAGTTGGTGTCACACACTGAGGAACCATCCTTTCTCCTAGTCGACGGCCTACAAAAACCTTTCAAAATTTCAAGATTTCGCATTTTGATTCATGGGTCCGTAAGACCTTCCAGTTTTCAGTAGTCCACTGGCGGTGCTTCATGGCCCAGGCAAGCCTCTTTTTCTTATTTTATTTCAATGGCTTTCTTACTGCAACTCGACCTGTCAAACCTGCAGCTCGAAGTCTTCTCTTCAGTTGAAACTGAGACTTCCGTACTTCGACCAGTGTTAAGCTGTGCTTGAAGCTGTTGTCCTTTGAGCTGCCTATCACGCAAGCTGTTGACTTTCAGAAACTTGACTTCTGATTTTGTCTAGCCTCTGGCAGTTTACCGCTTACCTTTGTACCATTTCAAGTTATTCACTGGATGTGAACTGCTTAAATTTCAGTAAAAACTGGAAAATGGGTGTGTTATAAAACTTTTGACTGGTAGTGTATCTATATATATATATATATATAGCATAAAATATACCTAATTACTTATACAGTTTATTTTATACAATCTCTTTTCTTTATCTTTATCAAGAGCCTGAACCTTTATTTTACAAGGATGTCATATTGAGTTTTAAAGTCTGTAAGTGTGATCTAGCCAAGACAGGGCGAGCGCAACAGAACAGGGGAGTTCAAATATCAAATATTAAGGACAAATATCAAGATCTAACAAGACCTGCACAATGTTTAAAATATCAGGGGACATCGTTCCATAAAAGCATGCAGTAAAAGTAAACGGCTATTTAAAAAGTGCACGGCAGTGAGTGAGGCTGTTTAACAGTGGTGTACATAGTGATATTAAAGACTAAAGCTTTTGTCTGTAAATCGTTCTAGGGTGAATGAATCAGACAGTGCCAAGATCCGATCAAATTTTTTTTTTTTTATATGATTATTTTTCTCTGTGGAAGTTGCATTTTGGTCACCATAGGCATGCTCACATATTTATGTATTTATTTTATATAGCACCTTACCAGCAATACAGCACAAAGTGCTTCACAAAAAATATAAAAAGGATTAAAATAAAAAAATGGACAGAGCATAAAACAAACGAGAATATAAAAATAATAAAAACAAAACAAAGGTTAAAAGGTTGTAAAAGCAAGTCTGTAAAAGTAAGAGGACACTGAAACAGCTGTTCTAATATGTACTGGAAGGCTGTGACATAGTTCCTCCCCGCCGAGGCCCACTGTAAGAGTGCTGAACGATCACCTGTGCCCGCAGGCTGAGGGAGGAGGAGGAGAAACGGCTGGCCGAGGAGCAGAGGGCACTGCGGGCGGAGGAGGAGAAGAGGCGGGCGGAGCAGAGGAAGGTGGAAGAGGAGGAGCAGGCCCGGGTGGCTGAAGAGCAGAGAGAGCAGCTAGAGCTGGAGGAGCAGGAGAGGCAGGCCGAGCTCCAAAGAGAGGTGAGTCCCACGCCTCCACCGTAAGGAGGAACTGATGGAGGAACCTTTAAAAACAAATTACTAGTGTTTTATTTCTCAGGAAAATGTGACCGGTTTTATATAGTTATTGTAAATCTCTGTGCATTCTCTCTCTAATATTCATATGATTCATATTTGTTAACAAAAAACCCATATTGGCCTTTATTGATTTCTTGTTTGAGAATAACATAATTTGATTGAAAATAAATATATATATATATACATATTAATATTGGGAATTTTGTTCTCAGTAAATGAAGTACACTGATGTAGGGAAAATTTTTTGATTGGCCGTTTTATTGATCGACCAATCGCACACAGCGTGAGGAGGCGGAGGTGCGGGCCCTGGAGGAGGCGGAGAAACAGCGTCAGGAGAGGGCAAGGATCATGCAGCAGAACCAGCAGGACCGTCTGGCGAGGAGGAAGGCAAGAGGCCGCCGCGGTCCGACCGCCCCGCTCCTCAGTCTCAAATGTGACCGTGTTTCACTGCCGGCCGTCCTTTCTCACCCCGTGTGTCCCCTTTTTAGAGAATCGCAGAGATTATGAAGAGGACAAGAAAAACGGACCAAAACGAGTTCAAGGTTTGGCTTCTTTCGTTCCTGCTCTCTCAACCTATTTAACAGTCTCTACGGCAGGGTTGCTTGAATGACGGTCCTCGTGGGCCGAGCGCTGCTGTTTTTCCACTCTCCCTTTACCTGGGAGTCAGGTGTGAAGACACTTTGGCCAATCAGTTGCATCAATTGTTCAATTAACCACCTGAGATACAGGAAAGCCAGAACCGAATTTGGATTGGTGGGCCAGATTTGAGCAGCCCTGCTCTACAGTCACACTGCAGGTAGCCGTCTCTGAGGCCTGCAGACTCATTAGCACTGTAGCCTGTGCTCTAGCACTTGTAACCTTTTTAAAATCCAAGTACGCATGACAAAACCATGTTTTAATCCCCCCGTCTTTAAAGGCATCTAGTTCTGGTGTTTGAACATGTCTTAGTTTTAGTCATGTTGATGATCTCTGTTTTAAAGAACGAGATTGTATTCAAAATCGACATGTATCCGATTCCCCAGCTGCGCCAGTTCGCGTCTGGCCCGGAGTGCCACTCAGGGGCCGCAATTGGCTGTCTGCCCCAGGGAGGGGGGAGGGAAGCCAAAATGAGCTCGCTGCGTATGAGAGTGGCACTAGGTGTACCGGAGTTACAGTTAACGGCTTGGCAAGTTCCGGTACATCGCCTTTGTCACTGCCGGTCTCAGGACTACGGCAGCGAGCTCACAATATATGGGGGGTAGTTTTTAGGGTAGTTTTATGACATGACATAAAAAGAGGGTATAATTGGCTACTAAATTGGGAGAAAATGGGGAAAAATCTGAAACAAAATGTTTAAAAATATATATATAAAATCAACATGTATGCATTTGTGTGATGCATTTGTGTCCTGGCTGGTGAGATACTTGATAGAACTGGTCCAATTCCCCTTCCTTGCTGCATGCTTCTCCTTACTGCATGCTTTAATGTTGCTTTGTCTTGCTGTCAAATGCTCAGACATGTTTTTGTCCAGTACAGTACACCATACGATGCAACATTGCAAACGTTGGTTGCCATGTCACAGAACAGTCTTGTATATCAATCAGTCATTTTTCATCATGGGCGACCTTCTTGTGAGAAACGTGAATTCTGGTTTCAACGCACATCTTCGTCTGTTGCAGAGAGACGAGGAGAAGGGCATGCTCGACGAAGACGAGGAAGAGGACAGCGCGGCAAAGGGTAGCCATCTTTCTGTCCGGAATGTTCTGTGTGGAAGCGGCATTCTGACATCACTCTTTTGTCTCGTTTTTAAACTGCTGCCTCTTTGCACAGAGGAGGAAGCCAAGGAGGAAGAGGAGGACGACGACGACGATGACGAAGACTGCGCTAATGGGGAAGCGGAACTTGAGGCAGAGGGGTGGAGCCAGCCAGGAGAAGGGCCAATGGCAGAACGGGAGGGGAGCGTGAATGGAAAGTTGGAGATGGACAACAAGGAGAACAGGAGCGTCTCCATGGAGGACCCAGTGGCTGTCAGGTGTGGCCCCCCTGTGAATCAGATGCTTATTAATGCTGCATTTCAGCTCAGCTCAAGGTGGTGTGTGTCAGGGCAGCATTGGTCTAATCCATGTTAAGGAATACTTCAATGTGAATTGGTTGTATGATATGAACATGTACAGATTTGGAGGCCTCCTGAGTCTCCAGGTCTTGTATTTAATTGGAGCCGTTGATTGGATTAGGAGACGGGACAAGGTCCTGTGGGCTTCAGGTGTCAAGGCACCTCTGAAACAGTCCTAGTTCCAAGAGTGGACACTGCAGTTGTGAAAGGCTTTGAAATGGTAGTATTATCACACTGTTACTAAACCTAAGCCCCTCTGCCTACGTCGTCTTCCGTCTACTCCTCACAGCCTGACGACCAAAGTGCACCTGGTGGAGGGCTCAGAGTTTGTGAACGAGGACTCCAAGGTGGGGATGCTGCCAGGCCTCAACGGGAGGGTGGGCTCCTGGAGCATTGAGGAGCTGATTGACCTGGGCGTGCATTCCAAGGCCAGCCCCCTGATCAGCGCCGCCGGGGGCTCTGAGAAGCCCCGGGTGGCTTTCGAAGACAAGGGCAGCGCCGTCACCGCTCTCCATCCAGGCCAGCCCATCGAGGCGCTGTCTGGTGAGGACACGTCACGTCTGCCTATTTGCACAGGCACTCCGTCTGAGCGATTTCTCTCCAGATTGGTTAACTTACTCACTTTCACAAAATAATGTTCTACACTTTACTATACTTTACTACCATTTCCAGTTCTACACTTACATACGTGACTACTATTTCCAGTTCTATGCTTAAATACTTTACTACCATTTCCCGTTCTACACTTAAATACGTTATTACTATTTCCAGTTCTACACTTAAATACTTTATACTTTACTACCATTTCCAGTTCTACACATAAATACTTTACTACTATTTCTAGTTCTACGCTTAAATACTTTATACTTTACTACCATTTCCAGTTCTACAGTTAAATACTTTACAACTATTTCAAGTTCTACGCTTAAATACTTTATACTTTACTACTATTTCCAGTTCTACATTTAAATATTTTATACTTTACTCCCATTTCCAGTTCTACATTTAAATACTTTATACTTTACTACCATTTCCAGTTCCCACTTTGCTACTTCCTGGAGGGCCACAGTCCATTTTTCAAATCGCTAACTCTCACCATGAAGGCCAGATGATTCATTTGTTGATATAAGACAAAGCAAATATATAATATATAGACAAAGCATATAAGCAAAGCCAGGGAGCACCTGTTCAGAAGCCTGCCGATTCTGTGAGATTCGATAGCTCATTTAAAAATCGTCCCCAATTTGTAGATGTAGCTACCTGCTGTTATATATTCAAGCTCCTACAGTCCAAAAAAAATGTTAATGGAAATATTTATTTTAATTTGGTCGTTAAAATGAAACGATAATACATTTTGTTTTGCTTTGTTGTACCTTGTCAGAGATGTGATGCTGTGGGCCTGCAGAAGGACTGTGACTATTGCACTCCAGGAGTCCTGTCTCTGAGCGCCGGAGGCCTTCCAGTCCCCTATCCCAAAGACGCGTGAGCCTCACACCCACCCAGCGCGGAGCTCAGGTGGAATGGAATTGAGGATTGTGGATTGCTAACTTTGCACCTCAAAGAAGTAACTTAATACGAGCAGAAAATAAATAAAAAATCGCTTCAGGGAAAATGATATATTCCTTCAACGTGCTTACTTACTCACACATTTCTCACTGTCATGTCCAAAAACATGAAATGAGTCTTGTATTTTTTATTTGATTCTTTTTGTGTTATAATATGTATATATTAATGGGGGGGTGCACATTGTAATTTATTCAAATGGCTTATACACCGCTGTTTTCGTCTCCCTTCATGTACTCTGTGGGAGAAATTACAGCAGACGGACCCTAGACTTGTGTTTGTGAAGGAGGGAGTCTCTATTTGGCCGGTTGTGTGGGCTTTGAGAAGCTGTAGGTGTGCAGTGGTGTTCCGTGGGGTTTCTATGTTACATACATGGAACTGTGCATGGACTGAAGTGTCAGGCGTGAAAGCAAGAAAGGCGAGGCCCGCTAAAAGAGCCACTTCAGTCCTCCACTTCACCCTTCAGTCCACGAATGAAGGCAGACATGAGAATTTGACTAGCCGGATAAGATAAAGCCCTTAGCCTCACTCTCAAATGCACACGGGCCATTTAAAATGACCACCTGGCCTTGATTAAACCGGTCCTAAAACGATCCCCTTGTGTCTTGCCTTGCATGGGGTGAATTTTAATGCAGCCACTTGGGTTTTGACAAGAAGTGCCCATGTAAAGAACTGCACTTCTTCCCCTCACAGAGAAAGCAGCCTGTCTGTCTAGGGCCCAGTAGGGGGAGCTCTACAGCTGCAGCTGTAACTAAACATACTTTTCTATTGTAGTACATTACTGTTGCCTTCAGTTTTTTTTCTTCATGTAACTTAAGGTTTTAGGAATCTAAAAAGAGTAAAACAACCCACTTATAGTAAGTGCTTTGGTTCACTGAAATTTCTCTTATTTTATGTTCCTGTTGTTGGAACTTTTTTTGCAGTCATTTGTCTCTATTTGGGTTTAAGGCTTTTTTTTTCTTTTGCTTTTTTTTTTGCCAGTAATATTTTTTATATTTATTATTGACAGTGTGATTACATGTTTCAAATTCTAATTTCAGTGCATCCTGAAAGTAAACCGTAAAAGCTATCAACTGGTAATATCTGCATGAATGAAATCTATAACCTATTACTAACCGTAATAACACATACTGTAATGCCTGAATGTTAATATTTGCACAGATGGTTTATTTCTTTTCATTTCTCAAAGTTCAGCCTGTTGTCACAAAACAGGTTGTTGAGGTGATCTGATGGGGCCACAGTTCACATTGGCCACATGCCACACTACCAAGTGTCTAAATTTAGTTTAGGGACATTTTGTCCCTGAAATACCATTTCATTTATTTCTTATTTCAATGTAATGTAATTTGACTCTCCGTTTATAGATATTTATATATTGAAGTATATGTTGGCATATTTAAGTATTTTTATTTTTGTATATAATCAGTATTAGGCCATGAAGTCCCACGTGTGGGGGAAGAGGTGGAGTAGGTTAGACGGGGTGTTTGCATTTGTTCATGTATTATTTTATCACTTCAAATGCTTGCCCGTGCTTGATACTGTTTCTCATCCAAGCCGTTAACCACCATACAGATCGTCTCATTACCGAGGTTTACATTAGCAAAATCGTTTTCAGCTTTCATTATGTGAACTTAGTCATCCATCGCTACCATATTACCTGGACCCGTTTCCTTTTGTGTACATGGTTTACAACCTGCATGGGAAGGGACGTGGATTATAGTTCCCTGCAGTACTCCGCCTTCATTATGACAACTTCCTGTTACCATTGACTTGGTTACATAAGAAAGGGAATGGTATACCGTTCTTAAGCATCATTTTAGCGTCCTCATGAAGCTAACGTGAACAAAGACTGAGAGAACTGTCCTGTTGTGTTGTGGGGGGGTGATGTCAGAGGCTCTGTCTTGGCTGCTCTATTCTAAACCGCTTAAAGAGCGCTGCACAGAATGTCAGTGCACACACGCTATTTTCCTGGCTGGTTACGGAAGGTTCCAGAAATAAGTTTACCATTGGAATGTTGGATTCCACTCTGTCCTGTTGCGTACCAAGGACTGTGACTTAAGTACTGGTCTTTATCTTTTTTTTTAAGAAGGTGGTTTTCTCACTAGCAGCATGTTATGTTGGTAACAGTCTGCTGCAGACAATATTCCCATTATGCTCTCGAAGCAGTTATTTTAGTCGAAGCACTACAGAAAGGAAACGCATTGCTTTAAGCTAACAAAATGAGCACAGCAGAGGCGTCCGGTTCTCGCATGAAACGTCGCTGGTCTAAAGCACACATTTTGAACAGAGTGCATAGTTAACCTGTTGTGCTGTGACCATGTTAAATCTACTGTACCTACATAGCTTTTAAGTAGGGTTACTTTTTCCGATGATTTGACAAGAAAAAGACATCCACGTATCCATTGTTAACCCTCTATGGTGCAGTGCAGCACTGGTGATGCATGAAGAAAACCATTCATTGTAAAAGCTATGGTTCACGTCTTGTATTTAATCTCGAGCCACATCTTGTTCTGTAGACAAGGCCTGCCTACATAGATTGCTCCATTGTGCTACCAAGTTTGACAAACGATCACTGACTTGATGTTTCTGTGAATAGGCAGATGCTGTAAGTTAGGTGCTTGATATGAATATAGAACTGTAAGCTGTATGTATTAATTGTGTGTATGATATGTATGCCATTACATTTATGAAAATGTATGTAAACCTACGTATGTATTGCTGGTGATACATTGTACATGTTTGATTTGGACATGGTCATGATGCAATATTTTTAGCCTGTATTTCATCCAAAAGACTTCATTTTCATTTTAAGGAAGAAGATGTTCAACGTTTTTGATCTCCCAGAAGATCGTGAGTGCAGTGGGAAGTCAAATGAGGGGAAACGGTTCAGACGAGTTTAGGTCAACCTTCAGGTGTGGGAGCCCTGTTAAACTGGCTAAATATGGTGATAAAATAGTGTATTTATATGTATCTGTTCACATGTGTTTGTATGCATGTATGTATGTATGTATGTGTGTGTATATATATATATGTAGACACACACACACACACACACACACACATCACTAATCGGTGTGTTAATACTGATCTAAATTATACTGAGCACACAATGCTATCTGGTATTGGGGCCATTGCATGGGAAATGTTCCCTCAATGACAAGTTGGTGAACGGTTAACCAAATTAAGATTAAATATTGATCTGAAAGTGTGCAATGGTAGTTCCAGAAAGAAATACGAACTAAAAAGGTTAATCTTGATGATCTGTTGTTTTGCACAACTGATTAGTGTTAATCCTTCTGTTACAGTATAATGTATCACTGGTGACACTGGTGAGATTTATGACACGGAACTCAGAGAGCAGATGTTTTTAGGACCTATTTAAATATACATTTACATTGTATTTTCCATGATGCGTCCCATAGGGTTAAAAATCGATTCCTTTGAGTTCAGGTGTAATTCTTAACGGGGGAAACCACTTATTTTTGAAAGATGTTTTTTGTCTGAGACAGAATCAAGTATGTTATAAAAAATGTAAGGAAATGGGGAAACGAGTAAGTCGGACAGTAGCCAAAAATTCAGGTGGTGTAGCTGGTATGCATATTAGAGGTTTTCGAAGGAACATTTCACATTTTCACTCACAGTTGTTCCTATCTGTCGTAACATTTTCCCCAAACCCGCTTTGCTGGCATGTGACTTGAGAAGATTTAACTGCCAGTCGAGTGACATGGATTGCAATGATGTTTTGTTGCTGAAGTGGTTTATAGCTGTTGAGCAATGTCACGTGTGATTAACAGTGAGCGTACCCTGTCCAACACTTGAAACCCTCTGAGGTAGTTGCTGCTTACGCTGAAATATAACACACTTAAAAATCCCAGTGCACATCTAAATGGTGTTCAGTATAGATGTAACTGCTCTTAATCACATAATGGATGCTACAGTTATAGATATAGCAGTGCCTTAGGTTGAGAATAGGCTGTATGGTTAATTTGGTAACTAAATGCATCAGATTAAATGTGCTTACCTTGGCCGTGACAATCATTTTACCCAGTGAGGGCACAGAATATGGTTGACAGTCTTGAGCTATGTGGATGTGTCAGAACGCCCTGTCCACAAGTGATATTTGTAAATATAACTCTAAAGTGTACTGATGAAAATCTGTTTAAATAAAGTTTTGCAAAATAAAATAAAAAATTGTGGTGGAAAGTCATTACTGTTTCAGGAGGTTGAAGGAAATGGTCATCTCTGATCAGAGCAGACACTTGTTTAAAACAGAAAGCAGAATCACTTAATGTGTGTTTACAGCTTTATTTTTGGAGTCCCAGTATTTCTCTCATGTGTCCTCTATTTTTCACTATATTGCTGTGAAAAGATTTGGCCAATTCCATCATTACATTTTAATTTTGTACTTTGATTATACATGGCAGGAATGTATTGCAGAGAAAATATTCCAAGATAAAAGCTTCCAGGAGTCTATTCTCATGATCTACGACAGAACCTTATAAATGTGCAAGACTAACATTAAATGTTAAACATCTGTTAATGAGCTAAGGAACCATGACACTCAATGTACATATTTCCACTGTATGGTTTTTAAATCCCCCCACTAATGAACACATTCAGGGATTTATATCCCTGACGTGTCTAACAGGAATCCAAATCCGAAGCAAACTTCTTTTGAAGCATAAGCATTGAATACTGCATACCTACAAAAGCAAATTGCTTGAGTAATCTGCATGTTACCCAAGTTATGGATGAGAGCACACTGCACGTGTGACCGCTTCCCTCAACCCAAAGCTGGTCGCCCGACACGCCAACGTTACTTTTCAATTACAGTGTTGAAATCCTGATTCCCTGAGAGGGAGTTGTCCTGCTCTTGCGTTTCTATCATTTTGAAAAGCCTCTTAAGCCACAGAGAATAATTTCTTGCGTGGTTTCCTCCGGCTCACAGCTTCTTTGCACAGTCGGTGCAGAAGATCTCTTCCGCATTGACCACGAAGCGCTTGTTGGCCAGGCACAGGGAGCACTTTTTGCAGTTGAAGCAGTACTCATGCCAGCACTTGCCCTCGTAGTTCACCACGTTGGTGCCTTTTCCGAACCCTGCAGGGAGGAAACGCAGAGGGGGGGGGGGTTAACTAACGGCCACAGGGGCCTCAGTCAGTCAATCAATCGGTTGATAAATCAGTCTGTAAATCGCACCATACAAAATTAAATCGGCATGCCATGACACTTGGCTTCGGACATTTTCTAGTCTGCGCTGAGGAGCCACAGGATCTGTGGCCAGCCACTTTAAAGTAGAGTTGCCCTGTCCAGAGTCCACAACCAAACCATGGGATCCAATTCAGCTTTAAGGGAGAAACAGTTTATCGCCATACTGTTCTACTGAATTTCATCGTCTCTGGGAAAAGTCGAGTGTGTAAAGACCTTCGCCAAGAGGAGGAATACATGGTGGGATGAGAGCTGGTGCACACACTATAGGGTCGTACAGGAAGAGTAAGTAATAGGTCAGGTGATGTAAATGCAGATGTGTGTATCTGTGACTGTCTGTCTGTCTGTGTCCTGACCTGTGATGGGGCTCTGACACCCACAGCACTTTTTGGCCACAGTGCTCTTGTAGCAGTCCACACAGTAGACATGATCTTGGTGGGAGGTGAAGCGTGCGCCAGCCAGCGGTTTTCGGCAGGTGCGGCATACGAGGCAGTCCGAGTGCCATGGCTGGTCTTGGTAGTTGACTCCGCCAGAGGTGATGACCTGGTTAGGAAGAGGATGTGAGGAGCAGCTCTATGACTCATTAAAGCCATTATCTCATGTTCAATTAGTACCTTTATGTTCTGCGATCTACATTCTTCCTAGAGAAGTCTTTTAACCTGTTGAAATCCTAGAATTTAAATTTAAAATTTAAATGTAACTTTATATAGTATTGAAGATAAGTTGATGTTACGAATCTTTTATTACTACAACATAGTATCTGAAAGACGGCTTCCGTATTCTAATAATTTCACAGAAAAATATGCCTTACATTGGAAATTGCTTTCAACTCTTCACTTAGTAATGCGGTGTGTGATACCAGCTTACAGTGCCCATAGTGAAAGTGTGTGGTACCTGCTTGCAGTGGAAACAGTGCTTGCCAAACTTCTTCTGGTGGCAGGGGGCGCAGTAGACATCGTCGCCCTTGGTCAGGAAGCTCTGGGTGCGGATGGGCAGCTTGCACTGGTAGCAGGTGAAGCAGTTTTCATGCCACACGTTGCTCTTGTACTCCACGTTCTCATCACCTGTGGAGGTCACCTTCGTTTCACATTGGCGTCCTGTGTGACTGCTGCCATCAAGCCTAATCTCTGCACTCTGGTTGTCCTTAACTGCGGTGTGCACATGGTGTGATACAGGTGCACGTGCACGTATAAGCATTACACTGACAGTGTCAAGTAACCGCACGTCCACACAGGGGCCAGTCTCTATTTCTTTTCGATTTTACCCTCCCCTATGAACTCGCCGCCCACCTCCGCAGGACGAGCTAATACCTTGAGGCGATGTTCACCTCCTCCGAGACAGAACTCGCCCAACCCTGTTCGTGAGGTCGCCCTACTGCTCCTCGGCGAGCTCGTGGCAGCTGGGACAGACTGCCAAACGCCACCCATGATCAGGGCTCCAGATGAGGGCTGGTCGGGTTTCGAACTGCGACCATGATAGGCAACTCACACAGGTAAAGGACCAACCAATACGGGTGTGTTAGAGCGCTATGCTATCGGAAGCCCCTCAGCATCTGTTTGATGTGCACCTGTGTGTGTGCATAGAATATGCTGAGGCTGAGACTATAAGCGCATGTACATGGAGCCAAAGACATTGTCATTTTTAACTGAAATGGACAATAAAGCTTTTTGAATTGTGTGAGTGTGAGTGCGCGTGACAATAGGAGTGTGGATGAGGAGCCCAGGGTGGCACACACCTGGCAGGACGGCCTTGTAGCAGCCGTGGCAGCGTGGCGCATCCTCCCGGGAGCTGCACTTCCCACACATGATCTTGTCATCTTTGGTGCTGAAGGACTCTTTGGCCAGAGGCTTGTAGCACTTGGAGCAACGGAAGCAGTCCTCGTGCCAGTAACGGCTCTTGTGATGCAGCTCCTGTGAAACGACAGGGGGACATGACAGCATATACACACTGCTTCTGTTTTACAGACAGGGAGACATGACCATGTACAGTAGCCATGTACAATTATTGGCACCCTTGGTGAAGATGAGCAGAAAAGGCTATGAAAAAATGTATTTGTTCTTCATCAGCTTGATCTTACACTCAAAATATAAGACATCTATCCTTTAATTGGAAGTAAAATTATTCAAAGAAAAAAAGATAAAAAAATAAAAAACATTCTCAAAAACATGTCACAATTATTGGCACCCCTGCATTTAGTACTTTGTGCACCCTCCCTTTGCCAAGATAACAGCACTGAGTCTTCTCCTATTATACTTGATGAGGTGGGAGAACACATAGCAAGGGATCTGAGACCATTCCTCCATACAGAATCTCTCCAGATCCTTCTGGATCCTTTCCTCTCGCTTGTGGACTCTCCTCTTCAGCTCACTCCACAGGTTTTCAATGGGGTTTGGGTCAGGGGCCCAGGGTGGCCATTGCAAAAGCTTGATTATGTGGTCAGTGAACCATTTTTGTGTGGATTTGGAGGTATGCTTTGGATCATTGTCCTGCAGGAAGATCCAACCATGACCCAGTTTTAGCCTGACGGAGGCAGCCATGTACCCAAACAAGGTTCCCAGGGCCTTTGGAAGTAAAGCAGCCCCACACCATCACAGATCCACCAACATACTTCACAGTAGGGATTAGGTTATTTTCTGCATGACCTCCTCTGGTGTTTGTTGCCAAAAAGATATTTTTGTCTCATCTGACCATAGAACCTGGTTCCACTCAAAGTTCCAGCAACATTTAGCAAACCCCAGGTGCTTGCGTTTGTGGTTTGATGACAGCAGAGGCTTTCTTCTGACAGGCCTTCCAAACAGCTTGTTGGCATGGAGGTAGCATCTAATTGTAGTTTTGGAGACTTGATGACCCCAAGATGCAACCAACTTCTGCAAGTCTCCAACTGTGATCCATGGAGAAATCTTTGCCTCTCGAACCATCCTCCTCACTGTGCGTGGGGGCAAAATACACTTGTGTCCTCTTCCAGGCAGGTTCATCACAGCTACAGTTGTTTTAAACTTCGTAATTATTGCCTTAATAGTGGAGATGGATATTTTCAGGCATGTAGTTATTTTTTTATAGCCATTGCCTGATTTATGAAGGTCAACAACCTTTTGTTTCATTTCGTTTGTGTATTCTCTGATCTTCCCCATGTTGATGGATGATTAAGGGAGTTTGGCCTGTGTGTCACCTCATATTTATACCCCCAAAACGGGAAGTCATGGATGACCACTTAAGAGTTCCTAAAGACTCTTTAAAAAACGTATATAACTTATATAAAAATATATACAGTATATAAATGGGAATATACATAATTTCGATTTTGTTCATAAGAATTTCTAAGGGTGCCAATAATTGTGACACACGTGTTATTGAGAAAAATGTATATTTTTTGATAAGTTAGATGGGTAGATTTATCTCACATTTTTTGCTCATCTTCACCAAGGGTGCCAATAATTCTGGAGGGCACTGTACACACGCTGCTCTTGTTTTACACAGACAGGGAGACACAGACAGGTTGACAGCAAATGCACTGTCACCCCCACCACCACTGCACTGTGGGATTCTTACCGCACACGAGGGGGCGCTTGGATCGATCGGCGCTCACCTTGGAGTCGGTGCCGATGGGGCGACGGCACTCGGCACACGTGTTGGCGCAGAACTTGTCAAAGCAGCGCACACACACGGGCCTCTCGTCCTTCTTTATGTACTTCTTCCCGTGCAGGTCGTCACGGCAATAGAAGCAGTCGAAGCGGTCTGTCATGGTGGCTCAGGTTGCTCGACGGGCCTGTGCAGACAGACAGACAGACAGACAGACATGCTGCACGTGAGGTTTAGTTAGACCATCCGCCTTGGATGGGTCATCGTTCAGTGGGAAAATAAGGACATTCACAGGTAACCACGGGCCATGTCTATCACTCGTTAGGAATACAGAAAGCGACAACCTCAAGGCTGGGAGAACATTAAGTAACCTCATTCTGGTCTTCCCAAATCACATTTTGTAGCCCTTTTTCAGTCTGTGACAACTGCATGAATTAAATTGGGTGCACTTTCACCACTGAGTGGCAGTGTAGCTTATATTTACAATACAGCATTATAAAGTGTCTGAGCAAACACGCATTGCACAAGGGACCAGCAGATGCCTTTGTGTGTGTGTGTGTGTGTGTGTGTGTGTGTGTGTGTGTGGGGGAGGCAGTGATGTTTCATGTCATTGTCCCATAACTATTTTGAAACAACCTGAAATACCTCATAACCTCATAACATTAGTGCTTAACTGTTCAAATGGCAGCAACATGCAATTTAGTACTTAATAGCAGGGAACTCTGGACTTGTGGGTCGTGTTTCTCTTAAGGAGGTAGATATGTTCTCGGGATTGTACAAAGAAGTGTTTCAAATTGACACCTGTTGAAATTTAAGAAATGTACCATGTATGTTTAGCTATGCTATTTAATGTTTTGTGGACATCCAACCTACTCGCACTGTACCCTGACAAGCAGTTGTAAGTGGTGCGTGAAACATGTGTCTCACGGGTGTGGATGGGAGAAAGAGAGTGTTTGTTACATTTACATTTACATTTTAAGCATTTAGCAGACACTCTTATCCAGAGCGACTTACAAGATGTGCATTAATACATAATAAGAACAATCATAGTTCACGCAACAGATCAGTGCAGTAATACAGCGATAGACATCGTTGTAGGCAGCTGCATACCATACCTGTAACACTGGGAAGGAAAAGGTTAGTACATTTGTTTTATTTTAATTTTGAGGAGTAAGCAAGGATACATATACAAAAAGTATTGAACAAGTAGGCAGTGGTGATGACAATTGGCTAGAATTCAGTGGTAGTGGAGTCTGAAAAGGTGAGGTTCTGAATCTCTTGCGGAAGATCGCAAGTGATTCCGCGGTCCTGACCGATTGCGAAAGGTCATTCCACCAAGGGGTCAGGACAGAGAAGAGGCGAGACCGTGAGGAGCGGCTGCCGGGCGCCCGGAGGGATGGGACAGTCAGTTTGCCAGAGGAGGCGGAGCGGAGGGGTCTTGCTGGGGTGTAGGGTGTGATGAGTGTCTGGAAGTACCCTTGTTGTACCCTCTCTTCTTATTCTGTGTTATGATATTGTGGCAAGCTGTATACATATATATATATATATATATATACACAGTGGGCTCCATTTGTATGATGAACAAAAGAGATTGTATAAAATAATGAGGTATATTTTATGCTAAAAAAATTCTGAAAATTCCAAACCTACATTACTAATACTAATACTAATTGTTCAGAAAAACATATTTTGTTCTTTTATTTTAATATTATTATAATTTTTTTATTCCAGAAAGCATCTGGATTACTCATACCCCTAACTATTCTTTTAAATGTAATCCAACAAAAACAAATCTTCATAAATATACAACTTATTTGAAGTTCATTGGAAGGTTATGGAAATATGCAGTGGCCTACAATGGTATCCTGTTTCCATAGGGTATAAAAAGGAGGGAACATCATAATGGTGAAAGGCAAAGAACTCCCTGAAAGCATCCGACAAGAGGTTATTGACCTCTCCAGATCAGCTGATGGTTACAAAAAAAGTTAAAAGATACCGCTTTCCACTGTTGTGTCAATTATTAGGAAGTTTAAGGCCACTGGAACAGTGGCTAATCTGTCAGGTAGAGGATGCAAGTCTATGCACGTCCAAGGGGCACAGTTCAAGATCTCCAAAACAACCTGGCACCAAGCTACCATTCGACAATGCCTACATGACAATGGCTTCATAGCAGAGTTGCAAGAAGGAAGCCTCTTTTGAAGACAATTCACTGAAAAATTGTCAAAGACAATTGAATTCTTGAATTCATCAAACTACATCTGAACTACGGCCTCCCGGATGGTCTAGCGGTTACAACGTTCAACGCTGGCCACTTCGACCAGGGTTTAATTTCACCAGCCGCACCAGTATCAGCTCTGGCTGGGCAATTGGCTGTCCGCCCCAGGGAGGGGGGAGGGAAGCCAATATGAGTTTGCTGTGTATAGGAGTGGCTCTGTGTACCAGAGTTACAGTCCACGGCTTGGCAAGTGCCGGCTCAGAGGAGGCGGTACATTGCCTTTGTCACTGCCAGTCTCAGGGCTATGGCAGCGAACTCACAGTACGAGGGGGGGGGGAGTTGACATGAAAAGAGAGGGTGTAATTGGCTACTAAATTGGGAGAAAATTAGAAAAAATCTGAAACAAAATTAAAAATTAAAAAAACATCTGAACTACAATTGGAACCATGTCTTGTGGCAGAATCAAGCTTTTTGGACATGCGCATTAGCGTTATGTTTTCACTTGCAGCGCTAAAGCACATACGGCATGCACCGTCGAATCTGATATGTGTTTCTCTGTGGGCTCTTCAAAAAAGGAAACCTACCAAAACTAAAAATAATAACTGCACAGCTATGTTTTCTTATTGTAAAAATCCATCCCGCTGTAGCAATTAAGCACAGCCTAGCAAAGGCGTGGAGACCGAAATTGAATTGTGTGAAATCTGCCCATAAAATCACCAACAGATGTCTGTTCAAACACGGACCTCTGCCATGATGTCATGCGGTGTCAGATGGTGTCCATGCATTTACTTGCTGAGCTGGAAAGCGAAGTATATTTTTTGGAAACCTTAGCTCGCCAACCCCCTTTGTCTTATTTTTCCTGGTGATGGCATATCACTCCTGCCGTGTAAACACAGGTTTCACCTTCAGGGTGCGGCGTTCCGGATTTATACACATTCTCATACCGGGGGACCAGAAAGACGGCTGGCAGGGAATGTCCGCTCGAGACTCCCCTACAAAAAACTGGAGCTTAAGGCTCTCCATCCAGAGCACAGGCGTGGGTGCTCTCGCGGTGTGGCGAGCCGTTGAGTGGGTGCCGTCCCCCACCGTAGGAGTGGAACCCACACCACTAAATGGTGGAAATATTATTACATGACCCAAACTGTCTCTGTTTCCTTGATGGAGCATTAATGACATCATTGACCTTTCATGGATTACTCTTTATTTGCCAGAGGAAATATTGTGGGCCTCAGGGGTCCTGTTACCATGGAAGTATCGCAAATATTTATGCTCGTAAAAAAAAGTATTTGGCATGACAGATTAACAGGGAGCTGTTGGTTGCTTGGCTTTGACAGGATTATGAGGGGTGGGTGCAAGCATCCTCTAGGTCTTAAACAGCTCCAGAATAAGCACTGCACTGCATGGTTTCCAAGGTGCAAAGCTAGGGTCATTTAAATCTTAGAGTTTCTTGATCAGAAATTGGAGTTTATAGTATCAGAAACTAAAAAATGAGTTTCTTATATCAGGAAGACCCATTCTTGATATGAGAAACTCAAAGATTAAACGTTAAAATGCCTCATCATACAACGTGCTGTGCTTGTAACAGACATTCCTCTGGACTGAAGCACGAGGTGAGGGAACGGAGTGGATTCCAACCGGATCCAGAGGAAGCCAGCCTTGTCCAACATGAGAGAGCAATCTGTCCTCACTGCCAAAACCCAGCAGAGCAAAGAGAGGGATTGCCATTAATGACATGTGTACACCTCTTCTCCTGAAAGTTGAAATACTTTTCTTTGTCTTGCCAGCTTTTTCGCATAGGTACACACTGAGGCCTTGAAATACAGGCATTGTTCTGACAGCACAAAGCTTGCCCAGATTAGTCCGTTCCTTACAGGAAGAGAAACTGGAACATAACAGGAGCTCATTGAGTTGCATCCTCAATGCCCTTTCTCCCAGGATGTCCAAGGTCAGCGATTGTGAAGTGGCCTTTTTGCCTTTTTTTCTGAAATTGACACCCACATTCCTGATGGGTGAGACTCCAGACATCAGTCTACTTAGTCACATAGACATTTGCATTTACATTTTAGGCATTTAGCAGACACTCTTATCCAGAGCGACAAGATGTGCATTAATAACATGGTAAGAACAATCATAGTTCACGCAAGAGATCAGTGTAGATACAGCAATAAATGCCATTGTTGGCAGCTGCATACTGTGCCTGTAAACACAGGGAAATAGACATGGACTTTCAACATAGACTTGAAAATACTGTGGATAGACAACTGCCAATAATTTTTTTTTAAAGGAATGAAAGCCGCAGAATAGTGTTAGGGAGGTGAAGGAGAGGCACAGAAACATGACCAGATCACAGAGTCACAAAAATCACCAATGACTGTTATTTGCTCTCACATTGACGTATATGCATGGTGTCATGGCTACGCGTATATTGATTTGAGCAGTCATAACTAATGTGCACAGGAACACTTGCTGGCAGCCAGCATATGTGACTGAGTTTACTGAACCACAGCCGTAAATACTCCACGACAAAACACATTTGAGTAGATAGGCAGGAAATGGTACTCTTGGTTAACTAATTTGAAGCTCCGGCAAACCTTCGGATTCATTTCCCCGTTGGCATCGACACAACATTCTATTCTTTCGCTTCAACCTAAAAATGTCATAACAAGCAACATTACAGTCCTTTTCACTGTCTGTTGCTGACAGAACCGTAAAACGACCATCGCGCAAACACTCCACCGGATTCGGTGAAAACATATTTGAGGGGAAAGAAAAGTGCAGAATCCAGGCGCTTCTCTTGATACTGAGTCATTTAGAATGCAGCAGAACAGAGCCGGGACAACCATGTAATGTAAGGAAGGCACCGTCCTCGTTCCTCCATCAACACACCACGGCCAGTGACGAGACCGCAGCAGCGCCAGTGACACCGTCACCTCAGGGCCAGAGGAAAGCTGTTCTGATCCAGTCCGGTGAAGACAGAATAATGGAATGAGAAGAGACAGAAAAGGTGAAATCGTGTACATTCCACCAAGGTGCAGGCCAGGTACCTTCCTCCTATCCTTTATTCACCCACGATAAAAAGCCCTCGGGGGGGACCTGGTGCCGAAAAACAATAGGAGGCCGGGAAGAAAGTGACGGAGGGAGACAAGAGACACGGAGAGGAAGAGAAAGAGTTTGAAAATTCCAGAGGGTTTGAATTCCTTTGGTGTGACCTCAGAAAAATAAGAGGGATTCCAAGAGTTTGAAGTGGTGACCAGGAGCATGAACAGTCCTCCTTTTCAGTGGCACTTAAATGGAGCAGTAAGACAGAGCACTGGAGCCAGACTGGCCTTCGCAGAGGCAGAGACTACACAAATCAAGATCTGTTAGTACCACTTCCGAGCTCTGTCAAGTACTGCTTCTGAGTCAGCCTGGATTGGCATCGGCACACGCCCCTCACTGGAAGCCTTGCTAAGTGTGTTTTGGACACTTTGAACGAGTCTTTATCTGTCCAGCAACCACCTTTAACACACATTAAGATATACAGAGGGATAGGAAAGATTTGGATTCAAGTGAATCCATTTAAAATGGCCATTGCACAGACAAAAATATTCTGGTTTGCCTCTTGATATATGCAAGCTTATCTTCATGGCTTGTACAGAAAAGTATGTAATTTGTGACTCCAGTCAATAATTTTTAAGTCTGTAAATCCAGTTTCAGATAGAAAAACAACTAATATTTCAAACTTAATTTATAAAATGTTGCCTTTTCCAGACACAACTGAGCCTTTTTACCCCAAAATATTTCTGTGACACTGAAATCTGCAGCCTGAATAGAGCACCATGTAATGTGTGCTTTCACTAATATTTACTGCTGTGTTTCCTAGTAACGTACTCTTTATTCTTCTTTATCTATTTATCACACGGCTGCTGTGGCTGCTTCTAATCTAGCCAATCAGAAAGGCGTATGCTATCCAGATTTTTCGCATGCTTATCTTTGCTGATAACAGGAGCCCAATAAACTTGGGCTGAGGATGTGGCCACGGCCTTACTCCTACTCTGATTAAATAAAGCCCTGCGTGCCTCACCCACCATTTAGCAGAACATAACCACCGAATAATGACCTTTGGACCGGGATATCTAATTCAACTAAACCAATAACTGACACTGCAATGGCCTGGATTTTCTTTCCATCTGGCCTTAATGACTAAATGGATTCGGCCCATTAGTGAATATGGATCCTGTTATTTCACCGCAGTGTACAACTCTGTCACGCAGTTAGGCCTGGTGAATGCACAAGAGACTTAAACAGTGGAGAGAATGTGCTATATTTCTGGAATGTTCTGCTCTGTGGGGTTCCCCATTTACCTGTTGCACAGCCTTTCTGATCTCCCGCGCTCTGTGTCTGTGTCTGTGTATTTTTCCCCGCGGTTGTAAGCCTGCGTTTGGGTGAGGTACTGCTGTTGCGTCTTTGACAAAAGTAATTAACCAGCTTCAGTGTTAAGCTGCAGAAAGAGATCAAAGGTATTAGATATGCGGAATCACTTGAAAGAGAAAGAGACTCAAAACCAACCTCTTCAGCCTCCACTACCAGTGATTCTGTACATTAACTCATTGTCATCACCACTGCTTACATGTTTAATACTGCATTTTATTTTATGTATCCATGTTTAATACTGCCTAAAAAATAAAAAAGATTCTAATAACGTTTCTTTCCCTGTGTTACAGGCACGGTATGCAGCTGCCAACATTGATGTCTATTGCTATATTACCATACTGATCTCTTGTGCGAACAATGATTCATCTTACCATGTATAAATGCACATCTTGTAAGTTGCTCTGGATAAGAGTGTCTGCTAAATGCCAAAAATGTAATGTAATACGCACATTGCCCTGATATCTGCCACCCTGCATCCACATAGAAAATGATGAACTTCTTTTAATAGGAATGATTCTCTCTTGCTGTTCCAGTTCCCTTGCCTCTTAATCTCACATTGAAGATAAAAGTGAATCAATATGGTACATTCCTTGTGTTTGTGAGTGTAGATGTGAAAATAAGGGGGTGTGCGTGTGTGCGTGTGTGTGCGTGTGTGTGTGTGTGTGTGTGCAGAAGTATGTATGGTATTTGCGTGTGTCCGTGTGTGCTACAATGTTGACAGCAATCTGACAGGCTCATTAAGGGCTCTCCCTCCCTCAGGTCTGTTATTCAGCTCAGAAACCAGGGAATGGCCACCCAGCCGCTCAGACTGCTCTTAAGAAGGGAAGAAATGGCATGGAATCTCCACCCATACATTACCCTAACCACACCGCATACAATTCTTTTGTGCATTTCAGAAAAAATCTGCTTTACTTCAAAAGCTTTCACTCAAATTGAAATGGCTTTATTGGCAAGATATTAAAAATGTATATAATAATATGTGTGGAATAAGGTTATTGGTAAAAGTGAATTGTTAACCAATAAACAAGACAAGGTTTTCTAAAGGCCACTGTGATGCAATGTTCTCCAACAATTATTTCAGAGCCTGAAAGCTCAAATAAGTTTTCTTTGTCTGGTTATTTGTGTCATAAAAAGGGATGTCACTACACTCAGCTCATGGCATTTTCTTGTGAGCCTCACCATTTTTCCACGATTCAACATTGCCCTTCATCTTAAATGGATATTTTCAAAAGTTTTAAATTGAAGAACAGGATAAAGGTTTTGCTCAACCTGTCGTGCATTGCGTCTCCCTTGTTGGTTGATTTGCCCCGCTTTGAATCTTGGGACGTTTGCTACTGAATGTAGTTTTCAATAACAAATTTCAAGATTTTGATTACAATTCTCTCTTTATGACATGAAACGGTAGGAAAAAAATGAACTTACCATTGCAATCATGTGATGCGAGCAAAGAATTACAGTTCTACTTGTGTTTCATGAACTCAGATGGCAGCCCGGAGTCCCTGCTGTACCCAAGAGCACGGCTGAGTCTTTGATGACTCCTCTATGGCCATAGCTATCTCTCCCCCCCTCAGAACTCTGGCTGCCTCAGAACAATGGCCGCTATTCATCGGCTCAAAGATACGTCCTGGGCTCCCAACTATTATCATTTAATGCTCTGTTTCATAACACAGGCACACCTTTGTTGGAACTGAAGAAAGCCTCTTAGCCTAGCATTAGCCAATAATAAACGCAAAATAAAATATTTTATTTAATCTCTATAGAAATTGACGCTGTTGTGAAAAACAAGGGGATGGGGGGGCGGCAGCGCGGTTAGTTTCCTGGTGACCCCGGGAGTCAGCATCTGGCCCGCAGTTGGGTGTCAGCGCTGCCAAGACAAACAGAGCTGGCGCGCACTGCAGGCGCGAAGGTGGCGCAATGTGCGTATGTGCATCAGCCTCTAAGAATCCCCCCTCGGAGGGGATTACAGATCTGTCCAGACACTGTCGCACTAAAGTAAGGCATCAAGCTCCACATCCTTTATCTCCTCTGTTTGTGTTGCAGTGGAGAGCTGCTCCCTCTCTCTCACTCTGTCTCTGTCTCTGCTCTCTGGCCAGCTGCGTTTTGGTTATTGCTCTCTTCCTTTCGGGGGGAAAGGGTGTGGTTTAGCTCTTCATGGCCAGTGACCGAGATGAGAGAGAACTAATTAGAGACTGCGTGGAGGAGTAATGACATCATGAGGTTCAGTGAACACTGCACACACTTGTGCTCTCTCTCTCTCTCTCTCTCTCTCTCTCTCTCTCTCTCTCTCTCTCTCTCTCTCTCTCTCTCTCTCTCTCTCTCTCTCTCTCTCTCTCTCTCTCTCTCACACACGCATACACAAATCTTCTACACATACACACTCTTTTTCTCGCACACACATTATCCCTTTTACATAGTGTACACACTGTCCTTCACATTCATACACGATCTCCCTTTCCCATACACACACACACACACACGCTCTCCCTTTCCCATACACACCCAAACCTGCCGATTCTCCCTCCATAACATCTGGAGGATCTGACCATTCCTCACCCAAGAGGCCACTCAACTCCTGTTCCAGGCCCTGGTGATCTCACGTCTGGACTACTGCAATTCCTTGCTGGCAGGCTTACTGGCCTGTGCCATCAAGCCACTGCAACTAGTCCAGAATGCTGCCGCACGTCTGGTGTTCAATCAACCTAGGTTAACCTATGTCACTCCTCTCTGCACTGGCTCCCTATTGCAGCACGCATCAGATTCAAATCACTGGTGCTTGCTTTTCAAGTGGCTAGAGGAACTGCTCCCCCTTACCTCCAGACACTCATCACACCCTACACCCCAGCACACCCCTCCACTCTGCCTCCTCTGGCAAACTGACTATCCCATCCCTCCAGGCGCTCGGCAACCGCTCCTCACGATCTCGCCTCTTCTCTGTCCTGACCCCTCGGTGGTGGAATGATCTTCCGCTCTCTTACCATGTATTAATGCACATCCTGTAAGTCGCTCTGGATAAGAGCGTCTGCTAAATGCTTAAAATTTAATTTAAATGTACACACACACACTCTCTCCCTTTGCCCCACACAGACACACAAACACATTCTCCCTTTCCCATACACATACACAGTCTTTCTCTCTCTCACATGCACGCATGCTTACACGACTAGGCCTGTCTCACTCGCCTCTTGCCAAGCGAGGTCTCGTCACAACAGGGGAAAAACAACACAGCTCTCATAGGGGCTGCAGCACGTCTGGTCTGCTCCGAGGCTGGTGTGCGGGCATGAGCTCCTCACTCAAGAATGTGTGAGAATCAGGAGACGGGGGCAAACAGGAAACCTGAAGCGTGCAAATGCAGAGACAGGCAGGCCTCTCGCCATCAACAAATACTAATGTTCCTCCACGCTTTGTCTAGACAGGTCACCTTAATTAACACAGCATAGTTCACGGTCCTTCAATATGTTTTAACTGCTTGGAAGAGAGCTCCTTTGGATGTATAATTAAAAACAGAGCTTCACTTCAAGTGACAATGTGGCAAAAAATGTAACAATCACGGCAGACATTGGCAGACAGATATTTTTGTCATGCAATAGTTTGTAGAATTTAATAACAAATCATGTGCATGATCCCCTTAGTGTCTGACAAGTGTCCCATTGATGGTTTTCATAGCTCTCCTCTTAATAGTAATTTGGCCTCATAGAGATTTGTGATATTTCCCATTTGTGTGTCAGAGGACCATAAAATCTGCCCTGATTCACTGCAGCAAGACAACACCAGGACCACACATTCAACATTTGAGTGAGTAGGGCCCCCCAAATGGCACAACCGGGAAAGGCACTTGTTCTGAGTTCCGGTTGCCCACTGCGGCCGGGGTTCAATTGGGGGTGGGGATTGGCTGTCCGTCCCAGGGGGAGGGTGGGAGGGAAGCTGGCATGAGCTCGTTGCATGCACAGTTGACGGCTTGGTGAGTTCCGTCTCGAAGGAGGCAGAACCTTTGTCACTGCCGGTCCCAGGTAGCGGTAGATCCCGTAGTTGCAGATGGCAGGCTCATGGGGAGGGGGGATAATTGAAACAATGGACGTGACAATTGACCACCAAATTGGGAGAAAAAAGGGGGGGGAGAAATCTGAAATAAGTGTAAAAAATTAAATTCAAACATTGGAGTGAGTCCGACTAGGGTCCTGAGAGAGGGCTGCCCTGAATCTGCCTGTGAAAAGGGGTCCAAAGAACGAAAATCTCTCTTCCAGAATCAATAAAAAGGAAGGCCATGTAACAAGGCTATGCTTGCCCATGTAACAGGGCTAACAGAACACTGCCACTGTGGCAGTACACTGTAGTGTACTACCTACATCACAAGTCTGTACATCCAGAGTTGGGATTCAAAGCTGGCTGGCTTCACAGAGTGGGTTTAGACCACTGGAAGGGGAGATGGCCGTTGGCTGATCTTCACATTGAACTGGTCCACATAGACCACACCAACCACAGGTCTCTCTCTTACTGTTAATCTGCTTCGCTGTTTTTCTTGTAAACCCACCCAGCATTATTCCGCCTCATTCACTCCCGCCCGGGGCACACCACACCAAAAAAAATTTTAAAGAGAGATTACATAATGAGGTCCATTTCCTCTTGGGTTTGGTCTATTTGCCAGAAGACATAAAGGTTGAAATTGAGCCAGAGGAACTGAAGCTTCCCAGACTACAGTGGTGTCAGTTCGGACTGTGGTGTCAGTTCCACTGCCTGAATAATAATATATGCCATTTAGCAGACGCTTTTATCCGAAGCAACTTACAATAGTGAATGCATACTTTTTTCAGTATATGTGGTGTCAGTGGGAATTGAAACCACAACCTAAGTGCTGCCAACGCCATGCTCTACCAACTGAGCCACACAGAACCTATGGATCTGGGCACATCAGGACTGAACACACACCTGGGTAAGGAAGGGCATCTGAAGGTCACGGGTTTGAATCCCAGACAGAGCTCTGCTGTCGTACCCTTGACCGGGGTAATTTTACCCACTTAATTAATACCCCAGCTGTATCAATTGTGTAACCACGGTGTAACCGTGCAAGCGATGCTCACCCACAACCCCCCACTCATGCAGAGGTGTCTCCCGAGTCCGGTGATCAGGTCCAGCGAGGAGTTACCGTCCTTTTTCCACTCGACGCTCTCCACTGTTCTGAAGCCATGGCTCGGATCACAGTTCCGCTGCCAGAGAGAGCAGAGGTATGGACCGCTCCCCGTGTGACTCACTGTTCTTAAACCCACTTCCACGGAAGGAGGTGAAGCTCGATTGGAGGTTTTCTGTCACTGTTCCTCACATGAGAGTGGTCAATTAACCCACACAGACCAGCAGAGCTATGTCTTCCACTTGCTTTGACAACAACCAGACCAACAACGGGGCATACTTTAAAACCCGTTCACAAAAGCATTACACACACACACACACGTGGGATGTTTGCCAAACTACGCACGTTGGGAAAAGGAGAAGCGCATGAAATATGAGCATCATCAGCCGGCGGGAGAAGAGATCACGGCAGCGTCACAAGATCTCGCACACTACAGTAACAGGAATTTGGGTGTTGCTGTGCATTCCTGTCTCGCTATGATAACCGAATAAGGATTTATTGAGCTGTGAGCTCATGGGGTATTTTATATGACGTGATGTTAACCCCTGCTGTGGAGGAACAGAGGAGGCCTTTAGCTGCGGGGTACCGACACACATCTGGACTCTGGACCGCACAGCCTCCCTGCAGTACGGAGGCAAAGAAGCAGCGCTCATTCACAGGCCAAAATGTGCATTTAATCCCCCATTGTGTTCAATTGGATGGCTGTGGTGGTTGTGCATCTGTATTCTGTGCAATTATCTTCCTCTCCCATAGCAAGGATGGACTCTCTCCATCACAAGTTAATGAATGTCGTAATGCTGCGTTTACAGCTTGTTTGGGTATCTGCCAGCACAATGGCATGATAAGGTTTGTGTTTGGGCAAAAGTGTGTCAGTGCTGGAATAAAGCAAAGACTACTCCTCGGTAAACAACTCACACACACACACACAGACACACACACAGTGAGCTATAAGCTTGGTATGGGGTGTTAATGTGGTAATGGTTTTAATGAAGCAAGAGGTGAGTATTGTTGGCATGATGATTTCAGCATACAAAGGAGACATGCTCTACACCTGGGCTGCTCAAATCTGGCCCACCAATCCAAATTTGGTCCTGGCTTCCCTTTCTCTCGGGTAGTTAATTGAACAATTAATGCAACTGATTGGCCAGAGTATCTTCACACCTGACTCCCAGGTTAAGGGAGAGAAGAAAAACAACAGTGCTCATCCCACAAGGACCGTGATTTGGGGAGCCCTGCTCTATACAATAGAGCAAATTTGTTACTACAGGTGTTGTGAAGTCGTTAGGGAAGAATGGTGTCAGGTCCATTAACAGATGACCATTACAATAGGCAATTAAATAAGCCTGCGTTTGTCCGGGGGGTTATTATAGTGACTGAGATGGTGGACTTCAAATGCACTGTCTGAGTATGCGTGTTTGTGTGTGTGTGTGTGTGTGCGTTTTTGCATGCATGCATATGACAGAGAGAATGAAAAAGAGACAGACTAGGGGTGGGGTTGATGAAAGATTTTACAGAGGCTGTAGTAGCTCAAATGTTCCGCTGTAATATAATTTTGCTGCACGCCCCTACACATATGTTCT
Source organism: Aldrovandia affinis (assembly GCA_029706075.1). Taxonomy (NCBI): domain Eukaryota; kingdom Metazoa; phylum Chordata; class Actinopteri; order Notacanthiformes; family Halosauridae; genus Aldrovandia; species Aldrovandia affinis. The sequence goes on along the minus strand of JAINUG010000106.1, from coordinate 2,993,461 downwards.
GCCACTCACACATGTATGGAAATAAAAAATAAAAGAATTTAGCTTTTAGTGGGCTTTTTTTTCTGCCATCATGTGACTCAACAAAAGTATGCCCTTCCAGGATGCATAAACTGTTAATAAGAAACAGATTTCAGAAAAAAACAGATTTTCTTTAAAGTGTTGAAAGTTTGTTAGCAATTGGGCCACCTTAGAATGTTCCACTTCTGTACCTACATTATCACATTAGTGTTTTGTTCTCAAACTGAAAGTTTCATCCATTATGTTCACATTGTTTTAAACATGAAAATAACTTAATTAAAACTAAAACACAAAAACATGTTCCTACTCTGGAGACAGGTATTTTAATTAGGGATGGGAATTTTAAATGACATCACTATTGAATACTCTTGTAAAATGAATATTGAGTACTCTCAACAACAACAAAAATCTACCATGAGAATATCTAATGCATGCACATTTATATAAATTAGCGAACAAAGAAAACAAGTTCAATTTGAAATTAATTTATTGAACATGAGAATGGGTACATTTCTCCTAACCAGGCTACCTTTAGCTTATTAAACATAATATTCACTGTTATTTCAATAACGTTAGCTGAATTCTAGCAGTGAAATTCTGGAGCCATATTCAGCTATTGTGGCAACATATATAGGCAAAGTATTCTTCTAAAAAAGGTTGTTAACATAAATTAATCTTAAACCTTTGAGGAGTACTGGACATGATGATGTTTATTCTAGAACATTCCAGGGCATTCTAGTTGATGACATCATAAAGGGCCCGCTAATGGAATCCTCAAAGAACTGTAAAATTCCACTGAACAATGAGCATATCTACATGCTCAGGGGAGAGGTGAGTGTGCAGCCGATTGATTATTAGTCCGGCTGTTGATGTTAGACCCGTGATGTCTGAAAAAGGGGAAAGTCACTCCCCCCACTCTGAAAAAGCACCATCATTAAAACTGTGCTAAAACATTATCCTGGTAAAATTATCCTGGTATTCCCAAACCTGAATGCTTACTAGTTCCTGAACTACCAGCCAATGGCAGCAACCACATGAGGGAGCGAGCAGACAGTGTATTTTACAGTGACATTTCATAACCACTGCCCCTTCTGTCACCTATGCCACAGGCCACATCACCCCAATGTGTTCTAAGAGTGTGCACCATATCAGCATGTTCCAATTCTCCATTTGAATAACAATGTTACAATTATTAATATTCATATTAATATTTAATAATACAAAAGTGATTCATAAATACAAAGCCTGTTATAGTGATGTAATGATGGTGGATATGGTGTGTATCTGACAGCATGGTGCTGGCATGATGATAACCACTATGTCAGAATGTACAATATGAATATACATTACATAGAACTGTCTCTATGGAACTGTTGCTTTACTGAGAAGGAACGAATTAAAATAAAATGAATAACCGCCAAAGTAATGAACAACAATTGAGCCCAAAAAGTTAAACTTACTGTACGCCTTCGGCCTACTGCTCGTCTCCACTATTACTTTTCCCCAAACCCAATTTTCGCCACAAATTATAAACATTGTTGACAATATAATGACAGATTTTTTTCTAACTATCCAGATCTTGAATATGGTGGTGGAGGAAGGTAAAGAGAAAATTAAAAATGGCCATGTTAAAATTAACAAATTGACAAGAACATGAAATGAAACTCTTTGTTGTAGGAAACAAATATGTATTGTTGGATGTACTAGTAGACTAATCATAATCACTCCATGATATTGAATGAGGCCACAAATTACGAGGTTGCGTCAATGTTGCAACCACAGAGTTGCACCCCATATTTATTTATTGATACTATTGTTGGCCAAGCAGTGAGCTCAAACTGTTGGTTTGTTTTTACCGTTTCACCCATTATCAACACAATATATTTTACGTGACGTCACTATGCCATACCTCAGCTTTTGCTGAAATGACGCCACTGGGCAAATTATATTGCTGTCTAGAACTCTGCACGAAAGAACGTCCAGAATACATTAAACAAATACAGTACTTAAAATCCAGAAAGTACAGTTCACTTGTAATGCATTCATGCTTTCTTAATCAACTTGCATATGTCCCTTTCCCCTCATAGCGTACACATTGTAGAGCAGAAAACGAGTATTAAATTATGCATTCCACACAAAACTCTGTTCAATCACAAATTGACACCAGGTTTACAGGTTCTCTCCAACCACGAAGTGACTTTACGCATTTAATCAACAATGCCTTATTGTTGTCATTAAAGAACAAGCGTAAGCACGAGCTCGCACTTGGGTCAAGTCACGGCCCAGAGCCGTGAATATGAAGATCTTTTAAATATTTTTAATTTTTTAGAATATGAAGTTATTATAAATTTGTTTGATATAAGACGACCAATATGCAACGATCACAATAGTAATTTTGAAACTGTAGAACGTGTCATAAAAAACCTACCCGCGTGGATTTGGGATTTGTTTAATTAAAAAAACGTAACTTAATACACATCCCTACACATACATATTTTTCCTCACAATTTCTGAAGTATACATTTAATCGTCTTCCTGTTGTTAATGGTTGTGTTTAAAGGTAATGGTGTACCCGCAACATAATCCGTATTCTTCTGTAACTACAATACAATTGAAGGCACTGCACCTTCCATAAAAATACGTGTAACTGTAAAAATCGAATGTATATTGTTGAGCAACCCAATGGTTGGGGTTGCTCAACAATGGGTATTTATTTCCCTTTAATTTATAGGCTACTCAATTTCTGAAGCGAATACGGTAAACTCACCGGATTGAAAATGAAGGGTAGAGGTCCGCTTGCTCTCCGTAATACTCTGTCTGTCGTCTGTACAGTTGTGCTCCTGCTAGTCTGCTGAAAAGCAGAGGCACGCCGTCAGCATTCGGCGTTTAAAGCAAGAAGGGAGGGGGGAAGCGAGAGTTAAAAAAAAATCCACGACAGGATATGATTAAAAAAAATAAAAAATACCCACAAGCTAAATTCATATCAACAATGATCTCAACCAAGAATTTACTGTTAGGGAGTTTATTTCCCCAGCACTTCAGGAAATAGTTTACAGAAGTTTAGGGTACAGGCATGTAGGGCAACAGTGGCATCACAGTAATGACTTTACTGGAATACTTTGCTGACATGAAAAAAAACGCCGCTTTTCATTTTAAAGGACTATGTTGGACAATTTACGTAATATCCTATTTACATACATTTGCCATAGTAGGCTATTGTCGTGCGTTTGGTTTACATGTGTGTTGATTAAACTGGTTTAATTTCGGAGGTAAACACATTCGTTGAGAAATAAAATCCTGAAATGTACACGTCTGGAAACAATCTCCAATCATTTCTTAGTTCAAACTTAAGTGTTTCAAGTTTCGCCAAACAGTTCAAAGAAAAATAATCAGAGGAGTTTCATAATTAATAATCTGCCCAGCAGTACTGTAAATAAGAGCTCTTGTTTAAGGACTCACTGTGGCCGTGGGTTGTGCGTTTAGACATTCTTCAGCTTCCTCATCAAGACACTGACTCACAGGGAGTCACAGAGCCACTATTGCATGGGTCCGAATCACACTGAGGTACGGGGTTGGCCAAAGGTCAACTGTAGTCTCTAGTGGCAGGTCAACTGGTGACAGTGTAGTATAATGGTAAGGGAACTGGGCTTGGCACAAAGGGTTTGCAGGTTTGATTCCCAGGCTGGAGTCGGGTACTGCCGTTGTACTCTTGAGCGAGGTACTCCACCTGAATTGCTTCAGTAAAATATCCAGCTGTATAAATGGATTGCATGTAAGGAAATGTAAACTGTGTGAGTCACTCTGGATAAGAGCGTCTGCTAAATGCCCGTAACATAATGGTCTCGACAATGCAGAGCAGCAGCATTAACCTTCTTTCACCATGCTTGGCTTGGCACTTGTCATTTCCAGAGGTATCACATTATCCATGGCTTGGATTCAAATTACACTTTATCTCTACTAATGTAATCAGACTCATCCTTAAAAACAACCCTTGCCAATACACCAAAACAAAGATGTCAATGAGGAGCATAAAAAGCTCATTCATAATTTAAGGAAGCAGTGTTATAACTACTATAAAAACGACCATAAATACATTGTAGCCAGGGATTCTCGTTTTTCCAACCTGACGTTTGCTTTTTATGGTTTGTTTGCTGTGTTTATGTGCATTCTGATATGCCAGGAGGTGTTATGTTTCTCATACTTAACACATTTTAATCTTTTATGGGACTTGGCCATATCAAGGTTCAGTTTGATTTATGTAAAACTATCCTTCCATCATGGGGTCTTGACAGCATGCGCACATAGAGCATAGCAAGGGTGTTGGTTTCAGTTGAACATTCGGGGGGATCGGGACGATGTTTCCACCCCAGTGGATGCTTTTTAACAACTGGCCGGGGACTACAGCTGAAAATTAACCGACTAGGTTAATGCTGCCTTTTTTCAGTATTTTATATGGTTCATGTATCTGGAATGTCCTCGAAATAATAAACTAATAAACTAAACTAAACTAAAGCCAAGTTATCTTGCATGGATACCTCAGCTAGCCAGTTAGGGTTTGCAAATGATCTTACTGAATCTGTGGCTAGCATATAACCCAGCATCTTCTTGGGCTTTAAAAAAAACAACCTTAATCCTTTGTGGTGTGGACAAAAGTGCATAATGTTTTAGGAATGCACAGAAATTATTGAGGGGGACAATTATGCTCCCTCAACATTTAACAGCCAGCCAGACCCCTCCGCTCGGCCTCCTCTGGCAAACTGACTGTCCCTTCCCTCCGGGCCGCAGGCAGCCGCTCCTCGCGGTCTCGCCTCTTCTCTGTCCTGACCCCTCAGTGGTGGAACAATCTTCTGCACTCGATCAGGACCTTGGAATCACTGGCCATCGTCCGCAAGAGACTAAAAACCCATCTCTTCACACTCCACTACTACTGATTCTGTACATTAATTAATTGCCATCACCACTGCTTACATGTTTAATACTGCACACTGCTAAATGCCAAAAATGTCAAATGGAAATTCATTTATGCGGTCAGGTCACGTCACTTTGATTTAAGTCTTTATTTGGATGGTTCCTCAAACCATAAACAAGTCTATATCAGAGTTATCCATGAAGTAGAAGATACCAAAAAAAATGCATATAGCCTCATGGACTGGTTACTAAGCTCTCAAAGCACACCTTATCGCAAGCTCGGTAATAAAAACCTGTCTCACACACTAATAATGCCCTTGACTGACCGTCACTACACTGCTATTTGCACACCGCCCCAGTGCCACTTGAAACACGGGGTCCGGAGAGGGCACCCACTACACAAGGCTAAAAGGGGAAAAGTGTGTTTCACTGCGGATAAATGCTTTAGTCATATTTACGTTTGTCAATCTATTTCTAACCTCTTATTAATGATCATATTACTCAAAGCTGAATAATTGTTCTTCTGGAGTGGAACCAGGGCAGGGGGTATAGCAGGGACTGGGGCATTAGCAATCTCACTGATGTGACATGGGGATCTGCAGACTGTGCTGCTGTTCTACCGGCAGGAAAACGGAAAGAGGCCAGCTCTACAGACCCCTTTTCTACTCCCTCTCTGTGGTTTGGGTTTCCTGCCAGACAGAGCTGGTGAGGCTCCAGTAACCCATGAGAGTCAATTTAGTACTGTTTAAAAAAAAAAAAAAAAAAAAAAAAAACGTATTAAGTTTTACGGTCATTTTGGTTTTGCTGCTTCTTTTTCTCCCTTCTACTGGAAAAAAAAGCAGAATTAACGAAGAGTCCCTCATGCCATATTTTTCAGAATTTGGAAAGACAAGCGCAGACGATAACCCATGTAAAACAAAAATAACATTTAAAAAAGGGACCGTATCCTCTCCTGCCACTTTACATTACATTCAGGTAATGTAAGGCGTTAGACTTCGTGTGTAGTTCTGCGTTCTCTGCCTGTTTGCACCCGTTGCAGGAGCAGGTCTCGTTACTTTGTTAGTCTAATTAGTAGCTTGTTGCTTTTGTTCCACAGTTTATTAGTTGATTACTAGCTTCAGTCGCTGCTTAGAAGATTTAGTTCAAAGTTTGATTGATACTTAGCGTTTCAACCAGTTTTGATTAACAGGCTTAGCACCCGTGTTTGCAGTTGATTAATGTAAGGAATTGGTAATTAGTCTGTATTGTTGTCAGGGGGCATTCGCCACATATAAGCAATCATAGTTGTGGATAGCGGCAGCTTTTCGCGGCAGCCTCACCTTCCTAGCCTCACCGAACGAAGACTCAGCGGACAAAGACAAAGGAGTCTACCTGCAGGAGTCAAGACTCAGCGGACAAAGACAAAGGAGTCTACCTGCAGGAGTCCACCGAGGGGGGCCAGCTAGGGAGTGCTCGCCGCACGGTGAGTATCATAGTTTTGTATCTCCCTGTTCTACTTCCTCCCTATCCCAGTCCAGGTCTCCTCTTCTAGATTGCCTAGAAGGAGAGATTCTACCCACACCCGTAATCTGTCCAACCTCATCCACCCTCCTAGATCTCCCGGTGTTGACGTGGTGGTAGCAGGCGGACTATGGAACTGCCAGTCCGCTGTCCGGAAGGCCGATTTCATCTCGGCCCAGGCCTCGCTACTCTCCCTGCAGTTCCTGGCGCTTACGGAGACCTGGATCACTCCGCAAAACACGGCCACCCCTGCTGCTCTCTCTGCCGCCTACACCTTCTCCCACACTCCACGACCCTCAGGTAGAGGTGGAGGGACAGGTATACTCATTTCCCCCCTGTGGAGATTTGGTATTGTTCCTCTTCCTCACTTCTCACCCTCCTCCTTTGAATTTCATGTTGTCACTGTCACTGTTCCATGTAAACTGCACATCATTGTTCTTTATCGCCCTCCAGGTCCACTGGGGAGTTTCCTAGACGAGATGGATGCCCTACTCAGTGCCTTCCCTGAGGACGGCACTCCCGTCTTACTCCTCGGGGACTTCAACCTGCAGCTAGAGACCTCCCAGGCCTCTGCATTCCTCCCCCTCCTTCAGTCCTTTGACTTCACCATGGCTGAATCCCACCCACAAGGCCGGTAACCAACTGGACCTGGTCTTCACCAGGAACTGCGCCTCACCCAACATTACGGTATCGCCTCTACATGTGTCTGACCATTCCTTTCTGTCTTTCTCCCTCCCCCTCCCCTCTGTCCCTAAACCATCTTCACCTGCTCCCACTGTCCTTGTCCGTCGCAACCTCCGCTCTCTCTCACCCGCTGCCCTGTCAGCTACTGTCCTATCTTCCCTTCCCCCTGCTGATGCCTTCTCTCAGCTACCTGCTGAAGTAGCATCATCCACCCTACTTTCCTCTCTCTCCTCCTCCTTTGACTTACTCTGTCCTCTATCCGCTAAACCGCTCGTCCCCGCCCCCCGCCCCTGGCTAACCGATTCCATTCGGGCTAACCGACTGAAGCTGCGTGCGGCAGAAAGGAAATGGAGAAAATCCAAATCCCCTGTTGCTCTGTCTGACTTCCACACACTCCTGGCTTCCTTCTCCGCTAACCTCTCCTCTGCTAAGTCTGCATTCTTCCTTTCTAAGATTCAATCCTCTGTTTCCAACCCACGTAAACTCTATGCTACGTTTTCCTCTCTCCTCACCCCTCCTCCTCCCCCACCCCCCTCCTCTATAACCGCCGATGACTTCTCATCCTTCTTTCACGAGAAGGTTGAGGTCATTCGCAACTCCTTCCCCCCTACCTCTCCCTCTCCCATCCCACTACCTAAACCTCCCACCTCTCTGTCCTCCTTCTCACCCCTCCCTGACTCGGACATCCTTCAACTTGTTCTCTCCCACCGTCCCACCACCTGCCCTCTTGATCCCATTCCTTCCCCCCTCTTCCAGTCCATCGCTATGGACATCCTCCCCTTTGTCTCTAATGTCATTAACTCCTCTCTTTCCTCTGGCTCTGTCCCCTCCTCCCTCAAATGCGCTCAGGTTGTCCCCCTCCTCAAAAAACCCTCTCTGAATCCTGCTGTCATCTCTAACTACCGACCTGTCTCTCTCCTCCCTTTCCTCTCCAAAACGTTAGAGCGGGCTGTCTATAATCAACTGTCTGCTCATCTCTTACAGAACGACCTGCTTGATCCCAACCAATCTGGGTTCAGAGCCGGCCACTCCACAGAGACTGCTCTCCTTGCGGTCACTGAAGCTCTTCACGTCGCTAAGTCCCGATCCCTTAGCTCCGTCCTCCTCCTCCTTGACCTGTCGGCGGCATTCGACACCGTGGACCACCGGATCCTGCTCTCATCTCTCGTCGAGATGGGAATCTCTGGATCTGTGCTGACATGGTTTGAGTCCTACCTGGCTGACCGGTCCTACCAGGTGGCCTGGAGAGGATCCCTCTCCTCTCCCCGCACCCTCTCTACCGGTGTCCCGCAGGGCTCGGTGCTAGGCCCTGTCCTATTTTCTCTGTACACCAAGTCACTTGGCTCTGTTATTTCTGGTAACCCCCAGGTCCCGGCACGGATCTCTGCATGCCTGGCTGACATCTCCGCATGGATGTCCACCCACCACCTGAAGCTGAACCTGGGGAAGACAGAGCTGCTCTTCCTCCCAGCGAAGGGCTCCCCGATGATTGATGCGTCAATCACCGTGGAAGGCTCCATAGTGTCTCCGTCCCAGTCTGCCAGGAGTCTCGGGGTAACCCTGGACAACCAGCTGTGCTTCTCGAGCCATATTGCAGCGATCTCCCGGACCTGCCGTTTCTCCCTCCACAACATCCGGAGGATCAGACCGTTCCTCACCCAAGAGGCCACTCAACTCTTGGTCCAGGCCCTGGTGATCTCACGTCTGGACTACTGCAATTCCTTGCTGGCAGGCCTTCCGGCCTGTGCCATCAAGCCACTGCAACTAGTCCAGAACGCTGCTGCTCGCCTGGTGTTCAACCAGCCGAAGTTCACCCACGTCACCCCTCTACTCTCCTCTCTGCATTGGCTCCCCATCGCAGCACGCATCAGATTCAAGTCACTGGTGCTTGCTTTTCAAGCGGCCAGAGGTACTGCTCCCCCATACCTCCAGTCACTCATCACGCCCTACACCCCGTCCAGACCCCTCCACTCCGCCTCCGCTGGCAGACTGACTGCCCCATCCCTCCGGGCGCCTGGCAGCCGCTCCTCGCGGTCTCGCCTCTTCTCTGTCCTGGTCCCTCGTTGGTGGAACGACCTCCCGTCGGTCAGGACTGCGGAATCACTTCAATCTTCCGCAAGAGACTCAAAACCCACCTCTTCAGACTCCACTACCCCTGATCTCTGTCCATCTAGCTAAATTGTCTTCACCACTGTTTACTTGTTCAACACTATACTCTTTATTTTAAAAAAATAAAAAATAAAATAAAAAATAAAAATTTAAATGTAAAATACCTTTTCCTTCCCGGTGTTACAGGTATGGTACGCAGATGCCTGCAATGATGTCTATTGCTGTCTTCCTGCACTGATCTCGTACGCTAACTGTGATTGTTCCTACCATGTATTGATGCACATCTTGTAAGTCGCTCTGGATAAGAGCGTCTGCTAAATGATTAAAATGTAAATGTAAAATGTAGGTCTTTTTAGGGTTTGTGTCCATGTCGGGCCTCACAACTGCACAACACAAGATGGGAGCTGGTGGCACAGATGTCCTATATGCTGGCCAGATACTCTGTATGCTGACACTGAAAGACTAGTCTCTGCTATTGTTGAAGTTGTCTGATTTGATTTGCTCGCTCGTTATGAATAGTGATGAAGGGGCATGGTTAAAAACAGAACATTTGCTGCAAGCATATCTGCACATATACAGCAAGCATAATAGCACCTCTAGAGCAAACATATCCACACACACATAACACATTTTCTTTATAATAATAATAATATATGCCATTTAGCAGATGCTTTTATCCAAAGTGACTTACAGTAGTGAATGCATACATTTTCATTATGAGGCCCCAGTGGGAATTGAACCCACAACTTAAGCGTTGCCAACGCTGTGCTCTACCAACTGAGCCACAGAGAACCACTTTGCAACAATAACCTCCTAATTAAGAAAGTAGAGGGCAAAAAGGAACACCAGAGCTCAGTATCTGGTCAGAACATATAATGTAATAATAATATAAGAAATTTAGCAGACACTTTTATCCAAAGCAACTTACAGTAGTGAATGCATACATTTTCAGTATATGTGGTCCCGATGGGAATCGAACCTACCGACCTAAGCGTTGCCAACGCCATGCTCTATCTATTAGGCCACACAGAACCATAAGAGGATCTGTGCTGGAGGGTAGTCTGTGTGCTGCGTTCCGTTCTGCCCGGGAAGCCCTGAACTAAAAGAGCTGCTAATTCTCACAGGCTGCCTACCGGCAGAGCAAGAGAAACGATGCACACAGTTTCCATGCCTCAAGACGTCCAGGACATTTGGGTACTACGTGAACACTAATCATGTAGAAAATGAATTCGCTCCCCGGTCCTAGGCTGATTGAAGGCACATGCAGTGCAAGATGACAATATGGCATTTTTTATTCTCCGGCGTTCTAACGATGTTGTCTGGAAAGCAGGGCAATGGGACTGAATTATATAACCTGGTTGGACTCCAGCGCCCAAGACACCTGCTGGTGATAGCAGACACGATAAACAGAGGTTACAACGGTAAGTGCCCACTAGCTGAAGCCGTGAAGATCAAAAACCTCTTCGCCCCAGAGGAGCGATGACAGCGCTCCTACACGAAACGCAGTTCCAGAACACTTGGATTCACGAGCGTCCTTTAATTTGAGGGTCTAAAGGCTAACAGAGGATTAGAGAACAGGAGCACTCTGTCTCCCGTTAAAGGTCGAGGATTCTTGGAACGGTGCTGCAGGTTGTCTTGTATTAAGCAGAGGCCTTTCAAATTCCTGTGCCTAACTCCAGCCTCGTGGGCACTGTCTGGTTACCATGGTTCTGCAGTTTACCGGGAACATCACTGTATAAAAAGAAATTAGCTTACCGGCAGATGGATGCCAGCCGTTAAATTAAATCAGCGAAGCGCTCTGAACATTGACATTTCCACCTTTCCCATCAGTGAGGGGAGAACTACCGAAAAGAAAGATTAGGAAAGGCAGCATTCAGGAGAGCAAGAAGGGAAAAGCAAAGTGTTGGAACTGCCCTTAAAGAGTGAATATCCCACCCCCTGTTATCCCAGAGAACAGGCATTCTCGAGGAGACTTGTGGCCATATTAGGAGCAGCAGTGCTTGTTACCTGATCCGTCTCCAGGAAGGGCTCGTCTAATCGACTACGCATGTGAAAAACCTCGCCTCGGCCCCACAGCTGTGGGGATGCCTGCTTTCCGTCCCCGGCACGTCAGTGATAAATAACAACATCAGTTTCGCCTTTTCTGAGGAAATGTGCCTTGATTTACATGCAAGGCCCTCCTCTGAACTTTGAGAAGGGGTGTAATATTATATAATTGTGAAAAAATATTATTTATATTATTGTTATTCATACCAGGTTGTCAGGATGAGCGATGGTCCTCTTTCAGAGGAAAGAGGAGCCGGGATTCTGAAGGGTGAGGAGGGGAAGGGGGGTTTATCTGGTTCAGAGCAGTGTGCTGTTGATCCCGGGAGAAACTGGCAGTCTGGCCGGAGTCCTGCTGGGAACGGAGGCCCGAGTCTGACACATGCTTGGAAGAGGCCGGAACATCTGAGCCATTAGTCTGTGAGCTATGAGGGTTTCTCCGGGCGAAAAAGCCAAAACGACTGAGACACTGTCCTGATGGATCAAGTCAGAACGATTATGAGTGTTTTCCAAGGGGACATATAAAAAATAAATACATTCTTGTGTCACACACTGAATATGGAATAAGTAAGCTATTAAAGACAGGTTTAGTTTTTTTAAACAAACGCACAAGTTTGTGTTTATTGATCATTCCACGCGCACTGGACGGGCAAGGAGGGGCATTTACAAATACGTAAACAGAGTCGGTGACTGTACACGCTGGAGGGACAGAGATGTGAGGCCCCAGAGTCTGACGCCCACACAGTTAAACAGCAGAGAAACACCGGTCTGTACATCCTTCTGAAGACACACACGTTTCCGATTCACCTAGTTTTGACAGTTCCAATATTTCAAAACGCGGACAGCTAATCACTTGTGACGTATCAAAACGACATTTAAAAACACTCAAAAATTGGACACATTTACCTTTTTTTCGTTGTGAAGCTACTACGTAACTGACCTGTTATAAAATCTGTTTCGAGTGTCGTCATCCCCCGTCAGACCTTTGTCGGTGGGCTATGAGCATTTAAACTGAGACGTTCCTGCGGTGTTCAGATAATAATAATCCAATAGGCCATTTCAGCTCAGAGGAGTGTGGAGTTTGTTGGGGCGAGGCTTGTATCCCAGACAACCGACCGAGAGTCACAGCAGCACTGTGGCCCTCTGTCCAGAGCTAACGCATCAACAACCCCATCACCAGTGCTAAGTCCTGCGCTTCCCTCTAACTCTCAATTTCTCACATCTTTGAGTTTGTGTTTCCCCACTCCCCCGACACTTCAAGGGGCAATCTCAGGCAGTTATATCTGCAGCAACATCAGTAGCCTACACATCACATGACAACTGCATAAAAAAAAACCAATTCATTCAAAAAAATAAAAAATAAATAAATACAGTGAATGACTGTGCAAATGAATGTCTTAATATCTGAAACCCCCATCCCACTTCCACTGGCCTCCCAGCAAACACAAAAGGGAAAAAAAGAAAACGAGAGAAGGGACTTCCTTGACAAGTGTTGGCGTTAAGACGCCCGCCTCTTAGAAAGTCCAGTTGTGCTCCTTCCCCAGCTCCTGCACAGCAGGAGATAACAGGGCGTCGATTCCAGCCCCGCCGGTCCTCTTCCGCTCTCGGCGAAAGGCTCACGCCCAGCCCACTGCACCCCCGCTTCCTTCCGCAACGACGTTGGGTTACCAGGGCGGCGTCCCCTAAGGGCTTCCTGTTCCACTTGTTACAGCAGCAAGCAGTTCTGCAGACCTGCCCCCCCCCCTAGCACACAGACTCTACGTGCTGCAGTCAGAAATGTAGACTGTCCCGGAAACTGACCTCTAAAACGTTAAAGCGCATCGGTGCAACGCGCTGTTCACTGTTTCACTCCCGGTTTTCAAACTGCAGGCCAAATAATAATGCGGTCAGGCTGGACTGGCAGATGGCCGAAAGATCCGAAAGACCCTGACCCTCTTCGCTTTCTTCAACATTGTTAATCTGTAGTGAATTTATCCACAAAATACAATGAGCAAAATCAGTATAAGCCCCCTCCCTCCCAAATAAAAAAAATCTCTCACAGCTCAAACACTGCATATCAAATACATTTTCCTGCCACTGTTACAACATTCACACATGTATCTTTTCGTTACGCTAAATTATAGGCAAGTCGTCACGGGGCCTTCCTGACGCAAACCTTATGTACGGCCACAAAAAGAGAGCTGCAAAACAATAAATGCTCAAAACGCAAATCAACAGTAATCAACATTTACAGTAACCATAACACCAAGCAAAGTACAGACGACTTAGTTTAAACCTCTCTCTCCTTTTCCAGTGCTAACAAATAAGGGCACAAACACAAAATGCACATTTCCCACAATGCACTCCTTTCCAACTGCCCTCCCTTCCCTCAAATTCTCAACGCTCTTCTGTTTCCCTCCACTTCGTGCTCCTTTCAAACGGAAGGGCTGTCCCGATCTTCCTCTTTCACTCTTCACCTTCCTCGTTGGAGTCGTCCTCCTGCCTTCACATCTCCATCCTTCTAAATCAATTAAGTCAAAAAGCTCTTCTTCTTCTGCTGTAGCCGAAGGATACTTCCTCTGCAGAGGAAGGCCATGTTACAGCGTAGGCTGGGACACTAATCACGACCATGACAACAGAGCGGAAAAGCGCGTCAACGAAAATGGGGGAAATGTTAAAAGAAATACATTTACATGTTATACATACATTAAAAATCAGTCTCCAGTGGGTGGGGTCACAAAAAGGTACATCGTTATCAAAATAAAAGCAACAACACTAAAGGTATCGTTTGCCAAACTGCTGGTCCGCATACGCCAACCGGCCTTGCACAACCGTCATTGAAACCAGGCCTCCAAATGCCACAGTGCAGAATCCAAATGTAAAAAAAAAAAAAAAAAAACAAAGAAGATAAATGCGAAGCAAGCCGAGATCTCAAAGTCCAGGAGGGGAATGCCGTTCCGATATGCATCGTATACGGTGCAATGCAGCCCACGTAAAACGACTGATGCAAAGTACAAATAAAGCTAAAAATGCACTTGAGTGGGAGCACATCCAATGCAATCAATGCTGTTGCTGTGTATGGAGTCCAAAAGGTTTCACGTGTAACTGGTTGCGATTAGAAATAATTGCATCGATTAGGGGGAATTTTGACCATTTAAAGTAATGAGTATTTGGCATGAGCATTTGATCTCCCCCCCCCACCTCACTAGATGCTAAAAATGGCATCAGAACGGTTTCCTCACTCAAAACTGCATGTTACTTTTTTTTTCGTTCCTTCATTCCAATGAATTTTTCTTAAAAGCGCTTTTGCTTCCCAATACCCTGCACAAACCAAAATACGTTTAAACTGGAACAAAAATCATTGCAAACCAGTGTACCAGATTCAATGTGAAGCCTATTTTTTTTTTTTACAATTTTGAAAATTAAAGTGCATCAAAAATTAAAAAAAAAAAAAAAAAAGATGAGTTTTTTTAATCTTATATGGGTACCAGTACCTTTTTTGTAGAGCAGAACATCAGGTTACATAACAAAGTGTAAACATCTCATGACGTCACAGTCAAAGGTCAATGTTGGATCCGAGACACACTGAAGGTATAACATTACATTTTTATCTACAACTCCCCCAAATAAAGGTCATCTTAAAGACCCTATGCAGCCATTTATTTTCTTTTTAAATTCTAGTATGAGTAACACAGTCTCCCAAGTCTCAAACAAAGCTATAAAAACAACGCGAGGCGGATGCTGATGAGCCATTACCGTTAATCACATCGGTGATGATGTACACGATCAATAATAAGGCTAACAGCCCTAAAATCCTTGTTACCATAGTAATAGGATAGGCTGGTCCAGGCCAGATAAATCTATTCTCTGCCCGTGCAAAAAATAGGCGTGCTTTATTCGCACTGTTTTCAGTTACCTCACTAGTAAATGTCTTTTTGGAAACGGGTTAAAAATGGACAGAGATCGTGGTCTTCAAATGCATTCTCTATAATTGTTTTCTTTTCTTTTTTACATACCAACCTTTAAGGGTTAAGAATGAACTACGTTCACCAACGTCTTTTAAAATTGAATTTATGACCTTATTAAGGGAGAACATGGAAAAATGAGCGTCTCGACTGCACAGGGACTTTAATGCAAGCATATACGGTTACTGCCTGCGGCAGACAAGGAGTGGGCCGTTTTTAAACGGGGGAACTGTTCGTCAGGCACTCGATCATAACCGTACAGGCACACAGAGCCACTGGAACACAAGGTCTCAGGTGACTCTGTCTCACTGAAAAAGGCAGACCGACAGCTTAGTAGCAACATCTACAATGGAAAACTTTTAAAAAGACAAGGGTAGGGAAGTCTAAGATTAATACTAAATCCTTCTCAATTTACACATAGATTAGGCCCAATAACCATGCATACCATGTTTGGAAACAAAAAGCAGCTATTTTACACTTTTGCTATACTAATAAAAAAATTGTCTATTACAATTCTTGCTTTTTCGTTTTGTGAGACATGCATGCATGTTCGTAGAGAACTCTGCCGATGTTCTGATGTTGCTGTTGGAAAGTTTCCACGCAGACGGGACTGCGGCGGAGTGTTCGAACACAAATCACATTTGTGCTAGAAATAATAAATAAATAAATATTACACAGAGAGAGAGAGAGAGAGATGGCTGAGAGAGGGGAGGGCGAACGTGAGGTAGACAGGGGGGGAAAGAAAAAGAGAGAACTTTGAGAAAGATTTTTCAAGAAAGGACGGAGGACAATTAACAGAACCACAAAAAAAACGAGTCTCTTGCTTCGCTCGCCTGCGCTGGCGGGCGACCCGACAGGGGGCTCACTCCCTGTGGCGGTGGGGGGCCAGGACCGACGGGGGCAGGCGCAGGGACAAGGGGGGCTCGGAGTCGTCCATGGGCAGGACCAGGCGGGTGCCCCGGATCACGGGCTCGTGCTCGCCGAACGCCAGCTCACGGTCCAGGGCCTCGTCCGAGGTCATGGCGGAGGGGCCGCCGTGGGGGCGGCCGCTGGTGGTGCGGACCCCCGAGGCGTCGGTGCTCACAGTCACGTCGCCATACGACAGGCTGATGTCGCCGTCGTTCAGGATCAGGTCGGAGTCGTCGTCCTGCAGCTGCCCTTCGTTCTGATTGGGAGGAAGAGGAGGAGGATCGAGCTTCTTTGAATGACAATGTGTTTGTTGCAACGTGGACAACAAGAGGGTTGCAACACAACGCGCCCTGTGCAATATAACCATCGACCGCTCCATAACAAAAACGTCAAGCAGATAAGACTTTGTCAAAATGTAAAAACTGATTTTAAAATGAATGGCGGATTACGTTTAGCCCGTTAGGACTGACTGAAGTCCAGTCTGCCAATAAAAGACATCTGTTGTCTTGGTTGAATTCAATTCAGAGTGTCCCCCCTGGAACTGTCCTGGGATTGACCTACACCTACAAACAATAAAAACAGGTAATAAAAACAAGAATAAGGGGTCTATTGATTACAACGTTCGACGCTGGCCATTGCGACCAAGGTTCGATTCCACCGGCCACACCAGAGTTGGCTCTGGCCGGGAGTGCCACCGGGGGCAGCAATTGGCTGCCCATCCCAGGGGGAAGGGAAGCCGACAGGAAGTTCGCTGCACACAGGAGTGGCTCTGTAGTACCGGAGTTGCGGTTGACAGCCTGGCGAGTGTCGTCTCGGAGACTTCGCCTTTGTCACTACCGGTCACAGGGCTACGGCAGCGAACTCACAGTACGAGGGGGATTGACATGAAAAAGAGGGTGTAATTGGCTACTAAATTGGGAGAAAACGGAACAAATTCTTAAAAAAACAAAACAAAACAAGAATGGAACTCAAATCAAGGAGCATCAATGGTTCACAGCAAATGGTAGATTTAGGCATGTGTCTGTTGCTTCACGGGGGTGAATGGTTTAGCCGGGGGGTGGGTGCTCGGACTCACCTCATAAGCCTGGGGGCTAGTGAGACACCGGGCCAACGGGCCACAGCAGCCTGGGAGGGTGGCAGTGAGGGGAGGGCCACTGTGCGTCAGAATGGGCTTCAGGTAGCTGGAGAGGCCTGGAGTCAAGGGCCTGTATTTGGACTTTACATGTTCATTTACAGCAAATGTACCAACTTCAGCTATTCTTCCAAAAACACAAGTCCAATTGTGTTTCTAAATATATTATATATATATATATGTGTGTGTGTGTGTATAACACTGATGCTGTACCGTTATAGAAAATGTTGCTTGCATTAGGCTTTTTGTAGTACTTCACTTATTTTGCAAGAGCGCCCTCTGCTGTATGTAACAAGGAATGGCCTCCTAATATCTAAGGCCTTTGCCACACAGCCAAACAGAAGAAATCTGCCATGTGAATGAGACTCAACCTGACTAATGTGATAAGCATTGTTAAGTGTTAACAGTGTGCAAGCCCTTAAAGTTTAAAATAAATAAATAAATAATCTAAAATTTCATTCAGGCATTCCTGTTACGGTCACGGCCGCAACTTTGTTATTTTTTATGTTTCCTTGCGTTTTCCCTTCCCTTTTCCTTGTGTTCCTGTTCTCCCTGTCAGTTTCGTGTTTGTCCGTGTGATGTGGGCGCGGCTTCCCTCCATGGCATTCTCCGGCTCCCTCCCTGATTACTACGGATCTGCAACACCTGGCTGCCTACTCACCTGCCATCAATTATCATCAGCCCTACAGTGTATATCTACCCTGGTTTCTTATTCATTCATCGTCAGGTCGTTGTCTCTACTTCAGTGGTAGCTACAACACTCTAGACCTCTCTTTGAATCGTGATTTTGCCTCAGTGTTTATTTTCTTCATAAGTTATATGTGTTTTCATTTATTTCCCTGTGTTCAGGTTCCCTTTTCGCCTGTCAGTGTTGTTTGTTTTCCCGCTTGCCATTCTGCCTACCTGCCCATGGATCAACCAGCCCGCTTCTCCGCTACCTGCTTCGCCTGCCTCCTTCATCCGCCATCATCATCGTCTCCCCTTCTGCCTGCCTGCCCACGGACCAACCAGCCCGCTTCTCTGCTGCCCCGCTATCCTGTCTGTCTGCCCGCTTGGTCTGCCCTCATCGTCGTTCCCCTGCGCCAGTCATTGCATATAATAAATATCCTACTTCACCTTATCCCCTGTGTCTGTGTCTGCATTTGGGTCCAACCTGTGTATCAGTTGTAACAATTCCTTCAGCTTTGTTAGGCTTTGAAGACGGAGCACGTTGAATCTTTTTCTGTTGCCGCTGAAGAATTGTGTATGCTGTCTGTTGTAAAATACATTAACCATGCCATTTTGAGGAGGTCATCTGTATAGGAATGAGTGAGTTGATTAGACAGTAAGTTCCTGTCTTTGATTACCGATGCTTTGTCAGCAAACCGTGCCTCTTTTATTGAATGAGCTAATCAGACGCTATCACTTCCTGACTTCCTTGCTGGTGCTTTGTTAGCAACACAAAGGCTCATAAACTGATCATCTGTCCCTATGTAGATATTCAGGTGAGAGACTCATTCACTTTAGACTCTTTACCAACTCGCTGTGGACCGCTGTGTGTAATAAACTTGCATTTCAAGTCAGACTGCTGAGTCTCCTGGTCGTCTCTTCGGAAGAAGCTAACACTGCCCTGGTCAGATGTTCTCTATCTGCCCGTTCACCCAGACTGAATGATTGAATCGTTGACCAATGGCGAAGTAGGTTTTAGTCACATGAATAGCCATGTGAATAATTTTGTATTGATCTGTATACATTTAAATGTTAAAAATGACTACCAGGGCTGGGTGAATTAAATGCATCCAGCGCTCAGTTTTGTTGAGGCTCCACCAGTGTACAGGCACTCAGACAGGAAAACACTCATTTTAAGACAGATGGTCGTGGATTTGAGATGATACGACTTCAATTGAGCCTAGACTACAGTTGATTGAGGAGTGCAGAGAAGCACTTCTCCAATGTGCATCACGTCAGCCTCCGTTTCTTTTCATTGCAGGCACTGCTCTGGAGGAGTACACGGCTTGCGCGGACAAACTGTGGGCGTGGACTCAACCCCAGTTGCTCTTGCACAGTCAGACGGTGACAATACTGCCGACTTGAACCCGGCCTCCCTCGGGGTGACGCTACGACCAACCACGTGCCGCCGGCAGGGCTGGTGCCTGCAGACTAGCACCGGCGCAGTCTGGATTCTGTAGGAGAACGGCATGTGACCGCACTGTGTACCTGTGCTTTTGCAGGATGGGCTCGCCGCATCACGCAGTCTGACCACATGGTGGACAAGCAGCTACAGAGCCACCATGACACCAAAATGAACATAGATAGTTATTTTCAGTGAACAGACATTCAAACAAACTGTGGATTAAGAATGTCACCTTCCATTAAACTTAAAAGTTTTTTTTCTCCTTAAAAGGATACTTGTGGTCAAAGGTGTACCAGAGTCTGAATGGCCAAGCACTCTCGTGTTTGTTGCTCCTCCGCTCCGTCCCATCCAGAACAGTCACCTGTTCAAATGCACACCGATACACAACAAAGAGCAAAGCGATATATCACTAATGATCAAACACACACACCGATACACAACAAAGAGTGTAGCGATATATCATTAATGATCAAACACACATACAGATACAGAACAGTGTAGCGATATATCACGAATGATCAAACACACAGCGATACACAACAGCGTAGCGATATATCACTAATAATCAAACACACACTGACACACAACAAAGAGCATAGCGATATATCACCAATGATCACACACACCGATACACCACAGAGTGTAGCGATATATCACTAATGATCAAACACACACACCAATACACAACAAAGAGTGTAGCGATATATCACTAATGATCACACACACACACACACACTGATACACAACAGTAGCAATATATCACTAATAATCAAACACACACTGATACACAACAAAGAGCATAGCAAAATATCACCAATGATCTCTCACACTCTCACACACTCACACTCACACACACACACACACACACACACACACACACACAAACAGTGTAACGATATATAACTAATGATCAAACACACACCGATACATACCACTAATGGTGATGTTACCCATGTGCTACCAACTGAATTTAATCATATGCATTGTCATTTGGGAGTCAGAATTTGTTTCACAGATCGAGACTGAATGAAAATAAATGATACTTGAGTTGCTTACCGAACTGTCTTGGTCTGAATCCACTCCCACACTGTTGAGAGACAAAGTTATATTCACTTAATGTTATGTGAATGGAGAATATAGGTAGACAACAGAACCGTGAGGGAAAAGCTTTGCGGAGGAGTATATCTAGTTCAACTGCAGACAAGCCAGAAGCACTCAGACATGGACTTGGAGGGCAGGTTTTACATCTCTCTGTCGTCCACTCTCACAACCATGCAAGGAAACTAAGTTAGCTCTACGAACACACTGGTGCATTGAATCAGATGGAAAGAACTTGGCAGGAATTCAAAGCCAATTATACCCTCTATTTATTTCAATAAACCTTCCCCCCACAAACTAGCCGCCTGCCTCTACAGGGCAAGCTACTCTCCTAGGCCAGCGATGATCCGCCTCTTTCGAGATGGAACTCACAACCCCCTTTCTGAAGACACCCTTACATGCTTCACGGCGACCACCCTCCCCCAAGCGGACAGCCAAATGCCACCCCCGATCGGGGCTAACGGCCAGGGACACAGACAGGTTTCGAACCGCGTACCTGATAGGCAGCTTGCACTCGTGCAGGACCAGCCAAATACGGGTGTGTTACACCGCTACGCTAACCACCAGCCCCTGGAATTAAAATATTTGTATCCTGGTTCCTCCAGGACTACGGCTGTCCAGTCCTGCACTAAACACCGATCCTACTGCTCCAGTGCGCGTGATGGCATAATTGATTAAAGTGGAAAGATGGAGCAACCGGTAAAGATACTTGTCCAGACTGCCGGTTGTCCACTACAGCTGGGGTTCAATCCCCAACTGTGCGAGCCTGGCTCTGGCCGGGAGTCCCACTCGGGGGCGGCGACTGGCTATCCGCCCCAGGGGGGAGGGAAGCATGAGCTCGCCGCATTCACAAAAAGATTCCCTGTGTGTTCCATCTCGAAGGAGGAAGTTCAGGGCCTTTGCCACTGCCGGTCGCAGGATAGCGGCTGGTCTCGTAGTTGCAGACAGTGGGCTCATGGTGGGGGGAGATAACTGAAACAATAGAGGGTACGATTGGCCACCAAATTGGGAGAAATATGGAAAATCTTTTTTTAAATTTTTTTTATACATATATAATAAAGTGGAGGCAGGCAGTGAGTTCCAGCACATGTTCACCTCCATGATCTCCCAGTCCCCCTCTCCCCCCCCCCTCCAATCTCTAACCGGATACGCATGCAGGACAGCATCTGTGTAGTGCCGCCCCCACAGATCCACACAGTGAAGAAGACAATGAGCAGGGTGGTGGAGAACATCATCTGCCGGGCATATGTGGCCGTGTCCCGGATCGACAGGGCGAAGGTCATGGCCCCTCGGAGCCCTAAGTGGGAGAGGAAAAAGGATGACAGGCACCAAAACGCACAGAAGGTAAAATCTAAACCCACTTTCCTATGACATATTTTGTTTAAAAAAATGTTGAGACTGCTGTACATGAAGTGTCTTCCTCCAACTCAAAAACTTGTTTTTTTATAATGTCAGCAACAAAAGCTTCCACCAGCACTGTGTCATACAAGAGTGTCCCTTTTTTTGCCTCATATTTTTTCCCATTTTCCCCCAATTTAGTAGCCAATTATACCCTCTATTTATTTAGATTCACCCTCCAGGTCAAGCTAATTCCCAGAGGCCAGCAATGATCCGCCTCCTCCGAGATGGAACTCATACTTTCTAGAGACACCCTCCGTGCTTCTTGGCAAGTTCGTGCTGGCTCATCCTCCCCCATCCCCCTGGGGGGACAACCAAATGCCACCCCTGATCAGGGCTCCCGGCCAGGGCCGGTCTGGCAGTCTGGTTTTGAACCGCGACAAAAATAGGAAGAGTGTCCCTTTTAATACTGTCCGTCCCCACCCCGCTGTACCTGCGAACATCATCACGTGCTGGAAGTTGGAGCCGATCTTGTGCCTGCGGCCAAGGTTGAGCAGGAGGGACAGGGGGTAGATGTTGGCCGCTCTGCCCAGGAACACAGCCAGCTGAGAGGGCACCACAGTCAAGGAGAGACAGACACGATTGCTGCCCACACCCTTGCCCCTATAACCCCCTCACCTTAAAACAGTTAGCACAGAGCCTAGGTGCTCTGGCTGGTTTTGGTGTCAAATCACAAAAAACTTATCAAGAAACAGAGTAAGAGTATACATTGCAATGGACAAAATACAACTATCTAAGAGGATAGATCTATGATTCCCGACCCCCTGGCTTTCATATCAAATGACAAAGCTAGCATCTCACATACCATACACACAAAGAATTAAAGGCCAAATGTACTGACAAACTGACTGGAAAAATAGCAAGCCAACAGACAAACTGACCGATCGATAAGACACAGACAGACTGACAGACTGACTGACTGGCAGACAGAATCCAGGATACAAAGGCTCCGATGATGAACATGGGGTTGAAGACGTGGTTCTGGAAGGAGAAGAGCGTCAGCCCCATGTACGAGAAGATGAAATTCTCCGCCAGGAAATTCAGCAGCTCAAACAACTGCAGAGAAGAGGGGGACGGAACTGAATCGAGACGCACGGGTAACACGCATCTGCACAGCGCACCGAACGGCAAAAATAGTAGCAGTTCTCCATTGCATACCGAAAAGTCGAAAGAGCAAGTGGCATGCTCCCACACAGGCAACACGCACCTGCTTTGTCCGGTCCTGGGATTCTGGGGACAGGTTGTTGTAGGTGTAGTGAGCCTGGGTGATCCCACAGAAGAGCACGGCGACCACGCCTGCAAGCACAGACAAGCACAACCGGACCAGGCACATCAGGGCCAGTGACTGACCCCAGCCACAGACGGACGGCTCACCGCTGACCAGAGGTCAAGCCCAAACTCACAGTGACGTGGTCAAAACCCACAAGTCTTTGGGGTTTTTGAACTTTTTTTTACCTGTGAATCCGCAGGCCTCGGCCAGCAGGAAGGTGCTCCAGGACATGAGGAAGAAGAGGGCCGTCTCCAGGAGAGGGAAGTCCCGCAGTTTGGTGAATTTGGTGACGTGGGACGCGGGACGGTCGGAGTCAAGGAGCAGCCGAGGGAACCCCAGACAGTTAAAACAGCAGACAGAGCAAAGCGACTGACTGAACTTAATACTAGGGGGGTGGTTTGATGGCACCCCACGTTAATCCATACGCTAACCTGGCTACAGACAGAAGGGCTGCAATTTGGGCCCCTGGATGGTGTATCCAGCTAAAACGCACGTTCCCAGGGGCCGTGAGTAGCGTAGCGGTCTAAGGAGTGCAAGCTGCCTACTGTAGTCTACGGTTCGAAACCAGACTGCATCAGTCCAACTCTGGCCTGGAGCCCCAATCGGGGGCAGCATTTGGCTGTCCGCACCAGGGGTTGGGGGGAAGGAAAGTCGGCACGAGCTCGCCGAGGAGCAGTAGGGCGTTCCTAAAGAGCGGGTGGGCGAAGTTCCGTCTCGGAGGAGGCGGATCAATGCTGACCTCAGGATATTAGCTTGACCCAGAGGACAGGCGGCAGGCTTGTGAGGGGACGGCAAACTGAAATAAATAGAGGGTTGAATTGGCTACTAAACCACAAGAAAAAAATTTGAATAATTAGAAACAAATATAAAAAAACAAAAAAACCTTTCCAAAGCAGCTCATGGTCTGAAGTTGAATCTTGACTGTTCCTACGCCAAATGTGACAGGGGGTCCCCTGGGGCGACACAGCGTTCCCTGAGGAAGAGGGGCTTTCAGTCAGCAGGGTGCTGCCCTACCTCTGTTTGAAGTAGCGAGTCCTCTGGTGCACTGAGCTGCTGCAACCTGCCGACACACTGTGCAGTCTTCCAGTGCAATGGCCGCACCTGCGTCAGAGGACACGTGCGGTAGCCCATGGTGATAGCCAATGGACCACATTTCAGCAAGAGAACAGGCTTAAAATGTGATCAGGGAATGAAGAAAGACTGGTATAAAGTGCTCCCTTGAATATACTCAATCCTAATGAGCACCTAAGACATTCTCTCTGAAAAACTGATCAATAATGTACTGCATGTTACAATTGGCATTTAACATGAAGATGTAATTTAAAGTTTAAATAAAATTTTAGGTTGACTGTAAAATGTCAATAACGATAGAAAATTCACCCCAGGGAAAGTCGGACATTACCCAGCTTAAAGCAAGTTTGTAGTTTTTAATATATCTGATAGGTTCTGTTTTTGTTCTGCTGCATAAAGAATGCATAAATATGATATTATATAAATATGTCTCTGTAATCCTGGTGAAGGATATCAAGGCGGTCATGATGCCAGTCGCTACGCCGAGGGCGAAGGAGCCGCTGAACACACCCAGGAACACGCCAAAGGATTTCACCATGGCGGTGGCCTCAAACGTGTGACTGTTGTCCCCTGTTGGCTGGTATGCCACAATTGACCTGCGCGCACACACATACACACGTATACACACACGCACACACACGTATACACAAACACACAAGAACACACAAGCACACACAGGCACGCACACACACACATGCACGAATGCGCGCGCACACACACACACACAGACACACGCACACACACACAGACACACACGCACGCATGCACATACACAAACACACACAGATAAACACACAGGGAGAGTTCACAGTGAGTTTTGAGATTAAGTTCTGCCACTGAGCTGTGCAGTTCATTCAACACTGGGGATGAGATAGCTGTACCTCCATCTTCACTCAACAGAGAGATCAAACAGATGAAAATACTGATGGATGTGGATGCTGTACCACATGACATATATAAGCAAGGGAAAGAGGATATCACCCTATGCTTTAAATCAGTTTGAAACTATATTAGAAAGATGCTTTTGTTAATTTAGTGAGGTGACTGGATCTCTTCCAGTACATTACAGTACATTACATAAACCTCAATTAAAGTGCATTAGTACAGCACACAGGTCCACACAATACTGGACAAGATACTGAGAAACAAAGTTCAAATGTGTAAAAAAAGTTACAATAATCCACTACTTTCAAAGCTCCTGGTTCATTTACATTCTCCCGTTCAAATCAACCAATTTGTTTGTATAATTTGGAACAAAACTATAACAGAATGAACGTATTAGATTACTGTAACTTGTCACATGTAACTCCTAATAACATGTAACCTAAATGATCTAGAGCAGGGACTAGAAATCAGATGACTAAAACTAAGGCTACCGTTCAGTCAAACAGGAAGAGCCCATGAGGGGGAAGTACGCATGCTTGTCCAAAACTAGCGACCGACCGCAAAGTGGACATAAATCAGTTTAACAGAGACTGGAAGAACAGCACACAGTCTGGCAGACCTCGGCATACAACACAGAGACTACCCACATGGGGATTCAATAATTGTGCTCATCTTAAACCCTTGGTGTTTGGGAGAAGAGAAAACGTGTGGTCACATGAAGCAGTCAGCCTTATATGTCAATCATGTGACCAACCCGGGGGCGGGGCTCCAGCGTCTGTCAATCACTAATCTAACTGGCCAAATCACTACTCAGTTTCACTCCGCGTTAGGTTTCAGTAAATGGCACATCATTTATTCACGTTACGCCTGTACCCATTTGCTGAGGGACATTTTTATTGCAAACTATTTCGGGAACCACATTGGTGTAAATGGGTTTGTACAATTTTTTTATTTTTCCCCAATTTTTCTCCCAATTTAGTAGCCAATTATACCCTCTATTTTATTTCAATTCCCCACCCTCACGAGTCCGCCGCCCGTCCTCCGGGAACGAGATTCGTATTCCTGGACCTATTTCCCCGCCTTCTTTCGAGACCGAGATCTTCCACGGACTCCATTAACCTTCTCCTCGGCGGACTCGTGCCGGCTCTCCCTCCCCCCCTCCCCCGGAGGCGGACAGCCAAATGCCGCCTCCGATCGGGCTGACGACCAGGGCCGGTCTGGTAGAAACGCGGGTTTCGATCCGCGTCTCTGACGGGCAGCGCACACCGCTCCAAAGCGCGGTGCACTAGACCGCTGGGCCATCCGCCAGCCCCTTGGGTTTGTACAATTAACTACTTGGAGCAATTAAGACCGGGTAATTGAGTGGAACAAAAAACAGTGTACACAAATCCTTTAATTAAATCTGACGACCATTAAACAAGTTACATTTGTCTTGCTAAGCTCCTTCAAAGGGCACTCGAAGCCGTTCTCTGATAATTTACTCAGTGGTTACAACGTCCGACGCTGGCCACGGAGACCGGGGTTCAATTCCCCGTCTCGCCAGAATAAGCCGACATGAGATTCGTTGCGCATAAGAGTGGCCCTGCAGTATACCGGGTTACGGTTGATACTTGGGCGAGTGCCGTCTCGGAAGAGGCGTCAGGTCGCGTGTCGCTACCGGTTGCAGGACTACGGCAGCGAACTCACATTACTAGGGGGGGATTGACTTAAATAGCGGGTCTAATTGGCTACCAAAATGGTAGAAAAACCAGAATTTTTTTTTTTTAAAGAATGAATTATAACTTAGTTTGTAAGTGAGTTTAGGTTAGTTTAGTTTATATCTACCGACCACTGGATATCAGTTTTAAACTTTCAAGTATTCGAAAATAAACCCAGAGCAAAATGTTTTGGTTAGCGGTGCCTCGTATGTGCCAGCTAAAAAAGGAGACTAATTTAAGTTTAACGTTGAATCATATAACCGTTCCAGGTGCATTTTACATGCAGCCTTCTCCATTACTCGATAGTAAATGTGTTCCGGGAAGAATAAATAAGAGTAACTTGCAGAGCTTTGCTCGTTCGCTCACTTCCAGGAGAAAATATGACGTTGACAGTACGCTAACCAAATGATTCTGCATTTGTCAATATCGGGGCATCGTCCAGCTGAGAAATTGTGTTCATCTACGAACTAGAGCTAGAGAGTACGTTTCTGGGCGGGCGTGCTCCTTCGACTGGGGAAGCCGCTGTCGCTCATAGCGACTCACGACTCTCTATGTCCACTCTGCAAATTTCCTCTGTCGGGGCTTTGGCTGGACGACTTTCATCTGATAAACGACAAGGTAACGGAGACGGACCGCATACGTACAGTGGCTATGAACATTTACCGAGTCAACATACGTACTCGTAATCAAAGATAAAATACCGAAGCACTACGGCGTAGTAATTATACCGTCTCAGTCTTAATAAATCCGGTAACTGAAAAATTAACAAAGTATCTCATAACCAAATGCTGACATATCTCATTATACTTTGGGTTTTTGTTCTCATCTTGAATGATTTATAGACCGCGTTATAATTAGGGGGGAGGGAGCGCTTCTCATTAACAGACGAAAGGGGGACGGAGAGGCAGGCCGAAGTGTTTCAGAGTAGTCGTGTAGCAGAGCTCCGTCAACACAGGGAAACTAACCAACCCACACTCAGAGCTCTGTCAGCGAATTACCAGCACCTCTCTTCCTTCTTCCCAACACTGACCTTGTTAAGGACGGGTAACCAATAACTCAGTGGTGTCTTACATCTGTACTAGTAACTAAGTACATGCTGCCTGCAGAATTTACTCATTCACAAGCACATAGCCCCAAAATGACTCATTATTTTAGCACATTTTATTTACTCATTAAAGGTCTGCCAATAAAAGATTATTCCTCTCTGACCCAGTACCTATTTTGCTGGTAATTTGCTGCGCATCTCCTAACGATGCAGTGACAGTCACACGCGTCCACTCTGATGGATAGACACTATGAGAACAGCACACCCATTTTGGGGTGTCCCCTGCGCCTCTACCCAATCCGGCACCACGGCAGGGCTGTGCCGCGCCTGCCTGCTGTGTTTCCCATAATAAATTAGGATTCTGAAAACAAGTGGCCAGTCAAACGGGAATACAGCGTTAGTGTCAGACTTAACATCTCATACATCCCATAACATCCACGGCAATCAGATTAGTGGTTAGTCAGAAGCCATCTAAAAGAGGTTCTACATCGCAGTGCATCATCAAAACGAGTGTGTGTGTGTGTGTGTGTGTGTGTGAGAGAGAGGAGAGTGCGAGAGAGAGGGGGTAGAGGGAGAGTAAAAGAGAGAAAGGAAAAAGAAAGGGAGCGTGTGTGTCTGTATTTTATGGTTCCCATAAAAATAGCCCTGTGCAGGGGGCCTTGAATAGTGTAGCAGTCTAATGTACCCTCATTGGCTGGCGCTTTGTGAGTGTGAGCTACCTATTGCGGTTGTGGTTTGAAACCCGACCGCGTCAGTCTGACTCCGGCCGGGAGCCCCGATCGGGAGTGGCATTTGACTGTAGTAGGACGTTCCTAAAGAGCATGTGGGCGAGGTTCCGTCTCGGAGGAGGCGGATCATTGCCAGCCTTGGAGATAATAGCTTGACCCGGAGAACGGGCGATATAAATAGAGGGTTGAATTGGCTACTAAATTGGGAGAAAAACGGGAAAAAAATCTGAAACAATTACTTATTTTTTTCTTAAAAAAACAGCCCTGTGTAGCTGCAGTCATCTGTAATGCAAAGCTAACTGAGACTGAGAGGGAAACAATCCCAGATTCAGACAGATTTAGAATTCTCCTCCTGAAGAGGGACTGAGACAAACACCAGAGCAGCACTTGGCTGCACTGGACATCCAGACCAGGGGATGGGAAATGCTGATGGGCTCAGTTACACCTTCACCCTTAACTTGAACCTTATCAGACGGCCTGTACAAGTCCGAGTACAGCGGTGAGCGTAAGTTCAGAGAACGAGACAAAGGAACAGGAAGGATGAAAAACTACAGGAGCCCGAGAGAAGATTTAGAGGGTTAGAGGCACAGAGAGATGATGAAAGAGGGGAAAGGGCAGACAGCCAGAGATAGAGGGAGGGACTTACGAGGACAGGACGATGGCCACGGCGTCATTCAGCACACTCTCTCCAAAGAGCAGCGCGTAGAGGTCCACGTCCACCCGCAGCTCGTTAAATATGGCCAGAACCGTCACTGCGCGCACGAGGGACAGAGAGGGACAGGGAAGAGAAGCCGTTTAACTTACTGTGCATTCATGTCAAACATGAACATACACTTCACATCAATGTTACAAGTTTAT
The DNA here is from genome assembly GCA_029706075.1 of Aldrovandia affinis. Lineage (NCBI taxonomy): Eukaryota > Metazoa > Chordata > Actinopteri > Notacanthiformes > Halosauridae > Aldrovandia > Aldrovandia affinis. The sequence continues at coordinate 2,964,051 of JAINUG010000106.1, read as the reverse complement.
GATCACCTTAACGGTTACATTTCATTAACACAGAACTCAAACATCAAACCTGGGTCGGTAGCCGAGACAATGGCGCCGAAGAACAGGCAGTCGGTGAAGAAGAAGTCTCCGCCCAGCTGGCCCACCTGCTTCATCAGCATCACGCAGCCGTACATCACCAGCCTGCGGGACAGCGGGACCCCCGAGTAAAAAGAGTAATCGCCAGCAACTTCCCAGCTATTTATGAACAAGATGTTTTATGACGTTGGCGGCTAAAACAGGCTCACCCGATGACAAAGCACGATATGACTGTCCCGACGAAGGCATAGGCCAGGATGGAGCCCAGGTTCCTGAAGAAGTGTCTCTGATACATCAAGGAAAAACACAACCAATACACTAAATTAGACTTGTGTTGCGTATAAAGGAAATTGAAGTAGTACAATAATTTTCCAGAGAGAGAGAGAGAGAGAGAGAGAGAGAGAGAGAGAGAGAGAGAGAGAGAGAGAGAGAGAGAGAGAGAGAGAGAGAGAGAGAGAGAGAGAGAGAGAGAGAGAGAGAGAGAGAGAGAGAGAGAGAGAGAGAGAGAGAGAGAGAGAGAGAGAGAGAGAGAGAGAGAGAGAGAGAGAGAGAGAGAGAGAGAGAGAGAGAGAGAGAGAGAGAGAGAGAGAATGACATCTTCATCAAAGTACAAAATGGTTTTAGATTGCTCTGAACTTTCAGCTGCAAAATCCTTTGTCATGAAAGTGCACAGTAAACCATCTGAAGCATTAAAACTGCAGATCTACCAGTGGCTGTGAAGAGCTTCTCTGGTCTGTTGATTTGCATTCATGTTTAAGTTATCGGTTATTTTGAATATTGCCTTTTGTAAGTCACTTTGGATAAAAGATGATTGTAAAGTAATGTTAGAAATGCAATGAAATTCAACATTTCAATGGGTTTTCACCTCCTTTACCCCTTTAATCTCCCAGACTAGAGGTATTCCCTTCCTCAGCTCTGTCCCCACAAAGTTCCCTGTGTTTCTTGTTAGCTCTTTGTGTGAAGGAATTATGTGATTTCCAAATTTAAGCTTTTAATACTCTTGGCTGTGGAGTCTATAGATATTTCCTCTCTCAGATGTATGTTTCTCTTACCCTCTTCAAGCTGTATCCTGCATGAAAGATTATAGGTGGAAGCAGAATGTTGAAGAAAACCTCAGGGTCAAAGGTCACCTGGAAAACAATCAGAATAAATTATGGTTTGTTTATCACTCCATGGATGGGTCCATTATTTTACTATTATGTGCACAATGCACCGTACATAAAATGGAATAACCAGTTACACATAGTACTTTGTGGTTTATTGCAGTAACTTCATGACCACTGGATTCTACATACAATTTATTGCGATCTGTTTATGCTTTTCTTGGAATTGGAATAAAAGATACAATTGGGTTTTTTTTGTGTTTTTTTTACAAACTTTACATTTGAGAGTCTATTATGGCATGGAAATTATACTAATATTATATTAAATTACACTTAGCCAGACTGAAAAAAACTCCGGCTCTGTAACTCAGGCTACATCAAACAGAGGACTTCACAATCACAAAATGTCCACTAAAACTTATATTACACTCTTTGACACATTAAGTGGCAGTAACATTCAACTATACAAATGGTATAAAACATGATTAGAAGAAAACAATATTGCTTTCATAAACATATTAGTCAGTTTTATTTTGGCACAACACTAAAACTTACCCATCACAGAATTAGCTCCTGGTGTTCTGCAACCATAGACAACAGTGAACCAACACCTCATCAGTATTTCAACTGGAGGTGTAAACAAGGAACGGTTTATGGCAGAAGAAGTGATGATCCTTTTGAAGCCATGCGGTTGTTAATGATGGACCACGTATGACACAATTTGTTTTGTGTGTCGCAGACGTATTTCTTTACTGCTGGCATCAGCGTTCTCAATCTGATCCATCTGGCGACTTCACATATTCATTGAACTGAAATGCACAAGACTACTCCAATACCAAAAACCATCTGTTGGCTCATCTGATTCACTGTTTCCATATTTTCAACTGGTAGCCATTATGGTCACTGTCAACATGCAAGGATCACATAACAGTCCTTCTTGTACCACTTCATTGAGGTTCGATCTGATGAGATTTTCTCAAAAGTATAACATATTTTTATTATTAAGGGGGGGAACACTCCTTACCTAAAAAAACGTGTTTTGATTTTTTGCGGTGGTCTCATAGCTGCTCCAGTAGCCAGAACTGCGATGTAGGGCCAAGCACTGCTTATGTAGTTCAGATCAGAAACTCCTGCCTGCTCCCTCTGAATGCATGGGCTATTCTCACTTCCCTGAGAATTGTTGTAATACAATCTAATAAAAAATGTATTTGCACCTTGATGGGCTATATTTTCTGACACTCTTATCGGTTGTGAATTAGAAAATGTATACATTGTCCATGAAAATACTATAGATGTTTAATAGTAGGTATTAATGGGTATTACAACAATTCTCAGGGAAGTGAGAATAGCCCATACATTCACAGGGAGCAGGCAGGAGTTTCAGGACTTACACAGAACATGTGCGTGTGTGCATGTTCATAAAATGACCTCCCATCAAGACCAGCTACATATTTTGGACAATGTTAGTGATAGAGGGTACTTTTTTTTATTTTTTTAAAGCACTGTCCTATCTGATCGGCGATACACGAGAGTTCACTGCCAAACAACCTATGGCTTTAGGCAAAGTGAAGCAGCACTAAAGTTAGGTTCTTTTAAGCATCTGAAGTCTGAGAGGCATTGTTAAAAGCTTACCTTCCTAAGCATCTCGTTGTCCTGCACCTCATCTGCCTCGTTTGGGTTGATCTCTCCCTTCAGCGTGTACTCGTAGAACTTGCCACTGACGTTGACCAGAAGGGTGGCTGGGCTGGCGTTAACGTGGCAGCTCAGTGTCACGTTATTAATGTCCCTTGGCACGTGGATCCCATAGCGTAGGACCACACCCACTAGAAGACCTGGAGATAAACATGGAAAGGCACAGTCTTACTGCAAAGGCAAAAACTACATGCTGATCCTGGCATGCAACAGCATGGCATCGTTTTGGGAAACACATTTGAAAAAGTGCCTTTGCCTTTCCTTCAGAACTCTTCCTCACAACACAGTTAAGATTTTACAGGCAATTGTTGCAAATTGAACACTCAAATGACCTTTTGGGATGTAGGGCCCGACCTGAATGTCACCAGTTGGGGAACCCAGCCAAGTTTACAGTATTATAGCTGGCTTAATGTACCCAGCACTGTTGGGCCTCTTTTTCGAGTTAGATACAATAGCTATGATATATATGCAGCTAGATATCTAGGTTCTGTGTGGCTCAGTAGGCAGAACATGGGGCTGACAACGCTTATGTTGTGGGTTCGATTCCCACTGGTACCACATATACTGAAAAATGTGTACATTCACTACTGTAATGGATAAAAAGCATCTGTTAAATGGCATATATTATACTATAGGCAGTAAGTTATATAATCAATAAATGTCCCCTGCTTCTCTGTTGAGTTGGACTGTTGTAATTGATAGGGATTTCACACGTTCTGCTGTATATAGTCACTGCTGCTGGGTGAAGTGAAGACAGGTGACAGTAGGGCATAGTTAATTTCTCCCTCCACAGCTATACCCGGGACCACTGCTATTTAGTCGTAATCTGCCAGATAATACAGTGCCAGCGGTGGGACAGAGTTGGCTAACCGGCGGACTAGTTTATTTAGCACCAAGCGACCAAGCGTTGTTTGAAATTCGGGAAACGAATGGTCTGAGAATCTCTAATCAGTGACTTTGATAACTATAACAACCACTCCTCGTCGTAGTGTATGTTGTGGGTGGCTTGTTTACATACCAGCTAGCTAGCTACTAGCAAATTAGCCGATGGCCAAATAGCTAACTCGCTAGGTTAGGTGGCACCCAACCACATCATTTCCCCAAAATTTATTAAAACGGGGGTCCTCACCGTAGATCATGGCCAATCCAGTTTCGTGTAAAAACCTGAATCGGCGATGTTTAAAGAGCCATATAGTCAGAATGGTGAGGGTGAGCAGCATTATGAAAATAAGCAGGTTGGCACTGTCCTGGCGATGGCTTTCCTCAGCCTTCTTCTCGGTGACAATGTTTTCCATGCCACTGTCCTGAGCACGACCAGTAGCACACAGACACACCAACAGGCTCACAAGAACGGACAGTGGCAGAGTCTTCGCAGCCACGGGGGCCGCGACATGTCTTGCTTTGTGTCCCATGTTTAGATTGTAACCACTGGCCGTGTCCAGTGAAATTGTGCAGTCGCCTTTTCTTGTCTCGTCTGGAGGGAGTCGAAGCTGTTCCTGTTTCGCTGCCAGACTCCGCCCACCGTCCTGGCCGTGTCACGTGAGACGCTATTAGCGCGCGGATGTGTTTCACTTGGAGAAAGTCGACAGACATTTCATTGATGTATATAACGTATAACGTCACTGTAGTGAACTATGTCGCTTTTACCAGCCAAAAAGACAAGTGCATTACATGTAATTAATATATAGTCGTAAACTGTTGTTTATTTGCTCTAAGACGCACCAAAAGCCGCGTTTGCTTGGAGAGAACAGGTCTGAACCTTGTCTCTGAACAGACTAAAAGATCAAAAACGAATTAATTGGGTTTGTGCATCCAGGTAGTCAATCGCTGGTTTTCAGTCAAACATTTGGAGTAAATTATCTGACAATAATTCTGTTAATATATAATGTTACGCTATATATCAAAAGTATTATGCTATAAATATGTTACACTTCACCTTGATTATTCGTTGATATATAGCTGCTAATATAAACTGGAGACACTGAAATATAGCCAACATCGTTAAAGACCGTTGTATATCTAGTTTCCTGGCCTAGCGTAGTGTTGCGTTGAAATGTAGTTAGTTAGCATCATCAATATGCGTCGTTATCGTCAACAACATTTGTGCTGACGCATTTTCACAGCGCCGAAGCCGACAGTCGTTTAAAGCTGAAGATGGCCTCGTCTATCTGGAAGGGTCTGGTCGGTATCGGGCTCTTCGCGTTGGCCCATGCGGCTTTCTCTGCGGCACAGCGTGAGTAACGTCAGGATCAATGCGATGTCGAGGAAGCCCTCCCTGTGAAGCCGGGTCGTGCACAGGATGCGATCTATCTAACGTTAGTGGTTTAATTTAGTGTTCATTCTAGTTAACGTTAGCTGCTATCCGACGTTAGCAGTCACTGGACATCCATTCAATCGCACCGTGGGCCTGTGGTGGCTAAGTTAGCTGGCTAGCTTATCTGGTCACCACAAATTTGCTAATGGTTGCTGTAACGTTAGCTTCTATTTGTAGCATATGAGTACACAAGACATGATTATTCGAACGGGTTGGTACATGTTGGTGTATGAAACGGGAGATCAATGAATGGTTCGCTAGCTAGCTAACGTTAATCATCCGTGCAACGTTTAGTTATGTGTGATGTCCTTATCCACGATTAGTTAGCCTTGGCTATCGAAGCTCTGCTTGTTCGCTAACTAGCGAATTAAATGGATAGCTAAATTGCCGAGAAGTCGTGCAGGTCTATATTTCGACGAATATTGTTAGTTGGCAGTTTCTTAGCAATAATGTAGTTAACTGACTAATGTTACTTAAGCCCCATATCCGTTATGCTAATTAAACAAAAATCTTGTTGCAATCACCCCAACGCAAAAAAATACATAATTCTATCGTTAACCAACGTTACTTCCTGGTAGTTGGTCACAAGCACACTATGCAGATAATGCCAATTTACTCATGTATCCATATGCGTCAACTCCTAGAGAAAGCTGACCTTATTTAATTTATCCGGTTCATGTTGAATATATTCGTGTATTTAGATTTGCATTAAGAATACACCTATACTTTTAGAAAATGTACATATTTTGAAGATAAGGTTAGTACACACAACGACATATTCCAATTGTTTACGATCATTTGTATGACAAATTATGCAATTTAGGCAACTTGAATTTAAATAATGGAAAGGTTAATACTGTTATCTTTTTAGATGGAGGCGCTTGCTATGACCAAACTAACGATTGAATTCGCTGAGTTAAACAGTCACTGTTTTTAAAAACCGTATCAGACCAGATTTCCCGTATCCCAGCCGTATAATGGACTGATCGTTAAAAAATCGAATATATTGTGTATATGGCCATATAAAGCCGTATGCCTCGACAGTAGTGAAAACCCCGTGTCTTATACGGTCAAACCGTGTGGGTTGACACCTATGCCATCTATTAATGAAAATGTTAAGTACAAAACGCAACACTCGAATTAAAACGTGACTATTGCTTTCTAAAGCTTATCTAGTGACATCATCTAATACCAGATTAACATTAGTCGAGATTTCGCCACGTTACAACGCAATGCCACAGCTTCTAACGACTGGTGTCCAGTTACGACTGTTGTCCAGTTATCGGGTGAAAGGCAGGCTTTACTTTTAACACTAGTAACGAAACTTATTTGTCTCCAGGGCACACAACCCTTCGTCCAAAAACTGGTTCAAAAGAGTTTGTCTGTAAAAACGAAGTTATGGTATTGCATATTGAGTAAAAAAAAATATATATACATTTATCAAACTTAGAATGTTGTTTATACCTGGTTACACATTCTAAAAGGGATGCAGACAGGTTTTAAAAAAGTGTCATTACACTAATAGTTTCAGCAATACATGCAGAAGTGTGAGAGATCTTATATTTATGTAAAGTCCTCAGTATTTCATGTCTTGATTATTTTTCAAAAACGAAAACCATAACCTTTGACCAAGTAGGCCTATTAAATATCACACTATAACTCATTGCATTATAGTTGAAAATTCCAGGGAGATTTCATTTTCAGATTATCACCATATACATCAATTTGGTGCTGAACAATAAGCATTTGGCAGCATGTATCGAGGTACAGAGACTGGCCTTTCTAATACAAATGATCCCAATGGTCCAGCTAACTTTGGAATGTTCTCTGCAGATCTGCTTGAAAGGGGCTGCAGGGTATGCTACTTTTTGTCATTACTCAGCAATTAATTGATCATTTAAAGCAGTTGATTACAGTTAACTTGCCTCACCTGGTTTCTTTGGACTGAATTGGTTGCTGATTTACAAAAAACTGAAGACCCTGTGGCTTTCCATATCCCTAGCCTATATAACAGAGCAGGGGCCTGTCTCACGATGCAAGATTAGTGGGTTAGCAAGCTAACTCTTGGTTTAACTCTGGGTTTTCAGTCTCGCAACTGTGGCTCACTTAACTCTCTTATGATTCCCGAGTGATTGGTGCACTCACATTCCCATTACCGCAGCCCTGGGTGAGTCACAGTCCTGAGACCAAAAACCCAGCGTTAAGACCGAAGTTAGCTCACTAACCCACCAATCCTGCTTCATGAAACCGTGATCTGGATCTCTCCATGTTGCATGCGATTGGCTGTGTTACAAATGCCGCCCCTTTTGTGTGCACGCACTCATAGCTCGATCAGAAAAAACGGAGTGATTTGATAACCACCGTTGTGAGACAGGTTAGCCGCAATTGCCTTTGTTAGGCTTTGTGTAGCCAGGCCCCAGGGGTCCCCAATCTTATCCGAGACAGGCCAGCATGGGTGCAATGCTTATTTTATAGTCTAGCACCAAAACACCGGGTTAGGAAAACCCTGCGCTCACACCAGCCTTTCTTGGATAAGATTGGGGACCCCTGTAGTAGAGGGATAGGTTTTCTAGTGATTAAATATAGAGGTTTTTATTTTTTATTTATATATATATATATATATGTGTGTTTCAAATTATTCCCCATTATATCCCTTTCCATGTCAACTACTTGGTCTGCACTGCATGCAAGGTAGCAAAACATGTATTTTTAATTAAAATTTGTCACGAGTGTGCTGCTTGTTTTACAATGAAAAGCCACTCCTTGTCACACAATTAGAGCCTTTGCTAAACAGTGTAGTGTATTTGTCCTTGGACCATTCAAAACTGAATCTACCCAATATTGCTTGATCTCATTCGTTTTCCTTACAGATCGATCTTACATGCGACTCACAGAGAAGGAGAATGAAACGCTACCGATAGATGTAAGTGGAAGTGTCTTGTGATTTTCCCTGTGAAGTGTTCCTTCCCTCATTCTGCATGTACTCACTGGAAAAAAATTTTTTTGAAGTACCCTTGTATCCTCTTTTTGTAAACATTTATCCTCAAAGCAATCTTTAGCACGTATCAAAAAATGGTGGGGGTACATTTCAATCTGCTGTTCTCTTTGCACAATATGTGAAAGGAAAGATGATTTGTCATATTTTTCTTGCAGATAGTCCTACAGACTCTGTTAGCGTTTGTTGTGACCTGTTATGGCATAGTCCACATTGCAGGGGAGTTCAAAGACATGGATGCATCATCAGAGCTCAAAAACAAGTAAGTCTCCATTTCGCTCATAAATCTGAAAAAAAGTCCTCAAGTGTGCGCATGCTTGCAGGGTCCTGTATTACATAGTATATTTATATTCTTTATAAAATATATATTTATGCATCTATAAACGTGCTGATGTTCCATGAGGAAGTACCATTTTGTACAATTTAACCTAAACTGGTATTGTCACTACTTGCATGGGTGTGTTCGTGGATACGGTCTGACTTGTTAGAGAATGCAACAAATGTAATGGCATCCAATCGCTTGTGTGAAACCCGCTGGTGGGGGAGACGACCCGTTATTATATTGCTTCAGTATACAGCATGACTTCCATCTTCCTCCTCACCACCTACACTCACTTTTTTTTTTTTTTTTTTTCCAGGACGTTCGACACTTTGGGAAACCACCCATCATTTTACCTGTTCAACCACCGGGGCAGGGTCCTCTTTCGCTCCCCCGAGGAGGCCGACTCGTGCGCCCCCACCACACAGGCCCTGCCCTCGAACCCGCTGCGGCTACGCAAGCTGGAGCCCCGCCCCACTGAGACTGGTCTTTCCACGGCTGCCCCCCCCTTAATTTCTCCCGTCTTCTCAGTTTTCTCTTACACAGACGTAACCTCACTTTCTTTAAGAGGAAAAACGCAAATAACTTCCGTTAAATCTTAAACGCTTGTAAGATGAACCCACGACTGTTTGTTTCCCCCAGATCTCTTCTTTGCTCCCTTCCTTCATGTGTGCTGTACTACTTTTGCATCACGTTCCAATGTCTAAACTCTTTGGACTGTGCCAACTCCTGTGTTACTTGGGAGTCATTTGCTTGTTGATAAATGTGATTTTCGGGAACGCTGTAATAAGGATCTTAATCTCCCTCCATCTCCCACTCAAAGCAGTTAGCAGACAGGCATCACATCCATTTGCTGCACTACCAAGCCTTCAAATTTCAAAACAAACTTCAATGCCTTGTTTGTGTCGTTCCAAACTTGAGCCACTAAACATTTCAGTTGTACTTCTGACAATTATATTTCTACTTTGCACTTCAGAAATGTGATGTAAGGTTGCATTCCATGGACTGTTAAACCAATTTTTAGTTTATAGAGATGGAATTTATATATTGATCAGAAGTTTGATATGTAGTTAGGCTAATGTAGTAAACTGTTCATTGAAACTGCATAACGAAGAGTCAGGGCGGAGACCGTGGGAACGAGGTAAAGGCAACATGGCGTTGCTAATAATGCTACAAACACTGGGCTATGTGAAACCATGGTACATACATTAGGGGCAACATTGTTTATATTTTTCATTTTATGTAAAAATGCAACAATTTGTAACTAAATAAAGTTTAAATATTGAGTATATCCATTCAATCTTACGTTTTTGAAATGAGCTTTAGCAGTCATCTTAACTGACTGGTTTAAGTTCTGATCAAATAACTATTGGACAAGGCCTCTTTCTGTATGGCTTCATCTTATGTGTAACCGAGATCTGAACAATTGATCACAAAATGACCAGGGTTCAGGAAATTATTTTTAAAGTATTATTTTGTAATGTACGTAATTCGCATTATTGAAGGACAAAATGAAACTAGTCTGGGGTGGGGGTGATATTTTGAACCATTTTACATTTTAGGCATTTAGTAGATGCTCTTAATCCAATCAAAAGTGCATTTACACATGGTAGGATCAAACATAGTTAGTGCAAGAAATCAGTTTAGTAACACTGCAATAGACATCATACCCCTTAAACGTTACACCCCCCACCCCCATGTCAACATTGTGTTTATACCTTTGATACATTTGATGAAGTGAGTCTTCTGAGCTCCTCTTCCTGTCTACCAAAGTAGCACATTCTGGCAAAAACATCCCTGAAGCCAGAAGTGGCGTCCTCGCTTGTCTTGGACTGTAGGTTCCTACTCGTCCTTAGTTCATTATTTGTCATTAAACAAAGTCTTTGTTTGGACAGAAAATTCTAACCTGCTATTCTAGTATTGCTAACTGACAGTTAACCCTACAGCCTGCAGGGCTGTGGTAGTCTCAGCTGCCCCTTCTTTTCTCAATGAATGCACTATGCGTCAAGTTTTTGTCCGGCATGTTTTTGGTTCAGTGTGTCATGCAAGTTCTACTACTAGAATATTAAGCCACATTGTCACACCCACTAATCAAAAATACAAACCTGATACTATTAACATACTAGCATTTACAATCAAATCCTAGTTGTATTTGATTTATATATTTGATTTTATTCAAGCCCCGAGTCTGTATCCTAATGGAAACGGGCATTTCTTTGGTGTCCAATAAGCAGGAATGACAGGCTTGTGAATATAAATGTCCAGAGGAATACACACGAACACCATTACTCTGATAATCTTAACTTTGTGATTTTTATTTGTTATTTTTTCGTTTCTTTAAAAAAATGTTTACAAAATGTGCTTTATACAAGGTTTTCTTTAAAATATCATTTTTTATGCTCTGGTAAGAATACTGTCCAAAAATAATCTTATTTCTTTTATCATGTATGAACATTTTAAAAAGCAGTACACAACTTTCATTTAAAGAGAATAAAAGGGAAAACAACAAAATATGGGTAGTCTGTATTTGTGATTCTTAAACTCACGAGTGTGAGCAATGCAGTCGTCCTGGTCTGTAGTGGATGGGTGACGCGTGAGTGGGCGGTGCTTTTTTATGATGTCACAACATTGGGTGGGTTATGGCGAGCTTCAGTAACAGTAAGACTGACGAGGCTCCAGGACTGCAGTATGGACCATGTGACCTGGCCAGCACCTCAAGAGAGAGGTGGCCAGACATCTTCCCGTATGTTCGGATGGTGGTGTAAAATGCCACTGGATATCCTTCTGTACAGTGCTTCAAAAGTGGGTGGTTTATGTCAAATTCTTCTCCAGGAGGTGGGGGAAATGTAGAGGTACTTCACATGTCGGCATCCAATGTTGTGGATATCCTGCAAGTCCACTTCATCTACCACTTCAAATGTTGGGGTTTTCTTTTCACTTATTGCCTTGTTTGGAATGACACACAGGTCTCCTTCCTCCCCCATGGAGACAGTTCTTTCAAAAGAAAATAAATGAATGGAGAGACTGAGGTAGATTAGAGTTCTCGTGTTTGTGACCCGGCCGGCCTTCCATCGCGTGTCCGCCAATAAAGTCAGCCTAACCCCCTGCTACATGCATTCCGAACGCAGAGACGACCCACTTCTTCTCCTCGAACAGGAAGAGCGGTTCTCCATTTGAGCTGCTTAACGCCTTAAACGCAGAGTTTGCTGCTGTCAGTCTCTCTCTGTCTCTCTCTCTCCTGTGGCTCTGCGGCTCTCTCTCACTACCTGCCGTGGATGTTGTTGAGGCGTGTGGGCAGCAGGTGTTTCTCCTCCATCTCGTCCAGGGCCGTCTCCAGCTGCTGGATCAGGACCCGCTTCTTAAACCTGTGAGAGACACACAACGTGAGAGAGCCTGCCTGCCTGAACTCGGCCTGCCCCTGCTGAGACGGAAGTATGAACACTGCAGTGTGCGCTGAATAAAGGTGCAGGTAACTGCCAAAGTAATGAGGGATCCTTTAAACAGGTGCAGTACCGTGGATGTCCCACAGCTGCCCCCCCTTTCAACGAGCCCCCCTCCCCCGAGCTGGGACTCCTAGCACAGGCCAGGGGCGTTCGAGTGTTGCCTTTATTTTGGCAGTTAGCTGTGCATTACTATGAAAATATATTAAAACAACACTAAACTGAAAAACATGTATTCTGATATTGGAAGGAAGTCTTCCAATGTTGGATATATGTCAGTGTTGGGGGCAGAGAATTCAATTTTTTACTTGGTATGATGTCTGAATGTCCCCCCCCCCCTTCATTCAGGAAGAGAATGGATACTTGTTCCTGCAGCAAGTATTTCCATAATCTCAATATGTGTATTCAGCACACGTTCGGGTGGGTGTCCTCAAGTCATTTCATATTTTTGGGGACATAACTGAATACATTTTCAATTGAAACGGAAAATGGTCCCTTCAACATTGCTCCTTTCTGTCTCCAGTCCCCAGCTTTCACTGCGAGGTTATTTCTGCCTTTCCCTATTCAAATTAGTATGAGGCTTGGGTTTGCATGAGACTTCAGTTACAGAATCACAAAATAATTTAAAAGTAGCATTTTTTAGCATTGCTTATGGGGGCACTTTCGTGGATTCCTACAACAATAAAGATATGAGACGCGTTGATAAACTGCAGGTGAATTTCACTTTAAAAATGTACAAAAAGGGGATTTTGCAGCTTGCTCATCAAAATAAACAGAGTTGCCATAATATCAGACTTCATATCTATGAGGATACAAGTCTTCTTTCGTGCTCACCCTCCGATCCAACCTCGTTTTCACTCAATAAAGATTGTCTCATTCTACATTCACACCCCAAAAAACAACGTCTCCTACAGTGTCCGTGTGAAGCGCTTGAGCTCCCCTTTAAGAGCGCGGCTCTGCATCATGCTGGAGGTACACGGCAGGCCTTACCTGGCGGCCTCTTTAATGGCGTGATGGATGAAGTACTTCTGCACTTCGATAGGGCCTCTCACTTCCTCCAGGAGCTGGAAAATTGTCTCGTAATCTGAGGGGGGGGAAGAGGAGTTAATGGCCACAAGCAGCGAGTCAAGGAGGCGTCCAGGAATGATGCAACGTGACAGAAATGTGTAACAGCTGAGGAAACCTCAGTCCGCATCTCAAAAGGGCTTGAAACGGTCTTACTGCGCACTGCAGCGGGAGTCACAACGTCGCATTTCAGCTCGACTACTCACTGCGGCCCGGCTTCCGGACTTCCTTGATGACGCGCGTGCGCAGTTCTGCGTTGGTGCCCTCCAGGGGAAGAATGGTGACTGTCCCGTCGGTGTCCCCTTTATTGCCCTCTAGCTCCCCCTGCTCCCCCGGGGGACTCAATTCCCCACAGTTTTCCGCATAACCCAGAAGCCTCTCGTCTAGGCCATCTTCCCCAAATCTATCCTCCACGCTGACCTCACCGTCCCCCCCTTCCCCGGCCCCCTCCTCTGCCGTGAGAGCCGCCACACCCCCCTCAACCCCGTCCAGTCCCGTGGGCCAGCCTCCATCAGCCTCTTCACCCTTCACCTGCTCCCCATTGCTCTCTGTGCCCGAAACATTGTTCCCCTCCACTCCTGTAGGAGGAGACAAAACGAGTGATGTAGCACATTAACCCAAGCGCTGCACTTCAGTAAGAAGTATTGCCTGAAAATGAATTCACTTTGTCATTCGTCTCTCATATCAATAGTGTACAGGGAATTCGACAGATTGAAGGGCTTTGCAGTGTTTGCTTGTGTTATTATTTCACTATTTTTTATTTCTTGCGCACTTTCTGCCATCTGCCGCTGCAGGCAGCGTAATTTCGGTATGAATCCCTCCCCTGTGTGGCCCCCTTGCCGTCTCCAGCCTCCTGCGGGCCTACCTCTGTGCAGTGGGATGGGCTTGATGAGGCTGTGGTTGTCATGGGCGCCCGGAGGCCCCTTCCCCACCATGTGGTTGGCAATGATGGGCGGGGTCTGCGGCCGGCGCAACAAGGGCGACATGCTCCTCCTCCTCTTTAGCGCAGCTCCCAGGTTCGGGTCCCCTGAGCCCCCCCTCTTCTTGTTCTGGGGGCCTGTCACAAACTCGTCCGCCTCATCGATCATCATGCCCTGCACGAGGAGAGGGGGGTCAGAGGTTGGCAATCTATCATTCTGTCTTTCTGTGCATTTTGTGTGCAGCAGGGTATGGAAGCAGTGTGAGGAATGGCACCTTCTTGTCCTGTTTGAAGGGGTTCCCGAACGTGTGCAGGCGTTTGGGCTGGTCTGGGTCGATCTCCCGCAGGGGGGACGGCATCATTTTCAGGTACTCCTGGTAGTTCCCCATCTGAGCCACCGGGATGCTGTGCAAGTAGTCTGCAAGAAATTGGTACACATTAACACCGGGAAAATTGATCAATGCGGTTTACTGCCCCGGGCACTTGCAGGGCATTTGAATTTGTCTGGAACAATCACGTTAACTGTGAACTCAGTCTGGTATAACATTCAATTAATGTAATATTTGAAAACCGTATCTGAAATAATTTGTTATACTGTATAAGAGAAGGTTTCCACCAGCCGTGCCAGTTCGGCTCTGTGGGGGGCGGCAATTGGCTGTCCGCCCCAGAGAGGGTGCAGGGAAGCCGATACGAGTTCGCTGCGTATAGGAGTGGCTCTATGTGTACCGGAATTACAGTTGACAGCTTGGCGGGTTCTGGCTCGGAAGAGGTGGTATATAGCCTTTGTCACTGCCAGTCTCAGGACTATGGCAGCGAACTCAAAATACAAGGGGAAGATGGTTGGCTACTAAGTTGGGAGAAAATGGGGAAAAATCTGAAAAAAAAAAAAAATATATATATATATATATATATATATATGAGAAGGTTGATGGGCGTCACACACTGGAGCTGCAGTGAGGACTGAGCGTAACATTAGCAACAAGAAGGGGAAAGAGAGGGCCAGTCGTCTGGCTTTCGGCGCGTACCTTCATCCTGCCCTCGAATAAGCTTCTGAGTCGTACGCAGAAGGTTGGACCGCATGCGGGTCAGCTGATCCAGAAGGTTTCGCCTGGAAATGTCGTAGGCGTTCCGATAGGCCTGGGGCTTAAGGTCCTGCAAGGGAAGAGGTGAGACGTGCTACCCTTCCGTGGAACGTGTTAAAAATGTGTGTGTTCAAACTTGTTTAACCTGGTTCTCTCCTCAGACAGATGCTTATCGTACTGAAACTTGAATGCCAATCCCGAGTTGTTTAACTTCTCTGTTACCTTAGATCAGGGTTCCTCAAATCACGGTCCTTGTGGTCCGAGCGCTGCTGTATTTCACACCCTCCCTTTACCTGGGAGTCAGGTGTGAAGACACTCTGGACAATCAATTGCATTCACTGTTCAATTAACTACATGAGAGAAAGGATTTTTTAAATCCTTTATTTTCTCACAATTTTGAATGTCCAATGGTACAAGGCCCGTTCTGTGGCTGTGACATTCTGTTGCTCTGCAGTTCACCAGCTGAGCTGTGTGGCAATTGTGCCAGAAGACCGTGTTTTTTTGGGCCAGGAAACCCGCAGGTGCTTGACTGACCAGGGGAGTCCATGCTGTGCATGGTGGGGAATACCCTACCAACCATAACCCTCCCACCCTGGGCGACACAATGGCCAACTATGTACCACCCAGTGGGATTTCCCCTTAAAGTCAACATTCTGGAGATTCTGGATATTCTAACATTTGATTCTGGACCGTGGAGCAGGTCACTGCTCCAAGGACAGGTGATTTTGTGATTTAGCAAGACATGAAATATGCCTCTGTCCAGAATGGGCCTTAACAACCCCTTACAAGTGTCTGTTCAGAATAGACCTGGTTGTACCATGTCCAAAAGCACCAGCCCCTTGTCACTAGAGCTGGCAGTACCTTGTTGAGCAGTGCGATCTGGAAGCCGCTGAACTCCTTGACGTTAATGTCTGCGAGGCAGAGTGGGGCTTCCCCGGCGATGCCCTGCAGCAGCTGCTTGAAGTCGCGGCGGTGGGCCAGGGACAGGGCGCTCCAGTGGTTCTTCACCTTGATGCCCGTCTCCTGGGGGGGCTTCTTCCCCACGGACACAATCAGCCGGTCCGACTCGACCTTCGCCTGGAGAGGAAGAAGCGGCCACAAGATTAAACAGCGATTCGTATAAAAACACGGGGCTTCCGATAGCATAGCGGTGTAACACATCCGTATTGGCTGGTCCTTTACGAGTGTGAGCTGCCTATCACGGTCGTGGTTCGAAACCTGACTGCACCAGCCTGCCCTGGTGGGGAGTCCCAATCGGGGGAGATGTTTGGCTGTCCGCCCCAGGGGGAGAGGGGAGGGAGAGCCGGCACAAATTCACAGAGAAGAGCGCAAGAGTGACTCCAGAACGTGGGTGGGTGAATTCCGTCTCGAGACGAGCAGCAAACTCATGTTGGGAGGGCAAATATAAATAAATAGAGGGTATAACTGGCCACTAAATTGGGAGAAAAACTGTAAAAATCTGAAACAAATGTATTTAAAAAAATTATAAATAAATAAAAAACATAGCTCAAATTTTAATATAATTTCATAAAATACTACTTAGATTTTTAAATAAAATTGTATTTACTTCTTGGCATTGCTGACATTCTCCTACCTGTCTGATTCAGAGCGAGCAGGTCAAAGAGACATTGCCACAGGAGGCTTTAATTCTTTGGAAGCAGTGATCTTGTTAAACTGATCTGACTGTACCACAGCTTCACCTGCCTCAGACCATCAAGTGTTTTCACAGGTCAGTCTTATGTGAAGGATGTGATCTTCCTTCCAGCTCCAGTTAGAGGTTTCCAGAGTGACGGCCAAAGTAAGAAAGCCAAAGATTAAAAAAACTGGCCAGTTGTACAACGTATAGTGCTATAAACATGAGAAAAAAGATTTATACAGGAGTTGGCGGGGTCCTTCGCTGCAAACCGACTCAAATCTCCTCCACCCCTTTTCAGCGGTTTGTCCGAGGTTTAAGCCGCACGATTTTAAGTCCCGACAGCAAGACGATTTGAACAAAGTTTAAATATTGAAGACTTAACAAGAACTTGATTACAAAGATGAGTCCCCCTGGCACTCAAGAAATCCCGGCGGGCTTAATTAGAGAGCCGAAGAGAGAAACTAAGCAACAAAATCGCATAATATCAACAGCGTAAAACAACATACAAACTGCGTTGCCCTGCCTGCACTGCACCCAAAGGCAAGAGCCTGAGTGTGCAGAATGCTGGTGGCCTGTGCAGGGGCATCACTAGCACAGCTCTTATACAGCCCTGCACAGGCAGTGTGACTGTGTGGAGAGAGCGCTGCTCTACCTGCTGGCTCAGCTTCTTCAGGTAAGAGATGACGCTGTAGCTGAGGCCACAGTCCACGCTGTCAGAGATGAGGTTTGGCGCTCCCATCATCCTCAGGGCCTTCTTCAGCGGCTGTGTGGGAGCGCAGGGAGGGACTGGGTGAGACGTGCGCGTCTCACACAGATGCACACACGCAGTCACACACGCATGCACAAACGCAAACACACGTACAAGCACAATCCAAACACAGTCACACACACGCACGCACAAACACACGTACAAGCACAATCCAAACACAGTCACACACACACGCACAAACACACGTACAAACACAGTCACACACACGCAAGCACAAACGCAAACATACGTACAAGCACAATCCAAACAGTCACACACCCACACACAAACACACGTACAAACACAGACGCACACACGCACGAACGCAAACGAGTACAAGCTCAAGCCATACACAGTCGCACGCACGCACAAACGCAAACACACATACAAGCACAATCCAAACACATTCACATGCACAGATAATTGGATAGAGAGACCTACATACTGTAACACATTTACACCGGTAGGTATACTGACCCCTAGGGGGCGCTACCCTTATATGAATCTGGGCCATGCTGGTGACATTGCTCAGCATCTCTAGTCAACGCTTTGTGTGTTCTGTTAAGGATGTACACACTGTCAGCAAGCCAACCATGTACATACGTCCAGTTTCTGTTATTGTATCTTTACATTAAGTCAGTTGGTAGAAGTGTTTAAAACCATGCCTACCTGTCAAATGTCAAACTTAAAAAATGTTAAAACATTTTGCCATAGAGAATTCGTTTGGCAACTCGTTGTCAGTTGGAAAAACTCTGGGCAGAAACACAAACTGGAACACTTGATAAATCGGACATTTTGAATTCTTATCGGATCGTCTGTTTCTCTGCTTTTTAATGTAATGCTCAACAGGGACAGTCTGGAAGAGACCGTGTGTGCATTCAGCACCCCCACAATCAGTGAGGAAGAAGTGTTTAAACTGAAAAAGGAGGAACAATATGAAGAATTTGGCAAATGTAGTGGCGTTTTGCCATTTTAACTACGGGTACAAAACAGCTCAAAAAGCCATCAAACATGGATTCAATACCATAATCCTTTAAAGATGTGTAAGCCAGCTGTTGCTCAGGGCTGCCTTTAGCCAGTGGTGGACGAAATACACAAACCCTTTCCATGAGTAAAAGTACAGATACCCTGATAAAACATTACTCGAGTAGAAGTAAAAAGTCCTACATTGCTTCCCATGTTGGGTGGGAATATTTGTTGTTGAAAGTAAAAGTAAAAATGGAAATATTTAAGTGAGCACAGATGCTTGAAAAATTTACTAATAATAAGTAAAAGTACTTTGTCCCCCCACTGCCTTTAGTGCATATCTGAGCACATTTTCAGATTTCCTACTAGCAGGGTTGGGTTGTAACGGAATACATGTAACGGCGTTACGTAATCAGAATACAAAAATCAAGTAACTGTATTCAGCTCGCGTTACATTTGAAAAATGAGTAATCTGAATACAGTTACTTTAATAAACCTGAAGTGAATACATTTTGGAATACTTATTGGAATTCTTGGTGGAAAGTTTTCCTTACAAACATTAATGAGCTGATATTCATTACTAAAGCTACAGCATGAAATTATCACGCCTACATGATTATCGTCACAGCTCACGAAAACTACAGCCGCTGCACAGAACCAAAAAACTGCGTTTAAAAAAAAGCGCGCGCCCACACTCAGACAAACATTGATAGGGACAAGATGGAAGAAAAGTCAGCTTTTAGTTTGTGGCGTTATCGACACAATTTCCAGTTTAATTAAAGAAGAACATGGGGAAAATCTGTCGGTCCAGTGTACCTTGTGTCTTCCAGGAATAAAGATACTGTCGGCATCAAAGGACTCGACTTCGAATCTTAAAAAGCACTTGGAGTAAGTCGACGTTAGCTAACCTTCAGTTTAATGAACAGTTCTGCAGTAATTTGCTGTTACCTGACCTTAGCCTACGGTTTGAGGCATCGCATTAACTGCTCTGCTAATTTTATACTGCTTTCTTTATTGTTGAAACGATGACATTTTATTTTATTCTTTTTATTTTTCCCAGTTTTCTCCCAATTCGGTAGACAATTGTACCATACTATACGTCAATTACGTTATGCACTGCCGAGCATTCGCCGTTACACAGCCCGCCAACACTGGCACTTTTCTAAGCCATATCCCTTACAAGTCGCTGTTATTCCAGTGCCAAAAAAGTTTCAAAAGTTATTACATTGTTTCAGATGCTGTGTTTGAGTTATGCTCATGATGAGCCATCAAAACAGTAAAATAACTTCCCTTTCAATATCCCTTTGCTTTTTATTATGATTAATTTTTAATCTGTCCATTCTAATTCCATAACATGTTAATGATGATGACTACAACAAAAAATGCAGATACAATGTTGCATATATTTAGCTAAATTTACATCTCAAATTTATTAGTATTTATTATTAAATGAACAGAAGCTGACCTGACCTCAACACAGTGGAAAGTTGAACATGACATCCTTTTTCAAAGTGTAATGCATAATAACTATTTAAATGTATTACTGATCAAATAAAAAAGTGAACATGGCGTGTGCAAAAGTTTGAGCACCCTTTTAGTACTAAGTAGCACCACCTTTGGCTATATAACAGCTTCCCAATGTCTCCTGTACCCCAAAACATACCCATCTGTGATGGAAAAAGTAAGTAATCCAAAAGTATTCTAAAAGTAATCTGAATACGTTACTTTTTTGAGACATGTAACTGTATTCGTATCGGATTACTTTCAGAGCCGTGTAATCAGTATTCAGGCACTAATTACATTTACAAAGTAACCCTCCCAACCCTGCCTACTAGACAGTTCCAGATTCATAGTTCAACAGTTTATTTACCAGAATGTTCTCTATTGTTCTCTGCCAGGAAGGATAGCCAGCTAACATGTTAAACACTCAAATGCCATTTTTTTAAAAAGGAATGGTGGAGGTTGCCCTCTTTTTCCTAACTGCATCTAGGCACCTAAGTGGGAACGTATAACGCATTCCCTAATGATGGGTGCCAACTTACCAGGAGGAAATATGGAGGCATGGACTTCAGGTAGATCTCAAAAGCCTGTCTCCATTTCATGTTTGGCTTCAGTTTGTGCACTTTAAACAGGTCATCTGTGGAGAGTAAAGAAAGGTCATATGGGGAGAGAGATTAGAGATGTGGGGGCTCTGGACCCTTGAGAGCTCTCCTGACCCCCCCATCCTCCAGTCAGACACAGCTGACTTCAACCTTGGGGCTGAATAAAATATGACTGTACTATTATAGCTTGCAGTATTCAGCCCAAATGAGGAAGTCTAGATTAATCTCATCTCAGATCCACGGCTGGTTGTGATTTGTTTTCTATAAAGTTAGATCCCACCGTGTGTCACGCTGCCAAGCCTGAACAAAACTGCTCGCAGCTGGATGTGTTTGACTCATCCAGCTCCGGTGCACCTTTTCTTTGGCACGACTCGACATGGGGATTTGATGAGAATGAACACAGAACAATTCACATGTGCAAACCATGTGACCATTCATTGGTTGACACCTTCAATTTCAAGGTTTGACATGGTTTGAAAAAGGCTCACGGACAGAAAATATCTGGAAAAAACCCGGGCAAATTACGATTCCACATCTCCATAGATTCAAAGATCTTCAAAAACTGAAAGAATCCAAACTAATATTGAAATTACATAAATTTAAATGTCAGACATAAATGAATGCATACACAATGCCAAAGATGATAAGCCCCAGGGGGGCTGTGTGCACAGAGCTTTAAACAGTTACTATAAATGGAATTTGGTATTTAATATGTTTGATATGTTCCACCTGACTTTTACTATAGTAGTGGGTAGGAATCCAGACCTTTATTTGTTTTAAAAACTAAAATAAAAATGCAGGCTAATCCGAAACCTTATAGTTTCTTAACCTGTTCCAGGCCAAACCTCGAAAGCCTCTCACAAATCCCAGAAAGGATTGCTCCATATCGCCATTTTCTATGTGGACAGAAGCTAATTGCATTCTGAAATTACACTGTTGTCGTTGTATTTATGACTTTAGAATAAAAATGAAGCTGTAGGAACCTAAATACTAAATTCTTGATATGATAATGAGGCTCCGCCCCAAAATGATATGGTCAGGTCACAATCCTGAATAGACGATACATTCAAATCCACGTTTATGGCCATTGTCATGGAGACGAACAGTCAGAGGCCTGAAACTCACCCTTGGGCGGGAAACCTGCAGGGGAAATGAGTGGGGGGACTCCGAGGACAGAATCTGACTGTACCTAAGAGCGGCAGCAGGACCGGGTAGTTGTAAGGCATGACAAAGAGGTTGACGCAGGTGAGTGTGGTGCTGGCCTTCAGGTAACCGAAGGGCTGGCCCAGGTCGCTGTGCTTCCCGCTGCCGTTCACAAACACCTGAAGGGGTAGGCAGATGGGGGGAGGCTTAGTGACGCCCCACAGAGAGGGTGCTGCTTACGGCTCTCAGGTGAGATGCTGGGTCTCAAACAGTGCTCTTCAGTGAAAGACTTGACCTAATAACAACAAGGACCACGATGGAAATACGTCCTAGGACTTTTCTGTATCATCCTTGATATGTCTTTTTAAAATGTACATGTACATCAGGATATAACCATGTATTGTCTTTTAAAGTGACATGTCAAATAAACAAAACTAAAATCTATACCAAAAGGCCAGGGGCTGTATGTACAAAGATTCTAAGAGTAGGAGTGCTGATCTAGGATCAGTTTAGCCTTTTAGCTCATAATAGATATGGTTAGGATATGGACAGGGGAAACCTGATCCTAGATCAGCACTCCTACTCCTATCTTTGTACATATGGCCCCAGGTCTGTAAACAAGGGGTTCGGTCTCTTGTGACTGGCTGTTTATCAAGCGGTCAGCTTCCTTAAGAGAGCGCATGCTTTCAATTCACCTGTTCTGCACAAATGAGAATAACGGGAAGGCGGGGGTGGGGTTTAGCTAAAGCTGATCTTAGAATACTACCTGAGGGCGGATGACTTGATCATCTCCACTATTTTATTTAATGACACTACCCATGTAAGCAGTCACAAGGAATACTAAAGTAGACCCAGTATCTTTTCCCTGGTCTTTTTTGTATGACCCTTTCCAGCAGTGTGGCAGGCTGAGGACCGTGTGTTTCTTACCTGCCAGCACATGTGAGGCAGCTTCCTTTCCAGGATGTACTGTGTGAGCGGGGAGGGCTCCAGCTCGTATTTGTCGAAGGGCAGCTTGTCGATCACCATGGGCTCGCAGTCCACGCAGGAGAAGCGCACCACCGGGTGCGAGGTGCGGGGCGGCTGGAGGAGGAGGGGGAGGGGGAGGGGTCAACAGACAGACAGACAAACAGAGAGGGCTTCAGGACTACGTCACCGCCTGTGCACCCCACCCGTGTGGTCAAACGCACTACTCAAACCCTGTTTTGTGTTTCCGCCTCACCAATGTTTTTCTGTCACCAAACCCGGCCCCAGTCGAGCACAATAACGTGGGTAATGTGTCACGCTTTTTCATGAGCCAGCACATGACAATCGCTTCATTTTGCCTCGTGACATGATCATGATTTTTCCCTGCAGGACTCAAAACCATGGCATCGCCTGCCATTCTTTTTCTCCACTCTTTTTCGCTCCCCCTTTTTGGCAAAAGCAAACCTTGAAGGTTTACAGCAAAGGAAGTTGCTGGTTCCTTTTTTCCTACATCTTGGCAGAAAAAGTAGCAGAGACTGCCAACAGTGGTGGAAAGCCAAGGGCCAGCAGGTTTCTGCAAGCATCCTTTCGCTCAGACACAAGAGACAAATTCAATGATTCACTCTTAGTATACGCAAACACACACACACACACACACACACACACACACACTTCACACCTACGCAAACGCGCTACCCACTCGCGAGGACAGCCTCAAACTGAAACACTGCTGCAGACGCTCTCCCACACACACCGTAAGAAGACAATGAAAGCATGTTGGAATCCTTATTCGAGTTGAAACGCAACTCTTTAGCTGCAATAGATAGTTCTCTGCCTATACAGCTTCTGTAGCTTTTGCATGTGTTCCTCCACAACTCTATTTGACAGGATAGTTTTATGCAAATAAAATGGAACTTTCTGGCGGTGTAGAAATTCTTTATTCACGCAGCCAGTACTGGTAGCTGAGTTTGGAAAGACCATACCACTGTGGTCACTTGGGAAAGAAAACAGAAGAGAGCACCATGTCACAAGAGCAGTAGTGCTGAGCTGGCACTGGTGGCCCCTCGTTCAGCTGGCCCTCTTGGCAGAGGCACTGCCCCCTGGCAAGCCACCAAGAAATCACTCCACAGCTCCGAAACTAAATCCAGCCAAACAGTGCGAGATTGGAAATATCCAGGCACCTATGCCTGACGCCAGCGTTCCCAAAGATGCTCAAGGAGGGAGGAAATTCTCCCCACTTTCGCCTTGGCGACGTGACAGTTTGAGCCATCAATCACGCGGGCAAATTACTGGTTCAGCAATGTCCCAAACAAACTCTGTTTCCCAGAGGGCCGTGCTGGCTCCTCTGCCCACCAAATCATAGTAATTGAGCTGGTCGCATGCTGAAAATGGTGAGAACGAGTGTCTAACAGCTTGTCTGCCAAACCAGCTTCGAATGCTGGGATATGTGGCTCTTTTGATGCACGACTAGAGGAGGTGGAGACGGAGAACCACTCGATTAAAATGCAGGAATGTAAAGTGCCAGCGTCTCCTGCAATCGCCTACTCACCAGAGTGGGGGAGTTCTGGTCCGGCCAGAAGGATTCTGGGATGGGCCAGTGGCCCACAGGGACTCCGGTCTTTGGGTTGGGCCGCACGTAGATCAGCTTGTGGCAGCTGTGCCACGGCTGTGGGCCGAATGACGGTGCAGGGCGCGCTGCCTCAGCCAGACCATCTGCGGGGGCACAGAACAGCAGGCGCTGAAGTCCTGAAGTCTCTCAATAACACATTCCCCGGGTCAACAAACACTCAAATCAACTAGAGTGGGCTCTCAGAAAACGTATTCCTGCAGCGTTACCACGGCCGCTGGCCATAATTGGTCATATACCCAATCGTTTAATCTGTGTGACTGCACACGAGAGCCCAAACTCCCGAACTGGAATGTGCAAAGGCCACTCCCCTCTTGGTCCATACCTTCGCCTAGGAGAGGTGGGTCCGGTCCCGTTTTCTCAAAGTTGATGACCACGCCGCTCAGGACCTTCTGCACCAATGACTCCAGGCACTGGTTCAGCATCCGCTGGGTCCGTACGCAATAGGACCGGCCTGACAGGGTGGGAGAGGGAGAGTAAGGGACGGAGAGATCCAGACATCGTACATGAGCCTGATAAGAGATAAGGCCAAGGGCCAGCCCCGGCTGAATGGACTATTCTGAACGGCATTTCAGCCAATGTTTTAAGTAATGTTTTAAACAAGCCAGCCCCTAACTGGCATACGATTAGCACCCCAACACTGGGGGGTCTAATATACGCCATTTAGCAGATGCTTTTATCCAAAGCGACTTACAGTAGTGAATGCATACATTTTCGGTATATGTGGCCCCAGTGGGGATTGAACCCACAACCTAAGCGTTGCCAACGCTGTGCTCTACCAACTGAGCCACAGAGAACCGCTAGGGTCTAGAACAGTGGCTTTGGGTCACACGACAATAACAACTTACCGTTGACGTTCACACGCAGGAGTCGCACGCACGGCGCTAGGGTGTAACTGTACGCTACTGTACGTACTGTATACACTACATCTTCAAAAGGGTGTGGGCCACACAACTGCTCATTAAGTGGGTCGTTTGGCAATCACCAGGTGATGGCCGACTCGTCTAGGGGGGTTCTGTGTGGCTCAGTAGGTAGAGCATGGCGCTGATGACCCTTAGATTGTGGGTTCAATTCCCATTGGAGCCACCTATACTGGAAAATGTACGCATTCACTACTGTAAGTCCCTTTGGATATGTCATGTTATGTTACCTTAATTGCCATTAGGTCGATGGAAAGTGAGCTTTGAGCAGGAAAATATGCATCGGACAACGTGTATAAGAGGACAGAGCACAGTTTTAGACATGACACTTATATATATATATATGTGTATAGGGCCTGGACTGGCACTTGTCCGGGTGCTTAAGGGGCAGGGCTCGAAACTGCCACCAATTTGGTGGCATTTGCCATTGAAAATCTGCCCAGTGCCACTAAAAAAAATAACCAGTGGCAATGTTGCCACTAGAATGTTTTTTTTATTTTTTATTTTTTATTTTTTTATCCTAAAGTAATATTTTGGTCAAACAGTTGGACGATTTTGTTTGATTATTTGATCTCACATTGATCTTGTTATGTCGGTTAAGTTGTGTTTATGTCTGTTGTCTTGGCGACTATTTAGGCTACATGAGGTCTGGGCGGAGCCCGTCCGTTCGGGTGGCATTTCTTTCAAGTTTTCCCGAGTCCCGCGCAAAGTAGCAAGAGTCAGACACAACGTTAGAGCAAGCTAGGTCATCATTGCCGATCACAAAACCATAGCCTATGAAGAATAATGAAGCGCATCGATACGTTTTTCGTGAAGAAAAATGCCCCACCACCACCACCTGAGGTTAGACCAGACGCAGAAATAGATTCAGAATCCGATGAGCAGTCACAGCCGGCAGAACAGGAATCCGAGGTAACCGAGCAGCCACCCTCCGCTAAAAAGCCAAGATGTAGCCCTAACTCGAGATTTCGCCTGAGTGGCTTAAAGAGTTCACATGGCTAAGGTACGAGAAAACAGGAAAATATATGTACTGTGTGTACTGCAAACAATGCGGGCCGACTGTTGCAGGCAGTAGCAAACTTGCGTCTGCAGCAACCCGTTTTAAACGCGACCCCCTCGCTATCCACGGCAAAAGCCACAAGCACATACAGTGCCGCGACAGGTGCCCCTCTCCCCGCAGCGCTCCAACGGCCAGAAGCAGCGGCCCGATCACAACAAGAGGCAGAGATGATCGTTAAGTTCAACACCGCATACAACATTGCAAAGGAGGAAATGCCGTTCACTAAATTTAGGTCACAGATACTGCTCCAAAAGAAGAATGGTTTGAATGTAAACCCAACGTATAGCAACGACAAGTCCTGTGCGCTATTTATTGGAGTTATTGCAGACGCACTGAAAAAGAGCACCGCGGAGAAAATAGCAGCAGTCCCATATCTCTCATTCATGATAGACGGGGACACAGACATCTCAACAAAGGAATGCGAAATCATGTATGCACGTATCATGGCCAATGGAAGACCCATCAACATCTTGATAGGCCATGTTGAGGTGAAACATGCCAATGCACAAGGTATGTATGTAGGCGTAGCCTAAATAATGTGAACATAATATGCTAATTAGCAAAAATTAGTACAACATGCAGCTCTATTATATATATAATACAGGGCTCGAAACTGCCACCAATTTGGTGGCATTTGCCACTGAAATTCTGCCCACTGCCACCAACAGAAAAACTTAGTGGCAACTGTGCCACCAGTGTAAAATGTTAGTGTTGAGCCCTGCTTAAGGGGGATCTGGAACGCCGCTCTACCTCCTGTGACCTCGCACATCTGGGTGATGGCCGACTCGTCGGTGGGCACGCTGCCCATCTGCTCGCTCTCGGCCGCCGCCGCCCCCGGCAGGCGCAGCACCAGGGCGAAGAGGCGCTGGTCCCAGCGGAAGGGCTCCTTGGTCAGCTCGCTGCCGGGCAGGGGCGAGTTCAGGGGCAGGTGCAGCTGGGGAGACAGGGGGGGCACGGCGGGAGACGTGAGCGGGTTTTCATCACTTCACCTTAACTGCCACTTGAACATGTCATTGCATTTTTTTATTTACGGTATTCTCATAATCGTATTTATTGAACCTGCACTTTAGATAAAATACAACCATTTCTGCATTTTAATGTTTGTATGTCAGTGTGTGTTTGTACGAAGTGTAGTCCTAAACAAATGTTTTGCAATGTTGGATTGTAAAAGCAAAAAAAAGTTTTTTACTGCACTTTACTGTTCTTGCATTTGTCTCTACAATTGACTTGAGATTGTCACTTAACCGACATTCTGGCTCTAGCACTGTTCTTCTAGCCTTGTTAAAAGTACTTACTTGTAAGTCGCTCTGGATAAGAGCATCTGCTAAACGCCTAAATGTAATGCAAATATGAATCATTATTTGAAGAAAAAATGAGATTGGACCAGGGAGGTTATTAATGGCTGACGTTGTATTATGTGGTCAAAAGTTAAGAGATATAAATGTACACAGTGCTCCAGGGGCGTGACAGATAAGGATCAGTTATGGTCTTCCTCGGTCTGTGAATCTACAGCAAGCTCTTCCCCATGTCTCGTCTCACCTCCTCCTGCACCCCCGAGCTGTGCGTCAGCTTGTTGCCGTCGGTGATGGTGATGATCACAGAGGGCTCTAGGAAGAAAGGATTCCTGCCCTGAGGAGAGAGGGAGCGAGAGGGATGAGGGCAAGACTCATTTCACACTTCTACACTGTTCCGTGCCGCGGAGCGGATAGACAAGCCCGCCGCAGCACAAACAGTGTGAGCTTGTTGATGTTAGCCGTCCCTGGACAATGTCAGAGCTCGTGGGGGAGAGCGCTCTGAATAATGAGCAAATACGACACAGCTGGGGAGGAAACTATATTTTAGGGTGTACCCCCTGAGGAGATCCAAGATGATGGAGTAAAACTTGCAGCTATATAAAGGGTATACGCACACAGACACACACACACACAGACAGACACACACAGACACGCACGCACACACACACACAAACGCACGCAAGTATGCACGTACGCACACACAGACACACACAGACGCACACAGACACACAGACACACAGACACACAGACGCACGCAGACACACACATACACACAGACGCACGCACGCACGCACGCACGCACGCAAGCCTTGGGTAAAACTCTTTAATATGAACTCCGAAACAGTTCGCCAAAAAGGACAGACATGCGCTGATTAAAACACAAACTCTCGCTCCTCATGGTGCTGGCGCTTATGTTTCGGCTCAGCAGATGGACTGGAGCCGGGATCACAGGGATTAGGGGGGGGAGGGCGGTACCTGTCCGTAGTTGTCGATGCCGGAGACGAGGCGGTTGAGGTTGAGCAGGTCAAAGGCGGACCGCAGGGCGGGTCCCAGTGTGGTCAGGCCTGAGGCCTGCAGGTTCTTCAGCTCACTCATGAAGGTGGCGTGGTTCTCCTTCCATCCCGCCTGGCATACAGAGAGACAGAAAGCACCTTAAACACAAAACTCAGGTCTAAAACAACCATGCACTCTGGACTGATCACTTTTATTTTGCCCACGTGTTTTCTTCCTTTATATTACTTTAGTTGTCTTATATCAAAGGTATCTTCCTATCTACTACTTTAAATGGATAGTTAGATAGCATTTTTAAATGATACAATGTAGACTGGCTTCAGATGGGTGGAAACAATGAGAGCGAGAAAAAGAAACTACATTTCAAAACCAATCCAACGTCTGAGGTCAGAGCTCCACGTTGGGGTGTCACATCATGCAATAGTGCACACGTAAACATTATAGTACCAACAGCTATGCGGGAAGAGGCAGCGTGTTCCTTTACAATGGTGCAGCGGTCAATTGTTCTTGTTTAGAGAAAAGTAATGTAATGTTATGGCAATATCATAACTGCGAGCTCATCATTGCGATAAATTATGATATTTGGAACTTATAAATCAGCTTATAAATTACATATTACTTACATATTGCGTATAAGCCTAGAAAGCTTATAAATCAGCTTACTAGGCATATTGAATAGTAACCTAGCTAGTATTATTAATTTGATTAAACAAACCATACGTAATTCGCAGTGGTTAATTTAATGGTGGCATATAGCTAGCTATATGACATTGAGCATTATCTAGCCAGCTAGCTAGCTACTTTCATATCAGGTAGCTAAATATTCCCTCTATTCTGCATGGAGACTACAGTAAATGTAGCAATGCCAACTTTAAATCCCTCCTTGATAAATGTTGAGTGACAAGTGCGAGGCACACCCCAAAAACGAACCGTTGCATCGAGCTTTGCATCAACATGAAGTGCCATGTGAACATAGCATAACTCATTCTACTCCGGATTCAAAAGGGTAAGAACAAACAGCTAGTTTTCTAACGAGGAAGACGTGTTCTTGAGAGCAAGGGAGGGGCGTAGGTTTGCAAAACAGTGGGGCGTTGGGTTTGTTAGCGGCCGTTTTGAAAGCCGTAGAGACTTTTTAACAGCAGTGTCTCCGGACATTATCACGGTAACGCCGTGATGTCGTCTGGCCTCGTGAAAAATAAATTGAACTTGACGTGCTTATGACTGGGGACTGATGCACAACACTTCCACACACATAAGCAAAGGCCTCTATATGCCACAGTACACAGACCCACAGAATCTAATGAGACCTGGCCACCACCTTGTTTTTACTGTTCTTGTGGTTGACATTTCCAAATGTCTCCCACAGCTGATCTTGAAATAGCAGGGCACTGATACATAAACAGATAACCCTGAAACAATGTGTATGTGTGTCTGTTTCTCTCTCACCCCCTCCCCATCTCTATCTCTCTTTCTCTCTCTCTCTCTCTCTCTCTCTATATATATATATATATATATATATAAATAACTGTCTGTACTAGTGCAGCACATGAACACACACACACACAGAGAGACACACACACTGTTACACTTTGTACACTGGGGCTCGAGACCCATCTCTTGTATTCTAAAAGCTCACAGCAGACATGATCCCTCCCGTGGACTGAACTTTTCCTTGAACTCAATTATTCAAAATGAAGAGTATTTTCCCCTCCGTTTCTCCACCGTTCCCTCCTCTTGCATTAAGAATTAACTGGCCCTGTATGAACGTGACAGCGATCAGACAGAGAGAGAGAGAGAACTGCAAGTACAGTGGAGATGAAAAGAGATTGAAGAAAGAGGAGAGGAGATTAAAGGAAACAAAGCCATCTGGTGCAGGTGATTTTTTTTTTTAGGTCAGACGCAGGGTCTACATGTACCGGTTACGGCCTGTTTCACCCTGTAGCAGAGCAGGTACGGCTGTCACTCCTTAGCTAACACGGCCATGTCATGAAATGGGATACACTGCAGCTGAGACATCTAATCAAGTCATTAACGTCTCCTCAAATCATGAAGACAGATCTTGTGAAGGCAGAAGGCAGGAGGGTGTATGAGATTACTGTGACAAACACTTTTACGAGAGAAATCCTAAAGGACAGGCTCATTTACTTCTGCCTGTCTTTCTTTCTTTCTTTTGCTTCTGCTCTGAATTATGGGAAATGTAGGCTTTGCTCAAAGGCTACAATGAGCTGTGTCCATTCTTTCTGTTTGTTCAGCCTCATTCCATCGAGCTTATCGTCCGCGTCCTCTACAACAAGTCAGCCTGGTGTAATAGACTTCTGTAATTTGCCAGGGTCCACTCTTGGCACATGCCTGAAGCACTTCATTCCCCAGCGGTCTGTGTGCTTCTGCACTGGTGGCGTGCTGACCAGGGTTATTAAAGCAGGGTCGAGACAGACAGTGACATATCCGCTTACTGGTGCAAAACCACAACTAGCAGCTCCGTTTACACGCTTCCCGGTTTGATGTGGATGCGTCACGGTCTAAAGTCTTAACTCTGTTTTTAATAACGCTATTTTCCGACCCGCTGTTACGTCCATGTTTCCCCATCTCCTCCTGCTTTAGCCACTGCACTGTCCCTCATAAACGGCTCCATTCACACAGCTTCTGCGTCTTCTGCCATTTCGCCGCGTCAAGAGAAGGCACGGGGGCCTGACAGGGCTCGGCTAAAACAAGGACGAGCCCAACAAGCCGGAAAACCAACTGTTATGATTGGAGTTTTTTTTTTTAAGAGAGGCATTCAGACAGCTATCTGTACAGGAACCGTTTAGGCCGGTTCATGGCAGAATCCAGTTCTCTGCGGCTGTCTTGGTTAGGGGACTCACAGAGCCAGGCCAGCTTAAGGAGACAAAGCGATGTCACATGCGTGATGCAAGCAGAGCTCACCGAGGTGGGCAGCATGTGTTGGCAAACTGAAGGACCCTGCTTTTGTTCCCCCCCCAGTGCAAAAAACAGTGCTTGTTCCTGCATGGAGAGCTGCATGTGACAATTTAAGGAAACACGGTCCTACCGACTTCCCAAATAACTAGTCGTTTAGTTAGGCGGCAAACGCCCGGCTGGCTGGCTGCAGAAACACACTGCACGTCTGCAGGGCGTTCCTGCTAATGTTAGCATGGGATACAGATACAGGCGCGGGAGAAAACATAACAGTCATGTCAAAGGAATGAAGTACGTTTAGGCATGACTCTGGCCCGCCCACGGGAAAACGGCAGCAATCTGAATGGGCGCTTTAGCATCACTGCTCCGTTCCGCTGCAGCTGGGCCGCTTCTGCTTTTCGGATATCCGAAAAGGGAGCATCCTGACTACTTCTCCAACGTTCTTCTGGGTCGCAGGCAATGGCCGTTTGAAAGAGAGCGCCAAAAGTTGGCGAGTTTGTTCAAAAATCCTCAGCTTCCACATTGGCCTGGAAAGCAAGTTGCCCACTGCAGCCGCGGTTCAAAACCCAGCTGCGCCAGCCCGGCGCTGGCCAAGAGCCCCATCGGGGGCGGTGATTGGCTGACCGCCACAGAGGGTGGGGGGAAGGTGAGCCTAAGAAGGTGAGCATGGGCTCGCTAAGAAGCGCAAAAGGCATCTCTGTACGAGAAAAACTGGCTTGCCTCTGAGGATGAGTGCCGGGCTTGTGGGGGAGGGTAAATTGAGAGAAATAGAGGGTATAATTTGGTACCAAATTGGGAGAAAATCTGAAACAAAATAAAAAAAAATTAAAAATTAAAAAATCCCCTGCTTCCATAAAATGGCCAGCAGAGCAGGGACAGTGGGTGTGGCCCTGAACTGGACCTGAACTCACGGTGTAGGACCCTTTAATCAACAGCATGAGAAACAGAGCAACTACTTTGTGCTCAGCAGTGTATTCTCATCATCTTTCTGCCAGGGCTGTGAAATGGTTTTCCTCCATGGCTTTATCACTATAACTAAAACAGCTGCATCAGTGTATAAACTCATTCCAAAAACGTCATCCTGGAACAGATGGAGATGACTGGCTCAAGATAAATCAAGGATCAGTGCGCCCACCGCAGGGCATCGTCAGGGCCGCAGGGCACAACAAGGAGTGGAGTGGGGACCAACACCAAAGGAAGAAAAAAAAGAAGAAAAAAAAAGCACCTTAAAGGCTGGTGCCGAACCAGATATTCACTGTCCTCTTTTTAAGAAGAGAGATTAAACAGAACGAGGAAAGGCCTATTGTTAGCCAGCATCTCAGTGGAACTCTTAACTGATTAGCACAGGACTATCCCTCGGATAAGTGACAGCAAAAAAGCCCCTGACTCTTGAGGAACCCTCACAGAGCTAGGAACCAGCAGCTTGCAGGTGGCAGTGTTATTGTGAACCCGAATGGGCTGCTTAGGGGGACGGGGGCGGTGACCCGCTGGCAGGATTGTGTCAAACGTGAGACAGGATGTTTGTAACTTGGCAGACTGTTCTCCTGCAGTTCAAGTGTCCCTTTTAAAAAAAACGCTTACCAGTAACAAACAACAACACAACTTGCGAACCGGAGGAGAAAAAAAAGGAAAAGAAAAACACTGCTACAACAATGAAATAAAACGATCACACTTGAACGATGAACGGGGTCAACAACAGCATTCCTGACACACCCGTATTTATGGGGGGAGTGGGGAGGGGGGAAAGAGAGAGAGAGAGAGAAAGAGTAGGCACAAAGGCGGAGAGAAGATGGTCTAGAAAAGAGCCCAGGGGACAGCTGGCCACCTGCCATAGAGACAGAGCTAATGAACTCTCAGGAACTAAGCCACTCACACTGCCACTGTCAATGTCAGGCCACAAATGCAGCACATTGCATTACCACACTTTTACAACTATGTGAAATACACACACTGCTAAAATTGCAGAAGCGCTATACATGCATCTCACCATCCACCCCAAAATATCTGCCTCACATGCATGGTGCTCTGACACACAGCTGGGACATACATACAGAGCACCCTCCATTATAGCATCTTGTTTATAACCGCGAATGGACAAAGTAAAGCTTTGTATCCCAGCACCATCCAGACATCCACTGCACTGGACGTGGATGCAGTGGCATTCAGTGGAGGTTGCACGTAGGCCTATGTGATTGTTCATTTAAAAACATTGTTAAAAAATCAAAGTGAACAACGCCAGCTCTCTTACAATGACGTTGGCCTCATCTATCTCAGCATTAAGCATGTCAATGACAATGGCCGGGGGGCTGATTTCATGTGCTTCATTAAAAGTACAGGCGCAAACCCATCAATGCTTATCATTATATTCTGTGGCTGATGCTGGGGCTGAACTGCCAATGCAGCTGGTGAGTTTCACTCACAGTGCAGTGTTTCTCGGCCTTGGACATGCATCGTACATTCACACACATCTAGCGCAACCCTGTGCCTCCCATTCATGTAAGAAACAGCATCTTGTGCATTTGACATGTAGACTTTGTTGATCATGTGCACTTAACTAAATGTAAATGTAATGTAAATGTAACTATTGAAAACTTGCCTAGTTGCCATTCAAACTATGCTACATTACTTCCTCAAGATAGCCCCGCAGAAATGTACATGTGAATCTATCTGGACTGTCTCCATTTCTTGCACCACTTTAAGCAAGATCATGAATTCCCAGTTTATGAAACTGGTTTGCAGGCCATGGTGAAAGCTGAGGGTTACATGAGGGGACAGTGGGGAGGGAATTATGTTTGTGTGTGTATTGGGGCGCACTGATTTTATTATATTTCAGGAGCATTTCACTGGAAAAAAAAAAAGGAAAAGATGCATGTATTTTGCCAGTATGAAAAAAGGTTGAAGCACACATACACACACACACACACACGCACACACACACACACACACACACACACACACACACACACACACACACACACACACTTATCTATTCTGTAACACAGAGAGGGGGGGGCTCTCAGCAAATGAAAAGAGGTTTGAGTGGCACAGTCAGTAATGACCAATGGGAGCAGGCAAAGCGAAGCCATATGTGTGAGGGCATAGATGTGAGAGGAGGCCACAGGCGAGTTGCAGGCCAGTTGTCCAATCCGAGGCGAGCTACTCCATCACTACGTCACCCGTGACGTATTGGTTGATAATAAATCTCCCCACCTCCATCTCAGCGCCCAAGCTCTCCATGTACAAAAGCAAAATGTCCGCCATGTTCACAGGCTGTGTTGCTCCGGCTCTGCGGGTATTTTAACAAAAATTAGCCGTTTTCGCCGCAAGGGAGGCCGTCTGACCCCGCAACTACGAACCAGAGGGACAGTAGAGTCTCAGTACCAGAAAATATCTTCGCAGAAACCACAACAAAACACAATTTAACAACATTTATTTACCTTAACTCCGTATGGTGGCTCATCAAATGTAACTAGCATGTACCTGTCGCCTCTACTAGCCGGGTCTCGGGCACGCAGCTGTTAAAGAAAACGAAACAATACACGTTAAATTCGACTGATTTTTTTAGGGACCCTAAGCTCCAACAAGGCATGATATTTTGCTGAAAAGTATGGGTAAAATGATTATTTACCTTCATAAAGACCTCAACCGCGCCTTTAGCAATGTCCAGATACGTCGTACCCAAATAAGTGCGCTGATTCATAGAAGCGGACGTGTCTATCAAGAAAAGTAAAATAGGCATTTTTAAAAATGTATAGACATATGTAATGCTTATTTTTAAAATGCCTAAACTCAATATAGGACCTATCTTGCGGCCTGGGCGTGTATAATGCCTATATATGTGTGTATATATATATTTTGCTATAATCGGACCCCCCCTCAGAAGAGGGTCGTACAGCCACCCCTTGCTGCCGCTTGACTCCCTCTCTATCTTAACTGAGCTCTCCTGAAGCTCGCGCTGATGGAGAACTTCTCTTCCGAACGGACCGAAACGCCCTCGTTCCACTGCCTCCACACCATTGGCCGAGTGCGGTGAAGGAGGCCACGCCCCGCCACAGGCGATTTAAATATTACAATGAGGTCGGAAAGTATTTCCGAGACATGAGCCTTGCCTCCTCTCTCTTCCTTTCTCTGTTCAGCGCAGGCGGGATAGAAGCAGGGGAACCGTACCCTGTAGGTTTTATTAAAATATTAAAAACCATCATAAGGTATGGCAGTGTGATGTAGGAGTAACGTATACAGTGTAACCTAAATGTAAAATATTACATTTACGAAGATGTTTGGCAGGGCGGCCTGAAAAGACCGCATAGCCTGTCAAATGGCAAATGTTTGGCTAGCTCGCTCGCCCAGTACGGGTGTTCACATGGAGGGGTTGGGGAAATTACTTATTGCTTATTCTACAAATACAGTTATTATTTAAATAATCGTGCGTCTTCTTCCACTTCCTACAACGTCGTAATACATGTGTTTATGAGCCATATCGATTTAACGTAGGACTGCTTAAAATTGTATATTTTGTGCTAAACATGGCTTCCCTACTGGCTTTTCCAAGGGATTGCGATTTCCTACCTGTTTTTAGTAGCCAGTAAATTAAAAAAATAGAAATGATTATTTAAACAGGGAAATGATCGAAAGGGAGGTTGCGTCTGACGAGGAAGGGATAGACAATGAGAGCGCTCTGTCCGCCCTGATTAGCCAGCCTGCTGTTTACACGCTGCACCTTTCGAAGCTGTTGAGCGCTTTCTGCAGCCCCGCCGACGTTCCCGATTGGGGCCGGGCGAGGTGTTTTGTTTACATTTTGAACAGTGGATAAGTTTTGTAGCGAGAGCGGAAAGGACACCACATTGGCTCTTGAGGGCAGTTAGTTCCTGATCGAACTCTACAATCTGTTATGATATGTGTAGTAGCGCTCTTACCGTGATTCGTTTGGAACAAGAACGAACATTTAATATCTTTGGTCGTCTCAATAATTTTTACAATTCTTGTTCAATTAATCACGTGTTATACAGTATTAAGAGCAGTTGTACAAATATCAACCTGTTTCAACATCTCATTAATCATTAATTAAATTAGGTTAATCTCAGCCATATTGAATATCGGGTTTCCTTTGTGAGTTAGTTGAGTTACTGTTTCCACGTTTGACCCTAATATCTGACTAACTGAGGTGGCCTCAGCAAATACATTGAAAAAGTATGCGTAATAATCAAAAGCAGTCTTGGGCTTGTGTGTGTTGCCCTACAAGAGAAAGGGCAAAGCACCACTTATATTGGTTCATCAAATGGATTCCAATTTCTGCTTATATTCAGTCTCTATAAAGCAGCTACTTCTATACCACCGCATATTATTCGATTATTCTTCAGGAATATGATTTAGTAGGGCTGGGCTTGGTGCTTGAGCAGGACACCTTGGAAAAACAGGTTATGGTTGGAAGTGGTGTTAGTTGACCAGAAGATGGCAGTCTTTCCTTTGGACCAAGTAGAAAACCACGGCTCCGGTGCAGTGATGGGGATACTGCTCCAGAAGTGAAGATCTTTTGTTCCAACTGAGGTACAGACTTGCTGAAGAAATCTGGGCTTCCCTGGTGTCCTGGCCATGTTCCTAAATCTGACTGTCTATCCTTCCCCCAGAAGTTTAAATATGTGTGTTTAAATGTGTCCCTGCCTCTCCACCTCACCTGATGAGTGGTGAGTGCTCTGGTGGCTGCCCTGCATCACCCAGGTGGGAGCTGTTACATTGGTGGTAATTGCTCTAAAGTGCTTTGAGAATCCTTGAAACAGGAAAAGTGCTATATACGTACAAACCCCGCTTTTTAAGTATACGACTGCTTTAGTAATACAATTAGACATTCCAGTAAATCTAACATGTGCCATAATCTCTGGTCTGTCTCACTCAGGTGTGTCATATTTATTAACTAGCTAGCTAAGCAGTTAAGGTCCCCCATACATGAATGCTCTCAAACATAAGGACCCAGTGAATCTTTGGTTTATTCTACTTTGTGGTCGTACTGTGTATTTTATTAAGCAGGTATCAAGTGTCAGGTTATATTTCCCATTTACATTTCTGAAATATATTTTGTGGCATGTGCATCGAATATTTATTGAAATGGAGATGATATTAATATGTTGGTAAACGTGTCACCAACAGGTTGAGCAAAGGGAGCCTTCTGTGAAAGTTACATACTATTCACATGTATGGGTACCATTGGAATCAATAAAAGCTGATGCATGCTTTTATTGCAACATCTCTGATGCATGCTTTGCACCGGACTGCAGATATTATCTTGTGGGACTCTATCCTATTTCTCATTTACATATTATACAAGAATATACCTATTTACTGGTCTCTGAGCCATATATAATGCTCGTTATCGAAGCTCATCCCACAGTTGTTCAATGGGGCTCAAGTGTGGTACGTTGTCCATTCATGGCATGACTGTCACATTCTCCACGTACAATAAAAATGTTGTTGCACAACAGCAACAGCAAGTGCATTGTCCTGCCGGAATGTTGTTACATCAGGAAGTGTAGCAAACGAGGTTCCAGGACTTCATTAGCGTAACTCTGCATAGCCAGGTTCTAATTAGCCTCACTCGTGAGCCTGACAAATTTTTTACTCTGCCCAATTCCAGGGATGCGGTTTTGCTAATAAGCCAATTACTTACTTACTTACTTACTACTTCTAACAAATCTCACAATAGATTGTGTGCATGGACTGATAGACCACCTAAACCAAACAAATCTACCATGAGAAATCTGCATCAGATTACAGGAAGCCGATGGCAGAAAAGTTAACAAAATTATGCTGATGCTATTTTAGATATTAAGCATTTGGTGTCAAAACTGTAGGTTGCAATCAATCACTACAGGTAGAGTTTTAAAGCAACTAGCAACTGATCTGGTTCTGTGTGGCTCAGTTGGTAGAGCACAGCGTTGGCAATGCTTAGGTCGTGGGTTCAATTCCCACTGGCACCACATGTACTGAAAAATGTATGCATTCGCTACTGTAAGTTGCTTTGGATAAAAGTGTCTGCTAAATGGTATATATTATTATATTATCTGTTGTATCCAATAATTCGCATATTATTCTGAGTGTGCGCTACACTCCATGGCATCTAACAGTTGTTTACATAATACCTGGATTCATTAGCTAAAGAGGACTTGGCTCTATTGGAGGTGAGTACACCTCACTCAGGCGGCAGTGGCTCAGTGGTTAGTGACGGCGGGCTGGCAAGCAGAGGGTTGCTGGTTCAAATCCCAGGAAGGCCAAACAATGAACTGGAAACCGGAGGGATGACAATTCACTTCCTAGGGCACTGCTGAAATGCATGCCATTGAGGAAGGCAACTGCTCCAGGGGCGCCATACTATGGCTGACCCTGCACTCGGACCTCTCTTAGGAGAGATATGCAAAAAGACCAATTCCAATTACCTTGTGTATAACATGGCTAATAAAGAATATTATCTCATTCTGTTGTGTCAATTAACTTGAGTGAGCACTGGGTATGAGTGCTGGGCCTAGTCTGAAAATGATGACTGGAGCCACACATGGATTGTTCCAACCTGGCATTTCTAATTCAGTGACATTAGTCATTCAAAAACAATTCCAAAGATGGATCATGATGACATCTCAACAGTAAATAGGTTTAATCACCCTGGCACCCTGTGCCCACTTGCCTCTGACAGATGTGATATACGTAGTGATGTAGTGCTTATGCAACAGTCAGTTATTCTGGCATATTTGCAGTCAACTGTGAATGATCAATTGATCAGAGAAAAATGTTTAACCGCTATCCAAAATCAACATGCTATTTTTCCCCCCAAAAAAACATACACTCTGAAATAGAGGGGAAAGCTTATTGTAATGCTCAATATTCCCCAAGGGGAGCAATACAAACTATGGTACGTTTGTGTGCATATATTACATGTCCATATGTAAGAAAGTAAATACCTTCACGATAATTATCACTGTCGTGTTTTTAGCAGCGCTGTGACGCAATCATTTAGTCTCAAACTATTCAACAAGAGTAAAAAGAGCAAGAGCGTGAAGAACCACAAAGTCCAAAACTATCCAGGCAGCAGAATATGAGACATCACCAAATAAGGATCATGTGCTTTGGCAGCCGCTGGAAGTCCTTAACATTCTGAAACTCAGCCAAATCTAGGCTCTAATGCTCCTTGCATATGACGGGAGATTAAAGCGCCACTGTTTTCAGATGTCACAGTTCATAACCGAAGCCCTGAAAACATTCATTTGAGCTTTTATGTAGCAGTTCTGCTAATGATTCAGGTAACCGCCAAAATAAAGGAAATACCAACATAAAGTCTCTTAATAGGGCATTGGGCCACTACTAGCCACCAAACCTGCTTCAGTGCGCCTTGGCATAAATTCTATAAGTGTCTGGAACCATTCTTCCATGAGAAATTCCATTATTTGGTGATTTGTTGATGGTAGTGAAAAATGCTTCAGATCTGGTGACTGAGATGTCCATGGAATATGGTTTACATCATTTTCATCCTCATCAAACAATTCAGTGACCACTCGTGCCCTATGTATGGGGCATTGTCATCCTGGAGACCACTCCCATCAGGATAGAAATGCTTCACGAAAGAATGAAGGTGATCACTCATAATGGCTTTGTATTTATTGCCATTTACCTTTCCCTCTCAGGGGCTGAGTGAAATGCACCACACACCATAACAGAGCCGAGAGAACCCTTCATTTACTCAAGTGTTTCATTATTTTGGCAGTTACCTGTATGTACAGTATAGTTGATATTTGTAAAGTGCAGTGCATGTTGCAGTACAGAGGGTTACGTCACAAAACGACTGGCGGAATTCCCTGAGCCCTCCACTATCCCGGCATCCACCGTGTTGAACTGCAGCAGATTGACAAAGAGAAAAGGAAAAAGGAGAGAAAACAACAGGGTGGGATTTAAACAACAGTCACAAGAGAACGTTATCTATAAGGATTGAAAGGAGGTAAGTCTTTCATTTTAAAAATATATGTATGCCAGTTGGTGAAAAAAATGTTTTAGCAGCTTACTAGCTCACTACATATACAGTTAACTAGCTAACGTTAGCTATTCATTTTACAGATAAATAAATAGCACAATAAAAAGGTAGCTAGCTGGTTAGCGAGCTCGTCGATGAAAATGTCTCAA
Organism: Aldrovandia affinis; assembly: GCA_029706075.1. NCBI lineage: Eukaryota > Metazoa > Chordata > Actinopteri > Notacanthiformes > Halosauridae > Aldrovandia > Aldrovandia affinis. The sequence goes on along the minus strand of JAINUG010000106.1, from coordinate 2,923,525 downwards.
TTATCGTTATGGTAGGTAGCTAGCTTGCACGCTGTCTTGTTGAATAATTAATTTCCTTTGTCTTTATCCTGTTGTCAAATAAAAACACACAGTGGATCAGAAATCCTGATTGTAGCTTTGTAACTAGCTAGCTAGCTCAAAATTGTCAGCAGCAGCTCTGCTTGCTAACAACTAGCTAGTTTATATGTAGCTAGCTTGCCGTCTATCTATCTATGCAGCAGCAGCAAATAGATGGGTAGACTAAATAGATAGTTTAATAGTTTGCTCAGATCAAGGTCTGGCTAATATTAGCTAGATGGTTACGCTAATATTGTTAGCTAATGTCACCCACGGTTGCTAGCTAGTTATGATATCACGCTACACAGTAACGTCACATATTATTAGCTAGGGTTAAACGTTAAATAGCTAGCTACAATATGTTTAGTTGAGGTATTAGCTTGCCAGCTAGGTAGCCTGCTTGCTAGTGCTCATAATGTGAAGTTAGCAGATAGCTGTACCCATCTGTATAACCAAAAGGGATGGCAATTTAAGGTCTTCCTTGACAGCTGAAGTTAAACGTGTGACAAGCCGAGACATGCAGTCCGAGTCAAGGTTCGCCGAATTAAATACAAATAACATCGCCAGCTGGCTAATATTAGCTCTTAAAATCCATTGTCTTCAAACGATTCATGCAGGGAACGCTAAACGTTATAGCGAGGCACGTCTTGTTTATCCCGCGGGATAAACCCAACCATGTTTGACTCAACACAGACGGAGAGGCTTTGGCACGCAACTATTGCAAAAGACTTTCGCCAAGAATGACGCTCGTTCCTGTAAACAACGCTCACGTGATTAGCCACGTGGACGTGGAAACGAGTACTCGAAATGTTGTTCGGGAAAAGATAGTTTGTCAGTTCTCGCCATTGACCTCAGGCTCAGATTGTTGACTCGGTCCAACAATCTGTACTTCAAACAACTATTGTCATGTCTTTATAGCCTGCGCTGTAGGCGCACCAAGTCCCGCGGCCAGGCGTTTCAAGGCCAGATCAACGCACATGTATTAGCTATAGTTGACCTTTTATGAGTTAGTTTCACCAATCAACAATAGATATTTGATTATCAGTGCCACTCACCATACCTTTCCCGCCTAGCAGTGTTTTTAATACGAATTCCGTTATTATAGTGTTTGACAAGTCCTCAGTCCAGGAACTGTTATTTTCCATTTATTTATTTCGCAGACGTTTTTGTCACTTACAAGAACACCAAGTTGCACACTATATTATACATACATACACACACACACACATATACACACAGGGGATAGACAAAATAATGGAAACACCAAACTATATGAATATGTATTAACTAATAAGGAGTTGGGCTGTTTTTTGCCTTCGGAACAGCTTCACTCCTTGGAATGCTGTTATACACGTTTGAACTGTTTACATTGGTATATTGGACGGAAAAGGAGGAAAGCCTCCAGTTTTCGAGAGATGAAAGCACTGGAAATCTACTCCGCACTCTACATTCCAAAATTTCCCAAAAAGGTTCAATGGTGTTTAGTGGTTTGGGAGGCCATGGAAGGTGTTTGACTCCTAGTGTTAATGAAACCACTCTTGAATCTGTTTAGCAGTGTGCATGGGGAATATGGGAACACCCTGAGGAAACAATGTTTGCACCATAAGTTGCACCTGGTTGCCTAAAATGGGTTTGCATTCCTTGGCTGTAATTCTGCCATGCAGAGTGATAATCAGACCCAATGACTCCCATGAGATGGCTGCCCATACTATAACAGATCCAGCACCATGTTTAACTATTGGAAACAGACAATGTGGGTTGAAGGTTTCCTTATGCTTTATCAAAACATAAACCCATCCAGATGTAGGAAAAAGAGTAAAAGATGACTCTCAGACCATATCACTTTCTTCCACTGCTAAGAAGTCCAGGTTTTGTGCTCATTACACCAGGTTATGCATTGTTGCGCATTGGCCTTGGTAAAAAGCCATTTCCGTGACTACAATTTGGACACCAGCTATTTGACCTCTTTCAAAATATGTTAGATCTCTCATGTTTCTTTAGAAACTAGCATATTAAAGTGTTATATAGCAGATTAAATTTGTGAACACCCCTTTTTAATTGCGATCATACTTCAAGTCTTTTTTCATCTGGTGTTTCCATTATTTTGTCTACCCCCTGTGCGTATATATGCACAGACGCATTTATATTGTAACATTTAGAATTTTAACCTGGACTGATTGGGAAGTTTCATATCAAGGTAGTACAGAAATGTTTGTCCTTTTGTTTCCCAGGGTGTTTGTGATGCTGCTCAGGAGCTGAGAGGAGAGGGCGATCGGCGCCTGGAGGGAGGTCATAGAGGGCGTTGAGAGCGGAAGAGAGGGACAGACATACAGACCGACAGACAGACCGACAGAGAGAGGGAGAGCTGGGTCGGAGCGTGTGCAGTGTGCGCCAATGCAGCATCAGAACCGGCAGCCAGAGCTGGTGGAGGGCAGCCTTCCCGTGTTCGTGTTCCCCACGGAGCTCGTCTTCTACGCCGACGAGCAGACGTCCCACAAGCAGGTGCTCACACTCTACAACCCGTACGAGTTCGCCCTCAAGTTCAAAGGTGAGGGGGATCTCGCTGTTTGCCCATTGTCACGCAGTCCCGACAGAACCCGGGGCGGCAGTGCAGTGTAATGGTTAGGGAGCTGGACTTGTAACTCAGAGGTCGTTGGTTCAGTTCCCAGGTGGGGCACTGCCGTTGTACCCTTGAGCAAGGTACTTAACCTGAATTGCTTCAGTAAAATATTCAGCTGAATAAATGGATTGTATGTAAAGAAATGTAAACTGTGTTAAGTCGCTCTGGATAAGAGCGTCTGCTAAAGGCCTAGAATGAAAATGTGAATGTAACCCCTGGCCTTTTTGAGGCTGTTGCGGTCACCAGGAAGGGCGCACAGTGCTGTGCATCGCTTAAGTGTCGATGTCCGTGTTCCCAGTTTTGTGCACGGCGCCGAACAAGTATGCCGTGGTGGACGCCACCGGAGCTGTGAAGCCACAGTGCTGTGTGGACATGTAAGTGCCGTTTTGATTCTCACCCGTTTGTAAACGGTGCACTCCCTTCTCTGCAATGGCGCCTCGTTTATTCCTCCCTGAGCATTGCAGCTGCCCTTCTCCCTCGGCTCCTTCCGAATGCGACCGCTCTTCTGCCCCCGCCCAGCTTCCCCCCTCACCCCCATCTCTCCCTTCCCCGCCCAGTGTGATCCGCCACAGGGATGTGCGGGCCTGCCACTATGGTGTGATCGACAAGTTCCGGCTGCAGGTGTCCGAGCAGAGCCATCGGAAGGCCCTGGGCCGCAAAGAGGTGATGGCCACGCTGCTGCCCTCCGCCGCCCAGGAGCCGTCCCACACCCGGCCCCAGGAGGAGGAGCGCAAAATGAAAGAGCAGCTGGCCGACAGCGCCTTTTTTGAGCAGACCGCATTCCAGCCAGGTAGGCGTCGCTGGCTACACCTTCTCTCCACCAGATCACTCCTACGCAAATCAACGTTGTGGTAGAGACGCACACTTAAGTAGTTTGAGAACCGTGTAGAGCTTTGATATGATTAAAATATATTTCTTATTATTGTATGGCTGTATTTCTAATTGGCTACCAGAGGTAGGACAAGATGTATGATGTTAGTCTTTTATTGAATCATGACCTAAAGTGGAAACTATTCCTTTTGTGTCTGTTCTCATGATTTCACCAGTTACGCCAGTTAGGTGTCAGTGGGGGAAAAAAAAATCTTCAAATGTAATATTATTTGCCAAGCGTATCATTCTTTTATTATCTCTTATACTGTGCTTGCAAAACAGATCTGCGCTGCAGATTCTTATTCTGTCCGGTAGATGGCGCCAGCAGCCATACTAACCACATGCTGGTGATTTGCTATGAGCAGCGGCGTGTGAGTAAGGGGGCTTTGGGTTTGCGTTGAGCAGAGAGCCGGGTGGTGTCGGGAGGGCCCAGCGTGCTGACCGTCCTGCTGGGCCTAGTGTGTGTGGCTGTCCTCATGCTTCCTACTCTGGGGGAGCTGGAGTCCGTCGTGCCTGTCTACCTCCACTTAAGTGTTAACAAGAAACTTGTAGCTGCTTACGTTCTAGGTGAGTAATCTCAGAGATGCACCCTGGGACACAAAACAATTGTAGTGTTGTCTTTGCTTATATTTTGACAATATATATTGTATTATTTCTTACATGTATTGACTTGTATTTATTGACTTAAGATTTATGACCTAAGCTCAAAGTGATGCACTAGCAAAATCAATACCATCACGGCACAACTGTAGGCTTTTATCTGTGAGTCATGCTGTAAACAATACCAGCACGTTCCCATTTAGTGAATGTATGAAGACAACATGAATACAATGTCCCTGGATTTGAAAGGCTCCACGGGTAGTCAAGGCAGAAACACTTGTGCTATTCAAGTCCAGGATAGATGCGGTACTAGGTATTCTTTAGATTAGGACATGACGAGCCTAGATGGGCTAAATGGCCTGTTCTCATCATTATGTGTTCTTATGTTCTTATTCGATAGTTCTGTAGTGTCCAGCCTTATTTTATTCCCCCTCTCCCTGTACAGGTCTTCTTACAATGGTTATCCTGCGGACTTGAGATTCGGGAGGACAGGAGAGTGTCCTGGAAGGAGAGGAAAAGGGAAAAAGGGGCAACAAAGACAACAGGCACATAGACTTTCCATGTGTGTCCGTGAAGGAGGGAGAGGGGGGAGAGCAGGAAAGTAGGTCAGACTGACAGGGGAACAGTCACCCTCTAAATCATCATGTTTAAACTGTTTTAAGACACACAAAAACGTTACAACCAACCGCTAGTACAAACCAGATAAAGTGAAGGAGGTCAGTTAGTGCATGGCTGGTTGGAGCTCTGAGCAGATAGAAACTGACAGAGGTGGACTGGGGGCAAGCTAATGGATGGGGGGAGGGGGCATTTAGCGTGGGGGGTTGCGAAAGGGGTTTGCATAAAGACAAAGGGAAACGTTTTATTAAAAGTGTTGTTCAACTTCACGTCCTGCGTGCTTGTCTGTGTCGCGTTTTATTTTCCACTTAGCCCCCACAACTAGTTGTGCACAAACACAATCGGGTTGATTTACAGTTGCACAGGAAAAAATGTAACCCTAAAGTTCTGGATTAATGCAGATTTGACATCAACTAAACATTTTGTTGCTGACTGCTCTGGTTAAAAGTATCCTGTTGAGCAACTGTCAAAGGGAGCAGAAATGCAGTCTGTTCCGCTGTGTAATTGTAGTCTGTTCTTTGACTACATCCCGCATTAGCATGTTTATATGTACATGCGCTTTACATTGTTCTCTGAAGTATGAAATGATGTGGGTTTTTTTTAACTTTGATAAAAATATTTGCAAGTGATGACAGGGGCTGAAATAACATGCTGGCCAATGTGTGTGGCAGGTGATGTTAGGTGCCTGCTTTGAACCTGTGAAAACAGGGACCAGCTCTTTCCCATGGAGCAACAAGACAAATGCACTGATCAGAAGAAAAGCCTGTGGGACTGGATTGTGCATAGCTTCTGAAATGGACATGAACACAGCGTAAGACAGGATACCTGTATCTGCGTGTGAAGGGAATTGGGGTACATGTCAAAACACCTGGAGGTTGAAAACTGAAAACAATGAAGGACACTCCTCCATCCCTCCAGTACTTTCAATCAAGCATTGGGCACAGCTGTTTCATACTAAATGCTGACCTACAAAATAGTTCCCACTGTCCTCTGAAAGTCCCTCCAATAGCTACCTACCATGGGTCACCTAGGGCAGTGGTTACCAAACTCGGTTCTGGGGACCCACTGTGTTTGCTGGTTTTCATTTCAACCATAATTGCAAGTATAGAATTAGTTACAATTCTAGTTAGAATTAGAATTCTAACTAGATGGTAATTGTTCTTAATTACACATTTTAAATTTCTATTGAAGTATGATTTTCTATCTTAAGGCCAGGTTATGTCAGAAATAGCTATGCATGCCACGAAGAATAGACGTCCCATATTCACATCCCAGGACTTTTAATCAGTAAGATCAACTAATACTCTCATTTTCTGTAATGCGCTATGGTATGATTCCTTTAGAAAGAGGTGACCCTTTTTTAATTAAATTAATTAAAATGTTGTAAATAAAAATGGTCTGATGGAAAAAACTGCTGAAGTTGTGGACAGCTGGTCAGTAAACAAAAAATGTCCAATTTGCTCAATGAGCAAATGGCAACAAGCCAAACCTGCATTGTGTTGAAATAAGTGTAAGGAAAAAAATGATGGTAGAACTTACACACGTTTTCAACAACCTTAATTGAGCACGGGATTGGCTGTAACAAACACCCGCATACACAGGGACCGGGTTTGGGAACCACTGACCAAGGACCACAACCTAAAAACACAATGGCACACAACATGCAGTAGACATACAAGGACAAACTCAGCACACACTTAACAGCACAGGCTCAACACTGACAGGCAGGCACATCAATGTACCTCAGGCACAGGATGATAAGCACAGTTAAGAACAAACTGAGGACTGCCATTAAAATGTTTCATGTCGGGAGGGCCCAGCGTGCTGACCGTCCTGCTGGGCCTAGTGTGTGTGGCTGTCCTCATGCTTCCTACTCTGGGGGAGCTGGAGTCCGTCGTGCCTGTCTACCTCCACTTAAGTGTTAACAAGAAACTTGTAGCTGCTTACGTTCTAGGTGAGTAATCTCAGAGATGCACCCTGGGACACAAAATAAAAACTAAACATTTTGTTGCTGACTGCTCTGGTTAAAAGTATCCTGTTGAGCAACTGTCAAAGGGAGCAGAAATGCAGTCTGTTCCGCTGTGTAATTGTAGTCTGTTCTTTGACTACATCCCGCATTAGCATGTTTATATGTACATGCGCTTTACATTGTTCTCTGAAGTATGAAATTATGTGGGTTTTTTTAACTTTGATAAAAATATTTGCAAGTGATGACAGGGGCTGAAATAACATGCTGGCCAATGTGTGTGGCAGGTGATGTTAGGTGCCTGCTTTGAACCTGTGAAAACAGGGACCAGCTCTTTCCCATGGAGCAACAAGACAAATGCACTGATCAGAAGAAAAGCCTGTGGGACTGGATTGTGCATAGCTTCTGACAGTCAGTAAACAAAAAATGTCCAATTTGCTCAATGAGCAAATGGCAACAAGCCAAACCTGCATTGTGTTGAAATAAGTGTAAGGAAAAAAATGATGGTAGAACTTACACACGTTTTCAACAACCTTAATTGAGCACGGGATTGGCTGTAACAAACACCCGCATACACAGGGACCGGGTTTGGGAACCACTGACCAAGGACCACAACCTAAAAACACAATGGCACACAACATGCAGTAGACATACAAGGACAAACTCAGCACACACTTAACAGCACAGGCTCAACACTGACAGGCAGGCACATCAATGTACCTCAGGCACAGGATGATAAGCACAGTTAAGAACAAACTGAGGACTGCCATTAAAATGTTTCATGTTAAACATTAAACAACCAAAGCCGATTCCAGGAGCTCATCACATGCAAAGTAGCTGTGTGTATTGATGGTTGATGGCTTGGGTGAGTTCCGTCTTGGAGGAGGCGGTTCGACGCCTGTGTCACTGTCGGTCCCAGGGTTGCAGCGGCGAGCTCGTAGCTCAGGAAAGGATAGCTGAATTATAAATAGGGTACAATTGACTACCAAATTGGGAGAAAAATGGGAAACAATCAGAAACAAAAAACTAAATGGTGCCTTGGCTTTCCCCATCTGGCTGCAGTTGTAGTCTGCCCTTGCTGATTGGACCATGACTCACAGGTACGACGTAATAAGCTTCCACTTCAGGCAGTGCCTGGCACTTCACTCTTCTGATCACTCCACTTCTGTCCAAGGCTAACTTGCCATTAACTTCCATCCGTTACAGCCCAGTTTAGCAGCCCTTTCGAGGTTTCATTCCCCTGAAACTCGTAATCTGACAAGTGACTGGTGTTACTGACACCGGTACACATGTGCACAAACACACATACACGATCTCCAGCTGTCTCACACCAAAAGATTCGTTTCATCTCTTCCCCCATGCCCACCAAACTTTCACCTCCCCTAGAAATACTGCAAGGTCTCTAACTGCTGCATTCAGCAGAAACCTGTGACCAAAAGTCTATCTGTGGAGTGCGCCAAACAGAAAAAAACATCATTTTTTAAAATCAAACAATCCCATCCAATTTACATCATGAAGCTCTACTGTAATGAGGTGAAATGACATTCATCCATGGCCATGAATGTCAAACAAGGAAATAAGGCACCACTAATCCACAACCTATATAGACCCGAGAACAACACAGCTTCACCCTCCTGTGTGAACCAGGAGGAATACGCTCCTCTCATCCTCTGAAGAGACCAGTGACAAGTCAACTTCTGTCACATACAGGTATTCAGATCAGCCACGTGGAATACCAGAGATCTGTTGCAAAGATTGACCCTGGTTACCATCTTGAGGAGAACATTATAATGTATGGCATTTAGCACACTTTTATCCAAAGCGACTTACAGTAGTGAATGCATTTTTCAGTATATGTGGCCCCAATGGGAATCGAACCCACAATCTAAGGATTGTCAGTGCTATGCTCTACCTACTGAGCCACACAGAACCATAAGCAAATGACAAGATGTGCATTATCATAACCAGCAAGGTTCTTATCATGTTGATAAACCAGCAAGCGGCCCATTTAGGTGACTATTAATCCATTGGTTGGAAAAAATATTGTGAGTTACTGCCACTATTGCAAATACAAATGACCAAACAAGATGCGTGTTGTACATGGTTTGAACACCAATATGCATACTTAAAGCATCATTAAAAAAATACTTGAAATGGTTTATTAAAGATAATTGCATAGTTTGGTACAGGACAAAAACATTAATCTGATAAGACAAAAAAAAACTACAGTTGCACTTGCAAACTTATTTTAAATCTGGTCTTTGAAGTGTGATATGGACAGATGTTAAGGGTGAGGCCTACCATACCTTCCTACAAATCAGATTATCAGGCCTGCGCTAAAGTACAGTACCTTTTCATGAGCCACGGTACTGTTTGAATCTAGAGCTTGTTCAGATAATCATCAGTCTTTGATTGTGAAAAGAGGCCATCATTGTAAACTGCAGGGAACATACTGATTGTGCCTTCTAATATTTCCCGATAACCGAAGGGAGTGTCAGTAGAAATGGTAGTGGCCAGTCAGTCGCTGGCTGACTCACTCACTCACTTGCCGACTGCTTGCGTGTGGGTTCGTTCAAAGTGACTGGCAATACCTCACTTCACCACAAGAGGACAGCAAAACAGTGAAAACACTTGCATACTAGTTCAGTTCTTCAGCCATGCTACCATTGTCATTTGTTTTTGCTTTGCATTCCCCATACTTTCTCCCAATTTTTTAGTAGCCAATTATACCAATTATATGTCAATTAACCCCTCCCTCATATGAGAGCTCGCTGCCGTAGTCCCAAGACCGGTAGTGGGTGCTGCAACGCCTCCTCAGACCCGGCACCCACAAAGCCGAAGTCGTAGCACACAAGACCACTCCTATACGCATCGATCTCATATCAGCTTCCCTCCCCAGCCCCTGGGGCGGACGGCCAATTGCCGCCCCCTAGTGCCACTCCCGGCCAGTGTCAAGCTGGCGCGACCTGTTAGAATCTAACCCACGGTCGCAGTGGACAGCGTCAACATTCTAGCCATGCTACCATTCTATTGAAAGGCTACTGGCTGGCAAATCGGTTTTAAAGTGTATAATATTAAATGAGTGCCAGATATAGATCCATTTGGCACATTGCTAATAAACGGTCTGCTCAATATAATTAAATATGTACATGCATACAATATTTAAAAGAAAACAATATCAAACTGAACTGACAGTTCAAGTCCCACTTTTGTGTGACAGGACACCACACAAGAAGAAAGGGAGGGGGGAAACAGGAAGGACCCATAGTGATACCAAGGGAACACAAAAACAAAGCTCACATCACTTTTCTTTTTTCTTTTTTTTAAATGACAAAAACTCACTTGTATCAATGTTGTATTAACAGAATTCTTTTCACTTTCTGACACAAAAAGCTTGCAGACTGACATTTCAAAATGATACCAAATCATGCCTTCAGTGCAGAAAAAAACAACTAGCAATGTCTACATTAAAAAGAAATATGTATTCATATTTATAAAACAGAAAACAATATTAAATTACTACAACCCAACTGATTAACACTGACTTTTTACACAATTACAATTGTATTCTTCTTGTATATACTTGTACTGAATGGCTCAAGGCATTGATTCAGTAGATGCATTTGCAGTGAAACACAAAAGCACTGCTTAGATGTGGAGTTGCAGAAAACAAAACCCCTTGAAGTCTCATCTGATCCGATTTAGATCCAACCAGCAGGACTGATCTGAAACAAGGCCCTTTTGTCATTGTGAATTAAAGCAACACTCGCACTAGCCACACAAATTTTTCAAGAAAAAGCAAAAGTAATTTTTTCCCTCATTTGAAAAGTACTGTTCAGTTCCGTTGCATTCTAATTTACAGTGCAGGTATGGGGGGGGGGGGACTGAAGGGTAAACTATGCTGCGTTTTCATGTCTCATCACCAAAGCATTTGTTAATTCAATGTTTTTGAGGTCAAATCTCACAGGCAGCAATGGGGATGATGGGATACCTCGAGGATGTGGCTTCCAGGATCCATCAAGGACATTCATCTTTCGTCCTTGAATCCAAAGTTCTGATAACTTTTTCAAACAGTCTTAAAATAAAAAAAATAAAAAAATACAATCTCTGTCTGGAAGGCTAAAATCACAGTGTGCAACTCCTTGAGACAACTTGTGGCCCAAGGTGTCAGGTGACCCGGCACGAGTGCTGAACCCTGGTGTTGACCCAGACGTGACTGCAGGTGAAAGCAGACCCTTCAGCCGTAGTGCTCTTCGGTAACACCAATGTTGCAGCCAAAAAGGACAGTGGTGTGCTCCAGTGTCAAATCACCACAGAAGTAACACATACAGTTCAACACACGAAATGCCCCAAACTAGAGTACACAAGCTTGCCTCGGACAGTCGCACACTGAGACCTCAGACGTGTAGAGTAATCCCTCCCGAATTCCCTACTTGGGAACCTCAAGGATCACTCACACCCCCCCTTTTTAGAATGGTACTTACTGAATTTTTCCCAAGCAATTTTCTGTTCACCTCATTATAGACAAATGCCAATCCCGAGCCTGCATTTACTTGAGCTAATAATAATAATCATATATACACACATACTTACATACAAGTAGGATCAAATAAGTTAACTATATTCACCTTTGTACTTCTGATAGCCGTTTCTCATCTTTGTACACCTAATAACTGGAATATCTTGAAGGCATGTCATTTAATCATAAAACTGATTCCTTAAAGCGAAATTCAGTTCAAATATTTCACACAATATGTTCTATGACACATATCAAATACTTAAATGCACAATTCAGCATTCCAAACTGCAGCTTTCCAAGCCTCCAAGTTGACCTTCCGTTTGATGCCTCAAGCCAACCTATCAGCCCAGGCTTTTCACTCAAGTGGAGAGGAACAGAACCCTGTTAAACCCTCAAATGTCCATGAAAGTACTCGATACACAAGAAAAATTTTGCTTTTAAATGTTTGAGGCTGGGAAAACCCAACATGACACCAGCAGTGTGTTATCCCTAAGGGTTTTTGGAGAAGAACTTGGGCAGTGACAGTACAGAACTTGTAGGGGGAGGGGGAGGAACTGAAGCTCTGCTGACTGGATGGGGATGGGCATTAGCACCTTGTAGTAGTTCTATACATAGCAGCTGGTGCTAGCATTCTCTGTGACCACCCTCTGATCCACAGTGGCCCTGCTCCCACAGGTTAGTGTAGTGCACTCGCAGGAACAGCCCGTAGGAGAGCAGCACGTCCACACCCCCAATCTATCGCTCTCTCGCACGCATGCACACACTTTCAGGTCCAACGGTGTCTAACGTTCTTCCCCCTCGCCCCTTTAACACGGATTCCCCCACCCATAAGCAACAGTTAAAACTCTCAATATGAGCTCTGAGCTCTACAGGAGCGGAGGGCCCCTCTCCCCTCCCCTCACTTGGGAGACAGGTCCTGCAGTGGGGTGAAGGGAGATGTGCTGGAGGACGAGGAGGAGGAGACACCATCCATCTTGGCGGGAGAGCCTCCCGAGGACCCCACGCTGCTCAGGCTTCCATCAAGCAGATCTGAGGACAGACTGAGAGAGGAGGGGGAAGGGGGTAAGAAAGAGTGGCATGTGTGAAAGAAATGACATATATATATATATATAAAATATATACACACACACATTCAATTTAGAATGGAAAAATACATTTAAAAATAAATAATGGGAAGGGGCCTCGGGTGGCGTAGCGGTCAAAATATTCGCCCGGAATGCAAGCTGCCTACTCCAGCCGTGGTTCAAAACTCAGCTGCGCCGAGGGGGCAGAAATTGGCTGTCAACCTTGCCGAGAAATGCGAAGGGCATCTCTAGAAAGTAGGTGTACGAATTCAGTCTCGGAGGAGGCGGATCATCGCCGGCCTTGGGGAATTAGCTTGCCCTGTAGTGATGGGCGGTGAGTTTGTGGGGGAGGGCAAATCGAAAGAAATAGAGGGTATAATTAGCCACCAAATTGGGAGAAAAAGAGGGGGAAAATCGGAAATAAATTGATATTAAAAATAAATTAAATAATGGGAAATGTGGGAGGCCCTCCGCGCAGAGGGAATGATCAGCTGGAAAGAGGGGCTCACCAGGAGCCGAGGTCCGGCAGGAGGGTCGCCTCGGATGAGAGAATGGTGCTGGTGCCCTGGAAGAGCCTCTTGGGCTGGCTCTCCGTTTCCATCTCTCCTGTAGCCGCACAGGACATGAAGAGGGCAGTCAAAACAAATCACAGGGCCATTGTGTCCATTGTGTTTCTCAGTGATGCATTGCTGTGCTGAGGAGCAGGACAGACGTGTGCATCCATTGTGTTTCTCAGTGATGCATTGCTGTGCTGTGTAGCAGAACGGACGTGTGCGTCCACATTGTGTTTCAAAGTGAGGCATTTCTGTGCTAAGGAGCATGACAAGACATGCACGTCCATTGTTTCTCAGTGAGCAGACACTCACCTTTCCTCTTGATGGGTCCCAGAATACTGGGCCTGATGCAGTTAATGGGGCTCTGGCTCCTTCGGCTGAGAACCACAATACACAGCACAAAGAGGACATGAGAAATCTCCAAGAAATGCACAGAACATCCTCACACTACAACCATATGGCCTTTTAATTCAAAAAGGAAAGCTCAGACTAGTATTTATTTTCTCCAATTGAAGCAGATAAATCATGTAATCGCGCAAATGTTGTCCAACTGAAATCATCGATTGAGGAAGACAAGTACGAGTGCAAGTGCAGATGCAGATGGGGCAGACGCTCATCTGCAGGGTCCGGCCGAGTGCAGGCTACTCACTTGAATCGGCGGGTAGGGCTGGGAATGGGGCTGGGGGTCAGGCCGTTGCTGCTGACCAGTATTTGCAGCGATGGAGAGAAGCATTGCTTTGGGACGAGGAGGGAGAAAACGTTAAAAGATGAATGTAAAAAGCTAACACTAGAACAATATCATCATTATGTAACTGAAGAGTATGAGCAGATTGGTGTAATAGGAGACAGAGGCTGCACATCGGGGATCATATTGACAGATGGAGAATGAAGTAATGGAGATATTGGCTAAAAGCACGTCCCACCTTCTTCCCGATGCCTCGCGTGGGAGACGGTGCTGGGGACACAGGCACGAAGTCGATCCTTTTCGGGGACGAACACTTGTCAAAGTCATTGTCACTCTGCAGAGGGGGGGATTAAATCAGTGGGTCATGGGGGAAGCCGGTACTTGTGGCAACATGGTTCAAATTATATTTTCTATACCAAGCATTCACCACCAAAAACATTGGGTTTTTACACTACCAACTGGCGGATATGCGATTTGAAAGGTGAACAGGAGAGCAGATGTAAAACAGACGACACACGGCGTCCACGATATCTCAATTTAGAAACGAAACATTCTCACTTGGAAACATACCACACAATCGTTACTCAGTTGTTGAGTCCCAACCTCAGCACCTTACGCCCTCCTCCCCCGATAATCACTGAAAACTAGATAAATCTTGAGGGGTTCTATTATGTTGGAGTTTTATACTACCGACTCAGCCTGTACTTGAGAGACTGGTGGCCCTGATAACTCCGGTTACTATAGCATGTTTATCAATTTTCCAAACTCCCTACCGCAGAGAGAGATGGAATTACTGCCCAAAGGCCACAACATGCAAGGGTGGCAAGTCTTAATAGCAACAACAACCGGCAATACCAATGGTTCATAAGATTCACTGTGAAAGAAAAAAATCACCCAATACCAGGGTTATTAAATGGGTCAGGTGGTACATGAGCCCTAAAACAGAGAAGAGGGAATCAATGCAAGAAGGGCCACATTAAAAGCGCAAATTTAACACAACATTATTCTAGAGTGCATCAAGAGACGTTCACAAATAAAACAAATGCAATTGTCCTGTGAGCAAACGGGTGAATCAATTACAGCACCCACACATTTGACTCGCGGCCAAAACGTGTCAATAGATTTAATTCCAGTAGACAGTTGCTCTTGTTCCTACCAAACTGAGACTCTCCTCCCACGTTTGACTCATCTGCATGGCCGCCTGCACCTCTCTAAAAAAAAAAAAAAAAAAAAAAAGAAAGAAAGAAAAAGGGGGATGGAGAAGGAGGGAAAGAGCAGGTGAAACGGGCTCTTCATCTCCCAGCATTCTTTTCCACTTGCAGCAATGTCTACCTAAGCAGGAAGCAGGGAGCCTAGACAATGCATTTCAGCACACTCCATTGACTTGCGTGACCGCTTTTCATCTGGCTGTTTAGACTAGGCCCACCTCCAATTAAAAAGAGGTGAATGGAAGGAGGTACAAGTGCTCATGGGGGGGAAAAAGGCTTTGGTGCCACTGAGGCCAACACCTGCACAGCCACATCTTATAACACGTTACTCACCTTGGCAGTGAAATATCTACACAAACAACAATATGCCTGTTCCACATAGGGATGAATAAAAATGTTGATAATCCACAGGGCTAGCTCTAAGGAAATTCAGGTTCGGCTATGGAGAGGCAAATTCAATCCGGTTAATAATTATATTCTATTCCTTTGTTTGCTGGAACGAAATCGACTAGGTCACCTGACTAAGTGCTGAATTCAATTACGTCAATGTGTCCTTAACAGTGACTTCCAGAATAAATCATTTTATTTTTTCTCTACAATTTTGGTGACTGAACTCACCAAACTGTTTGCATTGGAGAGGGGGGAAAAACACACCTGAATTTAAGGTCACAGTTAAGGACAAATGTTGATCGAACCAGGTTCAAGTCAAACGGAAACCCATCTTAGGAGATTTGCCCTCCAGCATCGTGCACATCTTCGCAGTGAAAGCCAAACACCAAAAGCCGCCCTGCACCCTTAGATCTCAGGCAATAATTCACAACAAAGGCGTGCCTGTCTGCTATCCACGCAAGATTAGCTGGGAGGTGGCCCCTCTCCATTCCTGGGATTGAGACACCTGTAGAGGCTGCGTCACTCACCGCTCGTGGGCCGTCTCTCTGTTCATCACGTCCACGCCCTCCTCCTGTACCACCACAGAGCAAAGCACTCTGGTTACGGCACGGCCCAATTCCCAGCAGCTCGCTCCCTATTCAGTTAGGCTGGCTTAGCTCACGGTATATACCTGACGCGCGGAGCTCTGAACAGTTTCACTGAGGGCGGTGGGGCGCAGGGTGGCACTCCTGAACGCAGCCCCAATGCATTGTTTAATGCATGCAAGGGCAGGTCACCTGCCACTCAAATAGTGCCCAACTTAATTTATCATCTTCATCGTGGTGCTGCGTTCTACGGATGTTCAGAACGTGCGCTGAAGCGTCGTCCAACCGAGCATTTCTGGGGAAATGCCATCATTGTGAACTAGATGGGATTTTAGCTTGACTGTGTCAACTGCACTCCATATGGAGAGAAAGGTAGATGGGGTCTAACAATGACCATCACTGGGGGGGAAAGCACTTAATGCCATTTCAAGGAACAGCAGCAGAAGAACTTGGTAAGGAACCCAAATGTAGTGCATTTATACAACCATACTAAACCTCTCTTTGACTTGTTTGAAAGGGAGCAGCATCCTTTACTTAATCCTTTATTTTTTTTACAGTACTTGATTTTTTAAAGATTTGTAAAGATTTTTACGTTGTAACCACAGGACCACGCAGGAGGCCGCTAGAGTACTTGATTTTGACATTGTTTAGCATCATTAATCCTTGTTAAATGACAGAATAGTACAGGAATCCAGATGGTAAACAATGTACTGCTCAAATTACAGTGCTTTGCTGACAAAGCTATAGATCATAGAGTAGAAGGAGCACAAATCAAAGGCACAAAGAGAGAATGCAATGTGTCATTCTGCATCTCCCTGGTGCTATGTGTAGAAGAGCTGCAATATGTCTGCACATTTCAGGCAGCTCACCTGCTTGATCTGGTGGAGTCTGGTGCTGGGAACTCGGATGGGAGAGGAGGGGACCATCTTTCCAGGGATCAGAGGAAGAAATTGAAAGACGAGGGACAAAAAAATCGGATTAAACCTGAACTCATTTTTCAGCTGTGAAAGAAAAATGAGTGAAGATGTGCATGACTGCCAATAACTTAAAAAATTGCTTCAATTCTAAAGATTATGGAAAAGTTATGGCTTTCCCATTATGTGATTGGGCGTGACATTGCCTCACTGTGACGGTTGCTGTGAAGGACTGCTGCAGTCCACCTCCAGTACCAATGACATTGACCTAGGACAGGGATCGGCAACTAGCAACCCCCGTGCGCGTGGCCAAATGTAGTTTCCGACCCCTGCAGCAAGACATGCCATTGTCTTTCTTGGCCAAAAAAATAAAATAATTGGTGTCTTTTGCTTACAGTTGATGTTTAATGGTATTACGTGTACCATGTACGTTTCTTTTTTATTTAAGCGTTTCCAAGTATAACTTGCATGGGAAAATCAGGGACTGTTACTGCATCACAGAAAATTGAAAACGAAATGAAACAAATTAAACTCATCTTTCGAGGGGTTTCATACCAGAGTGGAGCGATTCACTATGGTGGTGCTGTTTCTGCGACTCCGAAGAACGTCTCGCTGGAATACCGGCGAGTTATCACTGGAGAGGAGACAGGGCGAAACCAACGTTTTCCACTAGATCTCAATTTAGAAACTAAACATTCTCACTTGGAAACATGCCAATCATTACTCCGTTGTTGAGTCCCAACCCCCCTACCTTATCCCCTCCTCCCCCGAAAACCACTGAAAATAGAACCTCTTGAGATTTCTCTAGTTGTTGGAGTTTTATACTACCGACTCAGCCTGTACTTGAGAGACTGGTGGCCCTGATAACTCCGGTTACTATAGCATGTTTATCAATTTTCCAAACTCCCTACCGCAGAGAGAGATGGAATTACTGCCCAAGGGCCACAACATGCAAGGGTGGCAAGTCTTAATAGCAACAACAACCGGCAATACCAATGGTTCATAAGATTCACTGTGAAAGAAAAAAATCACCCAATACCAGGTAAATGGGTCAGATGGTATATTCGCTCAATAAAACCGTCCATGAAAAACTGCGCCCGTGTACGTTTATTGCTTACACCCACAGGTATCATATAGCTAAAAACGAATTTTGAAGAAATGCCAATCAAATGCCCTTCTGTTACCTCAAACCGTTTATCATCGGGGCGCTGTTGGATCGTCTTAAGTGCCCGTCGCCGTGGGTAATTGAAGATATGTCCAGATCCAGTTCCATCTTTTCCTGCGCCATGACTCCAGTGCTGTTCAGTAGTGGGTGTCACCGTCCTCACATGTGCAACCCCCCAAGTTAGCCGCTAACAAACACAGTGCCTTAGCCTAGCTAACGTTAGCTCGTTCACTAAAATAGATGATTAACGAAAGGCATTGAGCCAACTTACAGCTGCGATTGATTAAAAACAGCAAGATATATGTTTGAATCTATTGTTGGTCAACTAATAAGCAGATTTTTACCATTTGTGGAAAGAAAGGGGTGCCGTTAGCGCTACCAAGTACCTCTTACACGCGAGTTAACTTCCCCGCAGTACAATTAAAGTACCTTCCATGTTTGTGTTGCTTATTACAGGGTACTGAGTGACTATTTTAAGAACGCGAAGCAGCTGTTGATTAGTTCTACCATCCATACCCCTATACCGTCAACTGCATAAAACGAACGTTATCTAGATGGCTAGCTTTAATTATTGCTAGATGACTACTTTCTAGCTAACGTTAGCTAGCTGTTTTTTCAAGCTAACCTGACCGGGCTTTACTGTATGGTATTCTCAAACAATACTCAACACTTCTCCTGGAGGGGGCCGGCCCACGCACCCCCATCGAAAGTAGTGAACGTTAGCCAGCGGATAGCTAATGCTCAGCCACACTGGCACGAGAAGATAACTTCTTACTTGAACTCTAACTTGTAAATCTCAGGAAAATAAACTGGCTGCTAGCGCCAAGTTTTCCCGTTTCTAAAAGATTCCTTGCTCCGTTCACTTAATTGAAATAATCCACATCAACTAGACAGCAAGTTAGCCAACGTTAAACGTTTAACAACGCGTAGCAGTCTTAGAATTAAAGGCCGCGGGTACTTGGAGCATTCAAAACACTTCCCTCGATTTGGCTCTGCACAATGAGCCAGAACAAACCGTGCTGGCTTGGTAATGTCTGCATAGATTGTTACAGCTAGCTAGCTACATAGAGTAGCTAGCTCGGAAGCAAGATCTTAAGACATTTTAGCCAGCTAGCTAGCTGGCTAGCTACTGTAGCTAACTAGTTATATATTTAATAAATCGGCTTAGAGATATCTATCTAGATTTATCTTCCAAAATATAATTCCGAGGTTTAATCGACCTCCACTCTAACGATTTTTCTGCTACGTTTAAAAGAAACGAAATGAATTGTTTTCTGCAGCCATCATTCTTGTCGTCTGTTTACTACTCTCCCTCTTGTTGCCGCAAAAGTAGTCTCAACCAAACTCCCGCCCCTTCATCGGCATCCGTAACTGATTGATTACAGCTTAGTCCAATGACGACGCCTCCCCTTGCCGGCCATCTGATTTGATAGGCAAAAGAGTAGCCAATGGGAACCGAGACTGTATGTAATTTCCTGGAGGAAACGTTCGGTTAGCTTTCGATGCCTCGCCTCCAGTTGATACTCTGAGCTGCAAAACGAATCCGTGTAAAATAGTTTATCCCACACCGGATGCTTCAAAATTCAAGTTATATCCACTTGCAAAAATGCAACTCTGTCCTGCACATGTACATCATGTTAAATCGCTGACATAGAGTTATGTTAACTATGAACTAAAATACTTGATTGTTTCGCAAGCTACAAATTTCGTTCTAGTTATTACACAAATGTCTTGCTAGTTATTCGTGATCAACATTTGCATACTAAAACCCGCCATAACTCGTGAGAAGCAAAAGTCTAAGACGATGATACATGTTTTTACCACAATGGGGCACTATGGGTCATACAAAATACACTTCTTTTTTTTTAACCTCATTTATTAAAGTTTCTATTAAATGCAAAATGTGTACAGATCCGTGCCATTTCTCCCTGTTTTATTTTCTTTACTCTTACTAACTTTGAAGTGCCACGTTCTTAAATACATTTAGCTCCAAATGGTCCAAATATGATAGAAAATCATTTTATTTACTTGATTATTTGTTAGGGAGATAGCAAAAAATATTGTTACAATGTAAAAAACAGTTTAATGTAAAAAAAAACAATCCTATTGTTAATGAATATAATAATAATAATTAATATTGATCAATTTTCTGCTACAGGCTATAACGAATGAGTTATACCTTTTTGAAGAGGCTTTTTAACATTTACAACCATTTATAACTGTTACAGATGGAGGACACACTGTAGACTACAGTAAGGAATGCAAACCGAATCAGCAGTTACTGGTCGATGTGTTTCTGATTCTGGTCTGCCATGAAGACCAGATTGTTGTTTTGTCCTGTGCCAGTGGCTGTCATTACTCTCTCAAAGTTGCACTGGGGCTGGGCTTCGATAGGCTGCTGTAAATAACGTCATTGAAGGGCCAGGACACACTTCCTGGGATTAAGTGTGCACCTGAGGTGTCAAACGCCGTTTAGTTAAAAATTTGTCAAACTGGATGTGCCCTATATTAGAATCCATAAGTGCCAAAAATATATATAGTTTAAGTGTATATACAGTGGCGGGCCGTGCATTTCACACCTAGGCCTTCAGTAGTGCTCCGTCTGAATCAATCCACCCCTCAATAACTATTTTATGGCTATAAAAGCCATCTTATTGTTATGTTTTGAGTGTCTGTTCGGTTTGTTTTTGCACTTTGTTTATTTATCTTTCTTCAGTCATGTTTCATTCTCGTTCTGTCATGCACTTCGGGAAATTCTATGTTTCGGTTTTTCCGTCTTCGTTTCTAATCTCGTTTGACTTCCTTCTTACTTTCTAATTACACTTTGTATATATTAGTTAGATGTATATAGTACTAACCAACTAATCTACTAACATTAGGGATTTAGATTAAGTTACTAACACTACTAATCACTAATCACCTATCTCTGTACGCTTCTCACGTTCCGCTTTATTCGCACGCAGAATTTCCCGAAGTGCATGACAAGACAAGGAGAGGAACTCGAACAGGAACAATGACAGACGTGGAACAGAACGAGAATGAAACAAGTGCAAAAACAAACCGAACAGACACCCGTTGCATCGAAGATAGATAACTCGTGTATCCAGAATAAATGCCTTTACTGAAGAAACAAACCCGGGGCGCTACAGCTGCGACACACATAAAAAATCATCAATAATAACCTCATAAAATTGCAATAGGCTATTATTTAGGAAAATAGCAACATTTTACTCACCAAAAATCCTTATTGTTTGTACACAAATCCATCCCCCTTTCTTTCCTCAAAAAGAGTTCAATTACTCTGTCGTACAGATTATCCGTGTGTTTCAGTTCCATCAAGAAGTCCTTTTCTATCGCCATCGAAGCTAATGCTGAAAGTCGAGCCTGCCCTGTCGTATTTCTGGCATAAGTTTTAATTCGCTTTAGGACTGAAAATGTCCGTTCAAATGTCTGAATCACAGACTGATGTTAATTATATTTTGTCCATGAATACTTATGAAATAATTCCAAATGGTCTGTCCGCTTCCTTTCATAGCTTTTCCCCTGATTGCGCTGCTTCCAGACGTGTATTCTCATATTAAAGCATTTAACCAATCACATTACATCATAGTCAGACACTCTCTGACTATCCAATCAAAGGGTGTGAATACGCTGACGTTACCTAGGCCTTCTAGAAGGCCTTCGTGTCCCCAACTCAAAATCTGATTGGTTGAAGCAACAGTTTGATCAACACTTATTTTATGCTACAGGGCCTGCAGAACTGATTGTGAAGGCCTCCAGGCAGATTTCTTTGACCCTGGCAACAAATGATGGCTGAAATGTGATTGGTTAAATGCTTTAATATGAAAATACACGTCTGGAAGCAGCGCAACCAGAAAAGCTATGAAAGGAAGCGGACAGACCATTTGGAATTATTTAATAAGTATTCATGGAAAAAATATAATTAACATCAGTCTGTGATTCAGATATTTTTTAGGCCAGCAGAGAAGGCCTTGCAGGCCCTGATGGCCCACCACTGTGTATATATAATATAGCAGCATACATACAGTATATTAGAGGATTCTCTGTGACTCTGCAAAGGCAATCGCCACAAGCACAGGACGAGCCTACAGGTCAAACACCACTACAACGAGGAGTCTGCAGAGGGACATAATTGACTTTGTCCTGCCAGGGGAAGGTGAGGTTAAGTTGACCAGGGTCCCTTAACTTAGCACTACATAACCATCCTCTAGCTACTCAGCATGCACCTGCAGGTTACCAGTTGTTCTCAGTGAGAGGGAAAAAATTGCCCTCAGTCAGCACTAGTGTGGCCCAGTTCAGAATAAGCACAGCCCAGCCCAGAGATTTTGTTAGAAATGAATTAAAATAGTATAAATACATGTTATCTGTGTTAACATGTTAATGCCACATACATGGCTGAATGTAAAGACAACATCTCAATTAAAAGGGGCAAATATTTCCATCACTTACTTTATTCTCTAATATTTAAGCATTTTAATCAAAGCTCCATGTCACTGTATGAATGTAGGCCATGACTCTGGCCCTGGGTCACATTTTGATTCCCTGTCCAGACCATTATGTATATACACTCAGTGGCCACTTTATTAGGTACACTTGTACATCTGCTCGTTAATGCAATTATCTAATCAGCCAATCATGTGGCAGCAACTCAATGCATAAAAGCATGCAGACATGGTCAAGAAGTTCAATTGTTGTTCAGACCAAAAATCTGAATGGGGGAGAAATGTGATCTAAGTGGAATGATTGTTGGTGCCAGACGGGGTGGTGTGAGTATCTCAGAAACTGCTGATCTCCTGGGATTTTCACGCACAATAGTCTCTAGAGTTTACAGAGAATGGTGCAAAAACCAAAAAACATCCAGTGAGTGGCAGTTCTGTTGGCCGAAAATGCCTTGTTAATGAGAGAGGTCAGATGAGAATGGCCAGACTGGTTCAAGCTGACAGGAAGTGTTGTGGTGACAGGAACGAATCCAAATGCGGACACAGACAAAGTTAGGATGGAGAGTGATGTTTTAATAATAATTGTAGTAGTAATGACAGAGGTAGTGGAGACGATGAGCTGGACACTGGAAGGGATGCACAGGAGGACAGACAGGATGAGGAAACCGGGAGGGGCAGCTAAGCGTGCAGGCAGGCGGGGCTGGCAGGACGGACAGAGCTGGCAGACGGATGAAGAATGAACCTGAACACAGGGGGGAACAACAGGAACAAGGGTAAACAAACATATAACACAACACGCAGAGAACAGTAAACACAGAGTCTAATATAAGGTAACAGAAGTCAGCTTCTACCGAAAGGAAAAACAACGATCTGACGATGAATGACTGGAAAACCGGGGTAGATATACTGCAGGGCTGATGATCTAGATGGGAAGCTGGTGTGCCGGAACGGACGACGGAATGGGTAACAGGTGAACATGATGAGGAGTAATGAGGGATGATAATTGAATGATGGAAAATAATAAAACAATTAACAAACAATCACAAGGGAGAAACAAGACAGGAACAAAGGGAATGTGACAGTACCCCCCCCTCAACGGATGCCTCTGGGCATCTGAACAGGGTGGTTAGGGTGAGCTAGATGGAAGTCCCGAATGAGGGCTGGGTCCAGAATAAGGGCGCGAGACACCCAACTGCGTTCTTCGGGACCATAACCCTCCCAGTCGACTAAGTACTGGAATCCACGACCTCGACGACGTGCATCCAGCAAACGCCGGACGGTGTAGGCCGGGTGGTCGTCGATGATCCGGGGGTGGAGGGGCGGCGGCAGGAGGGCAGAGTGGGCTGGTGGAGACCGGTTTGAGGAGAGAGACATGGAAGGAGGAGTGGATCCTCATGGAGGCTGGAAGTCGAAGCTTGACAACAGAGGGATTAATGACAGAGTCAATGGGGAAGGGACCAATGTAGCGGGGTGTGAATTTGCGGGAAGTAGTGTGAAGGGGAAGATCTTTGGTGGAGAGCCAAACCTCCTGACCCGGTTGGTAGATGGGCGCCGGGGTGCGATGGCGGTCGGCGCGGCGCCGGTTCCGGTCCGCGGAACTAAGCAGGGCAGTGCGGGTGAGCTCCCAGGTCTTGCGACAGCGATCCAGGTGGGCCTGGACCAAGGGAACCGCTAGTTCCTCCTCCTGGACAGGGAAGAGAGGGGGTTGGTAGCCAAGGGAAGCCTCAAAGGGAGACAGACCTGTGGATGCGCTGGTCAAAGAGTTGTGGGCGTATTCGATCCAGGGAAGTTGAGTGCTCCAGGCAGAGGGATCTTCTGAGGTGATAACACGGAGTGATGCTCCCAGGTCTTGATTGGCGCTCAGTCTGGCCGTTAGTCTGGGGTGAAAACCAGAGGATAGGCTTACCGAAGCTCCAAGGGAGGCACAGAAGGTTTTCCAGACGTGTGAAGTGAACTGGGGTCCGCGGTCGGAGACGATGTCCAGGGGAATGCCGTGCAGGCGGAAGACGTGGAGGCAGAGAAGGTCCGCTGTTTCGGAGGCTGTGGGGAGTTTGGGAAGGGCAACAAAATGCACGCTTTAGAGAAGCGGTCGGACGATGGTGAGGACCACGGTGTTACCTTTAGACGGCGGGAGACCGGTGACAAAATCAAGGGCGATGTGCGACCAAGGCGACCAGGAACAGGCAGGGGACGAAGCAGACCAGCAGGAGGTTGGTGGGTAGCCTTGGAACGGGAACACACGGAGCAGGCGAGCACGAAAGAGCGGGTGTCGGCATCGACGGTGGGCCACCAGAAGTGCCGCTTGAGCAGGCTAAGGTGCGGCTGATGCCGGGATGACAAGCGAACTGGGAGGTGTGGACCCACTGAAGGACCTGAGATCGGACGGGGTCCGGGACAAAAAGTCGGTTCGAGGTCCGGTACCTGGGTCAGGATGGGTCTGCTGGGCGCCACGGACAATTGACTCGATCTGCCAGGAGACTGCGGCCACCACACAGGACGGAGGAAGGATGGTCTCAGGAGTCACAGGAAACACCTCGGGACATGGAGACGGGAAAGGGCATCGGGCTTGACATTTTTGGAACCTGGACGAAAAGTAAGGTTAAAATTGAAACGCCCAAAGAAAAGAGCCCAGCGGGCCTGGCGGGAGTTCAGACGTCTGGCCGTCTGGATGTACTCCAGGTTGCGGTGGTCCGTCCAGACGATAAAAGGCTGCTCGGAACCCTCAAGCCAGTGGCGCCATTCCTCAAGGGCGAGCTTGACCGCCAGGAGTTCACGGTTCCCAACATCATAATTACGCTCGGCAGGGGACAAGCGACGGGAAAAAAAAGCACAAGGGTGGAGTTTTTGATCCAAGGCAGAGCGTTGGGATAACACCGCTCCCACCCCGGTGTCAGAGGCATCAGCCTCAACCACAAACTGGCGAGAAGGATCTGGTAAAATGAGGATGGGTGCGGAGGTGAAGCGCCGTTTTAGCTCCGCAAACGCGGAGTCTGCTTCCGAGGACCAGACGAAACGGGTAAGGGAGGAGGTGAGACGAGTG
This sequence comes from Aldrovandia affinis, assembly GCA_029706075.1. Lineage (NCBI taxonomy): Eukaryota > Metazoa > Chordata > Actinopteri > Notacanthiformes > Halosauridae > Aldrovandia > Aldrovandia affinis. The sequence goes on along the minus strand of JAINUG010000106.1, from coordinate 2,898,214 downwards.
AGGGGAGCGGCAACCCGACTGTAATCCCTGATGAAGCGACGGTAAAAGTTAGCAAAGCCCAGGAAACGTTGTAGCAGCTTCACGGAGGTGGGTTTAGGCCAAGTCACCACCGCCTGGATCTTTTTCGGGGTCCGTCCTAACCTGACCGCTCTCAATAATGTAACCCAGGAAGGAAACTGAGTGAACGTGAAATTCGCATTTCTCCGCTTTAACAAATAATTTGTTCTCCAAAAGTCTTTGGAGAACCTGGCGGACATGCTGGACGTGCTCCTCGAGACTGTGGGAAAAATAAGTATGTCATCCAAATAAACAAAAACAGAGCGGTTTAAGAAGTCCCGGAGAATGTCATTAATGAGCGCCTGGAAAACGGCGGAGCATTAGTAAGCCCAAAGGCCATGACCAGGTATTCAAAGTGACCGAGGGGGTGTTGAAAGCAGTCTTCCACTCATCGCCCTCACGGATCCTCACCAAGTGGTAGGCGTTGCGAGATCCAATTTAGAAAAATGACGGCACCTTGAAGTGGCTCGAATGCGGAGCTGATGAGCGGAAGAGGGTATTTGTTTTTAATGGTGATGTTATTGAGACCACGGTAATCGATGCAGGGACGAAGGGACTTGTCTTTCTTAGCCACAAAGAAAAATCCGGCACCCACAGGGGACGAAGAAGGCCTGATGAGACCCGCGGCAAGGGAATCGCGGATGTAGCGCTCCATAGCCTCCCTCTCTGGACGGGACAGGTTGAAGAGGCGGCTGGAAGGCAGGGAGGACCCGGGAAGGAGGTCTATGGCACAGTCATAAGGTCGGTGTGGAGGCAGGGAAAGGGCGCGTTGCTTGCTGAAGACCTCGACGAGGTCATGATAATCAGGAGGGATAGAGGAGAGATCGGGGGGTTCCGCGGTGGGCGTAGGATCCTCGGGCAGAGCAGGAGCAGGAGCAGACAACAAACAAGATGAGTGACAGGACAGACTCCAGTTGGTAACTCGACTAGTGGTCCAGTCGAAGTGGGGGTTGTGTGCCACCAGCCATGGCTGGCCGAGGACTAGGGAGCGTGGGGTGAGGAAAGGACGTGAAACTGGAGGGTCTCATGGTGATTACCGGAGAGGGTGAGGTGAAGGGGTACGGTGCGGTGGGTAACTTGGGCGAGGAGTTTGCCATTGAGAGCGTTGGCTTTCAGAGGAGTCGTGAGGGGTTCCAACGCAATTCCAGCTTGGGCGACGAGATTGGAATCCAGGAAGTTCTCGTCAGCTCCGGAGTCGACCAATGCAGACAAGGGCAGGGACTGCTGGTTCCATGACAATATGGCGTTGAGCAGCATATGAGGTCGCGGTGTTGGTGGGGTGGTAGTAAGACTCGCCAGGACCCCAAAATCACTGGTGAGCCCCTCTTTTGGCCGAAGGAGCAGGAAGACAGGTAGTGACCAGGCTGACCGCAGTAGAGGCAGGATCCCGATTGCATCCTCCGAAGACGCTCAGCTGGTGAGAGGCGAGCCCGACCCAGTTGCATAGGGACCTCTTCGGAGACGGCTGAGGTGGAGACAAGACCGGGAAGAGAGGCAGTAGGGGGTTCAGGTCTTGATTTAGGGGGGTAGAGAGAAGAGCCACGGGAAGGAAAGGTGGAGGAACAACGGACAACTCTTTCCCGGTGTGGCTCGCGGAGGCGGTTGTCCAGTCTAATGACCAGGGAAATGAGGTCGTCGAGAGTTGATGGGTCATCCCTGGCAGCCAACTCATCCTTCAGTGAGTCGCTGAGACCGTGCCTGAAAGCACCTCGGAGCGCCAGGTCGTTCCAACCGGACTCCGCAGCAGTGATGCGAACTCCACCGCCAAGTCGGCCACAGAACGGGCACCCTGGCGAATGGTAAACAAACGTTGATTAACGTCCGTGCCTCGGACTGGGTGGTCAAGACATTCCTTAGTTCAGACATGAAGCGGGAGTAGGAGGTGAGACAGGAGGAATTGCTCCCCACAAGGCGGACGCCCATGCCAGCGCATCCCCCTTGAGCAACCCCATTACGTAGGCGATGCGAGACCCATCGGTAGAATAAGAGGTGGGCTGCTGCTCGAAGACCAGGGAGCATTGGATGAGGAAGGCGCGCACATCCCCAGGTCTCCGGCATAGCGATCCGGGAGCAGGAACGTGAGGCTCCTTGTGCGGGAACACTGGCGGGTCCGGGGGTGAAGAGACGACAGGAGGGGAGCCTTGGGCAGGGATGAGGACTGCGAGTTGTAAAGACAAATCTTGCATCTGGGTCTTGATCTCCTTTACGCTGGTGGCGAGGCTGTGCAGCGCTGTCGTCAGCTCCTGGAGGGATTGGCCCTGTTGGCCGACAAGAACGCCCTGTAGGGAAAGGGCCTGATGGAGCTGGCTCGTGTCCGCTGGATCCATGCTTGGTCAGATCGTTCTGTTGTGGTGACAGGAACGAATCCAAATGTGGACACAGACAAAGTTAGGATGGAGAGTGATGTTTTAATAATAATTGTAGTAGTAATGACAGAGGTAGTGGAGACGATGAGCTGGACACTGGAAGGGATGCACAGGAGGACAGACAGGATGAGGAAACCGGGAGGGGCAGCTAAGCGTGCAGGCAGGCGGGGCTGGCAGGACGGACAGAGCTGGCAGACGGATGAAGAATGAACCTGAACACAGGGGGGAACAACAGGAACAAGGGTAAACAAACATATAACACAACACGCAGAGAACAGTAAACACAGAGTCTAATATAAGGTAACAGAAGTCAGCTTCTACCGAGAAGGGAAAACAACGATCTGACGATGAATGACTGGAAAACCGGGGTAGATATACTGCAGGGCTGATGATCTAGATGGGAAGCTGGTGTGCCGGAACGGACGACGGAATGGGTAACAGGTGAACATGATAGGAGTAATGAGGGATGATAATTGAATGATGGAAAATAATAAAACAATTAACAAACAATCACAAGGGAGAAACAAGACAGGAACAAAGGGAATGTGACAGGAAGGCGACAGTAACTCAAATAACCACACGTTACAACAGTGGTATGCAGAACGCACAACACATCGAATCTTGAAATGGATGGGCTACAGCAGCAGAAAACTACACTGGCTTCCACTCCTGTCAGCTAAAAACAGGAAAGTGAGGCTACAGTGGCCACAGGCTCACCAAAAGTGGATAGTTGAAGACTGGAAAAATGTCACCTCAATTTGCTGTGACATGCAGATGGTATGGTCAGAATTTGACATAAACAACATGAATCCATGCATCCATCCTGCCTTGTGTCAACGGTTCAGGCTGATGGTGGTGCTGTAATGGTGTGGAGAATGCTTTCTTGGCACACATTAGGCCCCTTAATAACAATTGAGCATCGTTTAAATGCTACAGCCTACCTGAGTCTTGTTGCTGACCATGTGCATCCCTTTATGGTCTCAGTCTACCCATCCTCTAATGGTTGCTTCCAACAGGATAATGTGCCATGTCACAAAGCACACGTCATCTCAAGCTGGTTCCACGAACATGACAATGAGTTCATTACATTACATTACAGGCAGACACTCTTATCCAGAGCGACGTACAACAAAGTGTTACCCGTAGTCAAGAACAGTTTCGCTGAAAGCCACCCTAGAGGGAAGTACAATTCCAGGTGCTAGGAGCAACCACATAGTTAAACTAGGACCCTCTAGGTAAATCTGTAGCCACGATTCAAAGGCAGCAATAAAACAATCAGTGCAGAAAATATTGGCGAAATAATGCCTAAACCTCATACAATACATAAACAAGTAGACATGAGTGCAATACTAGACAGCTATGTCCCTCAGTAACAAAACCGGACTACAGGGAGAAGTGCACCCTGAATAGGTGAGTCTTCAGTTGTCGCTTGAAGGTGGCCAGGGTCTCGGCTGTTCTGACTGCCACGGGAAGGTCATTCCACCATCGAGGAGCCAGAACCGACAGGAGATGTGACCAGGAAGCACAGGTGCGGAGGGGGGGAGGCGCCAGGCGTCCTGAGGTAGCAGAACGGAGTGGTCTGGCAGGTGTGTAGGGTTTGAAGATCTTGAGGAGGTATGTTGGGGCTGATCCCTTGACTGCCTGGTATGCTAGGACCAATGTTTTGAATTTGATGCGAGCTATAACAGGCAGTCAGTGGAGGGTAGTGAGCAGGGGGGTGACATGGGAGTGTCTGGGAAGGTTGAAGACCAGGCGGGCTGCAGCGTTCTGGATGAGTTGCAGGGGTCTGATGGCAGATGCCGGAAGGCCAGCCAGAAGCGAGTTCAGTGTACTCTATGGCCTCCACAGTCACCAGATCTCAGTCCAATAGAGCACCTTTGGGATGTGGTGGAATGGGAGATTCGCAACATGAATGTGCAGCCAACAATCTGTAGCAACTGCGTAATGCTATCATGTCAACATGGACCAGAATCTCAGAGGAATGTTTCCAGCACCTTGTTGAATCCATGCCACAAATAATTCAGGCTGTTCTGGGGGCAGTAGCCATATCTATTCTAACATGATATATGCAGCTTTACCCATTTTGAGTAACTACAACTAATGACATGAAGAAGACCTGAAGACATGGTTATCTACTTGCAACTTTCTGATAACTGCTTGCTTTCATAAGTCATTATAAGCCACCCTTCATCAGAGAGCAGATTGTTCTGAAAACAAGTCTAAAGACATAGCCTTGCACTATTGTATGTGCTATACCTCTGTGTGGCTTCTGTTGATTATTATTATTTTTTTAAACATATATTTATTGATTTTACTAATTTAACAGCACACAATTTACAATTAACATACTTAATTATACCCTCCCCCAAATTAAACTTATGGCAGAAAAAAAAAAAAAAAAACCCAAAAAAAAATTCACTTAATAATTAAATCGGTGATAATATGTACTATGAAAAGACTAAATTAAGTAAATAAATAAATGAATTAAAATTGAATAAAAATAAATAAAATAAATACAATCACAGACATATAACAGCATATAACACACATTTCTCACAATAGAGTAGTCATTCCCACCACAGCTTTACACTTCCAATGCCTCTTCAATGTCACCATTTTTAACAAATTCCAAAAACATCTCCCAGATATTGTAAAACTCAGAAGCTTTCTTCCTAACTATATATGTAAGTTTCTCAAGAGCCAAACTCGTTGTTAAGTTTTTCAGCCAATAGCCAAGAGAGGGGCAACTAACATTCTTCCAACACAGAGCAATCGAGCGCCTGGCTTGTAGTAGACATAGGTCAGCCATTTTTCTTTCTCTAGTAGATAGAGAACAATTGTCTGGGTAAACACTTAATATATACAATTTAGGACTTAGAGGCAAAGGAAAAGAGGTAATTTGAGAGATATAACGTATCACAGAACTCCAGAACTTTTGAATCTCCCCACATTCCCACAAGCAGTGATATAACGTACCTTGGTGACTATTGCATTTATAGCATTGGTCAGGAATATTGGGATCAAATTTATTTAACTTCACCGGGGTGATATACGTTCTCATTATCCAATTATACTGTATTAATCTCAGTCGAGTATTCATGGTTTGAGTTTGTGCCTTTGAACATATTAACCCCCATTCATCCTCTAAAATGTCCTCTTGTAAGTCTTGTATCCACTCTTGTCTCTTACTTTCAGAGTTGTCTTTATGGTTTTCCACCATTAAATTATATAATTGAGTAACCCGTCCTTTGCTAAAACAATCTTGTGTGGAAAATATCTCCAAAGTGGACATTGGAGGTTGTTGCACTGAATTCTTTAAGCGTGCCCTAATAAAACTTCTAAGTTGTAAATACTTAAAGAAGTGTTTCTGTGGCACGTCATACTTCAATTTCAGCTCATCAAATGACATTAGACTGCTATCCTCGTAGAGATCTAGCAGTCTAACTATGCCCTTACTTAACCACTTTTTTAATCCCATGTCATTCTTAGCTGGGCTGAAGTGTTCATTGCCCCAAATTGGTGAAAAACAAGACAAGCCGGGAAGTGGCTTCTGTTGATTTGATCAAATCTTTTCCTCCCCTCCACACTCTCAACTCATCAACCAACCTTGCCTGGTAATGCGTTTTGTCTGGGTCACATGCTAACCAGCAAGGCCTGTGTCTGTGAGTGGACAGTGTCTCCTTTCTCCAGCCCTAATAAGAGACACAAGTGGTACTGTGAGTTGCCTGGGATCCAGTATCCAGGTCAGGTGACTGTGACACTGGGCAAAGAGCAGGAGAAAGATGCCACAGAACTGTGGGATTCCCCTCACAGACTCTCATGGTGGAAATCTGGAAATCTGGTATGCCCCAGTTTAATTTATGAGGACATTCCGTAACTCAGATGAGCACCCTTTCTTGAGATGGCACGCTCATTCTGCAACACACGTGTAGGTGCAAGTTAGAAGGCCGCCACTCAAATATGAAGCTTTCCCTACAAATAAAATGCATAACTAACTAACAACACGTAAATAGCAGTAGGCTATGTATATCATCTACGCATACCTACAAATAAGGTTGTGTGTTTGAAAGACTACGTGATTACTATGATGAATGAGTTATATTACAAATTCTGTTTTCTATAGATGAGTAACAGAAAATTATGTCTGAAGATGCTTATACTTTGATGGCAGAATGGAGCGTATAATGTGGATTATACTGTATATGTATATATATGATTATTATATATGATTATATATAATGTGGATTATGTTTTCTCTCCAGGCTAATACTCATTCATATATTTACATCTGTCTACTTGTGTAAACCTTCACATCATGTTTATATGTATATTTATTTGGGACAGTTTTTCTGCCCAAGCTGATATTTGGCTCCGAACAAGTTTCACTTGTCAATGTCGAATATGATCTCCAATGCACAAATCCATTTATAATAGCCCATGTGACACTGGGAGAGGTGGAGGGAGGAGTAGAGAGGGCTGCGCCTCCCTTTTTCCTGCTGTCAGGTGTTCCTGTTCCCTCCCACAGCCTGTAGAGGACTATAGGGCCTTGGACAGCAGTGGCCTCACTTACAGGCAGGCTCACCTGAGGCTAATGAGCAATCAACTCAGCTGTGAGCCATTGCCTTTGTTAGGCCATTATAAAAGCACAGCCTGCCATGCCTGATGAGAGAGTTTTGGGGCATGGAGGAAGAAGTGGGGTTTTTTGGTTGCTGTTTCCCCTCGAAGGACTAGTTTAATTTAACTGCTTTATTTTCGTGTTTTGTTGGTAATTTTTTGTATAAGGATAATAAATTGGACGTTGGCCTATCGAACCTTAGTTCTTTTGTTTGGTCTTCCATCCACTCACCATCTGGCATGGTGGGCACCCTTGCCATCGTGCTACACCCATTATAATTATAACCATATAAGGGTATTATTCAAACCACGTGCTTGTTTGTTTATGCATTGCTGTTTGTACCTTTTGAACTTTTAACTTACATGACCAGTCCTCCTATACACCAGAGGGTCTTCAAGGTGTCATTTATCAAGTTCTGTTTGATTCATACACAATACTTACAACTCACATTTTTAACTCTGGTAAATTCATTGTATTTGGTTCTGTTTTATTTAGATTATTCTACCAACAAATAGACAGGCAGACAACAGGACAACAAGTGGGGAGAATCAATTATTCAGTGGCTTTTGCTCAAGGCCCTGTATCGGACAGGACTGCTTTCCGCCATTGATCTGAACTAGAATGGTGTTGTTGGGTATTTCAGAAATATCACGGCTGGATTCCCACTGGTAATATGTGACACATGACGACAATGGTACACCCTGTTTGCGCCATCTCCTGGATCTGCTTGAACCATTGTATTGTGGGAGATTGCATAGAGGGAAAAGGTAAAGATGAAAAACAATGCAATGGGGAGTTAAGCAGCAGTGTGTGTCACAGAGGAATGCAACCATTTATTACTACTACTACTGCTACTACTACCACAACTACTACTATTACCACTACAACTATTACTACTGCTGCTACTACTACTACTACTATCACCACTACTACTACTATAACTACTACCACTACAGCTATTACTACTGCTATTGCTACTGCTACTACTACTACTACTGCTACTGCTACAACTACTACTACTACTACTACTACTATTATGACTACTACTACTAGTAGTACACCTACTACTACTACTACTACTGTCACTACTACAACTACTACTACTGCTACTACTACAACTACTGCTATTGCTACTACTACCACTACTACTACTAATACTTATCAGCATCATGAGGGGTACTTATTTACTGAGTTGAGTCTCAACAACCAGTCTTACCCTTTCTTTCAAACCTTTTCAACCAGCTAGACTGAAAGAGGTTGAGCTGGCCAGCGGAGTCAGTACTGTAAAACCAACTGTCACTTTAATGACAATTCTTAAACATCTCACTTAATGTAACTAAGACGTGACACTGAATACAACAAATGATTGCCTTTTTTTCTCCTCCTTATAGTCGCCCAGTAGAATTATGAGAGCTTGTGACATATTTTCCATCAGCACTGAACTAAACATTTTATCCAGTGACAGCCCTATATGCTCGTGCACTGCAGATCTATAATCCAAAGACGGGTGTGTGAGAGCACAATATATGTGCCATACAGAGGACTGGAGTCAATGGCACGGCCTTGCCAAGCAGCAAGTTGAGACCTGGCCCCCCTCTCATAAGCGCACACCCTACGTGAGAGGAAGGAAATGGACTGACTCGAGCGGTTCCCTCCAAAAACAACAACAACAAAACAAAAGCCCTCTAGATAAAACTGTCAACGCTGCTGCAGACTGAAGAGCCTTAGCAGACCACATCTGATTCTCTGCCTGTGTGTGTGTTTGTCAAGATAATGTGGTGCAGATTCACGGCCACTGTCATGACTTTGCAAACAAAATAGAGAACTTTGTCAAATTGAATTTTGTTGTGCAATGCGTAAGCATTTTTCCTTTCTAATTTAAAACCCTCATAACATACAGCGTGTAAATGGTCCTTGTGTATCACTGCGCACATCATAAAATCAGTGGGTGTATAGTTTGTTCAAAGGTAGGAAAACTGAGGAGAAACTGCTGCTAAAAGATCAGAATTTAACTTATAAATTAAAAACAGGAAAAAAATGTGTACAGTTCCATTGAAATTTAGATCTAGCCAAAATGTACTTCCTTGTTCTACTGGTGTAGTCAGTCAGGTCAACTATAAACAGGTTTGAGCGCTGGTCAATAGTCGATTCTTCTCTCGGTTGAATAGAAGGAAGGCCCAGGAACATAACAGCCAGTCTGAAACAGTACAAATCATACAAATTAAATTATACAAGTCCTACACTGGAAGCTGAAAACATGATGCATTCATAGAGACGTAACAATATACAGTGACTCATTTCGTTTTTTAAAGAAATGTGTATGAAAATGGAATTGTAGAGTTGAACAACACTTTAGAATCATGCCCATATTCACCCTGACAAACCCATATGTCTGACAACCTATGTGGCTTCCCTCTCGGTGAATGAATAGGAAGTGAAACATTTGTTCATGTTGCAATCAGTTACATCTCTTTGTATTTTACTGGTATGGGTGTGTGATGCTTTGAAGCTAGCAATGTAATGAATATATTTTCACTGTGTTGTGACTCACACACAGCATACTACCCATAGTGCATTTTTTCTGCTTTGGCCGGCCACTGTGTGAGACAGGGGGGAGGGTACATTCACAATTACATTTTCTAAAATGGTAAAATCAGAAACTATAATTTTCCCCACTCCAAGTACAAAAGAAAGATACAGTTCTAGAGTGTGCCAAGTAATACTACCCTCTTTCACATTCTGCTTCCTACTTATGAAAGTGATTTAAATGGAAATTCATTATTAAAGTAAACACCACAGGTAGACATTCAGTTGCAAGTTCATTTCCAGCAAAGACAGCTCCTTTCCTAATATCATTATCATTGACCAAATGAGATAATCTGGAAACAAACATTCCGTCTGAAACAATTTCGCACATTTAAGATCTTGCAGTATGCGGGTGGGTCTGAGTCTACATTTCACCCACGTTCATTGTGTAGCAGGTTTTGAATGGGGAACTGTGACTGTTGTGACATTCACTCAAATATAGAAAGCTGTTATTAGTTCTGTGGTAAAATAAGGAGGGGGTCAAAAGGAAGATATTTCCCACCGAGGCAGCTGCAATTCGAATGTATTACACACACAAAAACGAACACAAATGACACGTAAATTATTTGAAAGCCAAACTCGTATTAGGATTAGGTAACGTGAGCATTGTGTGATCAATTCCATATACATTTCCGAACTACAGCCTACACACATAGCTACATTAACCAGATGTTCACCATTCACTTGAATTACAAATGCAATAGTAGGCGAATAACCGGCAAACCGCAAGCGAAAAACTTAAGATCAATAATGGATCGATTGTGGTGCACGTTGTATCTCTGTACCTCAGTGCATACACGGCAAAACAGTTTTTACTTCCTTGCTACCTATTACCAATATTAAACTGTCGTACTATATGTACCGTGATATTGTAACACGCTTGCATGTGGCTTTCGACATAGAATAGATGTCGTTCACCTATGTGTTACGTTTACAAGTAGGCGACAATAATAAAAAACGAAACAAAGTTGACAAAAGCGCGAAGACTTGTCGTGATCTTCTCGTATAATAAAACGTGCCACGAGTCCACGACAGAGGGGAGGGTTGCTAAATATCACTATCTACACCAAACGCTACCGAAGGGGACGTTGCCCGTACTCCCACAAAGCTTTGCAGCAGACCTTACAATGAAATTTAAGAAGTTTTTTTTCTCGTTTCGGCGCCATTTTCGATTGGGCTGGAGGTGAGTTTGGGATTTTTTGGAATTATTTTTCAGTATTTTTTTTTTACTCTCGCCGTCTGTCTCCTCGCGTTCTTAAACCGCGTCGATTGAATCATATCGATTTTAGTCCGTTTGATTAATTATATTCTATAACAGTAACACATTGGCTGGTTAATCTATGGCCGCTATTTTGACTCTGGTGTTTCGCTGGTGTTTTTTTAAAAATAAAAGGGAACGGAACGTATAAATACGAGTGCTGAGTAAGCAAAAGTACCAGCTATTGAAGTGCGGAAAGTTTAGTCTGCTCTTAAACAATAGTTTTTTGTTTTATACAATCTCTTTATTTCCCTCTAAACGACTGCTTGTTTTTCATGTAAACCAGAGGAAATAGAAAGTAAACTCAATCAACGTAAATACTGATTGGAACTATCTTCAAGTGAAATTTCAGTCATGAAAAAAGTTTTGTTTTTCAAATAATGCAATTTATGCAGATACATATCGGCGTGCTACGCAGATTGTTTCAGCTTTTCTGTAACTTCGCACATCAGATTGACGCATTCATTGACGTTTGAACATATTTTTGGTTCGGACACCATATTAGCTGGATTTATTTTACTGTCTCGTTTCCTTTCCGCGGGAATCTAACGCAAACTTTGGTAGCTATACTGACATGGCAAAAAAAATATATTTAAAAAAGTACTCTGCTGAACCCTATTTTATTGACCAAGCAATGCAGATTGGCAATGATTTAACCTAACACGATTCATTGCACGATGCATGGTAAAGACGTAATAATTCCATGGTAAAATGTGAGTTAGTTTGACATATTATTTATGAGCGTACGAAGAAATATAGATAAAACGATCAGTTTTGATGTAGATCGAATTTGTTTTGTGTTTTTAGCTTATGTTGCTATACGTCCTTGTTCGTTTTAGTGGGGGAAGGGGGGAGGGATACTAAAGTGGATACTAAAATCCATGTTACTCTAGTGTGTGGAAAGTGCTTCCATTTCATTTGTTGCCCAATATAATTTTGTCACATGCTCGTTGTAGAACAATCTGTCCCACCTTAACGCAAATGTGATTAAAATAGAGATAACGTTTTAAATATGAAAATGACAGACGTGTGTCAGTTTGCTTTATTTAGGGTTCTTGCGTCACATATGCATGCTTTGAGGGACAGAGTGTTACGGTATCAGGGACTTGTCTGTGCATGTTCATCTAGAGTTCCCCATTGAAGCTTAAAGCCACTGACGAGGCTGTCAGGCACTCACTCATTTTCTTCCTTGGGGAAGGATATGGTCTGCCTTTCTGTAGCTAAATTGGTTGTATGTATTCATTTTATTTTAAAAGTCCCAACACTGAACCACGTAAAACCATTAGTGTCCATATCGATTAACTTTTTGGAATGTGAAGGTCAACAATCGGCAGCTTCATTTCCCTTGTTTAAAAAAAACATTCAAATTACAAAGCACTGGACTTTGAAATCTATGCCATGTTGTATATGGAGTTGTACATCAAGTATTATTATTTGGTGTTTTGTTTTCACAGATCCAAAGGGGACATTTCTGTTGTTGAGATTGTCAGGGTTTAAAATTAATTTTGCCTTGCTCTGTTTGCAGTTTGGAAGCTTTTATGCCCTGGAAGAAGTCCTTTGCAGGCGAGTTGAGGCCTGCTCTTAAGATAAGGTGAACTGCACAGCTCTCATTTAGTGTCTTTGCCTTGCTGTTCTTCAAATGGCCAGTAGGGTCATTAGGATCTATGTATCCTCTCACCCTCTTCCATTTATGGCATGAAAAGAATCCTCCCCAACCAATAATTTTGGCTACCCTTCCTCCTCACTGTCATGATTGACAGGGAGCTTATTGTAGTTACAAGTCCCAAAGGTGACCTACCATGCTGTTTTAATGGAGAGGATGGGTCATAATGGGAACACCAATTCTGTTCACACCCCACCCTGTCCCCTGTCAACTTGGGACTGGCTCTCAAATCGAGGATGGGGAAAAACCAAGACCTTTCCTCGCAATACGAAATGACGTGCGTCCCTCATTCCTTCGGTCCCCAAGAAAGAGAGGGCGGAAATGGGCCTCCATTGTTGCTGTGGCGAATTGAATGGCAGCGTGGTGTACGTGTTTTAATGCACACCCTTGTGTTGAATTCTATGGCTGAATCGTGGCTTTTGTTTGCAGAGGCCTCCGTGCAGGACGGTTCTCTTTCCACGTAGGGATTGTTTTTCTGATTCATTCCACCAGCGTGGCCGCAAAGTTTTATGTGATGCTGGTGGGCATGTGACATTGAGTCGTCGGCGCAGAGTTGTCATTCGTTTTACAGCGAGTTCGTCCGGCGTCGGAGAGTCGGTCTGAAAATGGTCCACAGGCGCACTTGAGATGTGTAGTGCACATTCACGAGTCGAGTTTAAAAGGTTAAAACTGAAAACATAGGCTAACATTCCATTCATGTCAATGAATTAATGGGTCCGTATGTACTGCATGTTATGATGCGTTCCTCCTGAGAAGAAATTAAACAGAAAATTGCTTTAATGTAAGTGTACTTAGTTTATTTCACTGTGACTTACATATATTCATACATTATATTGGCTTAACTATAGAGGCAATTTGACAGGCTCCCCTTGCCAGCGTTGTGGCTGAGTTGTGCCATGTGAAGGTCTCTGCTCTACACTGTATAGCGTACGTCTAGATCTAGAACCACACCCTGTAGCAACTGGTGAATGAAGACTGATGATTTACAGTGGGGCTTGCTTTAATACGTCCCCCAGAGATTGTTCGCTCATACAGATAATGTACAGCTTTCAAGACTGAATAAGCCGTGTGGAAACACTACAAGTGTTCAGAGCAGGGGCAATATGCAGTCTTATATAAAAATGGTAAAGAAGATTGAACGTGAAACAATATCAAGAACTGGTGCTATGTGCTCCTTGAAATTCGGAGGCTGTCATTGTGAACAGATTGAACGGGTTGATTGAATATTTGTGCGATGTACAGTCGGGTCCATAAGTATTCGGACAGTGACACAATTTTCATCATTTTGGCTCCGTATGCCAGCACAATGGATTTGAAATGAAACAATCAAGATGTGCTTTAAGTGTAGACTTTTATTTAAGGGTTTTGTCAAAAATATTGTATGAACCATGTAGGAATTACAACCATTTTTATACATAGCCCCCCCAATTGGACAGACTAACATAATCATAAATTAAATGGTCATTTTTAATACTTTGTTGCAAATCCTTTGCAGTCAATGACTGCCTGAAGTCTGGAACCCATAGACATCACCAGACGCTGGGTTTCTTCCCTGGTGATGCTCTGCCAGGCCTTTACTGCCGCTGTCTTCAGTTCCTGCTTGTTCTTGGGGCGTTTTGCCTTCAGCAAGTGAAATGCTTGCTCAATTGGATTCAGGTCAGGTGATGGACCTGGCCATTGTAGAACATTCTACTTACTTCAATATGCTGTGGTCAACAGCTAAAATAACAATGCATTTGTCAATGTCCAAATATTTATGGTCCTGACTGTATTCAAGCCGTTTGCTGTAGGTAGAATCGCTAAAATTCACAAATATTTGTCGTAGAATGCAAGAAAATATTGGAAACACTGTTGCATTGCTTTATGTGCACATACGGTTTGATTTGTGTCGTATGTTGAAGACTAAATATGCAACGAGATTAAGTGGAAAGGCCCCCCCAAAACACCATCACCGCTTTTACTTCTCACACCCTTATCCAGAGTGACTAACATGGCTGTTATGCCCTCCCCATGTTACCCATTCATGCAGACGGGTATGTACTGAAGCAATAGGGCTTAAGTGCCATGCTTATGGGTACAATGCAATGCCCCACCTAGGATAGGTAGCCTGCACTTCCAGTTTCTTCCACTCACTGTAGAAATAGCTCTTCATAATGTCTACTCGGCTGACAACCAGCAATGGCTTCTGCGGACGTGATGGATGCCTACTCAAACGTGTGAATGTCATTCTCAGATGCATGCTAAAATGGCACTTAACGAGGAAGGTTCCCTCTCCTCCTACCAGTTGTAAACCTCTCCCTTTTGTTCCGCTGTTGTGTGTCACGCCCTTTGCTTTTGAAAGCCCTCCAGATGGACGAGCGTTGTCTCAGATTAAGCCCGAGGCCAGAGTACCTGCATCTCGTGCTTTGCTAAAAACCTCCAGTAAGGATATCCCATTTTCTAGCACCCATTCACCCCCCTCCCCTTGGCTTTTCTCTCTGTTCAACCTGTTTCTGAAAAGAGGAACTTGTTAATCCTGTAATGTGGAGGTGGAGAACAGGGAAGTCGGAGTGAACACGGTGTTCAGGTCAGCTTTATGGTCGTCCCCTAGCTCTGAGCGAGAGCGTCTGCTCCAACCCAGTGCAGTGGGAACTCAAACCGGCGGGTTGAGCATGTCATTTTATCTTGGAATAAAGCACACAAGCTTGTCAGTGAGAGCCTTTAGGTTGTGCTGTTTAAAGCATGCTTGGCCATGACCCTGTGTCAGCAGCAGATCCAGCCATATCCTTATTTTGTATCATTTCTGTAAACTTCTGCATCTGCATCCGTTACCTGTGAGACGGGGGCTCTCGCACTCGGTTGTGAGCTGACCGCATGCACGTGTTCGAGAACATAATAGGAACGAACAGAGATCACGTATATGCGTTTACTGAACCCCTTTCTGAAATGTAGAGGCGAAGCGGGTCCAGACACCTTGGGAGATGGAGGAGAGTGAGAGGTTTGAGGTGAGCCTGTACCCTCGGACTCTTCAGCCATGCTATGTACAAAGCGTCTCAAGAGTAAGGAGTGCTGACCTAGGATCAGTTTTCCCCTGTCCATATCCTAACCTTATCCATAATGAGCTAAAAAGCAAAGCTGATCCTAGATCAGCACTCATACTCTTGAGATGTTTTGTACATACGGGCCCTGGTCTGTAGCCAGTGCTCAGCAAGGGAGCGGTGCTGGGGCTATGTGATCTGAAACTGGTGTAGAACGAGACGCCTCATGGTAACACCCTCTCTCCGTTGTGCGATTTAGCTTATTTTATTGAGACTCGAAGCACTGCCTTTTTGTTCAGGCGAGTTTGGCATCTCCATGCACCCCCGCCTTTGAGATTTTATGGATCGACATGAAGAATTTCTGAGTATATCAAGTGCCTGAGCAAGGCTGAAGTTAAGTTTGAATGAGAAGTGAAAAGTGAGAATGAAAGTTTGAAATGCATCTCTTACAATCAGTTTGATGTGCTGTACTTGCTTAACCTGTCTCTCCTCCCCCCCTCCCCTCCCCTCCCCTCTCTGATATAGATTTCTTGAACAAAAGGAATCTCCGTCTGACAGTTAAGTTCTGTTCCGGAATCCTTTTTTTAAATTTTTTATAAACTAAGTTCACAGTTGCTCTGGCCTGAGGGGTACATGTGCTCACAATTAAGGGCCGGATCTCCGCGTAGGCCGACAAGGCCTGGGCCTAAACATTGCATGGGGCCCGGAATTATGGGGAAAATATTAATACTGATTTTTTTAGATTTTTTTTTTTACACAATTCATATTACACTTACACGCCTCACACAGGATTCTTATTAGTAGTAGTCATAAAAAATAACGCAAATGAAATCATATATCCAATCTAACGTTAAATCTAAGAACTCCATCTCCCAGAATGCCATGCGGAGCAGGCAAAAACAGGCGGGGCCAAGGGCCCATGAACGTCAAGATCCGGCTGGGATTGCACGTGTCACTGGTGGCCACTGTAGCAGCACGTCATGGTTTGTAGTGATATGGAGGTACAGACCATGAGGAGCTGCCTCTGAGGCCCCAGCATTTCGGTCTACCTTGCTGAAGGAGGAGCCGAGGGCGCCTTGATCGGCGATTGGACGACAGCAGCACCAAGCTCAAGCTGAAGCACCAAGTGTCTGTGGGTGGTACAATAGCAGCACGTAAATACTGGAGTTGAGCCGTATCGGGTATCCAGCATTGTCGTTCTGCTCCAGTAAGGCCCACCTGTACCAACACCGACGTCCTGCAAATCATCTGTGATAACGTACCTGCTAGGGTGCATCAAAAAAACAAAGTTATCACACGCGTTCGCTCGCTTGCAAATTTCATCCACATAATGAACAAGCCTGGCAGTATAAAAATCTGTTCAATATATCAATGTTTAGGGGTCACGCAGTATATTAATAATCCAGTATAAATAGGGTTATTAATTTACTGTGTGCGACCCCTAAACTTTGATGTATTGAACAGATTTTTATACTGCCAGGTTTTCTCATTAAGTGGATAAAAATGGCAAGCGAGTGTGACGGTGACAACCCTCTGCGCAATACGTCACCCATCGACTGTTGTTTGTTTTGTGACAAGTCATTTAAATAAAAATATTAAACCCATTACCTTTTTGGAATTAACATGATTTCAACACGCAAGGTGGAGAGGTAATTGTTGCAACTTGGTCTTATAAGAGGGATTCCACAGTTGCTAAATC
Organism: Aldrovandia affinis; assembly: GCA_029706075.1. Classification (NCBI taxonomy): domain Eukaryota; kingdom Metazoa; phylum Chordata; class Actinopteri; order Notacanthiformes; family Halosauridae; genus Aldrovandia; species Aldrovandia affinis. The sequence goes on along the minus strand of JAINUG010000106.1, from coordinate 2,880,953 downwards.
GACCTCGCCTCCTAACCCTGGCCATTTGCAGGCTCAAAGACTCAACAGCGCTCCCTTGCAGAATCTGAACGATTTGCCATTCAATGGACAAAAATCAAATTTGTTGGAATTTTTTGATCATGCATGTCATTCATGTCTGTTACCCTGCTACCTGTTAAAAATGTCCCGGTGATGTCAACTCAATATTTCTAATGGTAATCATTCTCTCTTAGTATCATCCCTCATTGTAACAAGACATTTTGTAATACTGACTATCATAAAAGACTTAATGCACACTTCTGGACGGGTCCTGCTGGGTAGATCTGTAGAATGCGTGTATATGCTGAATGTACACATCCTCTAGAAAAGGCAACCTGTACTAAGCAATTACATCTCCACTCAGCAGGACCAGTTCAGAAGTGTGCAATAATAATGTATTTTCTCAGTCAACGATTACAAAAGTCCCTGTAGCTAAATGTGATCTCAACAAATGAATGAAGCGGTAACAATTATGAGCCCTTCGCAATGATACGATCCCATGGATGGGTCAGCTGGAGATTGCAATGCTTTGGGGCTAGCTAGCTGTGTCACACAAGTGTCTCCATAAAGAATGTGTGTTGCTTATGTGCACAATTGATGTTTGCACACCAGTATGCATTGATTAACGCACAGTAGTAAGAGCAGAACAGGATGTTGCCTATGCATGGCCCAGCACTGCAGGCTGTTAGTCAGGGTGTACTCCGGAAAAGACTGGGCCGAGCGCTGCTGTTTTTACACCCTCCCTTTACCTGGAAGTCAGGTGAAGACACACAATCAGTTGCATTAATTGTTCAATTCACTACCTGAGAGAAATAATAATTTGGATTGGTGGGCCAGATTTGAGGAACCCTGGAATGGAGGACGCACATCATGTGGGTTGAAGGGTGTTTCAAAGGGGGCAGAAGCATGAGACACCAGAGTTTCCTCATCCTTACCAGTGACTGCAGTTCAGTTATAAAATAATTTATACAACAGGTCCAGCAAATACACATTTTCCACTTACTAAATTCAAATTATTCCTGACAGATTTTTATAAAATCATTGTCAGCATTTGATAACATATTTAATCGTTTGGTGGTCTTGCAACATTTCGGTTAGCCTGTACAAGGCACAACCCCATTTTTCCAACAGTTCTACAGTGTGTGTGTGTGTGTGTGTGAGTGAGTTAGCCTATACAACGCACAACTCCAGTCTTCCAACAGTTCTACATTGTTTACAGATTTATATCCTTGGTTTCATTAAATATGACATTTCAGTCATATTAAAAAGTGCTCAATTTCCTTTGATTGCATTTAATATTTTATTCACAATATTCACAATTGTGGTATTTTCTCTAATGAGACAAATGGGAAGATCTGAGCTAATTGATTTAAGGCCACATGGTTTAATATCCCAGGCAGGTGCCACACATTGTTGACATCCCCAGCTGGTTTATGGTAGTTGACTGTCTGCCTGTGGCTCAACACCAGGGTGACACATCACACAAGTTTAAAAAGACGCTTCTTTGCACCACACTGCCTTGCACATGCGTTGCACATATCTTGACTAAGCAGTCCAAAGTCAGAATTGATTCAAAACCACTGACTAGTCATATTTTTGGGTCACTATTCCAGTACAGTATCTTTGGGTCTGTGTTCTACTGCATTTAACAGGGTGTCGGGTGCAAAACAGTAGCACATTCACTCGGCATCTATTCACAGAGATGTATCTGGGAGTCTGCCAGATTGACTTGCCTAAAACATTTAAATAAAATATAAAATCATTACAAAAGGAATCATTAAAAAATAATTTGTGGACCGAGGGGGGAAGTTGTTCCCTTCATGCCTTGTATTTCTCTTTTCCCGTTTCACTGATGACGCAGATATGCTGAAATAAACAGAACAGTTACATGCTGCATCAGTATTTATTGCTTTCACTTTGATATGTTGGTTCAATTTAAACTAGTCTGTCTATTGGGTTTATACTTACGTTTAGATCTCTGAAGTATTCGTTGTAGTCTAGCGCATATCCCACGACAAATTTGTCAGGGACTTCAAATCCTACATCTGGGGAAAAAAAGGTTTGTTTGACAAAATTGCATGCAAAACGAGCTGTTTGTTTGCGTTGTCTCAATGTATGAATGGCAGCATCCGAGTGTCACCTAGTGGTGTATACTTGTAACTACAAAATGCAATCTTGACCAGATTTAAAGTACTGTACTCAAACTTGGCCTCGAATTTCCAAATCTCTTCTTTGGAATGTAACGAACTGGAATCAAATGATTTCCTAGATCTAGTCCATTGCTACATGAAGTTGCAAGAATACAATTACATATATTTTTTAATTGAATGAAATGTTATTCACTTCGATTCCGTTAAGAACTCACAATCTGGCCTGTAACCAACGCTCCTTGGCGTCCTCTTCACTAGCAAACTGCAAGTGGGGAACAAAGTCATGAATACAGACCCAATGATGATGGTTATTAATATGAATGATGTCATAATGAGCTAATCATTTTGATGGGTTCTGAAGGAGGTATACACAAAGCAATGAATACATCCAGCGGAATACAATTTTCAAAAAACAACAGTAAATTGCATTGTGGGCTGTTAGCCAAGTAAGACCCTGGATTTAGCTACATTCCACTGTTCTGTAACACTACTTTTAGACGTGATTTTCCTCAACAGGAATGTCACAGATCAGAGGTCGATTAATACTCTACCTGGCCACCTTGACCATTTTGGGATTGTATTGTTTTAGGAGCTGCAACAAAGTCTTCATGGTCTTTCCCGTGTCGATAATGTCCTGAACAGAACAAGGAACGGTTCAGCCAATCACTGACAGACACAGCTACAAATACCTTTTTTTGCAGTGCAGTTCTGTAAGTGATTCACTTACCTCAACAATTAAGACATTCTGTTACAGAAAACGAGAGAGAAGAAAAAACATTGGTGAAGGTGAGTGGCCCAAATGAGTCACAAGCAGTGCAATCCAAACAAGTTGGCAATACATGAGCGATCTGCTGCTGCTGTTTTTTCAGTGAAACTAGCTGTGAGCATGAAAACCTCTATTCTTCCTGCACAGGCTGTACTGATCAGGACATCATTGCCATGTGGATTGTTGCCACAGCTGCATCATTGGGCAATTGCAGATGTAAGGAGTTAAGGGCTGAGGATATGGATGTGACAATAAGGCCATCGTTCGTAAACGAGCCCCATGTGGACTCTTAAGACTATAGGTGAATTAATTGTAACTTTATCATTCATTTAAAAAAAGATTAGTGCCATTTATGTTAAGCAAAAAAAATGGTACTTGCTTTCCCAGTTAGAGTGGAGAGGTCATCCCCTCCAATGACTTTGATTTCACCCGAAGATTGATCATTCTGAGCAGAAACACAGAGAGCGGATGAGTCAGAACAAATGAGAGAATGGAGTACTCCTTGAAGTTGGAACGAATGAAGATTTTGCTCCTTTTCCTAGACTGGCCTCTTGTTGAATGCAAGACCTGAGCCGAGTAGTAAGAAACCTAAAAAAAAACATGAAGTGACTCTACTTTTTAAGCCAGCATTAATATATTGGTGCCAACAACTCCACTTAGGTTGTAAAGTCTATCTTTGCTAATTAAATGACTTTTGACGGGTGGTTTCATCGCTAAAAAATACATTCTTGTTTTACAATTACACCATTTGAAATGCACCCTCCAAAAATGACCATTTATACACATTAAACAGGTGTTCTAAAGAAAGAGGGAAAGGGGGATGAGATGATTTGGAATCCGGGCCTTACACAGTAGCTCTTGAGCCGAATGAAGTCCACGGTCAGGGGGATGGAGCGGTCGGTGTGGCGGTTCAGGGCCTTTATGTACTCCAGCAGGTCAGCAAAGAACTTGTACCCTCCCTTCAGCACGCAGAGTGCCACAATGTGGTGCCCCCCCATGTCCTGCATGATTTCCCGTGCCAGTCTCTCTGTCCTACGGGGGGAGGGGAAGAGAAGCATTCAGCTTAGCTGTGGTCCTCTTGCCTTTAGTGAAACATTTCACACAAGGTCACCAAACATCCCAGCTACTCATTACAAAACCACTGTACCACCACTATATAATGGCCTCCAGAATAGAAGTCTAGCCAAAAGCGCTAGTCTTTGGGTGCTCCACTGTGGAATCCTGCAGGACTACGCACAATTGGCCATAGCAACAAGCAGGGAGATATTTGTCAGTGGGTGTGCAGAAAGTGGAGTCGGACGACGCAATGGCTGCGCAGCTGACGCAGGCAGACTGCAGAGTGAAAATAAGTGGTGGCTGGCAGAATGCACTTCGGATGACACATGCTAGTCTGTGCTCTCCCCAATAGACAAGAGACAGGCTTCCAAATACAACAGGGCATTCCAGATTGGAGAGAAAGGTAAAAAAAAAAAAAGGAGTAACAGGTTGCATGGTCAAAAAAACAAAATAAAATGGGCGGCGAATAGCGTAGCGGTCTAATGCACCATATTTTGGCTGATCCAATATGGTGTGCGCTGCCTGTCAGGGACGCAGTTCGAAACTCGTCTCTACCAGACCGGCCCCGGTCGTCAACCCCGATCGGGGGCGGTATTTGGCTGTCCGCCCCAGGGGGAGGGGGGAGGGTGAGCCGGCTCGGGTCTGCTGCGAAGCACATAAGGAGTCTTCAGAACGTGGGTGGGCGAATTCCGTCTCGAAGGAAGCGGAGTTCGCTGCCCTTGGAGAATTAGCTTGCCTCGTAGAGACGAGCGGTGGACTCATGTGGTGAGGGTAAATCGAAATAGAGGGTGTAATTGGCTACCAAATTGGGAGGAAAAATAGGATAAAAAATAAATAAAAAAAGACAAAATATTATTTTTTGTCACGCTCCCTTTATAATAAGCCACCTAGAAACAACTGGGGGGGAATATGGTGATACTGGTGAAAAGTGTTCTGGTGTGACCCACCTGTCCAGGATGAGTCCGTGTGGAATGTAGACTCGCTCTAGGTCATCAGCATAATGCTTTGGTATACAAAACAAGTCCAGGTTGTAGCCCTGCTCCTCGTCCTGGATCTGAAAAAAGTACGATTTTGTAGGTCAGGCAGTGTAGCACCGCTAGAATGATAATCACTTGCATTAATGAACAGACCACGGCATTACACTTGTGTGGTAACATTTCCCTTATTTCAGACATAGGAGCCATTAAATTATGAGGGCACTTACAGATGTACAGTAGACTCAAAAGTCTCAACTATAGATGAACAAAAGAGATCATGTATAGTTTATTTTATAAGTAATGAGCTTTATTTTATCCTCCCTTGGCCATTATAACAGCAAGTAGTTGCCTTCTGTATTGTCGAATGTTATGGAACTGTTGAGGTCTGAAGACTGAGATGGCCACGTCAGGACATTGTGCATTGACTTTGTGCTCTGTCAACCATTTCTTAGTTGCTTTGGACGCATGTTTGTAATCGTCTTGTTGAAGGTCCATCTGTGGCCTTTTAGTGGTAGGAATGGACGAGCAGTGTTGGGCTGAATGGCCTGTTCTCGTCTTCCCCTTATGTTATGTTATGTTATGTGGCCAAGGAGTAGCTTCCTGGCAGAGGGAACAAGGTTTTTGGACAAAATGTCTTGGTACATGCTGGAGTTCATGGTTCCATCTATTTTAGTAAGGGGCCCAGGTCCTGTGGATGCTAAACAACTCCAAAGCATTAAAGATCCACAACCATGTTTCACCGTAGGCATGAGGTGCTTTTCAACATTACTTGTATTCTTTGGACGCCAAACATAATTCTTATGTGCATGTCCAAAAAGCTTGATTTTGGTTTCATCTGACCACAAGACATGGGTCCAATTGCAGTTCAGATGTAGTTTGCCTTTTTCTGTTAATTGTCTTAAAAGAGGCTTCCTTCTTGCAACTCTGCCATAATGCCGTTGTCATGTAGGCGTTGTCGAATGATAGCTTTAGACATCCTGTAACCCCAAGATGCCAGGTTGTTTTTGAGATCTTGAACTGTGCCCCTTGGACTTCTTTTTGCCTCTTGACCCATCCATCTCACTACACCTGGGAAAAGATAGACTTGCGTCCTCTACCTGGCAGGTTAGCCACTGTTCCAGTGGCCTTACACTTCCTAATAATTGACAACAGTGGAGAGGGGCATCTAACTTTTAGGGTTTTTTTTGTAGCCGTCTCCTGATCTGTAGAGGTCAATAACCTTGTGTCTGATGCTTTCAGGGAGTTCTTTGCCTTTTACCATGATGATGGCTGACCACAGTATTTCAAATGTGTGTTCCCTCGTTTCTATACCCTAGGGAAACGAAACCGGAAACCATTGTAGGCCACTGTATATATAACTTCAAATAAGTTGCATATTTATGAAGATCTGTTTTTCTTGGATTAAATTTAAAAGAATAGTTAGGGGTGTGAATTACTGTGATCCAAATGTTTTTTTGAAAAAATATTCATAAAACAAAATGTTTTTCTGAACAATTGTATTAGTATTGTAGGTTATTTTATACAATCTCTTTTGTTCATCTTTATCAAGGGTGTGAATAAAAACATGATCTACTGTAACTAGGATACAATGTTCAGTTACCTGCCACTTTTTAACCTACATTTTTCTAGAGCAACTGACAAAATAAATGTTTTATCAAACTGTAATGCACAGTGATTACCAAAATTATAGTATTGTTTACATCTAATAAAAATGCTTGGTTGTCTTGGATTGGGGGGGTGGGGGTGTCCATCCTTCCCTCCCTGTCTCAAGAGTGATTTGTGGTATGAGTGTCTACAAAGTAATATATTTATATTTCAGCTGGGTGCTGAGCCACTGTTGCTGGACATGTGCATTCCCTGGGCTGGTCTGGAGTAAATTAGCTAGCTAAATTTGCTTAACAAAGTTAACAAGAGTTAACAAAGTTGACTCATTTCCCACACATTAGCCCTCTAACTGTTAGCTAAGAAACGAACTGAGTGAAAACAAGTTAACGTTAGCATTGTGTGTTGTATAGGTTAAGCTAGAGTAATGTTAGATTAGTAAAAAGTTGTAACGTAAATTGGCTAGCAATCTCGCAAACCCACAGCTACAGGTAGTTAACTGGATAGCAAGCTAAACCTATTTTGTTGCTAGTAATGCTACACACACACACACACCGGTAATATTATTCAGCCAAGCTAAAGCCTAGTACAGCACACACATCTGAAGCGATGCCTGCAAGCAACCTAACGTAGCAACATTGTGTTAATGATTAATGTGTTCTGTTAGCAGACAGTATCAGTGTAGATATTCGGGCATGCTAGTAACGTAAACTGACGGTATTCCCACGTGGTGACAAGCATTTTTTCACTTGTCATCAATTTTTAGGGAAATCAGGACAGACTGCTCGAAACTGCGGCGTATATGTATACATGTTGTCATTTTACCTTGACGTTACTGCCACTTGTCTTACTGGTGTGCTACCTGATGCGATTGCCATGTGCCCCCTGACCCTTTTGTGTATCATCATTTCTACAATCTAGATTTTAAAACAGATAATCGTGAAATCCCCAGTTAATACACATAGCTGAGCACACCTACGCAATACAACACGAAAAGTTAGCTAGCCAGCCACCGAGTTATGTTATGTCTATGATAGACAGCGAGCTAACGTTAGTTGGTTAACTTCGCTGGACACGACGTCCAAAACTTACCACAACGCAGGGGCTTGTAGTCGCCATGTTGGTGTCGGTGCTTAGCTCACTAGATACCCCTGCCATTAGCGTAGCTTCCTTCCTTCTTGTATGTGGACTTTACGCCCAACGGCCTGTACCGCACTTCTTTTGCAGGTGGAGGACTGCGTTTTGTGGTACGACGAATGAAAGGCGACATACCGCCCATTTCCCACCGACGCAAAATCCCTCATCCGGCACACTCTGATAGTGCAGGAGGGGATACATTTACACCATACATGGTGAAATTATCCCCTTTTAAAAGCCTCACAAGAAACGCAATGACAACGAACAAAAAACTGCAAAAAGATCCAAGAAACAACACTTTTATGATACTTAAACGGAGCCAATAGTGTCAGACGTACAATTCTGACAAAATATTTTGTTCTGTCTGCGCTGGGGTCACGAGTAGATCCAAAGGTGCAGCGTGGGAATAAATAACCAAATGTAAAAACTTTCAATATTCAAACTTAAAGCAAAAAAGCGGGCGGTCACTCACAGAAAAGAGAACATCAACCGGTGGAAGTCGGCACTGGAACAGCCGACTACCGTTTGTGGTGCCTATGGGCGCTACGCAATGTAGTAAGGTATTTTGGAAAGTGAAAATAATTAATGTTGCATTACAGCATGCAGCGACAAAGGGCAGACCAGTATACTTCAGTCAGCCTGTCCTGTCCCCAGGACAAGTGTGGAATTCACTGAACAGGGAAAAGCACCTGTGTTGTGAGTGAACCGGCATCTGCTATCACATTGGTAATGTAGTCTGCTTACTGTTGTTACTTGTGAGATACTGGATGAAAACTACAGCAAATCAGATATATGAAGACCTTCCTTGGAATGGAACAGTGTGTCCATCACTTTGGATCCCCTACATTAAATACTGTAACAGATTCCTTGATAATGAACGTGTCCGAAGTCCACTGAGGGCAAACAAAGACTAATTGAGAACATTTGATTTCGGTCTTAATTCCACATACTGTATATGAGTCTAAGACTTTGTTACAAATAGTATGGTATGGCAGGGTGACAGGATGTATTGCAGGTTTTTGATGCTGGGAAAATTAATTGCCTCTATTTTGCTAGATTGAGATGTGCATTAAATATTTTAAATACAAGAGAAAACAAGGAGGAAAAAACTGGTTTCATTTCAAATGGGCAGTAAACACTTGCAAAAAGGTAAAAGCCCCCCCCCACCTACTTCCAGTTTTCTGCAAGCCTACAGAACAGCAGATTGTACCTCCATGCATCTTCCATTGCTCCATGCATTTGAGTTTATTCCTTTGATCACAGAGAACCTGTCTGTAACGTCTCAGAAGCTTAAGAACGCAGGTACGGATATTCTTTAATCTTGGTTCAATCATTTCTTTTGCTTACAGATGCCTGTTGCCTCGTTTTCAGATTTTATTGAACAACAAGCAGGTTAAGAACAGAGGAATGTTACGACCAAGTAAAATTGACTTTACAATAAAACAAATTGTTGTGTGAGTAGAATTTACATCTTGAGTATAGCTCATTAGAAAAAATAAATGTAGTGACAATTAAAAATTGGATAAACTTGTACCAGACCAGCCCTGGTGGAGTCCCGATCGGCGGCGGCGTTTGGCCAAGGGGGAGGGGGAGCCAGCATGAACTCGCTGAGAAGCGCGTAAGGGCGTCTCCAGAACGTGGGTCAGCGAATTCCGCCTTGAAGCAAGCAGAGTTTGCTGCCCTCTGAGAATTAGCTTGCTTCGTAGAGATGGGCGGCGAGTTCGTGTGGCGAGGGCAAATCAAAATAGAGGGTATAATTGGCCACTAAATTGGGAGAAAAATGGGAAAAAATCAGAAACAAGTAAAAAATAAATAAATTGTATAAACTTATTGTGTATACTTGCATCAGTTATTTCTAATTGCCCATGTCCTGATCCTGACATTTACTAAAAACATTAGTGCCGGAAATGTGGCCTTGTCTATGAGACAATGAGGTTAAAAAAAGGAGGGAGTCTCCATCCACTGGAGAATGTACTGGTTATTCGTCAAGTGAATGTGCTGTCCAAAAATGTATTTTATGTAATGACTAAATTGTGTGTATTGAAGTGGTACAAACAATTTTTCAAAGCCTGTTCTTCACGTTTTAAATTGAAGAGAATTGTTACACACGACTAAACCCTGTTGCTCATTTCAAGAGCCAATTATGTAACAATTGTATAGCTTTAAAAATAGGAATGTGTCCAGATCAGGGCAGGAAAAACCAAGCCATCACTCGACATTGTTTAAAAAAGTTGTTCATGCCACTTGAAGAATTTTAATCCTGACTGAATAAAAACAAAAAGCCACGGATTTTCACAATAACAATATGGTAATAAAATATATGCACAATTCCAAAGAAGACAGATTACAAAGGAGTACTTTTTTTGAGAAAGAGCAACCATCTGATTTTAGTTTGCAAGAGGGAGACAAAAAAAAAAAAAAAAAAACATCAACAAGGCAGCCTCCATAAAATTGGCCCTGGAGATTTTTCTCCTTTTAAAAAAAAGAAATTGTAGGGCACAGAATGAGCAAGTAATGTAACACTTTGTCCAGTCCCGTCTTCTGAAGAGGTCATACCCTCCATGTCCCAGAGTTAGACCAAATTAGCCACACTAGTTCTCTTCACAGGAACCCCCCCTCCTCATCATGTGATGTCCAAGAAATTTGACAAATCCTCATACAAATCCATACAAAACCAATTTGGTAGAAGTAGGATGAGTTACATGTGCGTTTCTGCAGCAGTCGGTTGGAGTTAGCATCAATTCAAGGCGACTGAAAACAGAGACTGGCCCCCTAATTTTTGCTAGTTTTTCGATTTTTTCTCCTCTTTCTTGAACATTTTTTTAAAGAAAAATATGTACTTTGATTTCTTCTGTCTTCACTCCGCATGTCTTTGTCAAGCCACGGACAGTCGTGTGGTTTCCGTGCCGTACCTAGTTGCCGTTGACTTGTGGGAGGAGCGGAGGGTGGGCGGCGCCATGCTCGAGGCCTGCCCTCTGTCGGCTGCGGCTCTCCCTCTCCTCGTCCTCTTCGTCTCGCTCCTCATTCCCGCTGTGGTTCTTACAGTACAGCCTGTGGCAAAGCGTTAACAGAGCAAGTACATCATAATGTTCTACAGCATGTGCATCTTCACTGATAATCGAGACACAAAAAAAAAAAAGATTTCACACGTGAAGTCTCCAAATATTTTTATTATTTTTATTGTGCCTCATCTCTCGGACTGACACCTAAAGTGTTATATAGAATAAATGTGCCGTACCTAGTTGCTGTAACCATTATTTACCTACCCTGAATACAGCAACTAGGTACGGCACGTTTATTCTATATAACACTTTAGGTGTCAGTACGAGAGATGAGGCACAATAAAAAATCGAAAATTGGAGACTTGCGTCACGTGTTAACTTTGGATATGCAACTTCATTGGTAGAAGTTGTTCAGCATTTATGCTACGTTTGTCCCCTGTAGCTGAAGGTTAAATGTAGCTTGTCATTAGTTCATGCTTTTTGGAGGTTATTTGGTGGGCCCTGGGTACATTTAGGAAGAGACGTGGGAACATGGATGGAAATATTATCAGATCTGTGCAATCGTTCGAAACCCGACTGTACCAGACCAGCCCTTGTGGAGAGCTCCGATCGGGGGTGGTGTTTGGCTGTCTGCCCCAGGGCGAGGGGGGGAGGGAGAGCTGTCACACGAGCTCGCCGAGGAGCGATAGGGCAACCTCGTAAACAGGGTTGGGTGAGTTCCGTCTCAGAGGAGGCGAACATTGCCTCAAGGTATTAGCTCGTCCCACAGAGGCGGGCGGCGAGTTCATGGGGGAGGGTAAAATCAAAAATAAATAGAGGGTATATTTGGCTACCAAATTGGGAGAGAAAAAAAATGGGAAAGAATCAGAAACAAACAAACAAAAAAAGATATGTGCAATCAGTAGCCAACCTGGATAACAGCAACATGGCTAGGTTTCAGCATTTAATTTAATCAGTGGAGTTAACACTATGCATTTCAAATGAAACGAGTGATTCCAAAAAACTTTTTTTCCCCCCAAACCTAGTCATAGTTGGAGTTAATTGTGATATCCAGATCTCCCCTTCAAACCTTTAAACAGATGAGGAGGAAGGTGATTTTCGGCCCAGTGCTTACTTGTAGATGCCACGGGCCATGTTCTCGATGTACTTCGCCTTGTCCTGCAGGCCGCAGTGGTAGTGATACGTCTTCACACAGGCCTTGATCTCGCAGCCAATGGTGGCACCTAACTGAGCACACAGGGTGCATTTCTGACAGAGAGAACAGGGGCACAGAATTAAGTAGCTACATAGGACAGCATTACAAGGGTGCTTTTTTCCCGCCCCTATGTTATAATTCATAAAGAAAAAGGTTGACTGGAATGACTGTGCCTTTAAGCTGATCGTTTCTCTCTTTTCTTTAATTTGCCTCATTCATCTTCTGTTTCTCTTTTCTTCGGCTTGATTTTGAATTTAAGAGTTTAATTTAGTAAAAACCAATTTAATCATTAAAAAACACAATAACACTTAACTTAGAGGTAAATCACGCCATGAATGAGCTCAAGGCACAATGAAGGCTGATGGAAAATCTGTCCATTGATAAAATCGGTTGCAGGCACAGAGAATGAAAAATACATTCACGCACATTTTCAAAAGGATCTGTGGAAATAGCAACATTTTGTGATAAAAAAATAAAATAAAAAATAAACACAAGAAACAAAGAGAATTATCTACCTATTTTCCTAGATTATTCAAATGAAGGAATCTACAGTTCGAGACCAACAACTGGTTCAAAGCGAAGACATTTCCAGCTTACGAGCTGCTGCTGTTCCTGTCAGTATAAATGGCTCTTTCGATACTCATGGCCCCTCTGGCCCATTCAGCTGTTACTTAAGAAAGCAGTGAAGCACTTGAAGTGTCTGCAAAGTGTCTACCCGTCTCAAGCTGCTCACCATTCTCTTCCCTCTCTTGATCTCCTGGGTGACCGTTTTGATTTCAAAGTTCCCGAATTCGGCCCGCGAGGTGGTGGTGAGCTGGACGGTCCCAGAGGAGAACAGCTGCCAGGGAAAAGGGGTAGAGAACAACCGGACTTGGGGAACAAGGCTCAAACAAAGAGACCCCTTTCGAGGTTGACCAAGTTTCTGAAACGGTTTAAGTCGCTGAAGCCAGTTTTCTTGGCGTGTTTACCCAGGTAATAAACCAGAAAGAAAGTGGTTCGAACTCAAAAATGAACTCACTGACATTTTACTTTGATGGAGCGCAAGAGAAATAAGAGCAAGCGTTTGAGCTGGAGCTTTCTTCAGTGCGCTGTGAGCAGGGGAAAGAAGGTGCATAGTGCAACCTTCAAAATGGACTGACGTTCTCACACGTTCTTTATATGACTAGAACAACAACCAAAATACACATCTAAAGGTATCATATGAAGTACAGGTGCTGTAATCAGGTGTTTTTCTTTTAGTTGGGAGTGCCTAACCCTGGATATACCTGTTTAGTAAACAGATAGAAGAGCTTTGATGTACAAAGCTTAAAAGGAGTTAGTGCACTTTTGATCCAATTCCAAAAAAACCTTTCACAATAAATTTTTTATATTTGGTAGTTACTGTCGACACCCTAGCTTTATTACACATCAAAGGTATTAAAAAAGGCTTTAACTGCTGACAACTATGGGAGACATTCTCCTCCCCCCCCCTTCCCTCCATTAAGTATAACAATAAAAAAAAAGGTTTACAATAAAGATTTCAATGGAAAACATTGTGGATGGTGTGATATACCACTCACTCCCTTAAACCTGACTAGTGAACAGATGTGCAGCAGTCAGGCAGACAACTCACCATGCACTTGTAGTGTGCAGCCACCTTCTTGCTATTGTCTGTGTGCAGCTTGCCGCGGGTCTCGTTCTCCTCGTCCCCGGCGTGACAGAAACCACAGCGGGGGCCCGAGTCACTGCCGCTGCCCTGAAGAGGGGAACGGTCCCGCTATGGTAGAGAAAGAGCTGGATGGAGATCAGGCATGAAACGTATAGGCACAAACTGACTGAAGACTTATGCTATGTGTGTGTGTGTGTGTGTGTGTGTGTGTGTGTGTGTGTGTGTGTGTGTGTGTGTGTGTATATACGTATATATATATATATATATATATATATACAGATAAGTGCCAAAATAAAGGCAACATTTGAATAAATGAGGGATCCTTTAAACGGGTGCAGTACCGCAAGTGTTTGTCAGGGGGTGCCGGACTGGTACCGGCGGATAGCCGGTATTTGATCCATTCAAACAGCTGGATATGCATTTTAAAAATTCAAGTTCAACACCTTGACTCAAGGGTACCTGTCTGTAAACCACCCCAGAAACCTTCTTCGGTTACAAGACAAACTTCGTAACCACCACACTGCTGCCCTTTTAATACTCTTTTTAAAACGTGTAATACACTTTTCATATGAAGATGTCAAGAACAGTGTAGTGCCAGCAAATGCTCCATTTTTGGTGTGAATGTGCTTTTGCTAACAAAATGACACTGCTGGTACTGCATTACTTTGATGTAAATTAAATGGTGTTGAGAAAATAATAGACATTTCGTTTCCTATAACACAGGTCATACCCTCGGTTACAGAATCAAAACATGAACTGGGAGGTCAGTCATAGTCCACCCGCATTATAGCCAATCAACAAGATTAGCTCTAATTAAGCATGCGTTTTTCACATCTGTCAGGAACCTGCAGGTCTGTCCTCCAAAACCAAGAGGTCGATGGAGGACTTTCTGAAGCTTCTTGTTAAGCAATCAACGCGTTACCATCTCAAGTACTCATTTAATTATCACAACGAGGTGCGTATTGCAGTGCAGTAGACCAGTCAGCAGTTGGCGCTGCACACACCCACACGTAATCATACTGATCAATTTGTAAGTAGGCTACTGCTTTCAATCGTGAAAATATGTCTGTTGACACTTCTGTAAGACATATCAAGCCCGTCCTGGAGCAAAGAAACTGATCTGTTGAAATGAGTGGGTGGATAGTTTTAAATCGCAAACTTAAAAAATAATTTCTTTTTTGACAGCCTAAAGGCAAAATAAAAATATAAAGAACAAAATTGTTATTGATGGGATGCCTTGATGTTTTAAATTCAGTTAAGGGAGCACAATATTTTATATTTTGGTGTTGAAGTGAATCTCATCAGATAATTTGTTGTTTCCTCTTTCATGACATGTTGTAGAGGTGTCCGTAAAAGGAAACTCCCCTCTCTGAAACATCAATTTGTAGACTTGCGTCCTTGCCCCAACATTCATATTGGCACTTAATTGTACAATTCGTCATGTTCTTTTGAGTAATTGCCACTAATTACTGAAAATAGAGTGCCTACACCTTGAGGATCAGAAAGGAACTGCAGCTTCTTGAGAGAGGTGGCGAAAAACTCATATCCTTAGCTATAATACCCTCTTCCCAGTGGTTTGGAATGGCTTACTTTAAATTCAGCTTAAGCGCTGAGAGAAAATTAAAGTATGGTGGCATCTGGTAGAGCTCAATGTACTGCCTTTTCGGGGGAAGGGGGGGAATATAACTTCAGACACTCAAGATTGCAGATGTTTACGGTTCTAGGCTGAGTAAGTTGAGGTTTTTTTTCTTACGTGTGAGACACTCTCTACATCATCTGTGCCATGCGAGGAAGTGGAGCGGGTGTCCTCTGATTGGCCACGAGAGTTGGATTTGACCCCTCCCTTTTCGGACTGACCACGCCTCCTGCCCCGGGGAGGGGAGGAGTCTGAGTCATTGGCCACACCCAGTTCATCTGGAGAGGAGAAAAAAAAAAAAAAAAAAAAAAAAACAGGGAGTAAATTTGGGGGGGATGTAGGGGACTACATTGCGAGTACAGGTAGGTTTGATCGAGTTTAAGGTTTGGCTGTATCCACAATTTCCTGCAATTGTTCAGCGTTGGCCTTTTGCCATCTAAGTGTTCTCCCAATATTTATATTCTGACAGAAAATATCAATATAATTTATTTGAAGTAGACACAGATGAATATCACAGATGCAGAGAGCTATGATGGGACGATTCAGCAGCATGTAACGTTACCTTCACTGGAGTCTTGTGTGGCATCCCGGTGTTTGCGACAGTACACACTGCAGTCAAATGGACAGACATAATAACATTAGATAAATGCCAAAGTATTTAATTGCAAAAGTCATTGTGGAAGTAAGTTTTTTTTGTTTTTTTTAAGCCGGGCAGCAGAGCACACTCACAGGTAGATGCCCAGGGAGGGGTTCTCCTTGATCTGGGCCTTGTCCCGCAGGGCGCAGAAATAGTGGTACGTTCGTCGGCACATCTTCACATCGCAGCCGATGGTGGCGCCGGGTCGATGGCAGGACGAGCACATCTGTGGAGAACCAGTGATGTGAAGAGGACAGAGATTTATTAAGTGCCATTACACCGTCCGTCCGGGAGATGAGCTTACACACCAAGTCTCGCAGTTGTTATGTCATCGATGGGCAGAAACCCATTCACACTGCTGTGCTGGATTTCTACAGGAGCAGTAGCGCCATCCAGAGCATCTCAGCCAGGATTCACACCCGCAGTCCTAGGGTTCAGTGCTACAGTATATATATATATTTTTTTTTTTTTTTTTTTTTTTTTAATAACTTTGTTTCAGATTTTTTACCCATTTAGTGGCCAATTATACCCTCTATTTGTTTTTGATTTGCCCTGCCCACACTTCCTTTGAGATGGAATTCTCCCACCCACGTTCTGGAGTCACCCTTACATGCTTCTCAGCAACTCACCCTCCACCCTCCCCCCTCTCCCTGGGGCGGACAGCCAAACTCCAATCAGGGCTTCCCACCAGGGCCGGTGTGGTACAGTCGGGTTTCGAACCGCAACCGTGATACGCAGCTCACACGCAGCTCAAAGGACCAGCCAATACGGGTGCGTTAGACCGCTAGCTGTGCTGCATTTCTACGGGAGCAATAGCACGCAAGGGCACAGCCAGAGCGTCTCAGTCAGGATTCACACCCGCAGCTCTCAGTGCTACAGTATTTTGAGCGACTTTTACATTTAGTGAATGCACTTGTTCGAGCTAAACAACCTCTGAACAGGTTCTGAAAGCAGAAGCGATCCAACGTGGCACACAGAAGACCTGGTCTTACAGCAGGACAGGAACAAGCAGAACGCATCCCCACCCCCATCCCTCACCAGTTTGCTCCCTCTCTTGATTTCCTTCTTCACATCCTCGATGGAGAATCCCCCGATGTTCTCACTGTCTGAGTGAGACGTCACCAGGGCGGACGAGAAGAGCTGGGTGGGACCAAACAGAAGGGGCACATGAGGGGGGGGAAAAGACAAATACTCTGTTCTTCCACATCTCTCAGTTTGTCATCTAAAATGAGTCCAGTACGCATGCACGCTGCCCACACACGCACACAGTTCTGTTTCTTCCCACATTCCCTGGAGTAACATTCACAGTGTTTGCCTGCCATTGGTTCCAGAGCTCACTGGTCCCCCGCCGTACCCAGTGTTGGGCAAGTCATTTGGAAAATGTAGCAAGCTAAGCTACCAGTTACTCTATAAAAAAAACATAGCTCCACTACATGAAAGCTATCCCTCATTGAAAGCTATGAAAAGCTATCCCACTATTTGATTTAGGAAATAGTGATGCTGCCACCACGCTAATGGGAAATGTAGTTAAGCTAGTAGCTTTGCTACTTGTAGTGATGCTACTGCCCCTCACTGTCCATACCAATAGAATAGGCCCCACCCCCAACATTGTGAATGCTGTCCCATGTCTCCCCATGCTCTCACCATGCACTTATGGTGGGCCACCACCTTCTGGTTGTCGGACACCAGTAGCTGCCCACACTCCTTGTCGCGGTTGGTTTTGCAAAAGGCACATTTTCGCATCCTTGCCGCCGCCGCTCCCTTCCGCTGCCCGGATGAGCCTGACATGGTCGGGAAATCCGTCCGCTCCTCTTTGCCTCAGTGGGATTGCAAATAAGTAACGGTTTTGATCTGAGTAAGAGTAAAGGACACAGTTACACCGGACAGAAACCATTATGACACTGATCATAATGCTAGATATCAAAATATAACGGCAATCTGTGTCTCATATTAGAAGGTAACAGAAGTTAATACAGGAAACGGGTGCAGTGTGTGTAGATCAAGTTCTCGATCCCTCAGTCTCTCCAAGTATACTGTAAATTGATTATTCCACCTTAAATCAGACAGTGCTCTGAAAGACTCAAAGTCAGCCAGTTTATTTATACACATTTCTTAACCATCCAAATGAATACATATGAAGATTGGGTTCTGTATTCTGCATGAATATTTACACTTTTATCATTATTAATTCCTGAGATACAGAAGGTATACATAGCAAAATGTCAACCTAAATACAGATAGAGACCACTGATAGATCTAAAAAAAATCTAAGAACACTATGACCAAAGTTCACATTTGTTCATATGAATAGTCAAGGAAGGTGTGAACTTGATGAAAAGAATCAGACTGAAAACCTCAAAGTGTGTCTGATATGGCCCAAATGTCATATTGAGTGTTCAGGGGACAAGGCGCATGCTTAGGAAATCGATGTCTTATAAAATAATTATTAGAATTCAAATTATTTTCTTTCACTATCGGAAAAAAACGTTAATTGCCTCGTCTCAACTACCACAAAACCACTAAACCGATCAAATAGATTTGTTAAATTAATTTTGCCTAATAAGAAACTATCCTGTGAGCTTAGCGCTCGGACTTGCATTGTTGCGTCGCAGAAGGAGCGCCAATAGTGTCGGTGGCGGCTGCAGGAAAAGCACCACGGCGCGCAGTGAAAGAGACGATCAGAGTCGAGAACGGGGATCAATAACTAAAACACAGACCCTGTTTAAATCCTGTTCGAACATTTTTATTTCACCACAAAACAAATACTAACGCATAGCTTCCTCGTGTTTCAAAGAATACCCCTCGCAACAAAAAGCAGCCCGATATAGTGTTATTTTCTTGTATCGTGTCAACTTGATGTTTAAAATGGGGTGCTCCGCCCCCCTAACATGCGATGGCAATGCACGGAATTTTGGGGGGTTTTTCTAACACTACTCGGGAGGCCCCTCGGTATTCCTGGGCCTCCAACGGATATTCAGGTGGACACTGAAAAACGAAGAGTCCATTAGTGTCATTAGAAAATCGGACAGTGAAGTAGCTTGCTTGTTACACGAGTTTCTAACCAAGGGTACACCCCATTCATTCTATGGTTTGCTGTGTGCTAGTGGCGTAGTGTTTTCACTATCCCGCTCCCTTCCCAGATTCTGTAGCTAACGCTAGCTAGCTTAGCGCTAAGAAACAGGGGGGTCTCCTCTTCAGACTACCCCGCCTGCCGGCCCCATTTACAACACAGCAAAACAGCATCTCCGATGAGGAGCTAGAGGGCAACAACGGATCCTACCTTCTTTATTCTTCTCGTTATCTTACAATCACGTTGCTCCACTGTGGGGGAGAATGAATACGAAAGTGTTTTTCCTCTTCCTACTGCGATAGGAGCCCTCGCTGATCTTCGACTCTGCCGCTACGCACCATTCGTGCGACATTACGCACTGCAAAAAGGCACGTTTGATTGACAGGCCACAAAAGCCCCGCCTTACGCACAGTGTCTCCTCTCATTTTAGCGCGGGTTGAAGTTGTTTGATTGCAAATGGAAACAAATGAACGAATCACGATTGTAAATATATTTCGAATGCTATTCAGTATCATTGTCAATAGACTCTTGTTTAAGAGATACTGTCTATACTTCATATGCCTTGCAATAGTATGTTTCAGTGTGTTGGATGACTTGCCAGCAAAATACAATTGAATAACGACGTCTACGGTTGATGGTGGAGCATTATACAGACATTGCTTTTGTGGGAATCATGTTAAATATAAATAAGTACTCGCACAAAAAGTATTATTTTACGTTTCTGACCCCCTCCAAACAAACTATCACAAGAATTCTTCAATAATGTGAATCTATTTATATAAGTGGGTGTCAAAGGTGGTGTGCAATGTAGTCCGTAAATAACAGGCAACAGTTCGTTTTTTTTCTTCCTGACTGCAAATCACTTTGAGTGTAATAATAATGGAAATATATATATATATATATATAAATACTGGGTGTGTCATGAGAGACACAATGTAGCCACATAATGAACACAAAGGGGTTAATTTCACTCAACAGATAAGTTGTATAAATGGATACCTGTACTTTCATTGAGAGTTTAAAACCAGCATTTTCCTGGACCATTTCTGGATCTGGCAGCCATTTTGAACATGTGGCAAAAGTGCAGTTGTCTTGAGAGGGGCACAAGACACAAGCCCTTCCATTTGAATTGTAAAGCACAATTATCTAAGAATGACCCATATATGCTGACTTAATGCAGAGTTCATCTAGTAAACAAAATGTGCCTTACTAGCATGTATCAATTATTACAATATATTTTAATACTATTGTTAATATATATTATGGAACATTAATGCAACCTCCAGTTTAATTTCTGACAATGGAGCTCAAATTGTTTATTCAAGTATTCACATGGGATATTTCTAGATATTTCAGGAGAAGGTAACAGGGATATCTTGTGTAACTGTTAATACCATCAGTTAGTGGACCAACAATTTTTTCTTATTGCTCCACAACAGGACAGTAAATAAAAGGCAAATGAAACCTTACACTAAAAATAATGGGAAAAAAAGAAACCTAAATTAAATTGGCCATAATTTCAAAAGATTTCACCCACTTCTTGGGAGGCACATACCTCATGTACATCTGTCATACAAAGGGTTAAGCAACTTTTCATTCCATTCCAACATTAAAAACATCCATAAAAATCACCAGAATCCTTCAAAAGACCAAGTTACTTGTTTAAAATATCCCAAATACCACATCACGAACAGGTGACTGATGTCAAACAGTTAATCGGGTGTAGTTATTCAAATGCTCTGGTGTGAATGCCATTCAATCAATTAACAAATTGGTTTTGTCTGAACATTTAGTAATAACTTGGGAGACATTTTCTTTCATTTCAAGTTAAAATATACAGAAAATGTTAAACAAAACAAGTTACAAAATACACTGCCTCTTCTTGAACAACCTTTAACTTCACATAAAAACACAACTTCAGATGAATTAACATTGTTACTAGTAATTTTGTTACTTTCTGTTATTTCCTGGACTTTCAAATGTGTACTGGTACCCCATTCGGGTGATTTCTGCCCCTCATCCACTGGTGTATTGAACGACAAACATTCTGGTTCTGTATGTTTCTTCATTACCAGCTGACTGTGAAATGTTGGTTCTTGCTCCTCAACAGGTACTGTGCAGAACTAATGAGAACCAACGGGTGTAGTTAGCGATACCATACTCAAATTAATTCAAGATATGGTCAATGACTGCTTTTTGGTACAGTCTGTTACTCAGCCTACGAGAGGGAAAGCAATACTGGATCTGGTTTTGTGTAACAACCCTGATAGAATTTGCAGCACAGAGGTAGGAGAACCAATAGGGGCAAGTGACCACAGTGCAGTTATTTTTGATATTTTTTGGCAAGTTAAGACAGCCTCCTCTAACTCTTGAATTTTTTATTTTAGACAAGCTGACTTTAATAAAATGAGAGAGAATTTAAGTAATATAGATTGGGTAAAACTTCTAGATTGCAGAACTGTGAATGAAAAATTGACTATATTTAAAAGAGTTATTGTAGATGTACAGTGTAAATTCATCCCCAAAGTAAGGAGAAATAGGATGAAAAAACAGTCTCCACAGTGGATGACTAAATCTTTACGGGAGATTTTGAGGCAAAAGAAACAACTGTACAGAGTATATAAAAAGGATAACTCAGAGAGAAACAAGTTAGATTATTGTAATATGCAGGCTAAGGCTAAAAAGGAAATAAGATCAGCTAAAAGGCGGTTTGAAATTAAAATTTCCCAAGATGCAAAAAGTAATCCTAAGAAGTTTTTTCAATATTGTAGTAGAAAGAAATATATTTTTCGAAGAGGCTACAAAGTGTGTTGACCTGAACCAGGCTTATAATATTATATATTTGGACTTTCATAAAGCATTTGACAAGGTACCACATGAGAGGCTCATTGCTCAAATGAATTCAGTAGGAATTGCAGGAGTAGTTTCACAGTGGGTTCATAATTGGCTGCAAGGGCGAATACAAAGAGTAAATAAAGTAAAAAGAGTAAATTAGAGAAGAGTAAAAATAAATGATCTTGATATGGATATTAGTAGCAAAATAGTTAAATTTGCAGATGATACTAAACTTGGGGGTTTGGCAAACAGTTTGGAATCGACTAAAGTAATCCAAGATGATTTAACCAAAATCCAAAAATGGGCAGATACATGGCAGATGACATTCAATATTGCTAAATGTAAAGTTATGCATGTGGGAAATAAAAACATTAGACAGGAGTATTTTATGGGAGGAGAAAAGTTAGTAGGTGTTCCATTTGAAAAGGACTTAGGAATGTAGTTGATCAAAGCCTATCTGCATCAAAGCAGTGTGCTACAGCAGTGAAAAAAGCCAACAGGATGCTGGGATACATAGCAAAAAGTATTGAGTATAAATCAAAGGAGGTTATATTAATGTTATATAGAATACTGTGTGCAGTTCTGGGCACCGCACTACAAGAAAGATATTGAAGCTCTTGAAAAAGTCAAAGAAGGGCAACTAAACTGATACCTGGTATGAAAGGTATAAGTTATGATGATAGACTTAAGGCACTCAATCTATTTAAACTTAGCAAACGGAGACTTAGGAGGGATCTGATTGAGGTTTTTAAATTCCTAAAAGGGATTAACAAAGTAAAATACCAAAGATTTTTTAAGATAAGTGGGGTCAGCAGAACAAGAGGCCACAGGTGGAAATTAGTTAAAGGCAAATTCCGCACAGATATTAGGAAGTTTTTCTTTACACAGAGAGTTGTCAATGCCTGGAACAGTCAGGTAGTAGGGGCAGAAACGCTTGGGCTATTCAAGTCCAGGCTAGATGTAGTAGTAGATACTCTTTAGATTAGGCCATGATGAGCCTAGATGAGCTGAACGGCCCGTTCTCATCATTATGTATTCTTATGTTCTTATGTTCTCCAGGTTCAGGGCTGGAGGTTACTGAATTAGAGCCTGACTACCCTCACCCTGACTACTGAGCCTAGTACCACAGTCCCACATTAGGTTAATCTGCACAGGACCTTCAAAAGGGGAAACGCCTTTGCACTTTCTAGGAAAATATGTGTACGTCTATCCATCAAACATTTGCTCAATGCAAAATTCTGTATTTACGTCATTGGTCCTTTTTTTTTTAATGACATGGAATGATATTGTATTCCAGTCTTTATGTTCTCCCATCAATCATCCTTCCCTATACCTGCCGTGGTTTCATATTTAAATTTTGTATTCAGTACTCATTTATACAGATAGCCAAATCTATATTCAATCAAATGTTCAGAATAGGTCCCTATTTCTACTATACTATTTATACGTTATCAAATATGCACGATTAAAGTTCGCTTCAATGGTGCTGTCTTTTCGGTCTTTTTTTCTTCTACCGACTCCGACGAGTGGCTCCAGGAGAAGTCAGTCAAGCAGTGTGGGGCTCGCCTGTGTTTCACATAGTCCCACCCACCTCCGGGCGAGAAGGTAGACGAGAGATGGGCTGGGGAGAGAGAGATAGCGAGCGAGGTAGTTAGCGACTCAGAAAGATAGAGAAAGGAAGGGACAGGAATTAAAACAAAACAGGGTTTTATAGATCGAGAAAGCAGAGGCTGTGTAGTGGCCACCGTAACCTTACTGTCATTTTTAAATGATATTTGGGGTTTGGTTTCATGTTCGCCAGCTCTGGCTGGTTAAGTAAGGCGAACTCGGTGAGTAGCTACGCTAGCTCGCACTTTTGTCTCCATAACTCCGTTTATTTTCCGTCTACTTGGGCACAACGTTGGAATAAAGAAAGTAAATGTTTTGCAGAACTGTAACGTTATATGTTTAAACGACACTAGGCGCTTCGAAATGGCAAAGGGTTGTCCCTCTAAGTGTAATTGCCACTACGAGTTTTTTTTTAGTTGAAAAAGTTGATCTAACCATATCGTTTTACATTTCGCTGGCTTTGTAGAAACGAGTATTTGGCCAAGACAGGGTGATGGGCATTTTAACTGATAAATTGTTTGTCGCTTCCTCTTGTTTTAAGTTGACAACTGAGTGTTACCGGATATTAGTCTGGAAAAATACCAACTCGTATCGTTCGCCTATCTCGACTCTGTGACGTGGGTGGAGCCTCCGTCCGTCTTTAGGTAAGATCTGTCATTTTTGTTTTAAAAGTGCCTTGAGCTCAATTTGCTAGTATAGCATACATTGTACTGTGCTGCCAGATTGAGTTTACTAAGCTTCCAAAGTAGGAGCTGGCGCAAACGCCTAGAGCATATGCACTTTAATTATGGTAAATTACCAGAAATTCACTTCGAACATCTGCTTTGAGCTGGTCTATCAGGAACACCATCATATCATATAGGTTGTGGGTGGTCTAAGGTGAGGAATAAGATGTTATTGATAAAAGTGTGCAAAATATAGTGTCGTGTATGTTATTATAATTTGACCTTTTACCAAAAACATGCAATAAAACTATTCAGCGTGGGAGTTTACCTCGTGATTTCTTATTGAGACAATATTTTTTTGACTGACACCGGTGGTTAAATTAGACATTGATATCTTGCAATATGTCGTTTGCCATACAAGCTGAACATTTCCTGAATTTCCTACGCCGGTTGTCTTTTGTTTTGCCCGCAGCTGTGCAAGTGGAGAGATGATAGCTACTTATTGCGTTAATAACAGGGGCACGCGCTGCGTTGTGCGTGAAGTACATCAGTGTTTCATGCGGCTGCTACAGTACAAATATAAAATCACAATTAAAGGATTTCCTGCCTTTTCATTTTTAACGACCGCGTCGATTATGCCTTCCTTTCAATGTTTGTATTGAGGAGTTGGAGAATGACCTTTTTGTAGAGAATATGGACAGATTTGAGTATCCGGATGTAGCTAAATAACCGACTCAATATATGGGTGTAGATTATTTGGGTTTTTCATTGTGCACATTCAGTTATAGTTCATATGCGTTCGTTAAACATAATTTTGACTGAGGGGAGTTACCTGCTTAAACGTTCTGCCATATTGACAGGGTAGTTTAAATGTGGATAAAACGTAATGACGTGTCGTTTTGGCTATGTTCACAGGTCATTAGCAGATATGCGGAATGGTTTTTGAGTCGTTTATATATATATATATATATATGCTATATATGTATGTATATTGTGAAGAATATATGATTTTTTTTTTGATCTGGCAGGTCAACTAATTATCCGCACAGGAAATGGAGCATTAATCCAAAATTCATAATTTCTGTGATTATGTGTAAGTGTATGTAGTCACTCGACCGTGATCTCACTTCCTTTTCCATCGTGCGATTTGCATATTTTAAAAAAGGACAGTTGGCCAGAGGGTTTCGCGCGTGGAGACAAGACATTAGTGACGCAATCTTTACCTGGGAACCAGTGACTCTGTATAGCTTGCAGGTCTACACGGTCTGACATCAGTCAGAGTTCCTGTCAATTTCACTAACATTTTACTTTGAAACCATAAATGCTGAAACGTGGTCGGTTGCTCATCTAACCTCACTCGGAAAAACCCAGAAGAAGAAAACAAAATCTGCAGTGGTGTGAACTTGGTCGTTTCTGTGGTTATACTTGCATCTTATCGCGGATCAGCATTCAATGATGTAAGGCTTTTTATTTTATTTTATTAAATCTGATTAAATAAACTGTTTATTTGTAATAATGGTGCATGAATAATTTACCAGTGTTGCCTATTAGTGAAATACCCCAGTCTTGCTATTGTATACATATGTCATTTTTGTTCCTCCATAACAGTTATGACTGCTGCTTGAAGTCCGGGATGTTACATTTCTTTACCACAAACTGCTTTTGGTCTTCTCCTCTGTAATACTGCAGATTTCCTGCAAGCCTTACCATCAGCATGATCAGTGCTTACTTACTGTCACTTTGCTCTTTTCTCTCTTACTATATTACCTTTTTTTTTAACTCACTGTCTCTTTCACTTCTCCCCCTGTGTGGGACCAGTTACCTACCTCCTGCCTCCATCAACGCTACTGCCTACCCATCATGCCTTTCTTCGGGAAGTCACAGAAGAGCCCGGCAGAGATTGTCAAGAGCTTGAAGGAGAATGTAGCGTATTTGGAAAAGCTGGAGGCATCTGAGAGCAAGAAGTGTGAAAAGGTCAGTATCTTGTGTGGGATTAGCTCTATCAGTGCATCACTCTGGGAGTGGAAATCATTGTACCACTCTTGCGTTATTGTGTGATTATTTGAGGTGATACCGTTAACTCAACTTGTCTGGCATCATGTTTCCATTTAATGTCACTGGTGTTATTCTCAACGAGCAGATTATATCAGTGACGTTTACAGATATTGCAGCTTTTATTAAACCGTGGTGCACGCTACACCACTTTTGAAATCACCACAAGTTTTCAGTGAGCAAAGTTGACACGCATCCCGACTGGACAACAACAGAATCAGAGGACTTGGGCTGACATGCCACACAAGTTTTAAAATGGTGAATGGTGTAGTGTGTCACCACCCCAGGACGCAGCACTGATGTTGGAGCTATACGGTGCCACTAACTACTAACAATGCCCCGCTGGATTATAAATAGACATAGTAATAATCAATATATACATGGGCAAACATGGATAATTGATGTTTCCACAAAACCGGACTTACCCAACAGCAAAAACAAATGTAAGAGTAACATACTAAACTCCTCCAAGCTAGTCTATCATTTGTATAGTACACATGATAAATATATATATATACACTGCTCAAAGAAATGAAGGGAACACATGAATCACATTGCGGATCTTGATGAACGAAATATTCAAGTTAATAATCTTTATTGATTACATTGTGTACTTCGTCGAGAACAAAATGACGTAAGAACGGTCAATGGAAACCAAAATCATTAACCCATTGAGGGCTGGATTCAAAATCACACCGAAAATCAAAGTGAAAAATTGAGATCACAGGCTGATCCAACTTCTGTGAATTTCATCACGACAACTCATAATGTTGTGTATGGCCCCCATGTGCCTGTATGCACTCCCGACAATGTCTGGGCATGCTCCTGATGAGACGGCGGATGGTGTCCTGGGGGATCTCCTCCCAGACCTGGATCAGGGTATCAGTGAGCTCCTGGACAGTCTGTGGCGCTACTTGGCGGCAGCCGATGCACCGATACATAACGTCCCAGACATGCTCAATTGGATTCAGGTCTGGGGAACGTGAGGGCCAGTCAATGGCATCAATGCCTTCGTCATCCAGGAACTGCGTACATACTCTGGCCACATGAGGCCAGGCATTGTCCTGCACCAGGAGGAACCCAGGACCCACTGCACCAGCGTAAGGTCTGACAATGGGTCTGAGGATTTCATCCCGGTACCTAACAGCAGTCAGGGTACCATTGGCTAGCATGTGGAGGTTTGTGCGTCCCTCCAAGGATATGCCTCCCCAGACCATCACTGACCCACCGCCAAACCGGTCATGCTGGATGATGTTGCAGGCAGCATAACGTTCGCCACAGTGTGAACCTTCTCTCATCTGTGAAGAGAACGGGGTGCCAATGGCGAACCTGCCAATTCTGGTGTTCTCTGGCAAATGCCAATCGAGCTGCACGGTGCTGGGCTGTGAGCACAGGTCCCACTACAGGACGTTGGGCCCTCATGCCACCCTCATGGAGTCTGTTTCTGACAGTTTAGTCAGAAACATGCACACGAGTAGCCCGCTGGAGGTCATTTTGTAGGGCTCTGGCAGTGCTCCTTCTGTTCCTCCTCGCACAAAGGAGCAGATACCGGTCCTGACGCTGGGTTGTTGCCCTTCTACGGCCCTGTCCAGCTCTCCTCGTGTAATGGCCCGTCTCCCGGTATCTCCTCCACGCTCTTGAGACTGTGCTGGGAGACACAGCAAACCTTCTTGCGACGGCACGTATGGATGTGCCATCCTGGAGAAGCTGGACTACCTGTGCAACCTGAATGGGCTGCAGGTACCGCCTCATGCTACCAGTAGTGACAAGGGCACTAGCAAAATGCAAAACTAGAGAAAAATCTGTCAGGAAGGATAAGGAGAGAGAAATGGTCTGTGGCCACCACCTGCAAAACCATTTCCTTTTTGGGGGTTGTCTTGCTGTTGCCTCTCCTGTCCACCTGTTGTCACTTTCATTTGCACCAAAGCAGGTGAAATTGATTCACAATCGTTTACGCTTCCTAACTGGACAGATCGATATCCCAGTTTAATTGACTTGGTGTTATACTGTGATGATTAAGTGTTCCCTTAATTTCTTTGAGCAGTGTATATATATTTATATATTTAGCATCTTTGTCTGTTTAAATGTCTCTTCTGAAGGAAGAGCATGGTGGGACCTGTGAAAATAATATTTATTATAATAAAGATACACAAGCTATACAAATATCATTTTCTATTATAAAGCGACAGCATTGGTTGTGCAATGTCATGTTAAGAAATGTAGATACATGCTGGAATATGAAAAGAAAAGTAATATCTTTAAATATTTGTTAAAAAAAAAGTGGAATCCAGCTCTAACTATGACACTTAAAGCCACCAAATGTTTGTAACTTAAATATACACTCACGTTACTGAGTCAATGGAGGGTTTTTTCTATTGGACATTGGTAGTTATCCTACCTCCTTAAATGTGCTAATATTGCAGAGTTAGGAGAAATTCAAACAAATTCAAAGGAGGATGTTTAATATCCACTAGCAGCTTGGAAGTTGCTTTGCCAGAGCAATTCTCAGCTCTTGTAGGGAATGACACGGTATACTTTTTTAAGTGGATGATTTTGGCGTGCATGAACCAAGCTTTACACGGAGTTGTAGCAAAACTCTGCAAAGAAATGGAAAAAAGAAAAGCAAAATCGTGGCTAAAATCACATGGTGTGCACCGGGCTTAAGGTTCCCTGCTGTTTGGTGGGGGCCAGATTCACAAGCGTATGTGTTGCTGTTGTGTGAGTGTGGATGACGGGCTGGCCCCTCCCCCTCCCAGGTGGCGGAGGAGGTGTCAAAGAGCCTGGCGTCGCTGAAGGAGGTGCTGTGCGGCACGAGTGACAAGGAGCCGCAGACCGAGGCGGTGGCACAGCTGGCCCAGGAGCTCTACAACACCAACCTGCTCATCACCCTCATCGCCAACCTGCAGAGGATCGACTTCGAGGTAAGGATTCCCTGTGGAGTGTGTGTTTGTACATGTTTGTGTGTTTGTATGC
The DNA here is from genome assembly GCA_029706075.1 of Aldrovandia affinis. Classification (NCBI taxonomy): domain Eukaryota; kingdom Metazoa; phylum Chordata; class Actinopteri; order Notacanthiformes; family Halosauridae; genus Aldrovandia; species Aldrovandia affinis. The sequence continues at coordinate 2,851,926 of JAINUG010000106.1, read as the reverse complement.
GTTTGTTTGTGTGTGTGTGTGCGTTTGTTTGTGTTTGTTTGTGTGTGTGTGTTTGTTTGTTTGTTTCTGCGTGAGTGCATGCATAGGCGTTGGCCATGTGCACGTGCCTGTGCTAGTTTCTGACGCTCCTGAATTGATGGAGGACATTTAAGCTACAGGACAGGCTTGTGGTTGTGATTGGGCATTCTAAATTGCTTAAAAAGGAGTTTCTATGAACACATTTGAGACAATTTATGCTTGTTCATAAGATCATTTTGTATGTTGTTGTTTTTATTCCCCCCAAACAAATGTGGATTGGAACTTCAAAATGTAGAACATCTGTTAGTGCAAATGAAAGAATGAAAATGTCTGTGAACCTTTGCTTTGCTCCCATTCAGCTGTCAGTAGTAGCCTGTAAACCTGTGTTTGAACCCCAGGGGAAGAAAGACGTGGTGCAGCTGTTCAGCAACATCGTGCGGCGTCAAATCGGCACACGCACCCCCACTGTGGAGTACATCTCCTCACACCCACAGATCCTCTTCATGCTGCTCAAAGGGTGAGACTCCTCCAGGTCACCTTCCATGTGCAGATCAACACGTACGCGCGCGCGCGCACACACACACACACACACACACACACACACACACACACACACACACACACACACACACACACACAGAATACATACTGTCACACACTCTCTCTAACACATGAAGACATGTATGTGTGTGCTGTCTTTCTCCCAAAAGCAAGCACACACACACTCACACATGTGCTTGTATGCACAAAATGCCTCTCTCTCATATGTACACATTCACACAGGCTGTGTGAATGTGAATGTTATAGCGGGATGCTGTCACATAGTGGTGGTAGTGGTATAATGAGATGTTGTGTACAGGTGTAGTGGTATAATGAGATGTTGTGTAAAGGTGTAGTGGTATATTGAGACGTTGTGTACAGGTGTAGTGGTATAATGAGATGTTGTGTACAGGTGTAGTGGTGTAATGAGATGTTGTGTACAGGTGTAGAGGTATAATGAGATGTGGTGAACAGGTGTAGTGGTATAATGAGATATTGTGTTCAGGTGTAGAGGTATAATGAGATGTGCACAGGTGTAGTGGCATAATGAGATGTTGTGGTGTACAGGTGTAATGGTATAATGAGATGTGGTGTACAGGTTTAGTGGTATAATGAGATTTGTACAGGTGTAATGGTACAATGAGATGTTGTGTACAGGTGTAGTGGTGTAATGAGATGTTGTGTACAGGTGTAGTGGTATAATGAGATGTTGTGTACAGGTGTAATGGTATAATGAGATGTTGTGTACAGGTGTAGTGGTGTAATGAGATGTTGTGTACAGGTGTAGTGGTATAATGAGATGTTGTGTACAGGTGTAATGGTATAATGAGATGTTGTGTACAGATGTAGTGGTATAATGAGATGTTGTGTACAGGTGTAGTGGTATAATGAGATGTTGTGTTCAGGTGTAGAGGTATAATGAGATGTGTACAGGTGTAGTGGCATAATGAGATGTTGTGGTGTACAGGTGTAGTGGTATAATGAGATGTTTTGTACAGGTGTAGTGGTGTAATGAGATGTTGTGTACAGGTGTAGAGGTATAATGAGATGTGGTGAACAGGTGTAGTGGTATAATGAGATGTTGTGCTGTACAGGTGTAATGGTATAATTAGATATTGTGTTCAGGTGTAGAGGTATAATTAGATGTGGTTTACAGGTGTAGTGGTATAATGAGATGTGTCGTGCAGGTACGAGAGTGCAGAGGTGGCCCTGAACTGCGGAATGATGCTTCGGGAGTGTCTGCGACACGAGCCCCTCGCCCGCAGCGTGCTCTTCTCAGAGGATTTCTACTGCTTCTTCCACTACGTGGAGCTCTCCACCTTCGACATCGCCTCCGATGCCTTCGCCTCCTTCAAGGTAGCGCGCCGGCCGATTCCTCGGTCACCTGATCCCGCCACCACCCGAACCGGTCAGCCCTCTTCACCTTTGTGCCTGTTTTTATCCACCTTGAAACACCACCTCCTGTCACCTGACCGGTACCGGAGTGTCATGTCTGTTGCTGTTCTCCCACAATGGTTAATTACTGTCATTTCAAACCTCAGTGCCTTCGTGGACTGTCAGCAGAGGTATGAGTCCTGAGCTCATCTACACAACTAGTGTTACACCAGCCTTGCCTTGGCCTGTGTTTGTTTTAAAGTGGTATTTGAACTTCAGAGCCTCATGCGCTGAGATAATGTTTACTGGTAAATGATGTTTGCACTAACCCGTTTCCTGTATTTTTTATATTCCCTGCCCACGCGTTTTATAAACGACATTCAGAGTTAGTTTTTTATTTTGCCATTGAAAGGGAAGCAAAGCGATCAAACTGCCTCACAAAAGCACGTTGTTATTCAGAAGGAACATCACAAAAGCGTTGGTGAGATTGTTCTGTTTAATGTGCTTTTTTTCTGCGTTTTGTCTTTGTAGGATCTACTTACAAGACACAAGATAATGTGTGCCGATTTCCTGGAGACCAATTACGACAGAGTGAGAGCATCTCATTTGTTGTTGTTTTTTGTAATGTGCGTTTATTTATAGTGGGGATTTATTCTTTTCGGAGTGGATAAAACTGCAGCATTCATGGCCTCACACCCTTGTGATTCCGACAAATATTCCAGAAATGTCTGCCTGTGGGAGAATTGGAGACCCAGTTTTGCGCATTTGCTGCAGATTTCATGTCGGGGCTTGCCTTGGGCATAGCCACATTAATTGTTCTGAATGGTTGTTTATTGAGCGCACTCTGTGGCACTTCATACAGTACAAGGCCTTTCTGTATCCAGCATGAAATGAAAGCTGATGAAATTAAATGAAATGAGATTAAATGAAAGCTGTTTTCATTTCAGGTGTTTACGGAATACGAGAAGCTTCTCCATTCGGATAATTACGTCACCAAACGTCAGTCTTTAAAGGTAGTTCCTCCTCTTTCTTGTTCTTCCTCCTCCTTCCGGTTCTCTTCGCATTTGAAGCGGAAGCTTTTGGAGGCTTTATTTTATGGATGTTTTTTGGAAGGCTTGAGTTGTGTCTCAGGGAGTGTTCGGTGCTGATTGTAATCTCAAACTGCGTGTAGCTCCTTGGGGAGCTGCTCTTGGACAGACACAATTTCACGGTCATGACCAAGTACATCAGCCGTGCAGAGAACCTGAAGCTGATGATGAACATGCTGAGGGACAACAGTCGCAACATCCAGTTTGAGGCCTTTCACGTCTTCAAGGTATTCTGCGTGTGTGTCTGTGTGTGTGTGTGTGTGTGTGTGTAAGTGAGTGCATGCTTGCCCGTGTGTGTGTGTGTGTGCGTGTGCATGTGTGTATGTATGTATGGCCACTTTATTAGGTACACCTGTACATTAATGCAATTATCTAATCAGCCAATCATGTGGCAGCAACTCAATACATAGAAACATGCAGACATGGTCAAGAGGTTCAGTTGTTAAGACCAAAAATCAGAATGGGGAAGAAATGTGATCTAAGTGACTTTGACCGTGGGGTGATTGTTGTTGCCAGACGGGGTGGTGTGAGTATCTCAGAAACTCCTGATCATGGGATTTTCACGCACAACGGTCTCTAGAGCTTACAGAGAATGGTGCGAAAAACAAAAAAGTCCAGTGAGCAGCAGTTCTGTGGGTGAAAACGCCTTGTTAATGAGAGAGGTCAGAGGAGAATGGCCAGACTGGTTCAAGCTGACAGGAAGGCGACAGTAACTCAAATAACCACGCAGTGGTATGCAGAACCCACAATACATCAAACCTTGAAGTGGATGTGCTACAGCAGCAGAAGACTACACCGGGTTCCACTCCTGTCAGCTAAGAACAGGAAAGTGAGGCTACAGTAGCCACAGGCTCACCAAAACTGGATAGTTGAAGATAAATGGAAAAATGTTGCTTGGTCTGACAAATCTCGATTTCTGCTGTGACATGCAGATAGTAGGGTCAGAATTTGATGTACACAGCATGAATCCATGCATCCATCCTGCCTTGTGTCAAAGGTTCAGGCTGGTGGTTGTGGTGTAATGGTGTGGGGATCGTTTAAATGCCACAGCCTACCTTGTTGCTGACCATGTGCATCCCTTTATGGCCACAGTCTACCCATCGTCTAATGGCTACTTCCAGCAGGATAATGCGCCATGTCACAAAGCACACAAGCTAGTTCCATGAACATGACAATTAGTTCAGTGTACTCCAATTGCCTCCACAGTCACCAGATCTCAGTACAATAGAGCAGTGGTTCTCAAATCTCTCCTCGGGGACCCCCAGCACACCTGATTCAACTCATTACTACTTAACGAACATTGATTAGTTGAATCAGGTGTGCTGGTGGTGGAATTTAACAAATGCATGGACCAGCTGGGGGTCCCCGAGGAGAGGTTTGAGAACCACTGCAATAGAGCACCTTTGGGATGTGGTGGAATGGGAGATTAGCAACATGAATGTGCAGCCGACAAATCTGCAGCAACTGTGTGATGCTATCCTCCTTTAGCAGCGATGACTTGATGCAAACGTCTCCTATAGCCACTAATCAGACTCTGGCATCTTCTTTGAGGGATTCTCTCCCACTCCTCCTTACAGAACTCAGCAATGTCGAGTCGTCCAGGCCCAGTGGAAGAAAAGCAGCCCCAAATCATAATACTCCCGCCACCATTCTTGACCGTAGGGATACGGTTATTTTGGTAGTGGGCAGTGTTGGGTTTTTGCTAGACATGGTATTTTTTATTGTGACCAAAAAGGTTGATTTTGGACTCATCCGTCCAGAGAACAGACTTCAGGTATGTCCAGTAAGGTGGTCCTTCGTGAGGGGTACATTTTCGAATTCATTTATTTTAAGCTCCAACCAATGGAATTCGTTATAATAGTCAAGAAAACTCTCCTGGTGAATTTTATTCAAATTCCAACAACATTTACCCCTCTCTCATCAACCTTGAAGTTTAGCCTCAGTTGCAGTAACTCGCGCTGCTGATGTCATTGTTGGGACTTGCGGTGTGCCGCTTACAGATTTGATTTGATTTTGGAGCCATCTAGTCCTGATCGAACAGCAGCTCAAGAAAGATCTCCTGTACTTCACGTGCCGCCATCATGTCCTTGAGCTGCTCCTCGCTGAGGCTTTCAAGACGGTCATGGGCTCCATGTCAGGTCCGAATGTGACCATGTTCAAGCGCTTCCAAGATCACTGGCAGATAATCGACCCGAGCCTGTTCGAGTCCGGTGATTCCCACCCCCATGTGCGTCCTCTGCTGGACCCTGTGGACAAGGACTGGTTCCAGAGCACCCTCATCAACCACAAGGGCCTTCGGGATGACTACCGGGAGCTGCTGGAATTGACTGTGATCTTCCTCGGCCAGGTCCCCCCACGAGGAGTAAGGTTCCTAGCCCCCGGACCCATGCACCACGCAAGGTGGATGTCCAAAGCCATCTACGCACTTAAGGTGTGGATGTTCCGGAGCCAATTCAAGCTCACAGCGAGGGAGGAGAAGGGCCTGCAGCAAATCGTCGTCTTCGTCAGTCGCCTGTACGCGAAAGCCTGGACACTGGCTCCGGAGGCCGCAGCTGCCCCTCGACATGACCTGCAACTGCTGAAGGATTTGACGACCTACATGGACAACGTCAACTGGGACGTGGGCAAGGCAGCTCTGACCAAGCTGCAAGGGCACCTGTGGTACCTCTCGGAGGAGCTTGTCGCTCTGGCAGTCTTTGACCCCCTGGTCACGGTGGAGGAGAAGAGGCAAATCCTCACCTCACTTCACACCACCGTGGGAGATGAATCTCCAGCGAAGCGCCCAAAGCTGCCCAGCCAAGCCGTCTCTGGACTCCAACTGCAAGACATGGCATCGACCAACACGCGACGGTTCTTCCAGAAGCTGCGCCTGGAAGATGGCTTCCTCGACGCCGATCCCGCGACCTGGCTGGAGCGGGAAGACTTCCGGACAGCGGCGGCCTTCGTGCAGGGGATAGCGGTCATCAACGACCACGCGGAGCGAGGAGTTGCCCTCATCCAGGAATACAACCGAAAGCTAACTCAGGATGAGGAGCAACTGCAAGTCTCTCGTCATCGTGCGGAGTTCCCGGACTCCAGAAAGAAGACCGTGGCTGCTGGTGTGGCAGCCCAGCAGGAGCAGGAGCACTAAGTCGGACTATGTATTTGAGGTAGAAAGACATTTTGCTTAAGATTTTTGTTATAGTTTAATACATTTAACTGTGTCATGAGGTAACCATTTATAAAACTCCATTGCACTGATTTGTCCACTCCATTGCACTGATTTGTCTTATGTTGTTGTTATTCATTATTCACTGTTTTGTCTTGTCTGCACTTTTATTTAAAATTATTTACAGTGTCGCACTTTTAATGCCACACTAAGTTCATATTTGTATTCATTGCAAAGATGGCATTAAACGGTATCTGAATCTGAATCTGAATAAAACACTGTATGTTGTTGTGTGTTATAAGCTAACATTTTGGGAATAAATGGCAGTTGTTTTCAAGGATTGTTTTTATTCATTTTCATTTTTTATTTTCATTCTCATTTTAATCCTTATAAGCTCTATTTATTCCCAGATAAAAAGCGTCTCTCTGGGATCCTCAGGGTGAAACTTCAAGGTCGATGAGAGAGGGGTAAATGTTGTCAGATTGAGGACAAAATTCACCAGGAAAGTTTCCTCGACTAATAGAATGAATTCTGGGGGTTGGAGCTTAGACTTTCCGACTTTCAATTTTAAGGACCACCCTAATGTCCAGGTGGTCTCTGGCAAAACTTAAGGCGGGCAGCTTGGTTCTTTTTAGACAGCAGATGCTTCTTCCTTGCTACTCTTGCATGGCAGTTCTATTTAGCATTCTTCTTAATATAATATAATAATATATTCTTATTGTTAATTGATGTACAATGGCTTTTAACTTGATTTATTATTTTTCTTGTGGCTCTTGGTGATTTTTTAGAAGGAAGCTCACTTCTAGGTAGAGTTGCTGTCCTGTTAAACACTCTCCATTTGTATATTATTTGTCTCACAGTGGACTGATGGAGCCCAAGTCTTTTTTTCTTTTTTTTTCTTCAGATTTTCTCCCATTTTGGTAGCCAATTACACCCGCTATTTTCAGGTCAATCCCTCCCTCATAGTTCGCTGCCGTAGCCCTGTGACCGGTGGCGACGAAGGCGAAGTATCGTCTCCTCCGAGACGGCACTTTCCAGGCCGACTACCGTAACTCCGGCACCCCAGAGCCACTCCTGTGCACATTGAACGTCTTGTCGGCTTCCTTCCCCCCTCCCTGGGGTGGACAGCCAATTGCTGGTCGCGGTGGCCAGCATCGGACGTTGAAACCACTAGACCACATGGGAGGCCGGACTACAGACTGATGCGCACTCACTACTCTCTCCTTGAGGTCCTCTGAGGTCTCCTTAGATCCTGGCATGGTGCGTTTTGCATTTACTTGTATGGGTAACACCGAACTGACCAGGTTTCTTAGCTGTATTACAAGAGTGCCACCAAAACTCTTTCCTAAAGATCTGACCTTTGACTGATTAACTTGGCACCCGATTATATACCCACCTGATTCTACTTACCTACTTGATTTAACTAAGGCAATAAGAGGTTCACTTATTTTTGCACCATCCCTAATATTTTTACTCTACTACACTACCAGTCAAAGGTTTTAGAACACACCCTTTTTTTACTGAAATTTAAACAGTTCAAGTCTAGTGAATAACCTGAAATGGTACAAAGGTAAGCGGTAAACTGCGGAGGTAAAAATTTTTTTAAAGTTTAGGTTACTAAAAACGGAAAAATAATGTACAATTATTAAAAAAAGGCCCTTTTCAGGGAACAAGTAATGGGTTAACCTGGGTTAACAGTCACTGCAAGCCGCCGACTCTGGATCCAGCAGAAGAGCCCCAGACCATCACGCTTCCTCCTCTATGTTTGACAGTTGATGTCACACACTGAGGAACCATCCTTTTACCTAGTCGACGGCCTACAAAAACCTTTCATAAGACCTTCCAGTCTTCAGTAGTCCACTGGCGGTGCTTCATGGCCCAGGCAAGCCTCTTTTTCTTATTTTGCCATCTTAGCAATGGCTTTCTTACTGCCACTCGACCTGTCAAACCTGTAGCTCAGTCTTCTCTTCACAGTTGAAACTGAGACTTCCTTACTTCGACCAGTGTTAAGCTGTGCTTGAAGCTGTTGTCTTGTGAGCCACCTATCACGCAAGCTGTTGACTCTCAGAAACTTGTCTTCTGATATTGTTGTGGCTTTGGGTCTGCCAGACCTCTTCCTCCAGTTTCCAAGTGCCTTTTGATGGTGTAGGAAACTACTCACTGCCAAAATATTGACATTATTTTTCAGTTTTTGGTAACCTAAACTTTTTTTCTTAACCTCTGGCAGTTTACCACGTACCTTTGTACCATTTCAGGTTATTCACTGGACTTGAACTGCTGAAATTTCAGTAAAAACTGGAAAATGGGGGTGTTCTAAAACTTTTATGTCTGTATGAAAGTAAGGATTTTGTGGTAAAAAAAACGATTTCTGATTGAAAAAGGGGTTCACAAACTTTCAAGCATAACTGTATGTATATGTATGTGTGAGTCAGCGCATGTTTGCCTGTGTGTGTGTATGTATCCGTGTGTGTGTATGTGTACGAGTGTGAGAGAAGTCTCTCTAGCATGCAGAGTGGCAGTGGGCTGTTGAATTCGTTTGTTATGGAGATGGATGATGAAATTGCCACATTGCTTTGCCTGGATTATGATTTTCCTTATTGCTTATATACGACTGTATTAGACACCCTAACAAGATGATATAATACTTTGCTATAATGCATTTACTTGTCTCCTCCTGCACCCAGGTGTTCGTTGCCAACCCCAACAAGACGCAACCGGTGCTGGACATCCTACTGAAGAACCAGGCCAAGCTGGTGGAGTTCCTGAGCCGCTTCCAGACGGACTGTGCCGAGGACGAGCAGTTCTGTGATGAGAAGAACTACCTGATCAAGCAGATTAGAGACCTCAAGAGGCCTCCAGCTCAGGGAGAGGCATAGGAGGAGGGGCCAGGATGGAAGGGCCTAGGGGGGAGAGGCCAAGAGGGAGGGGCCTAGGGGAGAGAGGTCAAGGGGGAGGGGCCAAGAGGGAGTGGGACATATGGAAGGGGAGAATAACAGAGGCTGGGCAGAGGATATGTGTGGGGGTGTGAGAGAAGACAGGAAGAGGTTAGGTGATGAGCTGTTTGGAGGGGTACAGAGACAGACTGATTGGTAGCCTTGATCCTCTTCACTTTCATCATAGGATTTCCCGCACAGAGGGAGCGAGGAGAGGATCACACAAAACAATGGCATCAGCTCACATGGCCCATCTCTGTACCCCCAGTGATCTAGGATAGACGGATGGATTTTGGTCAAATAAATGAGTGAGAGGATTAAAGAACTAAAGCAACTCCTTTTGCATTGCCAGGACCAAGATAGGGCAGTGCAGGATTTTTACACTTGCGTAAGAGGCTTGTGGTTTGGGTAGCGTGTGTGCTTTTGTGTTCAAGGCTCTGGCCTTCAACGCACTATGAAATAACTGACCATACACACATTCAGCTTTGGGTTGAAGATTGTAAAGCCGGGTATCGTGTTCTGTTATTTAAATACAATTTTGATTGTAAGAGTACAAGTGCCTCAAACCCATGGGTACTAAAAGTAAATACAACATTTCCACAGGAAAAGTAATTCAGTTAAGTAAGTGTGTGTGTGTGTGTGTGTGTGTGTGTGTGTGTGTGTGTGTGTGAGAGAGAGAGAAATGGAGAGTGAGAGTGAATGAGTGTGTGGTCGATCGATTGGTCAGTTGACCTCTACAGTCTCTCCCCCATATGGGTTTGACTGATTTGGGAATTCAGGGTAAGAGAAAGGGAGGCTATCCTTGCATAGTGTGTTGGACTAAGGTAATTTTTTTAACAAGTTTCAATTTTCAAAAGTATATATATTTGTATTTTCTTTATTTGAAGTGGAGTTTAATGTTGGAGCAAATGTGTACATAGGAACTCCATTTTCTTCAGAGGCTGCACAAGAAGTCCTTTAGGCTGGTTTTCTTTATTTAAATGAATTTGGTTCGTCCATGGCCTGTTTTACTCAGTTATAACTACTCATACAAAAATGTTGATGCATTATGCTTTGCACGGGAAGAGGAGTTTTTGCTTAAAAACCAAATCTTTAATAATGTTATATAATATATGGAACTAAAGGGAGCGGAATGAACAATTACACCTTGATACCTATTCCTACGAATAATGAGCAATTATATAATTGTACAATTATACAAGACCGAAAGGAATACTGCATAGCTGACATTATAAGATAATGACCATAGATTTGAAACAAATAATGTTAAATTATGAAATTATTCCTAGAGATGGTAGTCAGGGTTTGTCCCATTCCCAAATAATACAGAGAGGAGGCAAATTAGTTCTCACTCTCCTTTTCCAATCATTTTCATTATTTTATTTTTCTAGTTTGTGTTTGTATTAGTTCTTTCCATGCAGATGTGACAGAAAAAAATGCAATACGGGACTCTGTCATTTACCTTCTATTAAATAATTAGGTGTTCCTTTTTTTAAACATAATTGTACAGGTAAAATCCTTTCATACGTGTACATTATGTCTTGATGTATCACTTCCTGACATATTTTACATGTGTGGAGCAGATACAGTGGTACTCACACTGCACACTGCCAAATGTTAGTTTGGTCCTCCATAAAGGAAATTCTATTTGTCAGTACTTCTATAACAACACATGACACCTTCTCTTTACAAGAACAGAATGTTTTGTATGTATTCCCAAATATGTGTCCTGAAACACTTAAACAGTGACTGAAATGAAAACAAACCCTTGCAATAGAATGAAAACGCTACACACAACAAAAAACAGTGGCTATACAATCCAGGGTGACACTTAACCTGTTGTCTTCTTTCATAATGCTAAACGGTGGAATAAAAATATTTTTAAAAACTTGACATGAAAACCTCTCCAAGTGCTTTAACTTGTACTCATCACTAATAAATGGGTTTCATAACAATGATTTGAAATGTAGCCTTCAGTTGAAGGAAAGACAAACAGAATGATTAATGAGGTGAAAGGTGGTATGGGCTTTGTTTAAATTCACACAAAGTTCCCATTCCCTTTGTCCTTTAACATCTGATGTGCATTGCTCTTTAGTCTGCAGAGCAGTTCGTTTGCACATTGCAGAAGCAATCAAATTATGGCCCAGATTCAATCTCATCCATGCTGCTGCTATTATTTGTTTTGTTACTTGAATACAAATTAAAATATGCTTTTTGAATTGCATCCACAGCATCTGCGCTATCGATGCCTTGCTATGATAAATCATTCACCGGTACTGTTGGGGAAGACCAATTATTAATTGTAATTATTTTTCTGCAATGAACATTTTCAGAAGTTCAGAACCTTGAGGGTTTATGTTGCATCCTGCCCCAAATGCAGGACTAAATCATTTTAAGGCATCAGTGCCGTTAGTTTATTTGCAGTTTCCAGGCAGTCTAGCTTGTGATACAATCTCTCACACTCATCCACTGTCATGATTGCATGGTGAACCGAGGCTCTTCATCTTTCTTAAATATGCAACACCAGAAATGACAACTAAGGCCAAGAAATGAAAACTTGTATGCTTTTTTAAAATTTCCTCAATAAATGAGAATTGGGAGCTGTCCCACAAGATTAGATAACATCGGAGATATGAGTCTAATAAAAATGTGGCTCTACTTGTCTTCCTGATACATGTGCTTTTTGCTCTCGTTTTGTTTAGTTGCATTTTGTTTAGATGCATGAGCAGCCTCAAATGTTATTACTTGTATTTTCCTTGGGTTATTGTGTGGGTTTCTTTTTGCCTTTTTGATCTTCCAAGTATTTCCGCAGGACAAGGAACGATGGTAATGCAAGGCACAATTTACTAGATAGAATCCAGTTCTCTGACTCAACTGGAAAAAGGTTTGAGTGGCCATTTACCAGAGTGTTTTCAACATGGTACCGTCTGCAAACATCACCACTCTGTCATGGACAACGTTTTATTCACACAATTCAGTTTCACTGTTAATACTGTCTTTATTTCCACATGCTTAATTGTTTTTTATTAGCAAACAAAGATATGACAAAAGCAGAATGGGCCAGGAATTACAGGATAATTCTGTATTAAGAAACACATTCTAAAACATCAGGCTGTCCTGTGGTTAACTTGGCTCTCTAAGCAAAGTCTGACTTACCAGTTCACTGCAGGATCCCTCGCATATTTAATCTCTTATTGAGGAATTTTGTGTTGAACTTCTGTATCTCAGGAATGCTTTATTTTGCATGTTACTGTACAATGGAAATGCATGTTGATGCAAGGGTCAGGGTGAGGTGGCGGTGGCTGTGGCTGTGGGTTCAGGTAGGTTTTCAGGTATAACCTGTTTTGCGTTGTCTGTGTTGCGTTGTGTTTTCTCTTACACTCACTGACAGATAAAGCTAGACTCTAAATTATACACTAAATGTTTGGGAGTGGGCAAGCTGATTCCAGGTCTGTTGTCAAGGAGGTGCATGAAGAGACATGAATAAGAAATTGAAACTGGAGCACCTGCACACTTAACATTTAGTAGATTTAGACTTACGATCTATCTTCTGCTTCAGAACACAAATAGATACAGATACATAATGTACAGTGGGGTCCAAAAGTCTGAGTCCACTACCAAGATATGTTTGTTTTCATCATTCATCAAACACTAACACAAAATTATTCAAATCTTTTTTTTTTTTTTTTTTTTTAACATTTGTTTCAAATTTTTTCCAGTTTTTCTCCCAATTTAGTAGCCAATTCAACCCCATTTATTTTGATTCGCCCTCGCCTCACGAGCCTGCCACCCATCCTCCGGGTCAAGCTAATATCCTGAAGCCGGCAATGATCCGCCTCCTCTGAGACGGAACTTCGCCCACCTGTTCTTTAGGAACGCCCTACTGCTCCACGGCGAGCTCGTGCCGACTTTTCCTCCCCCCACTCCCTGGGGCAGACAGCCAAAAGCCGCCCCCGTTCGGGGCTCCAGGCCAGAGTTGGACTGACGCAATCGGGTTTCGGAATGCAACTACAGTAGGCAGCTTGCACTCTCGGCGGAGTGCATTAGACCGCTACGCTACCTGGACTAACACAACATTTGTACTCAGGAGAACAATTTCACCCCTAACTACTTCACTAAGCTCTGCTGACATAATTGCAAACAGCTGCAAAAACTTTTGCAAAGGAAGTGTCCTTTTAAAGCACCTGCAGTAGCTACGAGAAGACATAGAGGACAATATTAATTACGTCAATATCCGGTATTAAAGACCAAAACAACTCACACTGTGTATTAGAAGTGTCCATGTATTAAAACTCAAATAAAAAATAAGGTGTCACAACATTTTGTGTAAATGAAATGCAATGATGTGCAAACAAAATATTTATAAATATTTCAATTTCATACCATGCTTTCTCAAACAAACAATATATTTTTTTATTTGCATCAGTGTTTTATGACATTATTGAATAACAAATACCACATGACTGTTCGTTTTTGATGAACAATGAAAACAAACAGATCTTGGTTGTGGACTCAGACTTTCTGGACCCCACTTGTATGTTCTCTCTGTAAATATGCACCATTCTCCTTTCAAATTAGACATTTAAATATTATATATATATATTTACTAGAAATGGCAATGGAATTGAGTGTGTGAAGAGAAGATGGCGATCAAAAAGCAGTCATTTATTTCCACTTCATCCCTGATGAGGAAACTAACGCTCAATCAGCTCTTAGTAGATGTTCTAGTTCATGTCTATTACGCCTTTTCGTACAATTTTATATTGTCTATAGAAAAATGTTCTATATCTGTGAAATGGAATGGTAACTTCAGAAAAAATGAGTCAGTGAGAATAGTGAAAAATATAACACCACTGAAGCCACTGAAATTGAAATTGAAAGTTTTGAGTAAATAATTTAAATTTGAAATATAATTAATATATGGCTGAGAAAACCATAAATTAAGGAATCTTTATATAATTAATGCCTATGACAGAAAAAAATATTTTTTTATCACAAGCCAAAGTTTAATTTAGTTTAAACTTATTCATGACCATATAATTTGCAGGTTTATTTAAAACTTAATCTTGCCGCAGTGAATGATTTTGATTGCTTTTCTGTGTATTTAAAATTTAAAAAACCTTGGACATTATTTTAGGTAGCTCTCATACTAAAAAATATATTTCTGAATCTTCACAGTGGTTTTTTTTGTCTAGATTTATTCATTATTGAAATGACTTTCAAAATAAAGAACAAATATATTCCAAAACTTTAATTCATACATTCCTAACAACAAATGTATTCAATAAATAAGAAATTTGCTAAATGTAAAACATTTAAACAATATTTAAAAACTAATGCTTTAATAATTTAAGCTAAATTTAACACAAAGGAGGTGCAATACTTAGCATTGTATTTTCAAACAAAATAATTATTTGTACTTTTTTGGAATCCAACAAAAAAACATGAAACTGACATTAAGAATGTGACGATGATAAAAACAATACTTTCAAACGTTCAAAATGAAAGCTGTTCATTCAAATAATAATTCAATAGAATGTTGAAGCCAAATGCAAACCAAGTTATGCTTATGGAAACACTGCACTTTTAATTTGATCATCTTTAATCACCTTATATTTTTAAACAAAAAAGGGGCCTTAGGCCATGTAAATAATTAATCTACATACACTAATAACTGTTCTAACAACCTGCTAATGTTTTTCTGGTCGGTTTACATTTGAGGAATTTACAGAAATAGGGGGATAGCATATAAACAAATAAAAAGATTTGGATCACATAAAACTCTAATAATATTTTAATGGTTCAACTGATTTTCAACTGAACATTATTTATTATTGAAGAACCATACTCAAATCGTTTTCTGATACATCATTCTGGACATAAAGTGTTTTCTTCATACAAAACATCACTTTTCTTGTGTAATACTTGTACAAAGGTCTTTACTGATGTTTCAAGAAGCAACACAAATAAACACTGATTGGAAACCAAATACCTTGGGGTTGGGATGGCTCTTTTTGGGGTATTTCTTCCTTCAATAGGCATACATGGGGAAAATACACAAGTTCAGGGAGGAGAAGAAAATAACAAACCTTCTGAGCTGTTATTAACAGGTCTTCACATATTTGGTTAATGTGTGTAATATTTTGATTTAGTTTGTTTTCCATTTGCTCTTAAAATGTGTTGTACACATATAGCAAAGCTGCTCACAATTAAACAGTGGCTACAATATATAATTGCGTGAAATAAAGAAAAATATAAATACCTGGTTGGTAAAATACACCAGAATTTGTTTTTTGTAAGGGGTTTTACATGAGGCCCTCGTTTTCTTTAGCTTGGTCTTCTGACTAGTTTGGTGGGGTGTTGTCAACTGAGATCAGTAATGTAGTGAGACGGTGGGGGTAGGGTTTGGTGAGGTTAAAGGTCACTATAGCCTTCTGGGTTCTTTTTGACCACAAGATTTTAGAGAGGGGGAGGGAATGAGACAATGGAAAATGCGACGTGTTTGCCAAGATTTTACGCTAAAATGCTATTAATTTTGGTTGTAGCCAGTGTGGTTTTAAGTAATGTAAATTGTTACTGATAGTGGCGGGGGCTAATCAATAGAATAATTCCAAAACAACATGTATTTTCCCCCACCCCCACACACAGGGGAAAAACCAAACAAAACAATGCGCATACAATTTCACGCATGGCATAGCTTTTTGTTGAAATTTTAGAAAAGCAAGAGCTGATCTTAAACTATACGCACCTTAACTGCGCAGATGTTTTAAATACTTTGGCTGAAGGTCGGCGTTGCTTCAGTTCAGCTTGGAAATGGATGTGTCCCACGGTATGTTTTACTTTCTTAAAAAATATATATTATGTTCGCTTAATTTGGTGGTTGATTTGTTTATTTTGCATGGTTGATATTTATGTTTTATTCAATTAAATCAATTTAGCTACGCTTAGCCACGCGATAAGCCTTTATATTTGAATAGTTAATTTAAATATTTGAAATATTTCCTTTTGCAGGCGTAAAATTTGAACAATTTGTGTGAAAAACATCCCCTGTTTTACATTATGGTACCTTACTGAGCTTTGTGTTTGTTTTATTTTAGTTAAACTAGGCTATATAATTGATTGTTGACTAGCAATGTTGCTTCCCTTTGCTGTAATCTTCCTTTTAAATTATATGTTTGCGTGCAAAAAACAACAACACATATGTGACATGGAAATTGTTTGTGCGTGTTGTGCAATTAACTTGCAGTTTGTTGATTAATTTAAAGAATCATATTAATTATGCTAATTCGGTTGTTAGCGGATGTAGCTAGTTCTCCTGCTATTGCTTATTCCTAGCTGTGGTTAAGTTGGAGAGGGGAGTCGCTCAAAAAAGATCAGGCCCATCACATGACGATACGTTCGCGCCACTTTCGTAAACCTTTTCGATCCTGTACAGATCTCAAACTAAATGAGAGGTAATGCGTAAGTTTATTTTCGTACTATTTTGCCGTTTTCATGATTTACGTTTTAAACAGTGCTTAGAACCCGTCTATTCTAAGGGATAATGTTTACCCCCCTTCCCTTGGTAGCTAGCCATGTCTTTCACGGTGGGCATGCTTTGTGTGTTTGTTGATGTGCGCTAGCTGGTTGGGGTACAGATCTGGTTGATTTGCAAGACAATATTTTAATAGGGATTTAGGGGAAGAAGAAAAAACTTAATTAAACAATTCGGTTATAGTTTTTAGTAGGGCTTTCTAGATTACAGTTTACTAGCCAAGCAATCTGGCTTCCTGTGCAATGTTATTTCAGTTAGTCAGAAAATTGAGGATTCTGGAACGGACTAGTCTTTTTCATATTGGAAATCGAGTTAGTATGTAACGTTATAATATTCAATCAGTCTGAATTAATATAGATGACTACTTTTTCAAGCGCCCACCTGTTGGGTTTAAGTGACAGCTTGCTATGAAGCTAGTTTGCCTGTTATTCAAGCCTAGCTATCATAAATTACTAGCCAGCTATTTAGTGTGTGAAAATTGACTAGCTTGCTAGCTAAATGTTAATGTACGTTAGTTGGCTGTGTGCACATTTGCAAATCACTGTAAAAGTTTTGTGCTGCAAATTAGGGACCTGATCGCTAGTGATATGTTCTTTACTGTTAGCTGGCTAACATTGTCGGCAGCGGAATGCAACATTGAAAAGGAAAACCAAACTACGCTGGTTTTCTAGTAGCTCGCTATAGCTAGTTTGAAATTCACATGGCGCCCACACGTCCCTTTTCCCAACTGCTGCTGTCTAACCGCACACAACACATCGTCGAGGGCTGTCTTATCTTGTTCTTCACACGGTCGGATCACAGTGCATGCATTGTCCAAATTCTTTAATATTTTTGTTTATTTTCATTGTGTTCAACGATCGGTTAATTTATTGTTGACTACTGCGCTCTCCGAGATGTGTTCTTTAGTCGTATAGCGTTAAGTTGGATAACGTACGTAAGTAGCAATACTGTGCAAGCCAGCTAGCATGCTATCACTGTTATTTGACTGGCTAGCAAGCATATGCTATTACTATATGTCGTTTATTTAAATTAGCTTTAGCCAATGTATACACGTTTGATCTTCCAAAATGGTCTTCCTACTTTTAGTGTCGTTACATTTCCACTTTTTAACCTGCCAGCATATTGTTCAAAACATACATTTGCTAATGTTATGGTTAATTCCACTTTCATGGGCCGTTGATAAACAATACTCAAACAGCTATAGAAAAACAAATTGCGAGGATACTTTTTTTTCTTTTAAAAAAGTAACATTTTGAGATACAGCCACCCGAGCACATGGCGTCAAACTACAGCGTTCCCATACGGGTCCTTAGAATTGTTCAATATTTGGTTTGTGTGTAATGCGTCTGTTCAGTGGTGCATTGTGGGGGATAGAGTTTCTCCTGTGCGTATTTTGAGTATATATAGTGTATGCAAACTGAGAGAACATCCAAGTTTATAAACCGATTTTTAAAGGGATTTGTTACTTTCCACTTCCGCTCAATGCAATTAATTTTGAATGCCAATTGTAATTTACTTCATTAATACTTTGTTGCGTAAAATAGCATGGCTAATTTTCGGAAAGCGCAATTTACACCATGCATGGTCACTACGAATACTTTCGCCTTTGTATCAAATGTATCAAACTCCTGCAAAGCTTAAGGGTCGTGCTTAAGGTGCTGCTTTTCTATTGGGTCAAGATGGACTATTTAACAAGCAACATTTGGCTTGCTGTAAATTATCGAGTTAAGTAAATTAACTCGAGATTACCGCTATCATACACATAAAATACGATTCAAAGTTGGAATTCACCATTGAATGCCCAGATAACTAACGTCCCTTATGTTTGTGGTGCTTAGTGGTAGGAGAAAACCTATTGGTGTAGATCTCAAAATGTTGGCCATAGTCAGTTATCCCATTCAGGCTTTGGCGCCCTTT
Source organism: Aldrovandia affinis (assembly GCA_029706075.1). Lineage (NCBI taxonomy): Eukaryota > Metazoa > Chordata > Actinopteri > Notacanthiformes > Halosauridae > Aldrovandia > Aldrovandia affinis. The sequence continues at coordinate 2,833,374 of JAINUG010000106.1, read as the reverse complement.
TCAAATTCAACCTACACCCCTCCCCCCATATTGTTATTTCCCCCTCCAATAACCTTTTCCACCTCAAAAATCTGCGCGAGGGAGAGCACGTTGTTGCACACTTCAATCACTCGCTCATCCAACATTCGGCTCGGTCACTTATCTTGCTTGGATGCAATTTCGTAGACCTTAAGCGTTATCGGTATTTTAACTAGCGTGTGATTATTTTAGGATTTATGAAACTGAACTTGCGAGGAAAGTAGTCGGGCAAAGGGCGAATGTCTTTCAAGAGGCAACTAAAATAACATTTATTAATTGGGATATATATATATATAAAACTACTTGTATGGACATATAATGGTGGCCACTAATGATGGTTGAAAAGTTGTTCTGTTCATTTATCTATCATGGAGCTGCCATTGGTTAGTATTTTCTAAGGGTATAGCGGCTCCTGTTTTAAATTGTTAAATTGTTTGTTCCAACAATCTGTTTTTCTTCTTCTTGTCAGGTGATGCCCAGATCTGCAACAGAAAGAGAAGGTCTTCTTATTGTTGAAACCGGTGACCAGAAGGCCACTGTGTCTGATATTCACCTCTTTTGTTTGGTTCCGCTCTCTTCCCTTGAGTCTGATGAAAATGACCTTTAAAAAAAACAAAAAACTGTTTTTGACTCCTAATACTGCCGACTGACAATGGAGAGATCGTTTTGCCTCTTGTCCCTTTGTGGCCTTCCCGCTAAGGTGCATCTAGTGCAGTCAGTGAATTAGTTTAGATTCTACTGCGCTAGGTGTTCCTTCTGGCAGGAGGTGCTGCACATTCTGCTGGCTGGTGATGGCACTCCAGGCTTACAAAAGAACAGAACAACAACAAACAAAAAAACACTTTTTAAATCCTTACCGTCCAGACTTCCATTGACATTGAACAGTGGTTGGGTTGGGCTCTCACCGATGCCATGAATTCAAAGACCGGAGAGTAGATTGTGTTATTGGAATTCCTGGTGCATATGTAAACACGTATATGTAAACACCGTTTTTTATGCTTTGGGGGCATTCCAAGCCCAAATGTATCAGGTACTACTCATGCAAATACACAGGAATCATCCCCTGATCTGAAGTGGATGCCGTCTTTGGCAGTAATGTGGGGTGGGGTGGGGTGGGGTGGGGGGGGAGATTCTATAATATGGAGATTCTAGGCCATTGGACTTTGCAGTCGGTTGTCTAGGCAGTTCCAAAGTGCTCACAGTGCAGGTAGTTATGACTGATCTACTGCAGTGTTTGCACTTCCAGTATTGCCAGGCGCCTCTCTCCAACCGAAGGGACTATCCCCGTTCCCTGGGAGCGGTCAGTTTTGCAGGTTTGCAGCCAGCGTGTGAAAATTCTGCTGTGCAAATCCATGCAAAACTCGCTGCGCCTGGGATGGCATCGATCCTTGAGCGAAGAGATTTGGGGAGTTTTCCCTCTTCCAGCTAAGTTGGATGTTGAGGATATCCATAATTTGTTCTATCCGAGCATCATTCCCCTCCTTTTTCTCTAGTGATGTAGGTGGAAGATGGAGTGTGAAAGGAACCTGCTGTATGTTTCTTTGTGTAGCATCCAGCCAAGTGTTTTGAAGTTGATCCCCTCCTTCCCTCTCTTCTGTTATCTACAGTCTGGCAGGGTTTTGTTGGTTTGGGTCATGGGTGGGTGGGTGGGTAGGTGGGTGGGGGGCACGGAGTGCAGGTGGACTTGATTATTTGTCTCGCTGTTTTCGGGTGGATGACTTTGCAATTTTAGTGATTTATAAGACTTAAAAAAATTGCACGGTATCCATCTGTAATCCGCCAGATGTTACGAACTGCGTGTGTTCGTTTTCCTCTCCTTTCCCCTCATTATGTCTCTGTCATGCTGTTTTACATTTTTCATGGAACCTATGTTGTACTGCCTTTAAATACATCACTTCCATCGCATTTCTCCCACATTAAAACATTTGGTGAGGTTAAAAGGATGGTGAATTGAATCATTTCATTACAGGCATTTAGCAGATGCACTTATCCAAAGCGACTTGGACAGTTTAGATTTATTTACATACAGTCCATTTATCCAACTGGTTATTTCCTGAAGCAATTCAGATTAAGTACCTTGCTCAAGGTTGCAACCGCAGTGTCAAACCTGGGAATCGAACCTACAACCTTTTGATTTCAAGCCCAGTTACCTAACCATTATTCTACACTGCCACCCAATTTGTGCACTTAGGAGAAATGAGCAGTTTCCTAATTGAAAAGATGGCATTTTTAAAAAGACAAAAATGAATACAGTAACTCAACGACAGAATTAGAACCTGATTAATACAGTAGGATGTTGCAACATTATAGGGTGTGAAAAAAATAAACCTTAAACAATTTTCTTTATTAGTGGGCTTTAATGAATGGCTGTTTGATTTATGATTTTTTTTGTGGAGAATTTGCACGTGAAAATATATAAGCAAAACAATGCCTTGTATTGCATTGCTTTCTAATATTGTTTGCTTACATCTGTGAAAGCAACCCGTATGTTATCATTCAAGTTGACAATTTTGTTTTAATTTTGATCCATAACCTCAGAATAAGGTCATGTCCAGATCGAGTGCGGTCCTGCCTTAGTGGAATTACTGCAAAATGTAGTTTTCGTTAAGGTTTAAGTCCTTTCAATATTGCTTTTAACAGGGTAGTATATTTGGTTGATATTAAACGCATGCCTGTTGAAAGGCTCTCCCAGTGTGCTCCTCAACGTAAGAAAAGGAGTAGGATCGTTTCGAAGCATCCAGCTTGAATGCATCATTGCGGCTACTGGGAAAAACAGGTTGCCAGTGGGGTCTAGCAAATGTTTATGAAATTAATGTTTCCTCCAGTAATCACTCAAATGGGAATTGCGTCATAATATGTTGTATATCACTTGGATGAAATGGGAACCACACGGATTAAGAAATTATGTATAACAATAAAAACATTGAAGAGTGCGATACTAATGTCATTAAACTAGTGGGTGGGAACCGCTTGTTTTTAACACGTCCCTTTTTATTTAGGATCAACTACCTGAGGACAAATTATGCTTCAGATATGATGAAAGCTTTTGATTAGATAAATACCTTTTGGGTATTTCAATAGTACAATAGTCATTAAAAGTATGGTTTGGTTTAGTTTGGAGAATACACGGGTGGCACGTAAAATTCCACATCGAAGCTCCTTTCGGTTCAGGTTTTCTACAAATGTATTCAAAGTTTTAAAAAGTTTAAGCCTTCATTTAAAATAATAATACACATTTACCGAATGGGCTGTATTCCAAAATATAACATTTTAGAATTAAGGCCACTAATCGGTCTTTGAACATTAATGCTTCATGTTGGTCTAGGCAAGACATTTGCTTGCGTGGTCCGTATTCTATATCATTCGTAAACGCAGGATTCTGTTACATGTTGATAGGTAGCCCACGGAGTACATTTTAGGTCTAAATTCGTTCATTCCTTGCTTGTAGGTTGTTTTCAAAAATGCATATTCCACCACAATGTATTATAGCCTACGTAAACTGCGTTTTAAATAATCCGTAGGCTACCTGGAATTTTAGAAAGAGGTTAGGCTATTATTATTCCGGTCTTCTGTGGGATTCTGATGAATTTGCCTCGTTTCCAAATCCTCAATTTCCCCGAAGGCTTTAAACAAGTTAATCGATACCCAAAGCTCTATATAATTATTGTATTCCTCTGATATTGGAAATAATGCACATTTATCATAAAGCATTGCTTCATCTATGATTCTGTAAAATACTTTTATTATACTATAGTGTAATACTGGGAAGTGTTCCGGTTGTACATTGTTTAGCCCAATATCCTATTTGGGGCCTTGGAAATAAGGTGATTAACCTAGAGACTAGTTAAATCGTCATGGAAGGGATAACACCCTCTGCACTTTCCATACACACTAGGAAAACAGGAGACGACCAGTGTTTTTGTTCAATTCAACATTTATAGCTCCGATAGTCGTATTTTATTTTTTGGATTGCCTGTTGACTCATTCCACAGGTTTGTTCAACCTATTTTAGTTTGTTATAAAGGTATTTTCCTTTCTAAGGTAATCATTTGAAATCTCAAATACTTTTTCATTAAAAATGTCAAGAGACGTCGGATCTGTGGCTTGGGTTTGATAAGGTTTTTTTTCTTCTCATTTTAAAATTGATGAATTCTGCCCACTCATTAGGCGCAAAGTTTCACAATTGTATAGTAGCCTACATCGAGACTCGCGAATCGGCTCCATTTTCCGTTAATTGTTTTTGTGTGATGAAGTAGCCTAGTAGCTAATTGCAAAGATCTTAACGCCTTTCCTTCTATTTTAGTTTGCTTACTACTAGGCTAATATTTCATTTCACGTTATAAGCACGCCGAATTCATTAGAAAAAAACGGCTAGGAGGAACACTCTGAAAACCATTCTATGAAGTATTTTGAAAGATGTGAGATCACCAGGTGGCAGTATATGGCCAATGTGAAGGACTTAACATTTCCCAAGTAGCCTATGAATCGAGTAAACCACCAGTTCCCACGGTAGGGACTACTATTCTAAATGACTAGTTGGGTGACCTAAATGTGTTCTGTTGACCGTTTTGGACTAAATCTTCAAAAGAGTTTATAGGCTAGCTACGTTGTCTATTAACGTAGGCTACTCGTCCTTGCGCAAATATACGTTTTTATATCGTAGTACAGGAACTGAATATGCTAAAGGTGTTTGTTATCATGTAAATCAGACAAAACGACTTTGAAGTCTGACGTCCAACCACTAGCCTATATAAAGCAATGAGCTCCTAAATAACGATTCCGGTACATTCAACGGGAAACAAACTTCCCCGGCTCTATTCGTAGCGGAAATTGTCCCAAATGTATTTTATCATAAATGAGATTGTGTTTTGCCCCTCTAAAAGTAGCCTACGAGTTAGTCCAAAACGTGTCTCTTAAAAGGGTAATGTAAACCGGTGACGGTGTTATCCGAATACAACCCATTGAATTGAAAATCGATAAAACTTGGATCTTAAAACCACTATTTATGATAAGATGGTTAATTTCATTTTAGATTAAACAATGGAACGTAAAGCCGTATATGATTGATCTATGAATTAAAGTGCCTTGTAATCGCACATACGTAGCCTATGACTGCCCCCGTGATTGCAATAATTGGTACTTTAATCGTTAAGTAGCCCAACAGTTTATCTATGGAAAAAATGATCCGTTCAATCAGCAATTTCGGCAGCCGTCGAATTGTGAAACCCAGACGAACGGGAACACGTGTCTCTTAAAGCTTACTTTTGAATATGAACAATTGTGGAATTAAATTATAGTCTGCGGTTAGTTGCGTCTAAACTCATGTAGCCTACACGCGAAACGGTTCGTATTTGTTTTGCAGTGGGCTACCTATTGTGTTCGCATAGACATCTCAATAGGCTATCAAATAATAGGCTATAAGTTATGTTATACATTTTTCCTGTGTTGAACATTTATTATATTTGTAAAATAATTTTGATTTCTAGGGTAGCCTATGTGTTAAAAGTGGAGTGCGTGAAAAGCATACGGAAATGTGTATAGCGTAGCCTACAATCAAAATAAACCCATTCCAGGGGGTGGTGACGCGCACAGTCCGTCCTGCGATTTTAGGACTCATCCACCCCTCCGCTCAGTCTGTTGTCAGCAGGGCAGAGGAAACGGGCACCAAGTCAAAAAACTGAAGGCTACGGAGGCTTCGTTTAACATGACACCAGAGGCTACTCTGGGACCATAGAATTAATCGCTTTCACAGAAAATCGCGTAGCTTTGTGCTTGTTAAATGCGAGGCAGTTACTGCGTTTGGTGTTGCATTCCGCCAAAATAAGTTGTGAATTTGGGCTGAGTGAGAAATGTGTTAAGCAAACGATGCTTATCTGGAATCGATTTTTTTTGCAAAGCCTGTACTAATGTCGGCGGTGATGGCCACTGAAAATCATAATTCGAATCACCTGTTCCGTTAGACAACCGTTGCATTCCGCGATTTTAATCTGCCTCGCAGCCTCGTCCGAGTGGTGGGTTAGAAGTGTTGAGGATCCCACTTTGGCTGCTTGGTGGTGGGGTGTGCCATGGCAAGCGCGCTGCTGCTGTGCGCCCTCTTACTGCCGTCCCTGCAGACCAGCGGCCAGGACAGCTGCCACGATGTGCAGTCCTCCTTCCAGCTTCTGCACCCCGGCGTCAAGTGGACTCCAGAGAGTCCCGTGTCAGGTAAACCAGTTTGACCATTTGAATATAAAATGACCTAAGATTTTTCGTACACTTTGGGAGTTTTCCGTAGACGCCACCCGCTATTACGAATATGCACGATTATAATAACAGTGCTTAGTGGTGATAAAATATGCTGTTTTCGAGTGAAGAAATAAATACCAGCTTGTGTTTGTTCGTTAATAGTCTGGTAAAAGGCATGCCATTTGTAGTGCTCGGTTGCTTAGGGAAACATGTCGGCGAGGTTTAATTTTGTTTGCTGTTTAATGCAGCTGTCACTTAAAGATAATTGCTTTGATAACAGTGAATGAGCGGTCTAGTGTGGAAGCTATCGTGAGTAGTGTGCTGACTTAGCCTCGTAAACTTTAGTGCTACAAATCAGGAAAATAAACGATTTTAAGTGATGCCACTTAAAACCTGTTGTCATTAGTGAGCTGCAGATTGGTTAAGTCTAAAGAAAATTAAGTTCTAATGTATGAATATAATTTAAGAGGGTCATGGGTCTGGGTCATGTTTTCTGTACAATGTCATAATTTGGTAGCACTTGAATGAACATCAGGAATGATTTGTATGTGGAAACTCATGAATTATTGGTTGATTTGTAGATGCCTCATTTAAAACTGGGTTGTGCAAATGCTGTTGTGTGTAAAGTTTTTGTCAAGACCACCAAAGCACCAAATAATGTTAGCAGGCAGCTTCTTCTGGTAAGAAATAATGGATCGGTTGATGTTTGCAATGTTCACTTGACAGAAGGGTGTTGGTTGCATCCAAAGGTCATAACTGGTGCTGGGATTATAATTTCATATTAAAAACTTTGGTTGGGTGTCTGTGTAATTCCTGCATGCAATTCTTGTGTGAATTGTGTAGGTTGTGTTCCTAGATTAACATGGAATTTATGGCATCACTAGGTTGAGTGAGTTACTCCTCTCTTCTAACAGTAGATTAAAATTTCACAGACCTGGCATTCCCCAACAAACCACAGCAAATGCATTGCCAGCATTGGGTCGATATGTCCTGCTTGTCAGCATTTTCTGTTTTGTCTGATCCAACGCGTTCAGTTGGTGTTGACTGGTGTTGGGGCGGGTGTACCTTGTCATGCGATACACTTTTGTAAAGTGTGATATCACCTTCATACCACTTCATACCTTGCATAGCCTATGCCCCAATCAAATTTCAGTTGGGTAGAACTTTTGAATTTATGTCCAATAAAGGCAAACAAGATCCGGAATTTAAATAGCTAGCTATCAGTGATAAATGCTGTTCTGAAATCATATCAAATACATTCAAAATTAAATTAAATGTTTTATTTCCTGTTCGTAATTCATGGAAAATTGGCCATAAGAATGCCGTATGTATTCCAATAACAAGTTTATGAGAAAATCCTATATGGTAATGTTGTGGTCTCACCTGAGTAGACTGATGTTCTGTCTGCTCTGCTAGCTTTCCAATAATTAACTCTTTTTAACACTTTTTTTTTTTTGCACTGGTCTTTGCCAGAAATGAAAAGTTTATAGTTAAGGAGCCACACATTGTATATGTTGCTTCTGGGGTGGAGTAATTTCAACATTGAGATGACGAGGCATAGTAATGCAAAGGTTGCAGGTTCAACTCCAAGGCGAAGCACTGCCGTTGTACCCTTCAGCAAAGGTACTTAATCTGATGTGCTTCAGTGTATATATCCAGCTATATGAATGGATTGTATGTAGGCCATGCAAGTTGCTCTGGATAAGTGTGTCTGCTAAATGCCTGTAATGTAATTTAGTATAGCGTTGATTTGTCCGTTTTGTTAAATTCAGCTAACAATCAGGAAGAATTACAGCTGGTTAAGACTTTTGGAGGCAAACATGGGAAATATAACTGCACCCCCTTAGTTTCACATGTAATTAAACATTCCACCTTGCATTACAATGCCATTGGATGATCCCACCACACCACACCACATAGCAAGGATAATTACACTTATACTTAATCAGATATGTGTGAATGTAGTCAATGGTTGATAATTACATATATATTTAATCAGACATTTAGGTGTGTGAATGTAGTTGATGTAGTTAATGGTCGAAAATAATTGCCTAGGTAATGTTGGCTATGTGGCTAGTATTTGGTGAAAATTAAACCTTCAGAAATAACAAAACAAGGGGAAAATGTTTTTTGTTTTTGTTTTTGTGTTTACTTTTTGCTAGCTGATGTTAGTGACATCTGAGGAAAACCTCACATAAGCATATATAAAAATATAAACTTCAATATGGTCATCAGCAACTGATTTTTAGTTAATGTCAAATAAAAAGTCAGATTTTGTAGTTCCAATAATGGTTTTGGAACAGCGTTTAGGACATTCTTTTTAAACTTTAATAACAATTTTGCTATGACAGCTCCTGGAGCCGGTTTACTTTTCAGGACAGATTTTTCCTTCTCAATGCATTTTACGAATATGTCAAGATTTTGGACCCAAGAGATGTGTGACACCTTATTGTTTTTGACTTTGCAGTGCCTGAGGTATCCTAGTAACCAAGCACTGTACAAATGCACAGTTCCAGACGGGACCACCTACTATAGCAGGGTTACTCAGATCGCGGGCTGAGCACTGTTGTTTTTTACCCCACACTCTTTTTACCTGGGAATCCGGTGTGAAGACACTCTGGCCAATCAGTTGCACAAATTGTTCAATTAACTACCTGAGAGAGGGGAAAACCAGGACCGAATTTGGATTCGTGGGCAGATTAGTTACTTAATTTTTGTTTCAGATTTTTATCCCATTTTCTCCCAATTTGGTAGCCAATTAGACCTGCTATTTAAGTCAATCCCCCCCCCCCCAGTAATGTGAGTTCGCTGCCGTAGTCCTGCAACCGGTAGCGACACGCGACCTGACGCCTCTTCTGAGACGGCACTCGCCCAAGTATCAACCGTAACCCAGTATACTGCAGGGCCACTCTTATGCGCAGCGAATCTCATGTCGGCTTCCCTCCCCCTTCCCCCCCCCTCCCTGGGGCGGACAGCCAACCGCCGCCCCCGGCGGCTCTCCAGGCCAGAGCCGACTCTGGCGAGACGGGGAATTGAACCCCGGTCTCCGTGGCCAGCGTTGGACGTTGTAACCACTGGGCCATGCGGGAGGCCCCGATTCGTGGGCAGATTTGAGTAACCCTATACTATAGACTTGTTCTTAGGCTCCCATTAGATGTAAAACCGCCGCCTTTCCCTCTGGTGCAAAAGTAGTATTTCTCATGTTGCAGCGGTTTGTTGATGCTTTCCTGCCTTAGGAAAGTGTTTGCATGTTCTATTCAGCACCAGCCTGTTGAGGGACATGGGGTCAGTCTGCAAGCCCCTTAACAGCGGCTCATTCTCCCAAGGCCAGACGGCAGCATCTCTCTCTTCTCCCAGCACGGACAGAAGTGTCACTTAATCAGGGACACAAAGACGTCAAGCTCTGTGCACAGAGAATGGATCAAGTGTTCAAGAGGCTGAAAGACTGAAGCTGAACTGTGTGATTCTATGATACAAATGCTCCCGATATAAAACAAAAATGGATGTGTGTCTGTATACAGTTTCCCCCTTTATTCTCCTTAAAATGTACATTTGGCAGTAATTCTACCATGCAGAGTAATAATCAGACCTAATGACTCCCATGAGATGGCTGCCCATGCTATAACAGATCCACCATCATGTTTAACAGTTGGGGAACAGGCAGTGTGGGCTGAAGGCTTCCTTTGGTTTTCTCCAAACGTAAACCTGTCCAGATGTAGGAAAAAGAGTAATGACTGATCAGACCACATTACTTTCTTCCACTGCTCAGAAGTCCAGGTTTTGTAGTCATTACACCAGGCTATGCATCATGCATTGGCCTTCGTTACAAGTGGTTTCTCAATGGCAGCTCTACCATACAAATCGACTTTGCGAAGCTCACAACGTACATTTTTGTTGAGACTGGGTCACGAAGATGTAGATTCAATTCTGTGGTAATATGAGGCAGTTTTGCGGTTTTTAACTATCCTGTTAAGTGTCTGTCGGTGAGCTTTGACCTGCGACCACTGTTCCTCTTGTTTGCTGTATGCTATCATGATTTTCGACACTGTTCCCCTTGACACATTAAATATTTTTTCAGTTTCTGACTGACGCCTGTAATTGGGGCACCAACTATCTGTCGGATCTCACATGTTGCTTTAGAAATGCATATTAAAGTGTTGGTTTGAAAATGTATTTTGTAGCAGAAACATATTGGTAAATAGTATTGGCATTAATATGAAACTCTTGTGTAGATGTTTTAGTAGTGATTTAGTCACTTCAGAATACAAGTCCTTTTTCATTTGGGGTTTCCGATATTTTGTCTACCCCCTGTCTATATGTCTGCATTTTGATGGCAAAGAAATGGGAATTGTAAAAGTGGCCTCGGGGGACATCTTTCTCACCATTAACGGGTGTGAATTGCTTGGAATCTCTACTGTCTCCTCATGGAGTGAGTCTTGAGTGTTCTAGATACTCTACAACAAGGAGGCGAGAGATGGGCTGTCAAGGTGTGGGGGAGAGAGAGAGAGAAATGACACTGATTGACAAGACGAGCATAGCTTTTTGTATTCCCACCTCCCTTTAGTTTATTTCACCTCTTGCTACCTAGGTCAGAGAAAAGAGAAAACAAGGCACTCAGTGTGGTCCCCTAAAATTAGTTTATATAGTCCTGTACATACAGAACTATTTTTTTTCTCATCCTTAGAGAGGCAGAGCATTATGTAACCCTCAGTTTTTTTCTTATTCAATCATGACATTGTTTCCATGTTAGCCACCACCCCTTTGACCTAATTGCCCTTGGCTTAAAGCATACAAACTCCTAATTCATGAGTAAACCTTCATGTTCAACATTTGCACACTGATATAAATCTAACAATGCTATTATGATTGTCAACACGCAAAACATTTTATCATAAAAATATCTGATGGTTAATAATTCTTAAATGTTTAAACAGTATGCTTGTAAAACAGTAACAATTGCACAGTGCAATAAGAAATGTCTTGTAGGACAATGTCTGAGCGAACATTTGCACAGAATCAATGATCTTTGCCACGGGCTGGTATTTTCTTCAGTAATCACAGTTCTGGATGTACCTGTACTTACCTGTAAAATAGGTGAAATTCTGCTTCATTGTGCAAATTGATTTCTGTTAGTACAGTTACAGCCAGCTGTAAAGGTGGATATGGAGGTTTTAGTGTCATGTCAAGCTCAATGAGTGTCAGATTGTTTTAATTGGAAGGTGGTGTTGCAGTAATATTTTTATGGTAAATGCACAGAACCAGGCCACCAACTCCCCTGGGGAAAGCAGGGTTCCAGTGACAGCAGCATAAATATTCCCTTTGGAAAAAGCGTGAACGGGGGAACTCTGGTAGTTCATCTTAAAACTCGACCCGGTACTTAACCAGCGCCCTCTGGCTGTTTGTTAAGTTCTGGTGCAACTCAAGACAGCCAGTGCTCAAGTGATGACTGTGTAGCACAGTGGTCTAGACTTAAAATCACAAGCACAGGTTAAAATCCCAAGTGGGGAGCTACTGCTGAGAACTAATTGCTTCAGGAGGAAATGTATCCTGCCGGATATGTAAAATTTAAGTTGCACAACTTTCCCGGTATAATGGCGTCTGTTAGTCAAGTATGTGGGGTAATATGGTTACGATAACACAGCTGTCACCTTCTCCAAATGGAGGTTGTCTGATCTACCCCTGGGGAGCTGTGCTTGCATGCCTTGTCCCTGGTTTCTAATTAAATGTGCTTCTGTTTTTTGCTGACCCTGCATCTTGCCTTTCCACCTTTTGCTCTTTGTTCAGTGTCTCCATCATTCAATTCCATTGCTACTTTTTTTAACGATGTTTATATTATAATCAAATCATACTTTTTTTTACCCTTTATTCAGTGGCTCCACTTTTCAATTCCATTCTCACCTTTCCAGCATGTTCATGTCACAATCAAATCATTATTTTTAAACTGTTCAGTGCCTCCGTCTTTTAATTCCATTATCCTTTTTTTGTTCAGTGTTGAAGATGTGCCTATCAAATCATTCAGTTCAGTTAGTCCTTATTGTCCCACATTTGGCAATTGGGTTGCATTATACAACACACAAATACAAGGTAAGTAACACAACACCAAATCACAGTATACAAATAAAAAATTTTTTAAACAATAAAACCCATAGAATGTGGTCAATGATTAAAAAAACCTAAACAAATACTATCTTCACTCTTTGTCCAGTGCCTCCATCATTCAATTCCATTGTTACTTTTTCTATCATGCTCATAATGTTATGATCATGTCGTGGTCTTTTCTCCCACTCCACTAGAACATACTATGGGATGGTTTCATGGGAAAAGCATCAATGCAGGGTTTTCAGCAGCGTGCATCACGAGTCCAGGGTTGCATTACAGGCGGAAGGTTGCATGTCATTAACCACCCCTGTGATTCCTCTGTCTCAGCAGGTATGCTAATTCCCAGTCACGGGTGACAAGGGATGGCAATTACAACGCTGACACAGCAATTAGCTACAATTAAACCACCCAGGATTTTGTATCGTGCTTACAGTAGATGGTTGAATCATTTGTTGTCATGGCCAAAATTGAACCGAATAGACCAATTGAATTTCCAAGTGATCTGCGATACAAGAAACACCAGCGGCATGCTCTCGAAGGGCAAGAATAAAAGGGGACACCCCTGTGCTTGGTACCGTTATAAATATTGACCATCCAACAGGGCGTGTGGGAGGCGCAGGTATGTTTTTTTACAATTTTTGTGGGGGGTGGAATAGGGTGATGGTGTGACCAAATCCAGCGATTGATGCAGGGACGCAGCCCCAGGAAGAGGGAGCTGCGTGTGGTACCATGGAGCATAATCCAGACCTGCCTGTGAAAACAGTAAAATAAATAAAATACTACCCTGCAAATGGCGAGCAGTAGATGCCTAGCCACAAAAAATGAGCAGAGGGAGAGAGAAAGAATCCTGACAGAAGAGAGCTACAGTCTTTGGTTTGACTTCAGGGGGAGAAAGCCTTGAGAACGTTTTGGTTGTCAAGCACAAAAAAACATCTTGCTTACTGTCGGTCCTCCTGAGATTCATAAACCTCCACAGCATTTTACGCAGACACCCACTGACGTGTGCACATCAAATCCTATTTTAGTTGAGGAACCCCCCTTCTCTCCAGGCAGGACAATTATCTTTTACAATTTGAACAACAGAACAGAGAAACGAGGGATAAACACACATTTCTGGTCCCTCTTGTTTTACTTTTTTTTTTTTAAAAAAAAAAAAGAAGTAATTATTGTTTCAGATTTTTTCCCTGTTTTTCTCCCAATTTAGTGGCCAATTATACCCTCTATTTATTTTGATTTGCCCTCCCTGCATGAATTCACCGCTCGTCTCTACGAGGCAAGCTAATTCTCTGAGGGCAGCAAACGCTGCTTCCTTCGAGATGGAATTTGCCCAACCATGTTCTGGAGACACCCTTATGTGCTGCTCAGCAACTTCATGCCGGCTCACCCTCCACCTGGGGCAGACAGCCAACCGCCGCCCCCAATCGGGGCTCCCCACCAGGGCCGGTCTAGTACCGTCGAGTTTCAAACTTTGACCATAATAGGCAGCTCACACTAGTAAAGGACCACCCAATACGCGTGCCTGCAGACTGCTACGCTATCGAAGGCCCCATTCCTCTTCTTCAAGCATCGCTTTGAATGAACTTCACCTGAATGAAAGGAAAAGCCATTCTTTTTTTGTGACCATATATTTTTTAATATATAGTGCCTGGGGATATACTTGTGTTTAAGAGCCGTTCTCCTTACTGAAAATAATGCTGACAGAGACTCGTGCAGTAGAAGTAGGGGGAGAGTAGATCAATCTTAAGGATACAATTTATAGTAGATTTCTTACAGCTTCAATAATACGTGGCGCCGATAGTTTTAATATTAGCACCACGTAATTTGGTTGAAGGTTATTCAAAGGTGGCTATAGCCTGAAGATATTTCAGCCAGCTTCTCGGCACAGCGTGAACCACGCCATTAAGATGTTTTTTTTGGTCAGATTCCAGTGGAAGTCGTCTGACTGCCGCAGCGGGAGGAGCAAAAGAAAAGTGTGTTGAACAAACACAAAAATGGCCTCCTGCAAAAGTGATGTGGGTCACCTGGAGCCATGTCCTCTGGCACTGAGCCTCAGCTATTTTGAGCAAACCTGGGTCAGATGTCACTCTGCCCAGGTCTCCACGGACAAAGAGAGTGTCGTGGAAATTCTACTATTCAAAGGAAGCGAGACTGTGTTCTCAATTTTCAAATCATGTTTTATTACTGCTTCGAAACAGGGGAGCAGTCTAACACTCTCGCATGAAGAATGTCAGAGTATCTCCCACGAGATCAATGAAATACAACAGTATATATCTTTTACATTCGAGGTGACCATCGCCCTTTGGAGTTTCACCCATTGGTCATGGTTGAAACTCCTCCTTTATTGATGGGTCCAGACACACGTTTTACCCTCCCAACATACACATTTCTTGCATACATTAGTATGGGGCAACTCTCGACCATCACCCAGTATGAACTTTCCATGGTTCTATTATAATTTATACAGCACAATAATCAAACTAATTCTCTGGGAACCGACCTTGACGTTTCCTGCTCTCCAACCCAAACATCTTAATGTTTCTCATTCCTCCACATGAGTTGTCTCCCACTTCTAGCAACACTCGCTTATCTCTTCCTGAATGGAACACCGTATCCAGACAATGTCTGACCCGTGAGTGGAAGCATAAACAACTCATTCAGCAAGCTGGAAACGGACTGAGGGAAGGCCTAATAAATTTTTCCCTCACACTCCTCCCTTTTGTTACTAATGTAACAACTTAAGGAAAAATTTCATCAGGCAACTGGAATGGGTAGCTACCTTTAAAAATTATTACGCGAGAGTGTTACCTTATTGTTCCCATTCTCTCTCTCCTGCCTATTTACTTCAGAAACACCAATCACCAAAATCAAAAGGAATAGGAACCATCATAGGGGAATGTGTGCTGTGTGGCATGTTTTGACAAATCCAACAATTACTGTAGTTCATTTCTGCGGCAATCATCTCTACAGCCTGATTCTCAGGCGGAACCAGCGGCTGTTGTAAAGCCTCACTATAGCTTGTAAAGTCACACACATAGACATGGCCAACATTTAAACAGTCGAACCCACTCAAAAGACACATATTCCAACAGAAAACATCGGAAAGGTACAGGCATTAACTTCCACCTAACCCCCTGATTGTAGATGTTTGTCCAGTCTGTTGCAAAGTCATTGAATTTACGACGACATTTCGTGTGCGGTGTGGAGCGTCCTTTATCCAAATCCCACTGTTGGACTGAGATGACGTCATACAAGCTGTTATGTCCAGTCTGCTGTGGAATCATGGCTTTCCCTGGCCCTGCTTTCGGGTCCCCGAAAGCAAGCATAAACTACACACCACAATGGTCAATGTTAGTGCAATAATAGTCATTATTATGCATGGAAACCAGGGGCCGTCCTGTGGCTTAAGCAGACGCGGTACCGCCTCCTCAGGAACTCGTCTGCAGTGGGAAGCGTGTATCCAGGTATCTCTGTCCGCAACCTTCACAGCCATGGGGGTCGTCAGCAGCACCTGGTATGGTCCCCACCACCGGGGTTGATGCCAATGCTTTCGTCTGAGGTCCTTCACCACCACCCAATCTCCTGGCCTCCCTTCGTCTCAGGAAGTGCTGCTTTCACCTTTAAAAATAGATCTCAGAACATTGTTTAACGCGACGCAGTATCTTACCATCTCGTCATCCATTCCTTGCAGAGTCAGCCGATTCTGTGGAAAAGGTGTGTTTAACATTCTCATTGGTCTTCCTGTCAGCACTTCATGTGGCGAGAGGCCTGTAGTTCTGTGTGTTCGCCCCGCATGTACATTAGTGCCAGAGGTAGGCACTGTACCCATGCAAGGCCTGTTTCATTCATGAGCTTGGTCAGTTTTGTTTTAACTGTTTGATTAGCTCTTTCAACTGCAACACCACTGGCTGGGTGATAAGCACAGTGTGTTCTCAGGTCTATCTGCAGGCTTTCTGACAAACTCTGGATTACATTATTTACAAAATGAGCTCCATTGTCGCTCGTGAGTTTAGATGGGGAGCCCGCATCTAGGAATGATTTCCGCACCAATGCTTTTGCAACTGACATGGCGTTGCCCTCCTGCAAGGGAACCATTCAATCCATTTCGAAAACATGTCAACAATTACCAAGCAATACTTATACCCTTGGCATGGAGTTAGTTCAATGAAATCCATCATTAATTGCTCAAACGGTCCATCCGGTCGTGGATGAGCATTGTTATGCCCTTCCCTACATTGTTAGTCAAACAAATAACACATTTCAGCATATACATGAAAGCATGATGTATACCAACATTTATTTACAAGTTCTGTCATCCCCCTTTGATACATGGTCACTACCATGTATCAATTTGTCAGGAAAGGAAAAGTAGAACGTGGAAGTGCAGGCAGGCCAGTCGGGCCTACCCACACGTTGTTGCAAGGGGTGCACTGACATTTCCAAACCCGTAATTCTCGTGCATCAGATCCTGTTCGTGACATCATTATTGAGAGAGAATGGGTTAAAAAGTGACACCTGCGCAGCCATCTGCACAATGGGGAAGGAAAGAGAGGAAGCAGCCAGCTTAGCTGCTGCATCCGCCGCTGCATTTCCCTGCGATACTGGATCACTCGCATTCGTGCGGGCCTGACATTTACAAATCACAATAGAAGAAAGCAACAATATGGCATTTAAAAGATTCTGTCCTAATACATACTGCATAATTGGTTTTCCTGTTGAGGTGAGAAATCCTCTCTGTGCCCATAAGGCCCCAAAATCCCGACACACCCGTAAGCGTCAGTATAGATCGTAACTGATTTGCCCTCTGCCAATCTACAGGCACGACTTAGAGCAAACAGCTCTGCTGCTTGTGCAGAGAGATGTGCCTCCCACTTTCTACTGTCCCGTATGTTGAACAAACAAAGGCCACGTAGGCCACCAGGGGCTCGCCTGTTGTCCTGTCCTCTGTGCAGAGCCATCCACAAAATATATCAGATTAGAATTTGGAAGGGGTGTGTCTGTTAGTCAGGCCGGGGCTCAGAGAAAATCCACCAGCTGCTCACTGGAATGTGGCTCCATCATCTTCTGTGGGGAGCAAAGTAGCAGGGTTAAGTACAATACAAAGTTTCAGGTTGACATGCGACATAGTTAGTGGCACATTTTTCCAATGTAGAATCCCTGCAGGTGTTACATGGCCTGCAGGTGTTATTTGTGCAGTCCGTGCCTGCGAGACTATCGCATATAGGCCTACTGCGTGTGGGACGTGTATTGTCAAAGGCCGCATGGCAACAATATCAGCACATGCTAAAACAGCCTCTGTGGCTGCTGCTACAGCCCTCCAACACTGAACCAGTCCTCTGTAGCTAGAGTCCAGTCGCTTTGAATAGTAACCAACGGGGCATTGCTTATACCCATGTTGTTGCCACTTTGACATACATTTTTTTATTTTCTCTGATACAAATAAATTGAAGGGACTTTGATGATTCGGTAAACCTAAACAGGGAGAAGAAGTCAATGCCTGTTTCAGGCGAGTCAAAGCTGTCAAAGATTCGCTATTCCAGTCAATGTATTCTGTCATGGCCATTTTGTGACCATGTATTAATTCCGAAAGTGGTTGAACTATTTTAGCATAGTCCATGAGCCATGCTCTGCAGTAGCCAGCCATTCCCAAAAGGGTCATCATGTGTTGCTTTGTCGTCGGTTAAGGCAAGGCCAGAATCGCCTCGATTCTGTCCGAACTCAACCGACGTCCAGCAGGTGTAATGTCATGACCTAAATATATCACATTTTGAGTAACAATTTGTAATTCAAACCAATTTTTAACCTCACGTGTTGTCCAAACTGTTCTTTCCCCCTTTGTCTTGTTTTTTTTTGTTTTTTTTTCAATTAAGCTTGCCACATTGCTGGACCTGCAACTTCCCATCAAACTTTTCTTTCCACATGCTCAACCCAATCTCCTGCCCCCGTAAACCTCAATTCCATTTCCCTTAAATCCTGAGGCAGGTAAACTTAACCAACACTTTCTTTACACCCAACAACAACCACAACCACAACCACCTTTGCTATTACACTTTTTCATGGTCACATCTATGTTCCGTCACTCTCACTTTTATGGCAAGGCTCTAGGTTCAATATCACACTTTTATCTTAAAATACACCAGTATTCTTCCATCTCTGGGAGAACCTCTTATCTTTTGGCAAGGCACACTGCACTGACTGACTAGCTCTCTGCAAAAACAGTCCTAAGAAACAGTACAAGTATGTGAAGTTATTCAGAAACAATTTTTAAACACAGAATTTCTCTATCAATCCCTCCTTTTTATGATTTTATCGCATATAGTCATAAAATACGTTCACATTTAGAACAACATTGTAATTTCGCTTTTGATACTTTATGGCCATTTTCCGGTAAGAATAGAAGCACTGCTCTTGTATCTGTTTCACAGGCCTTTTTGGAAAAGGAACACAAAAGTAAATCCTCTACATTTGAATTAATGTACTCCCCTCGGGCGGCACGAACTGCTCTAAATTTACTGCTAATTCAGCAGAGAAAATTGCTGGCGATTCGACATATCCTTGCGGAAGGACAGTCCAAGTCCATCGTTTACCTTTGAATTTTAAATGCAAACCAAAACTGCTAATCTGGATGTACCGCAATACAAAGAAAATAAAATAAAATGCGTTCGCTAAATCAATCACAGTGAACCAATTTAAATTTGACGGCACTTGAAAAAGAAAAACCAGAGTGACAGGGTTTGGTACAACAGGTGAGCTCCTGTCATTTTACCTATGTCAAATTTATTTTGAGCCCAGAGTGTTTGCGGAACATCATTGAATACCCAAGGATTTACCTGCTGTCTGCACTCCCTACTAGGCGGCATTTCTCTAACCCAAGAATCTACATCTTCCCATTCCCATTCGGTAATTTTCGATAATGACATATGCGGCTCCCTGTCTTGTTTAAATAATAATTTCTGCTCTTCACTCAAGTTTACTAGAATTTCATTAATTGTCGATCCCGACTACGTGGTGCCTAAACATATCGTTTCGTTTATTTGCGGCATGTTCCAGAAACACTCATTCTAAATGTCTAGTCAGGGGTGAGAACCGAGCGCACTTAACAAATAACTGGGGCGGTCTGATTGGACGGAATATATTTACGCAGTTCTGCAATTATTTTGTCATCACACAACTCCCATCTATAATACCAATCTATCAATTGTGTAGGTACTATCGGAAATAGTCCTAAAACAGGTGATGTGACTGACAACCCATTTTCATCACATTCAATAGTCATTTTGAATTTTAAATCTAAATTTGATAACGGTGCCCTAGGCACACTTCGTATCACAGACCATGAAGCACCGCTGTCAATCAAAAAAGATATGGACTTACCCATGACTAGAAGGCTCATTGTTGGGCTAGCATTTGGTTGTGTTGATAATTTTAAAAACTGATTTTGTATTCCATGTATGGGGTGCGTGTTTTCCTCCTTTTCCCCCACATCTTATCCTATGGCTGTGCATTTTCTTGCGGCTGTTGGATCGGTGGTTCTGGTCACATTCCTTGTCCACCAGCGTCTTGCTGCGTCAATGTCCCGTTACCTCCTTCAGGTCTGCTTGGGCAAACTCTAGAAAAATGCCCATAGACCCTGACAAGTATAACACCTCCATCTGTCCTTTTGTAGTTGATTGCCCCACACCGACCTCTTCCTCTGCCTGCTCCTCTGTTTGTTTATTCCCACGGCTCTGCCCTCCTGTCGATCCGCTCCTGCACCTGTGGCATCGCTCTGCATGCTTCACATCTGGGACACCAGGGGTTTCTCGTCTTCCCGTCATCTCGTGGTCCCCTCGGGTCGGGGTAATCCACCAGCGGGTACAGTCCTCCACCTTCTGTTCCCGTCTCTTGCTTCATGCTCGTTCACTTTCGCGTTTCCATCTGTAAAGGGGAGGAAGGCGGCGCTGGCCGCTAACAAGTGTACCTGAAACTTCTGGCGGTGGTGATCTTATGCTCGTGCGTGCTAGTCCTTCTCTCAGGGTCGGTCCGGAGAGGCAGGCCACACTTCTGGATCCTCTTCGGCAGAATGTTCTTCTTCGGTTGGCGGGGCTGCGTGCCTCACTCTTCTGGCCACAGGAAAATGGGGGGATTGAAGTTCATCTATTAATTGCTGTCTATCCTTTCTGTGTTTGCTCTTCCCTATCTCCACTGGCTCACTGCCCTTAACTACCATTAAATCTGCTTTATTCCCACATTCGCTTCTTCTCTCTGCCTCCCCCCACATTTTCCAAAAACATCCCAATCAATCACTTCCTCATCTCTTCCTTTCTTACTTGCTTCATGCTTCCCACATTCTCCTGTACCCCCCAAGTGTTTCTGTACTCAATGTACCGTTAGCAGGGAAACAGCCCCCAGTGATTCTGTGCCAAAAGGGCACTTGCTCTAAAGCCATCATTCCCCATTTGTCATACATCACCTTCACCGGTTCGGACAGCGGATCAGGAGACACGACGCCTTGCTCCCTTTGTTGTCCATCCTGTCACTCAAATGAAAAATAAAAATAAACCTTTTTTTTTCAAATGAAAAAAATAAAAATAAAAAATAAAATAAACCCCCTCTTTTTTTTTTTTTTTTTTATCACACACCAACTTTTTATTCACTCTTACCCATTGGTAATTGCATTCATATCACATTCATTTTTATTCACTCATACTCAGGCGCAATTGCATTCATTTTTTATTCACTCATACTCACTCAGTTTCTTTTGTAAATTCTCCCAGGTAAATCCCAGGGGCAATTGTTCACAACGCTTATAATAATAATTTTTCTCGAAGAAAAAAATTATTTGTCATACATCCCTTCTTTCTTGTGACAGAGTCCGCACCTTGTGTTTATAATTGTTATACCACTGAGCCTTTAACCCTCTTTTCTCTTGTCTTCGTCTTGCATATTTTTTTTATTTATTTTTATTTTTTATTTTTTACGGCCCCACACCGATATGACCCATAGCTATGCTTCTGATCAGTTAGTATTGACTCTTCAGAATTCCCCAGTCCCCACCGGAAAAACTTTTCATCAATTACTCGCCTCGAGACGGCAGGTGTTACCTCTGCCCCGAATCCACACAGGAATTCCCCTAGCGCTAGTTGGCACGTTAGGCTCTCACCTAACACTTCTTAGAAAAACAGTTCACATTTACATTACATTTACATTTACATTTACAAGTTCCTCACGTGTGCCGTTTTCGGCCCGTTAGGCTCAACCTAACACTAATTAGAGACACCTCAGGGACTTGAACCCCGTCCCGGAGACCGGGAGTGTTACCACCTAGGCATACACCTCCGCAGGGACTTGAACCCCGTCTCGGAGACCAGGAGTGCCACTAAGAAGTTCCACGCTCACTATTTCCCTTTACTTTAATTAATGAACACAGTCTCACCCTTATTTATTTTTGTTCGGAATGGTGTTAGCCACCACAAACCCTCCGCAGGCTGTCAGGTGGGTCTCACAAATCCTCCTACGGTAGTAGAGAGTGTGGAGCTCCCTGGACCGATCCTCTGATGGTCCCCGTGCACGGTTAACCCTTGAGTCACTGCGGTTGATCAGCGGCGGACGTTACCATCCCATCCTCGTCGCCAAGAATTGTCGTGGAAATTCTACTATTCAAAGGAAGCGAGACTGTGTTCTCAATTTTCAAATCATGTTTTATTACTGCTTCAAACAGGGGAGCAGTCTAACACTCTCGCATGAAGAATGTCAGAGTATCTCCCACGAGATCAATGAAATACAACAGTATATATCTTTTACATTCGAGGTGACCATCGCCCTTTGGAGTTTCACCCATTGGTCATGGTTGAAACTCCTCCTTTATTGATGGGTCCAGACACACGTTTTACCCTCCCAACATACACATTTCTTGCATACATTAGTATGGGGCAACTCTCGACCATCACCCAGTATGAACTTTCCATGGTTCTATTATAATTTATACAGCACAATAATCAAACTCATTCTCTGGGAACCGACCTTGACGTTTCCTGCTCTCCAACCCAAACATCTTAATGTTTCTCATTCCTCCACATGAGTTGTCTCCCACTTCTAGCAACACTCGCTTATCTCTTCCTGAATGGAACACCGTATCCAGACAATGTCTGACCCGTGAGTGGAAGCATAAACAACTCATTCAGCAAGCTGGAAACGGACTGAGGGAAGGCCTAATAAATTTTTCCCTCACAAGAGGCTAGATTGAGGCTGGACGGGTACGGGTAAAACCCTCATCCCAATATCATACAGAGTGGTGAGATAAAATAAACAAGCTAAAACTGACCTTCCACAGCAATAATCCCCCACCCCCCAAAATAAGTTTTCAAGATTCTCTGCTGAACCTGTTCACTTATACATTTTAAGCACCGGCGATAAAGAATATCTTTGCTCCGTGTATTTGTGCTTTTCCATCCGCAGTCTCCAAGCAGGGTGTTTGTAGTTACACACCTCCCACTCTGGCCCTCAAGGGCTGATCTACGTTCTGACTGAGTTTCAAAGGAGCCTGCCTCGCCGTGTGCCCTGGGGATGGAAAGAGAGGGATGAGAGGGTGAGTGATCGAGGGAGACATGGTAAAGGAAGAGATGGTAGGAGGGAGAGAGCAAGGGAATAAGGTATGGCAGAAAAGAGTAAGGCATAGACAGACATGGGAGTGAGGATGTGTGAAAGGGGTATGGGTGGAGGGAGAGATAGTTTGGGATGACAGGAAGGAGAGGGTGAGGGATAGAGGGAGAGAAAGTAAAGGAAGAGATGGGAGGAAGGATGGAGCAAGGGATTGAGGCATGGCAGAAAAGCACAAGGCATAGACAGACATGGGAGTGAGGATGTGGGAAAGAGGGAGAGGGTAAGGCATGGGCAATACGATGTGATGAGCAGACAGAGGAGATATCGCACAATTTCAAATTGGATTGAAATTAATATGCCCATTTTCCCTTTCTTGGTGTTTCTCCATGAAGTGAGCCATTTACGTATATTTCTATCTGTAGAGGACATCAGAAGTAGAAGAAAAGAGGAAAAAAGAAGGGACAAAAAACAAAGGAAGAAACTGCAGACCTCCAAACAGTTCCCTACTCCCTGCTGGGACACCAATCCCGCAGAGAGCGAGAAGGGTATAAGCAGGATCTTCTTATCCGCAGACTCGCTGAGCATAAATCCTGAAACGGTGGGGGGGGGTTTCTGAGTCGGAAACAGTTCGGAATGAAGAGAGAGGGGTGGAAAACGGGTGACTATCCCAAATGACCATGCAGTGGTGTAATATATCAGAATGCGGGTGTATTTATTATTGTAAATATGTATTATATAATTCTGCTGGCTGGGACCATCCCCTCCCCCCGCCCCATTAGTCTTAACAGCGGTAATGATAAGACCATCCCAACACGTCATACAGGCAGATTCAATTGTCAATTTGAGCCAATAATATAGTATTCCTGCCTTCTGCCTTTTCTTTGTAAGCTTCTCCCTGGTCTCCCAGCATAGTATTGACATCTTCGTAATTTTCCCAGGCAGCCTGAAATTGGCTTGATTGTATCTGTTGTGAATCTTCTGTGGGTATTGATTTTGAATATGAAACCTGTCTGTTTGCTTGTAACTGCTGCTGTCACAGATATTTGAGCTCCTGCTATTGTACGACAGGAAACCATGCTATATATATATATATATATGTATAGAGAGAGAGAGAATGTATGTAATATATATTACAGTGAACTCCAAAATATTCATAACCTTGATAAAGATGAGTAAAAATGCTCTTTAAAATGCACAATATGGGTAATGAGCTATATTGCACTCTATTGTACTCCAAAAAATTGGAAAATTACAGGAACTGGGGGTTAGCTTTTTGATGTGGCTGTAGCAGTCTAACGCACCCATATTGGCTGGTCTTTTACGAGTGTGAGCTGCCTATCACAATCGCAGTTCAAAACCAGACTGTACCAGACCGGCCCTGGTGGGGAGCCCCGATTGGGGGCGGCATTTGGCTGTCCGCCCCAGGGAGAGGGGGGAGGGTGAGCTGGCATGAGTTTACTGAGGAAGGAAGCAGAGTTCGCAGCCCTCGGATAATTAGCTTGCCTAGTAGAGACGAGCAGCGAACTCGTACAGGAAGAAATCAGAAACAATTTTTTTTTTTAAATAGCTTTTTGGCCATGCACAGGAAGAAGGAAGCAGGTACTCATGTTGTGTTGTAATAGAAACCATATGTGCCTGCCTAGATTGTATTTGTGTACATCTGAGTGTTTGTGTTCTGTCTGTTTTAACCTCTCCCTTTGCTGTGTGTACCTTTGCACATCCGTGTTTTCCTGTGAGTTTTTAGGTTTCTGTATGATCAGTATGTATAGCAGTTTGTCAAAATGCACAGGTATGTAGGAGCTACTGGAACAGTACTTACGGTCAGATTTTTGGGGGGGGGGGAGGAGGAATGATTTGGATAGTGTCAGCTATCTGAGGAAAGGGTAAAATAATGCCTGCTAGAAATGGGGCTAATTTCAGTTCAATTGATTCAATTTCAGGTATTCTGGGAGATGGGGGTTGGGGGGGGGATTGGTTACCGCAGACTGTTTATGCCTGTTTAGAAGGCAACTGGCTGAGAAATGTTACTGCTTATTCAGCCACTAACTTCAAATAGCATCAAATGCAGTCTTGGTAGAGGAGACCAGTGATGTCACAGCACCATCGTTAGAAATGTTGTCTCCCATCAACTGTCTGTTTTGTCTTGTCTGCCCCCTGGTGGCCAGGCGTAGACCTGCAGGTGTGTCTGCCCAAAGGCCCCACCTGCTGCTCGCGGAAGATGGAGGAGCGGTATCAGATAGCGGCCCGGCAGAACATGGAGTCCAGTCTCCAGGCCTCCAGTGCCCAGCTCAAGCTCCTTATCATCCAGAATGCAGCACTCTTCCAAGGTAGGAGGGAACAAGGGTTGTAGGGACAGTTCCAAATTAAGCTGAATTTGCTCATTCCAATTACAGCTTGAAGAATAGTCCACGTCATTTTCACGTCACAAACCATTTAAACCAGTGAGAGGCGGTGACGAGAGTGCCAACTCGGTTCATGTTCCCCAAGAACTGCAAAATTATCCAGAGGAAGTAGTATTATGATCTGAATGGGAATAAATTTGATTTTTTCCCCAACCTTGTCCTATGTTTTTATTTTTGTTTTATGATTCCCCCCCCCCCCATGTTTTTCTCTGTGCTATCAAAGACTAAATGTTTACAAGAAACCATAATGCTATGGAGAGCAAAGTAATGGTTCATACAAGAAGCCACTGACAGATGTGATATGGTTGCTCCACCCACAGGAGTGGTTTGTGTAGCCTCTCTTCCACCATCGGTTGTTTGGCCCCTTTTTCCATTAGTGGAAAAAAAAACACGCAAATCCCTCGGTTCTATAGCGCAGTGAGATTTATCTGTACCATATCAGTTTGATTGGTGGGGGGAAAATACGTAATTAATAAATAATTTACGATGAGTATGCTCGCGTTGCAGTGTAAAATCTTGCATTCCCCCCTCAGGTTACAAATCTCCCAACTGTCGGAGTAAAAGCGTTAACATGTGTGGGTGGCTGGAACTGATGTGCGGATAACCAGACAAACCGAGGCAAGGGAGACCAGCGTGCATATATAAATAAATATGTCATCCGGACTTGGCTATTAAAAAAGCAATCTATAATGGAATGAAGGGCTTGCTTGTCTTTATTGCTTTACAGTAATGATGTTAGCTCTGACCACTGTGGTTTGACGCAGGCTTGTTAGAGAGGGCTTCAATGCTAATTGCCTTAGGATTAGAACCTGAAAGAACTCCCCAAACGGCCAGGGAATAGCGGTGCCGTCCCGGACCGGTCTTGTTTTCCCGTCTCGTTTGGAGAATTGAGGGTACACGCGTCTCATTCCCATTCCATCTCTTCATTTGGATTCGCTATTTTTTGCCAAATGCCTCCCTGCCAACACCTCACCTCACCTCACCTCACCTCGAGTCCTCATTCGAACCCCTACTTTCCTACTTTGCCTCTAAAACACTAAAAAGAGTAGCATAAGCCTTGCCAAGCAGCCTTGAAAAGTGGTCTCTCTGCAGCTGAGGTTCTCTAGCAGATCAAGGGACAAGCCGGTTGTGGCTGCAGAGAGGGCCACAGCTGTGCTTCGTTGCATCCAAAAGTATGCTCCGGCTTAAAACTGGTCGAAGTAAGAACGTCTCAGTTTCAACTGTGAAGAGAAGACTTCGAGTGGCAGTAAGAAAGCCATTGCTAAGATGGCAAAATAAGAAAGAGGCTTGCCTGGGCCATGAAGCACCGCCAGTGGAGTACTGAAGACTGGAAGAAGGTCTTATAGACCGATGAATCTAAATTTTTAATTTTGAAAGGTTTTTGTAGGCCGTCGAGTAGGCAAAAGGATGGTTCCTCAGTGTGTGACACCAACTGTCAAACATGGAGGCATGATGGCCTGGGGCTCTTTTGCTGGATCCAGAGTCGGTGACTTGCACAGAGTGACTGTTAACCCACGTTAGCCCATTACTTGTTCCCTGAAAAGGGCCTTTTTTTATAACTCTGAAATGTACATTCTTTTTCAGTTTTTGGTAACCTATACTTTTTTTTAAACCTCTGGCAGTTTACCGCTTACCTTTGTACCATTTCAGGTTATTCACTGGACTTGAACTGCTTAAATTTAAGTAAAAACTGGAAAATGGGGGTGTTCTAAAACTTTTGACTGGTAATGTATTATCTCTGTACACATGAGTAAGCACCCAGCAATTTAAGAGGTTGGTGTAGTTTGATTTGAGATGTGTCTTCAGTATTACTCGACAAGATTCTGTCTCCCATTGCCATCTTGAAAACAAAGCCAGCTCTTAAGTGGCGAGGGTGCCGAATATGAGGTCTGAGAATAGATTTAGTGGGGTTTTTTGGTGCTGACATTCACCTTGAGTGAGAGGAGCTTCAGTGAAAGTGTTCAGCAGGAGGGGACAGAAGGTCAGGGCTAGCTGGGGCTGTTAGAGATCACTTTTCACCTCTTTTCACTCTGTTAAACTGAGGCACGGGAGGAGGGAGGGAGCGTTTGGGTGTTGAAATGATGTCAGAAATCGGATATGGACAGAATATGAGATGCGTTTTATTTTTAAAAGAGGAACAAGAATGAATCGGAGTGAAAAGATGAAGGACGTTGGTTATACTGCTTTGAGATTTGACCAAGCTCACCAGTGGGTGGGGGGTAGGGAGGAGGAGAAGAGGAAACCACTATACAGGAAGGATAGATTGAGGTCTGGAGAAAAGCCCAGACACTGAAAAAAAGAACTGAACAAACAACCAACAAATTGTTTATTAAATTAGAATTTCACACCTTTTCTCACAATAACATCACATATTCCTGACTGTCAGATTAATTAAGGAACCTTTTGCGGCAAAAATCCGCTTCAAAAACTAAATATGCACATTTTGTATCAGCAAAAAATGTTTAAAATAATGTTTCATTTTATTTTATTTTATATACTTTCAACCCATGCACTGTTTATTTGGGTTGCTGTGGAGTGTCTAGACAATTTGTTAAAGATTGAAGAAATGTGGTTGAGCAGAGAGGGAGAGTGAGCGAGAAAGCTAGAGAAAAAAGAGAAAGACAGAGAGCTAGCTGAGAGGAGAGCAAAAAATGGTAATTTATTGCCTTCAGCCACTTAAAATGAAATTGGTACTGAAAGCCCCGAATAGTATCTGTGATACAGATGGAGGGATTCATTTCAGTTCAGATCCTTGCTCTGAAAGGGCATTCAAGTTTCAGTGTTTCTTGTGTGTGTGTGTGTGTGTGTGTGTGTGTGTGTGTGTTGTTTGAGGAATCCTGACAGTGTGATGAATTGCTGTGCAGCGGGGTACAGCTTAACTGGCAGGTGATAACGGCACACACAGGTGAGCTTTAACACTGCCCTGCTTCTCCAGGGCTGGATCTACTGCAGGTCTCCGGAAGATTCCATCTCCGTCGTCCTCAAACTGCCAATCGCACGCAAAAACAGAGGTGCTCAGGGAGAGCACATGACTCATCAAGACGAAAGCGGTCGTCATGGTGAGGGCTCCTTATTTAAAAAAAATGAAGCAGGGAAAACAAAAATAAGAGTGTGCCGTAAGGTTTGGGTCGGATGAGCAAGGGAGCAAAAGGTGACACCTGCAGTTTGATCTGATTTCGCTTTCAATTGAAGCGGACTGGGGTGGACTACTTGTCGACTCACCGCTTGCCCCCCCTTTCTCCTACCTTGTGTAGACTGCACACGCCTGCTCATTGTGGCTATAGAGGTCAACGCGGAGAGCACAACTGAGTTGGGGGGAACAAGTGGGCCTTTTGTTTCCTGTCAATATTGTGTTTCCTGGGGATCTTGACTGGTCGAATACGAGTGTGGCTGCCTATCAGGGGTGTGGTTTGAAACCCACCCTTAGTGTCCGTGGTCGGGTTCCGTCTCAGAGGAGGTGGATCTACCGGCCCGGACAAATTGGCTTGTTACCTGCAGGATGAGTGGTGGACTCGTGCGGGAGGGTAAATTGAGATAAATAGAGGCTGTGATTGGCAACCAAATTGGGAGAAAAACCGGGGAAAAAATTAGAAACTATAAATGAAAAAAATATACATGTATATACAGTATATTGTGTTTCCCCTGTTGAAACAGCCTCTGCTGGTCTTGGTGGTGGAGCACGGCTGTTGTTCCACTCTCATGCAGGGCTCATCATAAGCAGCTCATTTACCACCCGCCCAGCATTGGAGACACAGGACTTATTCTTCAGGGTTTTTCATCAAATGTGTCAATGTTTCAAGAGGCTGTTCAACACCGGGGTCAGCCTGCCCTTCAAAATGCTTGGAACTCAGCGGATAGACACTCATAACCACTGAGAGCAGGCACATAACAAAGAGAGTCTGACACTTCAGCCTGTAGGGGACTGTGCAATTCTGCTTCGGGATCTGGCTCCAGTTTACAGGGCAGGCTAACTTATACTGTATTATAAACACGAGTAATCAAAGTTCGCATTCATTCTCCCCCTCCTCCCCGTGTACATCTTGAACACTGTCAACATATGAAGTGCTTTTGGGTAAAGAAGACAGTCTTTACCCAACCTTTACAACCTTTTTGTTAATAATCCCCAGCCTTTTTTCTCTCCTGGAAGGTTTGTGTCTCTTGTGGAGTTGCTAGATAACCCAATAATGGAGAGCCAGGCCGGATCCAGACACGGGCTAGCAGAAGCGTCGCTGAGGTAGTTTATTTACCGCCCGGGGCTCCTGGAGCCTAATTGCTCAATGATCGGGGGGAAAGAGTGCGGCCTGCTCCTGTAACGAGCTCTTATTGCACCGTTAGCATGACGATTTGGGGTTTACTGGCCATTGCCGCGTCCTCTGACTTGTAATTCATTTTAGCCCAGTCTCACCGGACTTATTACCGCTGTCCACAGTGATGGCGGGCGGGGGAGGGAGGGAGGGGGTTGATTGGAAAGTTGTTGTTGTTGTCCTCACTCTGCCATTTTACAAGATGGAGAAGGTGTTGAACCATAAATAAGTGTGGTATGCCTGCCCGTCAGCAGTTTGTCCGTGTCAGATGAGGGCACAGTGCCACAGTGCCTCTGACTAGCCCAAAAGTTCTCAAATTCTGCGGGACGATTGCCTTCTGTTCCCGCCAAGTCTGATCTGTAATTTAGATGTCAGTCTCGTTCGTCGAGAATCCGAGAGGGACCGGGGTGGGACCCAGAGTCCCTTGATCAATCGACGGCTATCGATGCGGACTGGAATTGCCTTGTAGAAGAGGATTGGGCCCAACTGTGGGAACGGGACTTGAAATTGCCAGCAGCCCTGACAGCTGTCTCTGTCTGTCTCTCTCTCTCTCTCTCTCTCTCGCTCTCTCTCTCTCTCTCTCTCCCCCATCCACAGGGCACGAGTGATCACAGAATGGTTTGATGGGAGATTCTCCTCCACAGTGAGCCCCTCTGTAATGTCCTTGGCCTGACCTTCACACCTCACTGCCCCTCACTGCACCCCTTCCCCAGGAATATTCCTGAGTATTACATTATAAAAGTGTTTGATGTAAAAAAACATCTATAAAAGTGTTTCCTAATTCTGCTACCTCTCTAGGTATAGACCAGGGGTCGGCAACCTTTAACACTCAAAGAGCCATTTGGACCCGGTTTCCACGGAAAAGAAAACACTGGGAGCCGCCAGTGACGTAGCGTGGGTTGCCAGCACCCGGTGCGAGCCACGTAAACTGCGCCCCATTTTCTGTCGACGGGGGGGGAGGGTGCAACGCCAAAAATACTTGCGCCCCTCAGATTTTCTATCGACGGGGGGGGGGTGCTGCGCGAAAAATTATTGCGCCCCTCGGATTTTCGTGCGCGAGGAAATTTAGAACTACAAATAAAATACACTTCAATTGGATACTTATAATTTATTTTCCCAAGCCACGCGGAGCCGCAGCATAAGGATGAAAGAGCCGCATGGGTTGCGGAGCCGCGGGTTGCCGACCCCTGGTATAGACTGTCGGCCAGCCAGCACCATGTGTGGTGTGTCAGCTTGCCCTTCCAAACTTTGGCTTTAAAAATCTTCAGCAACGTAATTACTGTCCCATATACCCAGCTCTCCGTGAGATCAGGCCTTATTCCAGACAAGCCCTGCTTCAATTCGAGAGCTTGTTAAATTTGTCATTCCGGGTCCTAGTGACCTGCAGACTTGGTCCAGCAGTCCATTATAAAGAGCTGTTGAAAAGCTGATGTCAGTTTGGATCAGATGAAAGGGTCAAAGGTGAAATAAACAAGAACACACACACACACACACACACTTCTCTCTCTCCCTATATATATATATATATATATATATGGGTGTGTGTGTGTATTTGCACTATCGGTCAAAAGTTTTAGAACACCCCCATTTTCCAGTTTTTACAGAAATTTAAGCAGTTCAAGTCCAGTGAATAACCTGAAATGGTACAAAGGTAAGCAGTAAACTGCCAGAAGTTAAGCAAAAAATAATGTTAATTTTTGGGCAGTGAGTAGTTTCCCACACCATCAAAAGGCACTTGGAAACTGGAGGAATGTCACGTCTCGTGTTCATGTTCCCCGTGATTAGGTGTTTGTAGTTTATTCCATGTTTTCCTTGTTGTCCGGTCCGTGTTTTTACTTTCGCTTACCTGTTTCCTTTCACCTGTTTCTCGTTATGTCTGATGTAGTTAAGCTGTTCATTTCCAGATTGTCTCGTCATTGTATTATCGTTTTCATTTATTCCTTATGTGTCTGATTGCAGTCAGCTGCATTCGTGTTAATTCCTGATTGTTTCTTGTTATGTCTAAATGTATATAAGCTGTGCGTTTTCCCATGTTCGTTGCCAGATTGTCTTGTGCTTTGCTTATGCCTACACAACTCTCCAGCATTTTCTCTGTTTACTCGTGTTTTGTTTCATTGTGTTTTTGTTCGTGCTCCCGTGTTCGTCTGTATCCCAGTCTCGTTCCCGACCCACCTGTTCATGCTCCTTGTGGTTCCAGTCCCGCTCCTCTCTGTGTTCCCTGGACTGATTTCCCGTTATCGACCTCCGCCTGCCCATTGACCACATCTTGCCTGCCTCTGACACACCTGAAGCCTGGAACGAACTTTGCCTGTCCCCAACCACTCTTTGGATGCCTGTATTGCCCTGATTGCTCCTGTTTGACCATTGCCTGTTTTTTACGCAATAAAGGACATTATTGCATTTCTGGGTCCGCGCCTGGTTTTACTACTCCGTTCCTGACAAGGAAACTTTGACAGGAAGAGGTCTGGCAGACCCAAAGCCACAACAAAGAAGAACCGCTTACCTTTGCACCATTTCAGGTTATTCACTGGACTTGAACTGCTTAAATTTCATTCAAAACTGGAAAATGGGGGTGTTCTAAAACTTTTGACCGGTAGTGTATGTATACAAGTAATTGCCAAAATAAAGGAAACACCAACGTAGTGTTAGGGTTTTAGGCCAACAGCTTCAGTGCATCTTGGAATCGATTCTACAAGTGTCTGGAACTCTGTTACAGGCATGCAAGAAATTCCATCATTTGGTGTTTTGTTGATGGTGGTAGAAAATGCTGTCTTCGGCGCTGCTCCAGAATCTCCCATAAGTTTTCAATTGAGTTGAGATCTGGTGACTGAGACGGCCATGTCGTATGGTTTACGTTGTTTTATGCTCATCAAACCATTCAGTGACCACTCGTGCCCTCGTGCACCATTCAGTGACCCTCAACCACTCTCGTCAGGATCGAAATGCTTCACCATAGGATGAAGGTGATCAATCGGAATGGCTTTGTATATATTATATTGGCATTTACCTTTCCACTGAACACTTTAGAAGACTTGCCAGGAGCCAGGAAAATACACCCCACACCATAACAGAGCCACCAGAACACTTAATTTACTCCCTTTATTTTGGCAGTTACATGTGTGTCTCTGTGCATGTGTGTGTCTCTCTGTGCGTGCGCATGCATAGATGTAGACATGTAGTATATACCGAAGGTTGTGCTTACCTATAATGGAGCTGAGGTGCTGAGGCATTGTTTGAGTGGATGTAAGGTGGAGCGCTGTTCAGGTAATTTAGCAAGATGGCTCTCTCTCTCCTGTGGGCCTCCTCTTAATTGTGCTAGTTCAGGTTAGCTTTAAGGCCAGCCAGGCAGCAGTGGAGACCGAGAGACCCCCCGCTGTCTCCCAAGTCTCACTGCTGGTCCAGCATGGCTCCTGCAGCCAGGCCGTGACTGTGCAATTAACGTGTCTGTTAAAAGCGGTCACCGGGTCAATTTTGATCTTTACACTCGCAACACTTTGCTTTTGTTTTTCCTGTTTTGTTAATATATCTTTTTAAAATAATTTTTAATATTTTTTAATATATTGTATTTTTTAAGTAATAACTTTTACTGCTTGTTGTTTATTCTATATTTTGTTTTATTTCTCATGAGTATACATCTAAAGCACTTTGGGAAATTCTATGAAAGGTGCTATAAAAATATATTTGAGTTTTTTATTATGAAAATATTAGGTCATATAGAACCTCAATCCCAGGGATAGATTTAGTGTCTGGTCCTGAGCGTGCACGATGCTCTCGTGTGTGTGCTTGAATTGGTGAAACTCTTGAGCTGTTAGAGTGGCTGCGCTCAGACGCTGTTCCCTGCATGCGAATGAAGTCGCTGGCCGCAGGTGGAGCGTCTTTTAAAGCAGCTCTCTGCCCGCAGTGGCGCTGGGCCTGTAGCAGGGGGGTTGAGTTCTGTCTCATGTCACGCGCGCAAACACAGATTGACTGACCGCTCTGAGCCAGACTGTTTCAGAGATTGTGTGTGTGCGCGCGTGCG
Organism: Aldrovandia affinis; assembly: GCA_029706075.1. Taxonomy (NCBI): domain Eukaryota; kingdom Metazoa; phylum Chordata; class Actinopteri; order Notacanthiformes; family Halosauridae; genus Aldrovandia; species Aldrovandia affinis. Next base: position 2,799,730 of record JAINUG010000106.1, on the reverse strand, counting down.
TGTTTTTGCAGATTTTACAGGAGCTCCGCAGCAATGGGTCCCTCCTCATTGAGAATTCCATTTGCATATAAAATAAGATATTAAGTGAGACTGCATTTCATTAAGGAGAGTTTGTGCTCTATACTTCCAGTGCTCTGATTATGGAACTTTAACAATGCAAGGACATTATTTTTGGTGGAAAGCAAATAATCTGCTATCTTGGTGAAATATAGTAGAATTATGTAATAATAATAGTGATGGACTGAATCTGGACTGGACTATAAAGGTAGTAATTATAGTATTTTTATTATATCTTTTTCAATGCAAGACCCTCACTGCAGATAATGATTGTATGCACAAATCTTTTGTGTTGAGTTGCATTAGCATGGTTTCATTTTCCATCTAATTGATTTGCAGACCACTGATCTAGTCTGGCTGATTACATTTCAGTGGCAAAACCGTATTGACAACTCGAATGGAGATATGCATGTGGGCATTGCCTGCTCATCAAGTGATTATTGTGGGTATTGTAAATCGATACTGTAACAGAAAGAGAAAAAATGAACGAAATTGTGCAACCTCTGTTATTGACTCAACCTCTTCCATTTTATACTTTTCCATGCTTTGTTGGCATGACATAATTTAATAAAAAACAAGTGAAATATTACATAACAATGAACAAATATTAGGGGTCACTGGTTAATCTCCGCCTGTGTCTGGTAACTTCAATATGTGCGGCCATATTTATACAGCACCTTCCCATTTGGGTGTGGTGGAAGAGTCAAACTCTGTGAGGGGTGGGCATGGTGGAAGAGTCTAACTCAGAGGGGTGGGCGTGGTGGAAGAGTCTAACTCTGAGAGGGGTGGGCATGGTGGAAGAGTTGTACTCCGTCACAGTGAGGAGGAGTTCATTATCACAGGAGGCTCGATCAGACTTCTTCCATTGGCACTTAATAACCGTTTTTTATTTTTTAATTTTTGTTTTTTGTTTCTGGTTTTATCCCATTTTCTCCCAATTTGGTAGCCAATTAGACCCGCTATTTTTACGTCAATCCCCCCCAGTAATGTGAGTTTGCTGCCGTAGTCCTGCGACCGGTAGTGACGAAGCGAAGTGACGCTCTTACGAGACGGCACCCGCAGTCCGTCGACCGTAACCCGGTACTACAGGGCCACTCTTATACGCAGCGAACGTCACGTCGGCTCCCCTCCCCCCTCCCTGGGCGGACAGCCAATCGCCGCCCCCTGGTGGCACTCCCGGCCAGAGCCGACACTTGGCGAGACGGGGAATTGAACCCCGGTCTCCGTGGCCAGCATCGGACGTTGTAACCACTGGACCACGCGGGAGGCCCTAATAACCGTTTTTTTCACCAGCAAATTACAGTAGTGAAGGTCCAGCTTCACTTGCAAACTATTTTTTAAAGCAATTTAGGCCTTGTTCCAACAGCTGTTATTGGCCAACTGCTTGAAAAAGCCAGAGTTTAGTTGGCTGAGCACCGGTGAGAACAGGTTGTTAAAAGAGTCCTCTGACACAATTTAACGATTCCGGAGGACTTTAACGGAATCGTTCAGCTGTCACCTTTCAGTTCGGGCCCATCATTCTTCCAGCTAAATGCATCCCCTGAGAGATGAACGACAGGTCCGCTGTGTCTGTCTTCTCCTCCTCTCTGTTATCACTGCACTTTAACACATTTTAAAAAACTGGACTCTATTATAATGGTCAGTTTAGTTAGGTCAATAAGATTGAGATTCAGGTGTGCTTTACTGACACGACAGTATATTTAATTTGTTCAAAAGAACAACTGAAAAGAGAATGAATTAATAGTAACATGAATTGTAACAGTAATTACAATAACATGTTATAAATAATATTATAATTATTATTTTTTTTTTCCTCTCCCGTTTTTCTCCCAATTTGGTAGCAACTAAGCACTCCCGCTGTGCTTAGTTCAATCCCCTCCCTCGTATTTCGCTGGCCTAGCCCTGTGACCGGCAGTGACAATGGCGAAGCGCTGCCCCCTCCGAGATAGCACTCGTCGTGCTGTCGACTGTAATTCCGGCACCCCAGAACCACTCCTGTGCGCAGCAAACTGTGTCGGCTTCCCAATTGACAGCCAATTGCCGCCCCGGTGGCACTCCCGGCCAATCGAACCCTGGTCACCGTGGCCAACGTCGGACGTTGAAACCACTAGACCACGCGGGAGGCCATTGATTATGTTTCCTAACACTAAAAAAACATGAATGTCACACGTTTGCCTTGTCAATAGAATTAGCCTGCTCAATGACCTTCAGGCCATGTTAAGCTACAACATACCGGGCAAAAACTGTTCTGTTGTTCATCATTTTAACAAATTGGGAGGGGGGGATGTTTCAATCCCGTTTAAAATATTTTTAAAGCAATTCGTTTAGAGCATTTTTCACACTGTACGAGAAATTAATGACTTGTTCAGTCCAAATAATTCAATTTAGAATTCCAGAAAGCACCACATCCTTAAAATAGGTTTTTCTGTTGTTGTTTGTGCATGTGTGATTTGCATGCAGTATGCCTCTATGCAAATACCCTGTTTGTCATAAATCATCTTCTGTGTGTGAATATTCAGGTCCACGCCGCTGATGCCTGACCCTTACCCCAGCCAGTCTTTCCCCTAGTGTGTCTCCATTTGCCCTGTCTCCATTGGGGCTGCGGTGTTAACAGCTTCCCCTCATGCAGTGATGGGCAGTAGCATCACTACAAATAGCGAAGCTACTAGCTTAACTACATTTCCCATTAGCGTGGTGGTAGCGTCACTATTTCCTAAATCAAATAGCTTTTCATACCTTTCAATGAGGAATAGCTTTCATGTAGCGGCGCTATGTTTTTTGTAGAGTAACTGGTAGTTTAGCTTGCCCAACGCTGCTCTTATGTCCATCCCTCTCAGCGAGCTCTCTTTGCCCGTTGGTTTTAAAGGTCGGGTCGATGTATTTTTTATACGTGCGTCTGTATTATTGAGCAGCTTATGCAACCGAAGATGTCGGCCAGGAAAGTGCAATTGTGTCAAAGAACTTGGAGCGTTGGTGTGGGTTATTTATTTTCCTTGTGAACTTTTGTACGTGCTCATATGGTGTGATGATGCACTACATTTTCATGTGTTGGGGTTAGGTCACAGGTTGTTTAACTGTGTAATGCAACAGGGTGGTGTCAACTGTCAACGGACTAAGCAGGTCTGTGTCTTTTTTTGTTGTTGGTTTTAACAGACTGCATTCTCAGTCTCATTTGCTTAAAACAACCAGATCCCCTTGGCCTTGTGGAATAATTACCAGGTGAATGATTTATGAGCAGGAGCATTGGATAAGGGGTCTAAACCCAGCAGGTCTGTCTGGCCCACTGGTCATTGGGGACCCAGAACATCGGGGTGCCCTGCAGGGGTGGGGGGAGTGAGAAAGGGGGGTGCTGGGGGGCTTGGTATGCCAGCTCTAACGTCAAGAGAAGTGTTTGGGTGGCCAGCCCTGCTCGTGCTCCCAGGAGAGACTCTTATCAGTGTCTCTGGGTTCTGTGAGGAGAAAGAAGGGCTAAGTGGTGTGATGGAGAGAGAGCACTCCGCCAGGCTCAATTACTCCCGCTCGCCCACACTCTGTCTGTCATCGGAGGCGAAAGGGGGGAGGCACGCACTCTACAGCCAGCGAAGCCCTGGGAACCTTCTTTACCTCCTCCTCCTCACATCAGTCTATGAATGAAGGGAACTTAGCAGGGAGCGCTGGTTTATTTATTTATTAAATAAAGTCCAACTAAAAATGCTTTTTTTTTTTGCATGCGCGAGCACTCTTTGTTGGCACACTTAACTAAGACCTTGTTAGTATTGATCCACTTCAGATTGAGCATCCTTACGTTTATAATTCATTTCTGTGGGCTGGGAGGGACGGAGGGAGGGAGGGAGGGAGGAAGGGAGGGAGGGAGAACTGTCAGGCAGAGACAGGCCGCACTCCCTGTCGCTGTAGTGTTTTTGAATGCACCAGGGTGTGCTGTCTTGTATGCGTAGGCAATGGGAGACCTCTTTGACCCATCGGAATGCATATCCGTAGACGGAGCAGAAAAGGATGGGCGGAGAGGCGCCCCAAGGCCCAGGCATGTCCGCATCACAGCCCCGCAGCAGACATCTGGGGAAACCGCCGCCGTTGGTGTTTGAGGACAGTTTGCCACTGCCCGTTTTACTCAACAGAGCGTGCTCATGAGGGGTTCATAAGGGGAGGGCGAATAAATATGAATAGAGGGTTGAATTGGCTACTAAATTGGGCCAAATTTGGCTGGTATTTGATTGGCATCCATGCACTGATACTGAGCACTTCCTATTTGAGCCAACGAAGAACTTGAGACTGGAGTTTCTCCGGAAGGCCCCCTAGTGCCCCCCAGCTCAGTGCCCATCTGGCCCACAATGCACCCCCTACACTTCTTGGTTTCTTGTTTCTTAAACCGCCAATCAATTTTGTATCGGCTGTAATGATTGGGGTTTTTGCGCGCACTCGGATACGTTGGCGTGCAATGAGGTCACGGAGAGTTCAGAAGTTCATACAGTTTTAATTACCGACTTCCTAGTTTTTTCAGCTGCCATGTTTTCAGTTCATCTGTGAAGTTGGAGATGAAGCATCTGCTGGCTAGGGAGCCCTTCTGGCCTCTCTCAGCCTCGGGAAAGAAACTGAGCCGAGAGGTTAAGCAGACAGGCAGACAGAGAGACAGACGCACACGAGCACACACAAACGCACGCACAAACTCATTCAAAGCTCGTTTGTCAATGTCTCCCCTGCCCTCCCTCGTTTGGGTCACATCCCCATTCGTCCCCATTCACTGCCTCTGTTCCTTTTTTATACTTTTCTCTGTTTCTCATTTGCTCTCTCTGTCCTCTGTCGGTCTCCCTCTCTCTCTTTTTCCTCCTCCTCCTCCTCCTCTGGCTCCTGCATCCAAAGCTGCCTTTCCCCCTAATTGGCCCTTGTTTGTAAAATTAAACCACAGGGCCCTCTGGAGAGGCGAGCGGGTGATTAACGGACAGCGTGTCAGTCTAGCCAGCGTACAGAGATGGGGGTGCACACGCTCTGCACTTACCCTGATTGAACCTCGTGCGGGGGTTTTCACTGCCTACCCTCTGCGCTTTACGTTCGAGACGAGGCTCGTCCTGATTAACTGCGAGTGAAACCGAAGTACCTCTGAGCTTAGAAAAATAGTCACGCCGCTTGCCTTTACAGCACAAAACCTATAATTAGCATTGATGGTTTTTTGACGATGAAGGTTTAAAGAAAAGTAGACAGAGGGAACCATCAACTGTCCTGATTTGTTTATGTCGCATATTTACACTCGTAGTATTTTTTCAGGCCACTGCATGGAAGATGTTGTTTCATTATTTCACTTTCACTAAATTTTCATCAGGTTGTTCTTTCTTGACTGTGCTATTGGCAGTCAGGCCTAAGTATTCGGAAATGTAACAAGTCACAAAGGAGACAGCTTCCTTCTAAAAATGCAACATAGTCAAGATTATGGCCATCTAGTGAAAGAGTGGCGAGAGAGGGAGAGTGAGAGGCTTTCCTGTTAGTTTTATTCTGTCTCTCGTTTACTTAAAACAACAAGATCCCCCTGGCCCTGTGGAAGAACCACTCCCATCTTTTCAACTCCTCAGCAAGATCAAACCTCTTTGTCTCTCTGTGCACTGGCTGTCTGGCTGAAACAAATGTCTTATTTACCAACCGTCTCTCATCTGATCCTCTCCCTCTTTCGTTTTGTTTGTTTTAACGAACGGGCCCGACAGTTTGGGTTACGGTCTGTTGATTTACAGATCCCCCTCATTGACATGGCGTATGTTTTTTTCCCGCTTCAGCCCGTCTCCGATCGCCCGTTGACGCTGCGTGTTATTGGCGTGTCTCGCCTCTGCTCGGCAGGTTAGAATCTTTGTAGCTCCCTGTAGACTCACTTCAGTCAGTGCTCAAACGGAGGTAAAAGGCAGCCTTGGGTCTGGCGGCTAGTGAAACGGTCTAATGCCCCCGTATTTCGCTGGTCCTGTATGAGTGCAAGCTGCCTATCAGGAATGCAGTTTGAAACCCATCTCTGCCCCGACCAGGAGCGGCATTTGGCTATCCGCTCCTGAGTGAGGGGGGAGGGTGGTGAATCACGTAACGGTGTCTCCAGAAAGGGGGTCTGTGAGTTCTTGAGAGTAGCTTGCCCTGTAAAGACGGGTGGCGGGTTCGTGGGGAAGGCTTAATCAAAATAAATAGGGGGTATGTCACACGCCATGGGACAATCCCTGGACTGGAGCAGAGCAGCTGATGGTAATAACTGGCAGAGGAGTGAGGTTCTGCCGGTCTATGGACCGGATCTTACATTTTTTTGTCTCTTCCCCCAGACAAGGGAGAGAGACAGTGGGAGAGCAGGTTAAAATAAAAACAAACACAAACACAAAATCTTCACCCTACTTGCCGCAAAGCTTTCGGGCAAAAACAACAAACTACTGTAAAATAACCGGAAACCGGAAAACCGGAAACCCCCTTGCGGGGAACACCCACGAAAAACAATACATCACACCTGACATTACATTACACAAACACTACACGATACGCGTACACGCGCACACACACGAACAACAAGACCAACTACTCAATATGCACACATGAATGACAATCAACAACTCAATCCGCACACATGAATGACAAGACTAACTCTCTTGATGCACACACGAATGACAAGACAAAAGACTAACTCTCAAGACAGACACATGAATGGCATGACAAGACTAACTGATTCCCCACTCGCCCCACCTGCTCTTAAATAGGCTTACTTCCTGCCTGGCTCAGGTGAGACTCGTGAGGCAATCACCGGTCTAACATTCACTCACCCAATCACAATCACTCAACACCAAACAATTCACATTTTCACACACAAACCCAATCAGTCAATTTAATTCCACATCAGTTGCCACTTAAATAATAATAAAATCAATTATGGCCTTTGGAGCAACCTTCCGGGCGACAGCTCACCCTCACACCCCGTGAGAGTGCCAAACCTGCCCCCGGAAAGTCTCCCTGCTCCAAAGGCCTCCACAACATGTAAAAACAAAGGCAACCATGCCACTCCCATGTGGCCGAGACCGGGTATAATTGGCTTCCAAATTGGGGAGAAAAACGGGGAAAATCTGAAACAAATTCTTTAAAAGAAAAAAAGGGAGCCTTGATAACAAAGAGCAAAGTTGCACATGACATACAGTACCATGTAATGTATGTCATGTGCCCTGTTTTTAAGGTTTTTAGCCTATGTGTTTTATGTACTTTTGAAGCTCTGCCAAATGAATTTCCCACTTGTTGGATAATAAAGTTTACTTGACTTGACACGCCTGATAAATGAGCGCAGTTAACGTTACGCCAACAACCTTTAACCAACTCTTGTTTGCTTTTATGACAGTGTGCATCTGTTTTGTAAATGTTTTGTCTGTGCGGGTCTGTGTGCTCACTGCGGTGGATTGCTCTGTGCAGGGGCTCATCCCCTGGATCAGCATTTCTTGCTGCTGTTGCGGTGCTTGGGACAGTGTGTGAAAGCCAACTCACAGGGGAGCTCCAGATGACATACACTGCTGTCTGTCGCTGCCCTCCAAAAAACTGCAACAACAACATGATGCACTCTACATATACGAGTATTGCACGTCTGTTCATTTGTTACATTTTAGGACTTGTTTGTGCACTGTGTGTGTGTGTGTGTGTGTGTGTGTGTGTGTGTGTGTGTGTGTGCACATGTGTGTGTGTGTGTGTGTGTGTGTGTGTGTGTGTGTGTGTGTGTGTGCGCGCGCGTACGCGTACACTTGTGTGTGCATTGTGTGTGTGTGTGTGTGTGTGTGTGTGTGTGTGTGTGTGTGTGTGCGCGCGTACACTTGCGTGTGCATTGTGTGTATGTGTGCACTGTGTCTGTGTCTGTCTGTCTGTGTATGTGTGTGTGTGTGCACACTTGTCACACATAACTACATGTTAATGAGACTACAACAAGTTGGGTGCTGTGTACTTTTTTAGAGGTATTTTGCCAAGGCATTTTTCTATAAGAATAACTCCGCTCTGAGGAGCGTGTTTGATCTTTTCCCGAAATCCCGATGGGAAACACTCAAAATAAGTGTGACCGGTTTGACATTGGCTGCAAGGGTTGTAAAATTGGTGCATTAGGATTTGACAGCCGTTGGCTGTAGAAAGCATTCTCCCCCCGACAGCATTAGTCAACAGGGATCATGCAGGAGGAGCAGGGACAATTTATTAGGATCTCTGCTGCCAATCCTAATCTGAGCCTAGCTGGAAGAGAGGGTTTGTGTTTATAAGGGTGTGCCTCTCCCCCCTCCTCCTTATCCCATTTTTGGATGGCAGTCCTAATTAACCAGCTTCAGACACTCCCAGCCATAGACTGGGTATCAGGCATGCCCGGTTTACTGGATCAGAGCTAAGGAAAGTAATTACAGGTAAAAAAAAGTTATTTTATGTCTTGTATAAGCTTCTCCTGTCTTTTCCCCCCAATGATAGAATATCCAAACAGCCAGGCCATTGGGAAACGTAAGGACCCATGAAGATAATAGAAGCAAACAAAATGAAGGGGTTCCCTTGTGTTCCAATTAGCCGAACTGGTAGCGTCTCTGATTGTGTGTGTGTGCGGTACTACGTTAGGGTGGTGTTTGTGTCTGATTGTAGAGGAAGGTGCGGTTGGTGTTGTTTCTAATTGCATGAAGGACGTTAAGGGTGGTGTCGTGTCCGGTCCGTAGGGAGGTGCGGTTGCATCTGATTGTGTTTGCAGAGGACAGTGGGGGCTGGCGGATAGCGTAGCGATCTAACACACCTATATTTGGCTGGTCCGGTACGAGTGTGAGCTACCTATCAGGGACGCGGTTCGAAACCCATTTCTGTCAGACCGACCCTGGCCGTTAGCCCTGATCGTGGGCGGCATTTGGCTGTCCACTCCTGAGCAAGGGGGGAGGGTGGTCGGCACGAACTCGCTGTGAAGCACGTAAGAGTGTCTCCCACACACCTGCCGCACACACTTTCACACACATAACACACTTTCACACACATAACACACACTTTCACACACATAACACACACTTTCACACACATAACACACACTTTCACACACATAACACACTTTTTCACACACATAACACACTTTCACACACATAACACACACTTTCACACACATAACACACTTTCACACACATAACACACTTTCACACACATAACACACTTTCACACACATAACACACACTTTCACACACACACACACTTTCACACACATAACACACACACACACACATAACACACTTTCACACACACACACTTTTCACACACACTTCAACACACTTTCACACACATAACACACTTTCACACACATAAATACACATAACACACACACAACACACACACTCACACACACATACACACTTTCACACACATAACACACTTTCACACACATAACACACACTTTCACACACATAACACACTTTCACACACATAACACACACTTTCACACACATAACACACTTTCACACACATAACACACACTTTCACACACATAACACACTTTCACACACACATCTTCACACTTTCACACATAACACACTTTTCACACACATAACACACTTTCACACACATAACACACTTTCACACACATAACACACACTTTCACACACACACACACACAACACACACTTTCACACACATAACACACTTTCACACACATAACACACTCATAACACCTTTCACACACTTTCACTTTCACACACATAACACACTTTCACACACATAACACACACTTTCACACACATAACACACTTTTCACACACATAACACTTTCACACACTTTCACACACACTTTCACACACACAACACACACACTCACACACATAACACACACTTTCACACACATAACACACACTTTCACACACATCTCACACTTTCACACACTTTCACACACATAACTCTCTCACACACATAACACACACTCTCTCTTTCTCACACTTTCACATAAAACACACCACTTTCACACACATAACACACTTTCACACACATAACACACTTTCACACACATAACACACCTTTCACACACATAACACACTTTCACACACATAACACACACTTTCACACACATAACACACACTTTCACACTCATAACACAATCTCACACACATAACACACTCTCACTTTCATAACACACTCTCACACACATAACCCTCCTCTCTCACTTTCTCACAAGCTCTCACACTCTCTCCCTCAATCTCTCCCGCACATACCTCTCTCACACACACACTCTCTCTTTCTCACACACACCTCTCACAGTCTCTCTCTCTCACACATACCTCTCTCACACACTTTCACACACACTCTCTCTTTCTCGTGCTGTGGTTTGGTTTCAGCCCTCCTTACATGTGGACTCCCTCTCCTTTTCACGATCGCTCTGACCTCTCTCTTCTCGTGCATCCCATGTCAGTCATGACTTTAAAGTACTAATTTCTTGATTCTTGGCTTGTGAGGATCAGGATAAGGACCCAGACGCAGATCAGGATATTGGCTAAAGAGTAGTTTAATGGGAAGCAGGGGTCAAAACCAGGAATCAGATATGGCAAAGGTACAAAATCACAAGGCAAAAGGGAGGTCAAGAAAACAGTCAAAAAGGTCTAAACGGGCAGGCAGAAAGGCAAACAAAACAGAATCGCAAGGCAGGCTCGGGGTAGTCAACAGAAGGGTAGTCTCGGAAAATACAATAAACACTGGCTTCGGAAAAGTAGGCTCAGGGAATAATGATCAACGACAGAACAGGAAAGAACATAGACTTATATACAAGCAGGGAAGGGAACACAATAGGACTCAGGTGTGACTGGGAGGAGAGAGGGGAGGAACACAGGTGTAAACAATGGGAATCGTTAATCTAATAACGAGGGGATTCGCTAATAGAATAACGAGGGGCAACGAAAGACACGGACTGGGAAACATACAAACATATAGACAATAAACAACCTGGGAGATCAGGCAGACACGTGCATAGCTAGAAGGGGAGGAATGCAAAGAGAGAAGCTGCGTGCGTATGAAAGGAAAAGTGAAAAGCTAACAGAGATAGGATAATGAGCGAGAAGGACAGCGATAGTCAGAAGCGTGAGATAATTAGTGATTAGTAGTGTTAGTAACTTAATCTAAATCCCTAACGTTAGTAGATTAGTTGGTTAGTACTATATACATCTAACTAATATATACAAAGTGCAATCTAGAAAGTAAGAAGGAAGAAAACGAGATAATAAGCAAAGATGGAGAAAACCCGAAATGTTAACTTCCCGAAGTGCATGACAAGACAAGGAGTGGATCTCGAAATAAACGGAAAAGACAGACAGGGACCAGAACGAAGAAAAATGCAAAACAGAATAAAGAATAGCGAATCAGGACTGAAGGAAAATAAACAAAGACCAAAAACAAACCGAACAGACACTCAGAACGTAACATGGCTCCCCCCTAACACCGACCCACCCCTCCACACTCCTGTTTGCATGCCACATCAGTATGACGACACACATCTGCCTCTTTCTTTCTTCTCTTCATCTCCTCCTCCTTCTCCTCTCACTTTCCTGGCTTTTAATGTCAGAGGTGTATTCATCTTGACATGAACAGTTTCTTGGAATGATAAATATTTGATCAACTCTTTTTTTTCTTCTTTTTTTCTTTTCTTTCGAAGTTAAATACAAAGCGGTTTGTTCTTTGCTCTTGGCTTCATTTACATTTCTGAGTTTGCCAACCCGCCCTGTCAGCCCCTCGCCCCTCTCTCCGCTCCAAGGTGCACTTTACTGACACAAAGGGGATCCCAAGGGGGCCAGTGGCCCTCCTCTCTCTCCCTCCCCAGGCGGCAGCTTCTCCAGAGACTCTAATTGGAGACGGGGTCCCCGCGGTGCACGGGGTCCACCGAAAATGCTGTCAGCCCCGAAGCTGTCGCTTAGCTGCAGGGACATGAAGGTGCTTGTGCCAGAGCGCTCGAAGAGAAAGGGAGACGCTACTCAAATGACCCAACATCTGGCCCGGCGCTGTCCATCACAAACAACTGCGGTGGATGGCGTGTTTCTGGAAACGGGAAGTTTTAAGCATGACAGCTTTGAGCATGCCACGTGACATCATCGCCATGCGCTGGAGTCGTTGTTTGGGTGAGCTCGGCACGACTATTAATGTCGCTGTCAGTCTCCAACTTAAAAGGTGGTCTGAATGTGCTCATGAATGGTGCGACCAGTTAAGGGGCTCGCACGTGATGTGGTGACACGGCCTACAGCCCGGCCCGGCCCGGCCCGGCCCAGCCCAGCCCGGCCCAGCCCAGCGAGGACCGTGCCGGTAGCTTCACAGGGTGATGCATCATTGGCCAGAGAGGCCACTCAACAGCAACTCTTCTGGGGCTCCTCCTTGCCCCTCCCCCGCCGAATTGATGGAGACCGACGATGGAGAAGCGATGGGACGGGCCTGCAATTCCTAAACCGGGGAGAAAAATTGCACGGTGAGACGTACAGGGGAGAGACGCACACGGACCCGGCGGTCTCCGGAGACAGGGACCACTTGCCCCCCCGGCTCTGTGCTGCGGTGTGTAGTTATACACAACTATATATAGCCCTGACAGATGCCTGCATTAGTTCTCCTGTAATAGCTGGGAGTCCTCAGGGACAGGTCTGCACTGTGTGCTCCTGACACCCATTGGTTGAGCTGCTGGTATTCCCCTGTGTGGAGAGAGAGAGAGAGAGAGGGAGAGAGAGAGTGGGGACTGTGTGTAGAGAGAGAGAGAGAGGGAGAGAGAGAGTGGGGACTGTGTGGAGAGAGAGAGGGGGGGACTCCACTGCGGAATTGGGTCACACTTCACAGGCTTCCCATCTCCTCTCCCGTGGACTCCATCGCTCGCGTTACCGGGGGAGATCAGGGTCACCAACGAGGGACGGCGGTTTTGATAAACACCCCGACCGCGGCGGCGTGGAGGCGCAGCCGCGGCGTCGGCACGGAATCTTGTGCCAGTGAAACGCTGCGGGACCAGCGGGGAGTCCGCCCAAACCTCGTTCACCCCCAGAAGCCGTAGCGGCCTCGCCATTAATCCCTTAACTTGACTTAAGCTCGGTTTGGCTCTGCCGCTCCCTGTCTCCGTCTGCGCCTGGTCGCTGAATATGGGTCACTGTGTGTTCTCCTGTGGAGAAGAGAGAGAATTATGCACACCAGACAGTTGGGCTCCAGTGGTGTGGTTCCCCTTGCACTTCCCCAGTATATCCCCTGTTCCCCACGTTCCCTCAGTCTTTTCTTTGTGCATCAAGAGAACAGCAGCAGATTGTACATTTTCCTCTGTTGCCCCGGGCTTCCGTTCATCACCCCTAGTTACTATTTACATAAATATTTTTATCTCTGTGTGACATTAACTGAAGGTAATATCTTGTGTTTGTCAAACGGTGTTGAAGGTGACAAAGAGAGGCTTGACATTTAAGCGCCGTGTATGTTGCAGTACACAGTGCAGCACCTTTAGAATATTGAGCACAACATTGGAAGGAGAGAGAGCGTGACCGCATCGTAGAGCGCAATGCACTTCTACACACTACACTGACCATTTCTATCAAGGTGTGCATCAGCTTAGAGTAGTGTGTGTGTGTGTGTGTGTGTGTGTGTGTGTGTGTGTGTGTGTGTGGGCGTGTGTGGGCGCGCGCGGCAGGGGAGAGAGAAAGAAGGAGAGAAGGCAAGGACATTTTCCACCGCCTCTGGCTGCTCCTGCCTTTGCCCATGTGGCATTTATTTAAAGAGCTCCATCTCTACCCTCTCCACACACACACACACACACACTCACACACCTCTCCATTACCCCCAGTGTCCTCATCGCTCAACCTGCTGGATTAATTAAGCTCCTCTCGCCCCGTGATCCCAGAAAGCTCTGGAAAAGGGGGTTGGCTTTTCACTGGTGGGCATCAAGACTGCAATGCTGACCCATCCATCACCTGGGCTTCAGGGAGAGCGAGATTGGGAGAGAGGGAAGGAAAGAAGAATTCAGAGAGAGAGAGAGGGAGCGGGAGAGGGGGAGAGAGAAAATTGGGGAGCGCAGAGGTAGTGGGGAGAGGGTTGTTAAAGAGGTCGTATCCCACCTGAGCGCTACTATTATTTAAAAAATCTGGCTCGATTTTGATTATATTGTGGATGGAAATTCAGATTTTTAATATGCGTTGTGCTGAGATGTGCAGGAGGGAAGTGAGGGCACTCATGGAGAGAGGAAGAGGAGCAGAGGGGGTGGGGGGATGTTCGGAGGAATGAAGGGGAAATGATTCAGCTGCGCATTAATAACTGCTATGAGAGCAGTATTACTCCCAGCGTTGCTGACAAACAACACATTTATTTTCACCTCACACAGGGAGGTTTCGTACTTAGATAGATTGATTGTGTATCATGAGGTACAGGAGAGAGAGAGATTTAAAAAAGACGGAAGAAGGGGGGAGCAGAGGAAGGCACGCTCTGCCTGGGTGGGGACGATGAGAAAAGAGTGACACTAATTAATGGAGAGGGGAAGAAAGAGAAAAGAGGGAGGAGAGGAAAGGAGGAAAGAGAGGGAGAGCTAACAGGTCCTTGGTCAGCCCCGTGCCCGCCGGGACGAAAGTGCGCCGTCAGCTCGAGGCACGCTGTCCAGCCGCGCGCGTGTCGAGTTCGCGGGAGCCGGGGCGCTCGCGCCTTTTTTCGTGATAAATGAGCGCGCGCCACGACTCCGAGGACGTCAAGCTGTAACACCGCGGGAGCGCGGCTGCGTCGCTTCATCACCGTCATGTTTCAAGACCGCGTCAATCAGCCCAGTTTCCCAAATTCAAAATACGCTCGAAGGGGGAGGGCCGGTCGCTAAACGCTCCACGTTTCCCCCTGTGGAGAATCAATCCACATTTCACACTTTTACAATGCTTACCTTACTATTGACTTTCTTTTATTTTTTATTTTAATTTACTATCTTGGTCGGTCCTGGTCCACAGTTGGGCTCAAACTTGAGACTTGAACTTGGTATCATTTTCTTCCATTTCATAATTGTTGCGTGTCCTTTTTATGTTTTGGTTTTAGGATTTGTTAAGGTAGTTGGACCTACGTCTGTAATTAATATATATTTGATGAAAGTTGATCCACCAGATTGCTCTGCCTATCAACGAATTCTGTGATTTGATTGATAATTCAGGGAATATACATTTTTCTCCAATTCTCACTTGCCGGACAACTTGCATTATGTGGCAAGAACTCTTTATGCAAATGACCCTCTGACAAGCTCGGGAGCTTACCATCATTCCTGCTCAATTTCTCTCTTCTCTTTCACTTATTACATCTCCCTTCTTCTCTACTTCTTCTTTCCTTCGTTTTCTCCAAATTTAGCCGAGTAGACTGTGCATAAATCCAGCTCCTCTGATCTCCCTCTCCCTCTCTCTCCAATCTCTCCTCGCTTCTCCCCTCACCTGTTAAATTAACCTCAACATTTTATATCCCCAATCCTCTTCTTCTTTTGAAGTACAGTCCTGGTTTAGCCTTTAACCATTTTTAAAAGCATTGCTTAAAAACAGGAAGAGGCATTTTCGATTCCTCACTAAATTCACTTCTGTTTGTATTTGCATATGCAATTTTGTTTATTGAAAAGCAACTCTTATATAAACACAATGAAATTCTCCTGATTTAGTTTAGTTTTTGAAGGCTGTGAAAATATGTTGGGAGCAGAAGTGAGGGAGGGAAAGAGGGATGAGCGAGGATGATCGGCAACCGCAATCTAGCTCTCCATATAAATGAAACTGCATTGTTTGCCTGCAAATGTCCAAGTCAGGGATTAATATTCCAACCTTGTTATTAATAATTGACAATATTTTAGGAGAATATCAAATGTAGATTTAGATCCATTTTTCATTTGACTCCAGAACCATGCATATGCACGCCATACATGCCATAATTCTCATAAACTGTTTACAGAAAGCAGAAAATGGGTGAAAATGGCAAAGCGACTGGGGTGCATGCAAGGTAGCGACTTTCAGAATCACAAAACAGAAAAGGCTTTCAAGGGGGTCTCTCAACCGTCATGCCATCTGGCAGCCTAAAAAACAAGCACTCTGCCTTTTGATGGTTTCGTTCTGAGAGATAATCTCATTTTATATAGGATCTGACGAGGGAGAGACCGAGATGGAGACGGAGACGGAGACTCAAATGCCTGCCCTTTTTTTAAAGCAATTTCACCGGCTTTATTCTCTATCCTGTTTATGTATGTATAAGAACCCACTTCATTTTGTTATGCTACGAGTGTATATCCCAACGCTTAAAATAAACACGCAGAGGTTCTCTTTTAACGCGGCATTTCTTTTTCATCGCCGTTCTGGTACTCGTAATATTCCCATGGAAATTGGAGACGGCTCTTTTCTCGTCCCCCTCGCGTCTGTTTAATTGAACTAGAAAGAACGGCTGATCAGAGGCCAATGATAGCAGACAGCAGAGAAATAACCTCAGCGGGGAAATTCGTCATGACTGCGTCTGCCAACAGAGGAACAGCTGAAGAGATGGAGGGAGGGAGAGAAGTATAGAGAGAAAGAAAGTAGTGAAATCAAGTGTGTGTGTGTGTGTGGGGTGGGGGTGGGGGGGGGTATAATTACTATAGATCCCAGGAGAGAACATATCATTACATTGCCGTCTGCCCCGCCTCCCCCCCTTCACAAATTGATGGAAAGAAGCAAAAGCCTTTTTTTACTCAATTAATTTGAGGGTTGTGCAAATAAGAATATGTCCTCATTTCAAATCGCAACACATACAGTACAAAGTACTAGACCTACTACTTTTGCTAATGCTGAATATCACATATACAGGGGATAGACAAAATAATGGAAACACCAACTGAAAAATGACTTGTATTTTGAAGTAACTAAATCGCAATTAAAAAGGAGTCTACACATACACAACACTCATAGTTAAAACTAATTACCAATATGTTTGCTATAAAATACATTTTTAAAACCAACACTTATGTGAGTTTCTCAAGAGCAGGGGCGGTGCTAGGGGCTGAAGACACTCGGGGCTTAACCCACGGACAGAGATAAGGCACACACGACGCGGGACTGTGGTGTCCAGTGGTTTATTGCGGTACTTTGTTCCATTACATTACGGTTCTGATTATAGAGTCAGAAGAAAGACTAGGCAGGAAAAATGTCACACATCTTGTGGTTATTAAAAATAATAATATATATATATATTTTTTAAGATCCGGGGCTTTTCTAAAAACATTCCGGGCTTATGCGCATTAAACCACCCCATCGCGCCGCCCCTACTCAAGAAACAGATTTTGAAAGAGGTGAAATAGCTGGTGCTGAATTGCAGGTGCGTCAGTCACAGAAACGGCAAACTTATTTAATGTGTCAAGCGGGACAGTGTTGAAAGTCATGACGGCATACACCATCAGCAAAGAGGAACAGTGGTCGTAAATCGAAGCTCACCGACAGGGATAGACGGACACTTACCAACAACCTCAAATATTACCACAGATATATAATCTGCACCTCTGTAACCCATTCTCAACAAAAACAGCTTCACATAATCAGGTGTAATAAGCACAAAACCTGGACTTCTGAGCAGTGGAAGAAAGTAATATGGTCTGATGAGTAATCTTTTACTCGTTTTTCCTATATGTGGACAGGTTTATGTTTGGAGAAAGCCAAAGGAAGACTTCAACCCACATTGCCTATTCCCCAACTGTTAAACATGGTGGTGGATCTGTGATATGGGGGCACTACCGGGTCTGCTCATCCCTGGGACTACCTGTGATTTCCAGCTGTTGAAACACGAAGTGTACATTCAAACCCAGTCTGACAGCAGAGTCCTGCTGCTCCTGCTGTCAGTCAAACTAAGTTGATGGAATGAGTGTCAGAGCGGAGAGCAGAATCCTGCTCCCCTTTTTTAATTTTGTTATTATTACATGGCACATTTTTCAGTGTTGCACAACTCTTAACAGACTGAACCTCAGTCCAGTGGGGATACAATACATTGGAGGGAAATGTACTCTATCAGAGCCAATATGACACAGAACATTTTGCCCTGTATTCACCATTATTTGACAGGGAGGTAGACTGACCGAGAGCTCAATTCACTTCTGTGATGATGACCTGGGGAATTGAGGCGGGTAGGAAACGTGAGGGATGATGCAGCCAATCAGGCTGCACATATTGTCTCTTGTATGTCCTGGGGGCTTATATACCCACTTTGTTCCATCCCAAAGAAGACCTATTCTCATTCATCTTACCCTCAATAAATCTGTCCCCAAAGCAAATGTTTCTTAGTTTTTTTCTGCACTTTCAGTAAGTTGAGCGTAAGAATTTAGGTTGGGTTAGGCTAGGGGAGGGGGTCAGGGGCGGGTGTTGATTGACAGACACGGGCCACTTACACATAATGACCCACGTTAGTCGACTATTTATGCTTATGTTCACATCGAGAGGGTTCTGACATACTCAAAGTGTGATGCACACAAACCCCCCATCTCATACTCTGATTATCTTAGAACCGCTATGTTAGAACCATTGTTAGGACTGCTAACCGCTATGTTAGAACCACTATATTAGAACCGCCTTTCTCCCTTGTGCGTGCCTCCTTTTGACCAGATTGCTGTTGAACCTGGTGGAGCTGAGCCCTCAATCTGTCCCGGCTGTTCGGGGTGACACTCCATCAGTGAAATTGATTAGTCCTGTTGCATGGGTAATTTATTGATTATTTCTGCCGGGAGGGGATAATGACCCCGTGGAGCCCTGATGGATGCATGCATGTATCAGCAAAGGACACGTCTGCATTTTCACTCCATTTCCCCCTGCCATTAGCCCAGGGTGTGCGTGCGTGCGTGCGTGCGTGCGAGTGAGCGTGCGAGCGTGCGTGTGGTGTAACGGGTGTCTGGTCTTACTCTAACCGCCATTTGTGATAACAATTAAAAGTCAATAGAGATGATCAGAGTGATGGCTTCCCGCCGGATGATTTCTTCTCCTCAAGTAGAAGCTTCCTGCTAATGATCAAACTGCATCGCATCACACACACGAGCTCTGCTGAAAGTGTCCGTGCCCAATGCACCATCCACACCAGACACTTTCTACAGTACAGGGATGAAGACGGGGTTGTTCTTCCTCACTGTTCTTGCCCCCCCCCATCAGGGCACTTTAGCGCCCTCTGCTGCTCTCTTCCCCCTGCACTCTCTCCCTCGCGCCATCATTCACACACCCTAGCCCGACCGTTTCCTGGTCTTTCTGGGACTTGGCCACAGCCTTGACTCTCCCATTAGCCGAGCCTGGCCCTTAGCCCTGCGGCTGAAACAGAGCGCCTCCATTAGGTGACACCTGATCCGTGTGCTGCGTGGAGGGCTGAAACTGAGACGAGGCACAGGATATGGGGTTGTCTCTGGTAATTGCTATGATGTCTGTGTCCCACATTCTAAGTGCCTGGAGTTGCAGAACAGCTTCCCTTTGCCCATTAGGTCCACATTTAGGTCGGTAAATGATTTGGCCTTCCTTCCAAAGCTTTTTTGCCTAAATGAAATGAAAAATAAATAAATAAATCCTCCCTGTCTCTATCCCCTCCCTGTTTTGGGACATAAACACAAATACCCAACTGCTGACCATCTGAAAGACCGACCGAAAATACATTCTCGCATCAATAAGCTGTCTAATGGTAAAACAAGTGTCTAATGTGTTTTTGACTGGGTATGTGTGTATGTGTGCATCCCTGTTTGTGTATGTGAGTATGTGCATGCATATGTGTCTTCAGATTAACAGGATCAAGATTTGGTTTCTTTAGAAGAGGCTTGATTACTGCCACTTTTAAAGACTTAGGTACGCAACCCAATAATAAGGATGTATTTATGATATCTAACATGGGCTGGCCTAGCACAGGCAAAAGCTCTTTAATAAGCTTTGTTGGTATGGGGTCTAACAGACATGTAGATGATTTGGAGGACATAACCAGTTGACTAAATTTGTCCAGGTCCAAGGGAGTGAAAAACTCAAGGGTCTCTACGCAACCCTGCTCCTGATAGCCCAGTGCCATCTCGGGAGTTGCAGTGCTAGATATTGGAGTCATTTTCATAATTTGTTCTCTGATTGTCTCAATCTTATCAGTAAACGAGTTCATGAAGTAATTAGAATTATAGTTAGAAGGATAACTGCTGTAATCTGAAGACTGATTTTTTGTCAGGTTAGCTACCGTGTTAAATATAAATCTTGGGTTGTTTTTATTCTGGTCAATTAATTTGTAGAAGTACGATGACCTAGCTGTAGTAAGAGCGTGCTTGGCATTCAGTGCACCTGCCCACTCAGAGATCACAGATGGGGGCTTGTCTCTATCGGGGAGCTGGGTTCTGGGCGCCGGTGTAGCTGCTGAAGGGTAATGTAAATGTCCCCGCTATCTGTAGGGGAAGTTAATCTCTCCACAGTGTGGGTGGAGTTGTCAGACCCCTGTGATGCAGGACTATACAGCTCCAATCCTGCTGGGCACCTGTATGTTCCTCCAGGGTCTTGCAATTACCCAGAGGTCTTCAGTGTGGTGTTGGGGGGAAGAAGGATTGCTCGCAGTTCCAGCCTTAACGAGAGCTGTACATCCGTAAGCAATGGACTGGCGGACTCCTCCAGTCAGCTGTATAAGAGAACTGTGAAGTTGCAAACAATCAAATCAATCTTTGTTCCCTCCATTTTCCTCCCTCCAAGTGTCAGCGATGTGGTTCAGTGGTTAGATCACTGGGCTCTGGACCCAAGGAAGTTGTCGACGAGTGCCGTATTGGACCGTCTCAAACTGACAGTCTCCCCTCCTACACCGTCTTGGATTAATTCCCCCATGTCAAAATGCATCAAAGGATTGCTTCTTTGCCTCCAAACCCAAACACAAAAAAAACATGCCCCCAAAAAATCTCTGCTATCACTTTGCAATGTTTAATCCTTTTCGGTTATAGACACGAGCCTCTTTGCATTTTCATTTTTTTAAATTTATTGTTTGTCCTCTTTGTCACCCGGTTGACAAGACTTTTCTAACCCCCCGCAGTATTTCCTTATATTAGTTTGACGTGCATCTGATTATTTTAATTAAAATCCCTTTCTTCCTTTTCCTCTCCCTTCTTTTTTGAATCTTTTTTGAATTTTTGAATTTTTAATCACGTCTTCTCCACTGCAACTGAAATTATGATTAAAACATCACTTAAATTTGCGAGATGCTCAATATTTGTCGCTTGTTTGTCAGCTAAATGTCGTACCAAGATTTTTGTTTGGTGTGTGATGTGAAGGCTTGATATTGCTTTTATTTTTAGACATCCGACACTGCCTACTGGTTACTTGCTGTAGTGAGAGGTGGGTAGTCGTAGTCAGGGTTGGGAGGGTTACTTTGTAAATGTAATTAGTGCCTGAATACTGATTACACGGCTCTGAAAGTAATCCGATACGAATACAGTTACATGTCTCAGCAGTGCATAACGTAATTGCGTATAGTAGGGTACAATTGGCTACCAAATTGGGAGAAAACTGGGAAAAATAAAAAGAATAAAATAAAATGTAATCGTTTCAACAATAAAGAAAACAGTATAAAATTAGCAGAGCAGTTAATGCGATGCCTCAAACTGTAGGCTAAGGTCAGGTAACAGCAAATTACTGCAGAACTGTGTTCATTAAGCTGAAGGTTAGCTAAAGTCGACTTACTCCAAGTGCTTTTTAAGATTCGAAGTCGAGTCCTTTGATGCCGACAGTTTCTTTATTCCTGGAAGACACAAGGTACACTGGACCGACAGATCTTTCCCATTCTCTTCTTTAAACTGGAAATTGTGTCGATAACGCCACGAACTAAAAGCTGACTTTTCTTCCTTGTCGCTATCAATGTTTGTCTGAGTGTGGGCGCGCGCTTTTTTTTTTTTTTTTAACGCATTTTTCTTAACGCAGATTTTTGGTTCTGTGCAGCGGCTGTAGTTTTCGTGAGCTGTGTGATGATAATCATGTAGGCGTGAGAATTTCATGCTGTAGCTTTAGTAATGAATATCAGCTCATTAATGTTTGTAAGGAAAATTTTCCACCAAGAATTCCAAGAAGTAATCCAAAATGTATTCACTTCAGGTTTATTAAAGTAACTGTATTCAGATTACTCGTTTTTCAAATGTAACGCGAGCTGAATACAGTTACTTGATTTTTGTATTCTGATTACATAACGCCGTTACATGTATTCCGTTACAACCCAACCCTGGTCGTAGTGACGTGTGTTTGTGAACAGCCACATGAGGATAGCAGGACTATTATATCTTTTGGTGCAAAACAGGCAACAGAATTGAGTTGGCTCAGTTCAGATCTAATTTAATCTGGGGCACACTTGGAATGACAATGTTCCATTGTTGTCACGGGATAGCTGAAGTATGGCAGAAGTATGAAGCGGTGTGCTGCTGTAAACTCTTGACCCTCTCCCCCTCCTTCTCCTTCCTGCAGAAGTGTTTGAAATGGTGCTCCGTCACGGACGGAACGCCACCCTCCACATGCTGCGGGGCGAATTCCCCGCCTTGGGTGGCGGGGCCAACGGGGCGGTGGGCCAGCTCTTCCTGGACAGCTCGCTGTACATCCTGGGCTCGGACGCCAGGGTGGACGACATCGTGGCCTCCTTCTTCAGCCGGCTCTTCATGCTGGCGTACCACCGGCTCCTCGGCGGTGCGGGGGCGGTGGCGGGGGGGTTGGACGACTGCCTGCGGGGGGCCTGGAGGGACGCGGGGGCCTTCGGACCCTACCCCAAGCTGATGATGACGCGGCTGTCCCGCTCGCTGCTGGCCACACGCGTCTTCCTGCAGGCGCTGAACCTGGGCATCGAGGTGGTGAACACCACCGACCACCTGCGGCCGGGCCGAGAGTGCGGACGCGCCCTGCTGCGGCTCTGGCACTGCCCGCGGTGCCTGGGTCTGCCGGCAGCCCGGCCCTGCCGCGGGTTTTGCCTGGCCGTCATGAAGGGGTGCCTGGGGGGCGTGGGCGAGGTGCAGCCCCACTGGCAGGCATACGTGGAGGGGCTGGGCACGCTGGCGGCGGCCATGCGGGGCGAGCAGGACGTGGAGACCGTGGTGATGCGCCTGCATGCGCTCGTACGCCTGGCTCTCCACCACGCCCTCACCAGCCGGAGCCGTCTGAACGCTGTGGTGAGTCAGAGCCACAGCGTGTGAGTGTGAGTGTGCGCGTGCGTGCGGAGTGGAGTGGGTGACAGAAATATACAATCGATGTCACAATCAGTGTTCACAAAAGTATATCCGTATGATACATGAGCATGCATTCATACATGTACACACGAGCACACATAAACACACACAGACTCCCTCTCTCAGGCGCTTAGCTGTAAAACAGGATGAACTTTCCAATCAGCGTTTCACAAAAAGCCCCTTGAAAAGGCAGGTAGTGAAACTTCACCGTCCCCCTCGGTAAAACCTGAAATGCGGTTCCGCGTGTTGCAACGGCAATGAAACGCTTCGGTTGGTACCATACAAGCTTATGATACAGGGCCAAAGCTATGATTAAATATTGACCACTTTGTGCTGCTTTTTCTGTGAGGGTGTTGTGGCTGCTTCATATGTAACCTGGCCTTCCATCTCTAGGTGTGGGGGCCCTCACAGCTCATATATTATTAACATGCAATTTAACTTCACTGACTCTGTTTCCTGTGTGTGTGTAGGTGTGTGTGTGTGTGTGTGCGTGCCTGCGTGCATTTGTGTATGTATGTGTGTGTGTGTATATATGTGCGGTGTGTGTGTATGTGTACTTGCGTGTGTCCGTGTGTGTGTGTGTGTGTGTGTGTGTGTGTGTGTGTGTAAGGTTTTGCTGGTATGTAAATTTGTGTGTCAACATGAGTTACTGCAGTCATACTAATGAATGCATGTGCCACTGTTTCGGTTTTTGTATGTGCTTAAAAGGAGTTTATTGGAAAATAATCACGGAAAGACCTTCGAAAATATGTGAATTGAGTTGTCATTTGCGTAATTGGTTGACTTCAGCATACTCGGTGATGACATTGACAATGT
Source organism: Aldrovandia affinis (assembly GCA_029706075.1). Classification (NCBI taxonomy): domain Eukaryota; kingdom Metazoa; phylum Chordata; class Actinopteri; order Notacanthiformes; family Halosauridae; genus Aldrovandia; species Aldrovandia affinis. Next base: position 2,775,753 of record JAINUG010000106.1, on the reverse strand, counting down.
TCAAGGTCAGATTTCAGTTTATTATTCAGGGATGTGAGCAGAATGCTATGATGCTACCATGGTTCTGCCACATTTCTGCTGTGAATAGCAATGGGCTCATGTCCTATTTGCTCAATGCCCTGATATCCTTTATCGACTGAACTGTAATTAGGGATTCGTTATTTCTGTCAGTAATTTCAACATTGTCTTTTTATATGTGCCTTAATCATTGTCATTCCATATATGCAGTGATGTCTTAGTTACTTTGAAAAGGTAATCTGATTACTGATTACTGATTACTCCTTTAAAAAGTAATCTAGTTACTTTACTGATTACTTGCTTTTAAAAGTAACTAAGTTAGATTACTAGTTACTTTATTAGTTACTTTCGGCAGCTGCCTAGCCCCCCGCAACATAAAAATGACAACCGGTACAGCCAATACCCACTTTATTGGAAAAGCATTTTAAAAAGTAACTTAAATCACACAATAATTAAATAACATAACAAAAATAACTTAAATACTATTTACCTGAAATAGTTTTTATAAAATAAAGCCAGTCTTTTCGTAGTGTAGTAGACGTAGTGTTTTTGCCGCTGGATAATATTTTCTTGCCAGCACAGAGTGTACAACGAACATTGATATTCTTCTCGTCCTTAGCTGACATGAATTCAAAATAGTGGCTGTATTTCCAGCTCGAAAACGCTCCCCCCTCCATTGTTTCTTACGTCTCTGTGTGCGTTTGTTTACGTTTGTGGAGCCGCATGCTGATCCACGTGAGCTTGTTTTCTGTAAACTCGTGCTGAAAACGTGAGCTGCCTGTCGCACACTGACGTCACTCCCCGCAAGAAAAAAGCAAAAAGATATATTTTTACTATCGAAAATGACAAAAAATACTGCATTCTGCCTATGTTATGAGGTAGTAACGCAATAGTAACGCACAGTCACTTGGATAAGTAACTTTAATCTGATTACTGGTTTGGAAATATTAACGCGTTAGATTACTCGTTACTGAAAAAAGTAATCAGATTAGAGTAACGCGTTACTAAGTAACGCGTTACCGCCATCACTGCATATATGTAGATGGGGCTCTCCCATAACTCTTTCTTTCTCAGTATCATTCTCCCTCTCTCTCTCTTACTGGCCTGGCATTACACCACGTTGCCAAAGCAAATTGTTACTAATAGCAACAGACAGAACTAAACATGATATATGTACTATGTATGTGTATGCACCTACACTACCGGTCAAAAGCTTTAGAACACCCCCATTTTCCAGTTTTTATTGAAATTGAAGCAGTTCAGGTCCAGTGAATAACTTGAAATGATGTAAAGGTAAGCGGTAAACTGCCAGAGGTTAAAAAAGTTTAGGTTACCAAAAACTGAAAAATGATGTCAATGTTTTGGCAGTGAGTAGTTTCCTACACCATCAAAAGGCACTTTTGGAGGAAACTCTGACAGGAGGAAGTCTGGCAGACCCAAAGCCACAACAAAATCAGAAGACAAGTTTCTGAGAGCCAGCAACTTGCGTGATAGGCGGCTCACAGGACAACAGCTTCAAGCACAGCTTAACACTGGTTGAAGTAAGGAAGTCTCAGTTTCAACTGTGAAGAGAAGACTTCAAGCTGCAGGTTTGACAGGTCAAGTGGCAGTAAGAAAGCCATTGCTAAGATGGCAAAATAAGAAAAAGAGGCTTGCCTGGGCCATGAAGCACTGCCAGTGGACTACTGAAGACTGGAAGAAGGTCTTATGGACCGATTAATCAAAATTAGAAATCTTGAAATTTTGAAAGGTTTTTGTAGGTTGTCGAGTAGGCAAAAGGATGGTTCCTCAGTGTGTGACACCAACTGTCAAACATGGAGGAGGAAGCGTGATGGTCTGGGGCTCTTTTGCTGGATCCAGAGTCAGAGTGACTCTTAACCCATGTTAACCTATTACTTGTTCCCTGAAAAGGGCCTTTTTTATAACTCTGAAATGTACATTATTTTTCTGTTTTTGGTAACATAAACTTATTTTTTTTAACCTCTTTTAACCAGTTTACTGCTTACCTTTGCACCATTTCAGGTTATTCACTGGACTTGAACTGCTTAAATTTCTGTAAAAACTGAAAAATGGGCGTGTTCTAAAACTTTTGACCGGTAGTGTGCACGTATATGTACATGTGTACATATACATATAACGTGTACGTCAATAGTAAAACCAATTGGTGTACGCTGTACTGTCTTTCTCTTTCTCTCTCTCTGTCTCTCTCTTCTCCTCTCTCCGTTTGTTCCATATGGTTTAAATCCACTGTAGCGTGTGCCCCTGTGCGCCACTACTGTGACTGTCTGTCGCGGCAGATGGGATTCCCTCACAGTCCTGTCTGCTCCGCTGGGTTTGCTACGGCGGTATCTACAGGAAATCACAGCCGTAAGGCGCTGCCACTTCCTGTGCTTCCCGTCTCATCATTGCAGCGATGCTCTACTCATTGATTCACAATTCATTCAGCACAAACCTTTTCCTACCTTGAATGTAGTTCAAATTTGACAGCTATTATGAGAGAGGCACTAACAGGCTCATTCATGGTCTCTCAATGGCCATATTTGGAAGTTTTGGTAATCTGGAGTAAACATAATTGAGCTTTTAGGTAAGGTGCTCTATTATATGGGCAACACAATCCGTTCGCGAGGGATTCATTTTGAAAGAAAGGTGGACAGACCAGTATTCTGCGTTACAGTATATATCAATATCAATGTCTATTTTCTGAAAACACAGTCAATCCCTACAGACAACTGGTCAATCATAATCTGGCGCCCAAAGTAAACCAGAGCAAATCAATACTTTGGATGTCTTTGCTGAAAAAGGAACCATCCGATAATACCTAAAAATGAACTAGTGTATATCCAGGGTGAGAAAGCCCTTTCTCAATATACAATCCATTAGTAGATCATTACTGGTAATGTCTGCCGTGTGTTCTGTAAGTGATGCTTCTGTAAGAGAGTCTTTTGGGCTTTGGCCCCTGAGGATCAGAATAGCTTAGTACTGTTTTTCTTTCTGTGGTCCTGCCTGAGCAACATCAGAGAATCACTCCCGGCTATTTCTCACCTGTGATATCTAACATGCCAAACTGTGCCAGGCGGAAAAAAGTTTGCAAAAGGGAAAAAGTTCTAAGTTCTAAAAATGAAGGAGGACATTTTGCGCTTGCAGTAAGAAAATGATTAGCTTTGGGGAGTCTCGAGCCTTTCACGTTGAGTCCACAGCGAGATTCCCTGGGAACAACATTGAACAATGGCGCCTTCCGTTCTCGAGTGGTTTGTTTGAGACGAACATATGAAGGATGTTCCCTTTCGTTGTGCAACTGCCAGTCTTTGTCGTCGTCCTGGACTGAATTTGGAACGTCTTTGTAACTTAATTGTTTGATGAATTGAATGTCACTGGTCAATTGAATGCATCTCTTATGGCACAGCATCCCCATCACTGCAGTGGGGCATTGTTTGATCTCTGCATGGTCTCCAAAGGGAGGACTGCCCCCTACTGGCATACAAAGCCCATTCCAGCAGCAGTAGCTCGGTTTCCCCAGCTGGTGTCCCACCTGAGTACTGACCCAGCACTGCCCCACTTTGCTTTAGCCGTTGGGCAGGAGAAAATTGAGGCTGGAACGGCTGCTGCCTACAATTATGGCTGCCTAGATGCCAATTTGATTTATTCTTTATATGTGTTCTTTATACGGATTTACAAAAGCCTTTTTTTGTTTTTAAATGTTTGTTTAAGATGAGAAAACTTTGACCAGCATCAGGTACATTTCTGTTTCGAGGAGAATTAGGTGTGATAAATAAAAATGTAGTTTAAGCCTCTAACTGCAATTTTTGTTTATAGCTATCTGAGAGTGCGTGCGTTGCCGTGGTAGGCTGGTGGAAACGGCATGATGGTGTATTTGTATTTGGGTTGTGGTGGTAAAGGTATGTGCCATGTCATTGTGTGACGTCCCCTGAGTTCTGTGTGATATTGTTTGAGCTTTGGCAGCACCAGTGCAGCCATGTTTATTTGAGACCGTGTAAGGGGGTGGGGGTGTTGGCTGGCTGTCTACCCCAGCCTGCAATAACTCCTCTTCACTCTTCTCCCCAGTGCTCCAACTTTGAAATCTCTCTCTCTCTCTCACACATACACATACACACACACACACACACACACACACACACACACACATTCTCTCACTTTGGCACAGTAACTGGTAAAAATAGAGCTTCATAAATCATGCGTCTTCTCTCTGAAGTACAGAGAGGGAAAATTGGAGAGAGGGAGTGACAGAGACACCAAATGGAAAAAGTTAACAGGTAAAGAAAAGATGGGGGGGGGGGGGGAGACATCAAGTGAACAGATGGAGGATTTTTGTTAGTGTGTGTTTTTTCCCCAGTAATCTCCAAAGGGGTGTAGAATTGAGCACTTGCTGTAAGTGAATTGGGTAGGCTGGACTTTTGGGCCCCAGCAGAGTGGCAGAGCGGGCTTGATCTTCACCACCGTTAGAGCGGAGACACCTTGACGGCCTCCCCTGTGTGTGGGCTCTGTGTGTCTGTCACCTCTTCACCCACCTGGGGACCTTACCCGTAAAGACGCTCGCCATGTCCTCTCTTTACCTCTGGCTCGCTCCTGAAACGCGCACGGTCACCCTCGGTTCCGTTGCGCTCTCCCCCGGCCTCTTCGGTGAGGAAAGCTGCATTTGACCAATTTTCTGCTCAACCCAGGCCCCAGAAACACAGAACACTCCGTCTGGTGACCTGTGAAAAGAGGACACGGGTGGCTTTGGGGTGTTTGTTTATCGGTTCCGCAGGGACGGGGACGGGACGGGGAAGGATGTCCAGCCAGCTATTTCTGGCGCCCGTCCCAACTTTCGTGTCGCTCCATACGCAACGGCCTACTGTAGCCGTCGCTCTGGCAGCTGGGCTCACTTTGAGCTGCCAATTCAAACCCCCTGCCCCGGCTCGACCTCTGGAAGTCACAGGGGTCACGGATCCTGTGACTCGTCTGTGACTCGTCCTCTTGTCTGTGCGTATGTCCCTGTATCTCCCCACAGTGCTAGGGCCTCTCTCCTCATTGGTCTGTATGTCTCTAAACAAAGTTAGTCACACTCCTCCCTGTTAGCCCTAGCTCAACCTGTGTTGACTCTCACATGGTTTCCCTCAGAGTGGGGGCTGAAAGCCACTGGCCGCCCCTTTGGCTTCGCACTCAGTTTGATTATTCCTACCTGCCCAGGGAAACTTCCCACGCGTCGGTATTGGTCAGAATGTGGGGGGGAGGGGGGTAGTCACTGCAATTTACAGCAAAGCTGTGGTATGTGTATGTGTGTGCTTGCGTGCTTTTGGTGATGTGCCTGTATGTGTGTCGGGGGAGAGGTAGAGAGAGCTCTGTACAGAGCAGGGTCTGTTTGTGCGTGTTCTCAGCTCATACGGGAGCAGATGACATTCGTGTGGGGGGTTTGGAGGTTTTTGGACCGGGTGAGGTTACGTGTGTGGGTGTCCTGAGTCTTGGAGTGCTGCAGTGTCTGCAGGCACAGAGCAGGGCTGCAGACCTCAGATAAAGAGCGCAGGGATATTAGGCGCCTCTTATCTCTCTTGTTCGGCTTTGTTTGTCCGGCCTTAGGTGCCGTTAGTACCCTGCTAATGACTGCCTTCTGTGTAGATTAGGGTAAGTGCAGGGCAATTGCCTTTTCTCCTGTGGGGCTATCTTAAAAAAATATATATATTATAAACAGCAACAACATTAATCCCCTTCATCATCTTGTCTTATGGAGAAAAGAAGAGAGGCAAAGGAAAATGCATAAATCACTCAGGAAATTGCTGCTTCAGTCTCTGTGAATGATTTGTGTGGACCACAGCGAGAGTTTCGGAAAGAGGATCTGAGTTTTTGCCCGTGATTTAGGAACAGTCAGTAATGGGTAAATAATTGAGATCCATTATGCACCCGGTATAGGTATGAATCCAGTGAGACCACATATTCATTTAGAAATCCCTTTTGTCTTACTTTAAATTCTTACTCTAAAATGATACTTCAACTTCAAAGGCCTGTGTGAGTTTAGTAAAGTCTGTGGTTATGGAGTCTGATGGCACCTCACTTTTTGCGTGTGTCCATGTGAACACAAAATATGCATATTTAAATAAGATGGCACAGACTCCAATTCTGTTTCATTGTACCTCATTATTTGTTGATTGGTCTCTGATCCTATCCTATCCTATCCTGAATCCTGTAAATCCAGCAACCGGCTCAGTAAATCAAACACGCATGCTCCTAAGTGCACGCGTGTGCATATGTGTGTGTGTGAGTGTGTGTATGTGTGCATATGCGTGTGTGTGTGTGTGTGCGTGCGCGTGTGCGTGTGTGTGTGTGCGCGCGCGCATGTGTATTGCCCCTTGATGAAGAGGTTCAGCTTAGACAATCTGTTACACCAGAGTGCATCAGCATTCAGGAGGGCCTTTGGCAGAGTACTCACTTAGGTGAGGGGGAGCCAGGCACAATTAGCCGTTAACATTATGTGGAAGACTTAAGCCCTAAAACAAACCCCTCGGGAAATCAAACCACCGGCAAATCATTATACCGCAAACAAAACATTAACATGCATTTGCATTTTTATTGCACCTGAAAAGAATGGCGTGTCTCCACTATCTCGGAGACACAGAGAGGGGCTGTTTTTATTATTATTGTGCCGTCCCGCATGAAAACAAATACCGTTTATCTCTGTGGGGGGAAGAAAGGGAGCTCATTTCCATTCCTCCTTTGGTTATGGGGCGGCGGTGAACACACACAAAAAGGATCACAAAAAAAGGCTTGAAAAGGAAAATGAAAATTATGGGTTATTATGGGTTACGTAAATCTGTCTTCCCCCCCTTCCCAAACAGAGAGAGCAAACAGAACGTAGAGTGCAGACAACAGACCACAGGAGCAGGTCTGGATCTGTGAATTTGAGCTGGTGTGGGAGTTTAATCTATTCTGGGTATTTTTCTACCAACTTGTTAAAGGGCATTTCGTTTCAGGGTGCTGTGGCTTTTTACTGCTCTTGTTACACAATACAATAAATATAATACAAATACAACAATCTCTTAAATAACATTTGCCGAGGGGCCTACTCAAGGCTATTTTTGAGTCCACGACTTAAAGATAGGCTTATTGAATGTGTCACATGACTAAGAAGGTGGAATTCGATTGTTTTGAGGCAGAGTGCAACTGCATTGCGATAAAATGTGTGTTTAGTCATGTAACTAACCCTGTTAATGAAAGAAAACAGTGTGCAGTTCATCTTAAGACTTCCTCTCCCTCCAACTCTCTGTCCCATCTCTCCCTCCATCTCTCTGTCCCATCTCTCCCTCCATCTCTCTGTCCCATCTCTCCCTCCATCTCTCTGTCCCATCTCTCCCTCCATCTCTCCCTCCATCTCTCTGTCCATCTCTCCCTCCATCTCTCTGTCCCATCTCTCTGTCCATCTCTCCCTCCAACTCTCTGTCCCATCTCTCCCTCCATCTCTCTGTCCCATCTCTCCCTCCATCTCTCTGTCCCATCTCTCCCTCCATCTCTCTGTCCATCTCTCCCTCCATTTCTCTATCCCATCTCTATCCCATCTCTCTGTCCCATCTCTCTGTCCCATCTCTCCCTCCATCTCTGTCCATCTCTCCCTCCATCTCTCTGTCCCATCTCTCCCTCCATCTCTGTCCATCTCTCCCTCCATCTCTGTCTATCTCTCCCTCCATTTTATGTGTCCCATCTCTCTCTCCATCTCTCTCTGTCCCCAGGTGAGCAGCGCCTGCTCTTACTCTCCTCAGCGCTCCTCTCGTGCTGCCGCCCTCCGTCACAACCCCGCCCCCCCGGCCACCAAGCCCCGCGGGCCACAGCCTGCGCCCTTTGACCCGGAAGAGACTCTGGCCGGCCGACGAAGGTACGAAGACCTCGTACAAATTTGTTCTCTCAGAAAGACAGCCACCAGGTGGCAAATGTGTACATATATAATCATTCAGTCACTTTGTTCAGGAAAATGTTGTCCTCTTGAATACCCAAATTGGCACTTATTTTCACAGTTGCTAAATTTGAAAACAAACAAAAAACATGACATTATTTAGTATTAATCAGCAGAATTTTACAGAGAAAAAGACCTAAATCAATAATGTATAATATTTAATACTGTGCATGTTGTGTATTGTAATTTGTCCCTTATGTGTACTGTGATTCTGTGTGGCTCAGTAGGTAGAGCATGGCGCTTAGAAAGCTTAGGTTGTAGGTTCAATTCCCATTGGGGCCACATATACTGAAAAATGTATGCATTTACTACTGTAAGTCGCTTTGGATAAAAAAGTCTGCTAAATAGCATATGTTATGTTACTGGTCGGCTGTTGTAACCTGGCACCTGACCTGCTGTGTTGTTTTAGTGTCCTAGCCCGCACGCGCACATGACCTAATTAAAAGTGCTAATGAGAGACTGTGATCGCATGCGGACCGCTTGAGTGTCTGTGCAGAGGGTAGCAGAGGGAGGCTCATTAACCGAGCCCGTGTCTCCAGCTGTGGGAACGACATTGAGCTGACTTTAACTGCTGTTTCAACTTCAGGCCCATGCCTCTGAATTCACTTGAAATGATCAAAATGAAACGAATGAAAGTTGAACTTCAGCTAACTCGGGGGAGGAGAAGAAACGGGCTTCGCAGCATGAGGCTTCACGTCAATTAAGAATAAAAATGTGAAAAAGAAAAGCATTCAGTTATCCTTCACAACTGGAATTAATCTAAAATCCACCCCCTCTCGGTTCCCTGGTACTGCTTAGCTTCTGTCTTTTTTTCTCTTGCTCTACCTCTCCCTCTCTCTCTCTCTCCCTCCCTTCCTCTCTCTTCTCTCTCCCTATCTTCCTCTGCTCTCTCCCTCTCCCTCCCTCTCTCTCTCTCTCCCTCTCCGTCTCCCTCCCCCTCCCTATCTTCCTCCTGCTCTCCCTCTCCCTCTCCCCCTCTCTTTCTCTCGCTCACGCACTTGTATGTACCCATTGCTTTGAAGTGATAATGGTGTGTAACACATTGAGAAAATATGATATGTGCTATGGCATCTTTGGCATTATATCTGTGCCCTGAGACAACTGAGGTTTCAGAAAGTTGCCACCACTGGTCAGTCATGCAGACATGTCCCACAATTCCCTGAACTGTGCATACTCTTTCTCGGCGGCTGTGGTGTTTTGAAACTGATTTTGAACCGCGTCCCTGATAGACAGCTCACACTCGTATCGGACCGGCCAAGATACGGGTGCGTTCGACCGCTACGCTATCCGCCAGCCAATATATATATATTTTAAAGTGGCTGAGTAAGAGGTGCCGCTGAGCAGGTAATGTCCACTGTAATTTTTTTTTTTTTTTTTTTTTTTTTAAGACTTTGTTTATTTTTATACCCTGTTTTCATGTCAACTACACCCCGCTCGTATTGTGAGCTTGCTGCCATAGTCCAGAGACCGGCAGTGACAAAGGCAATTTCCCCATCTTCCAAGCCAGAACTCGGCAAGCCGTCAACTGTAACTCCGGTACAGATAGAGCCACTCCTATACGCAGCAAGCTCATATCAGCTTCCCTTCCCTCCCCCCTCCCTGGGGCGGACAGGTGGCACCCCCTAGTGGCACTCCCGGCCAGAGCCGAACTAGCGCGGCCGGTGGAATCAAACCCTGGTCACAGTGGGCAACATTCTTACCACTATGCCACCCAGGAGACTGTCCATTGGAATTTTGTGCTGAGGAAAGGAATCAGTCTGGCCCTTACTCCCTTTTTGCACTGTGTCGAGGGCCACAGTTGAATTATCGGACCTGTTATTATTCCAGTGTCGGTGGTTCTGGGTTGAGCTGTCACGGACCTGTAGGTTGGCTGCTTATAAGCACTGGAATATTTGATAAATGGGTAGGCAATCTTCTGTTTTCTTTTCACCTTGCATCTTGTCTTCTAATTAATCCTTTCTGTTTATTTTATTTATTTATTTTTTTCCCTTCATCCTGACAGTCTCATTAACCACTCTCCCTCCCTATTTCTCTCTCCCTCCCTCCCTCTACCCTGCCTCCCCCCCTTCAGGGAGTTTATCTCCAGCCTGAAGGGTTTCAGCACTTTCTACAGTGGCCTGGGGGAGGCATTGTGCAAACAAGAGCCAGCTGTGCTCAACGACTCCCTCTGCTGGAATGGACAAGAAGTGACAGACAGGTGAGTTTTATGACCTTAGGGCACAGGCTGTCCCTCGAGGTGCCAAGTGTACGCAGTATCGATACACTACAACAGGTGATGTCACTAATTAGCTCACTTCTTCAACCAAGGAGGGGAACTAAGTGAAATCATCTGGCGCAGTGCATTGGTTGCAACAAAAACCTGCGTACACTCAGCACCTCGATGGAATGAGTTTGATACCCCTGCCTTGGGGCAATCCCAGGACTGTTGGCAGGATTCTTCGCTCTGAAACACTGTGCACAGCTACAAACTCAACTTGTCTGCTGTCCTTTGATTATAAGCCAATATTGAACCGAGCCATCTATCCATCCAGCATCAGCAGCAATAGCAGTGCTTTAAGCAGGCGGTCTCGCAGTGTTTAGATAACGGTTGCATGGCGTTTACATTCAAAATCCGCCCCCATATGCCATTCCAACACCAATGTGCATGATTTTTTGTTGCCCAAGGATAAATGCTATTCAAATAAATCACACAAATCTGTTTGCTAGTTTTTATTAAAAAGATGAGTGAAAATCGTTAGCATTTTGCAAGTATTTTTTGTGTTCTTCTACCATCTTAAAAAAAAAATATATATATTCTCCCATTTTCCCCCCATATTTAGTATCCAATTATACCCTCCTTTTTCACGTCAATTATCCCACTCCATCATATATCTCACAAGTTCACTTCCATAGTCCTGATACCGGCAGTGACATGCGACTGGGCACCGCCCCCTCCGGACCGGAACCCGCCGAGCCGCCACCATAACTCTGGTATGTGCGCACAGGGCCACTCCTATACGCAGCAAACTCGCATCGGCTTCCCTCCCCCCACCCTGGGGCGAACAGCCAATTGCCACCCCCTTGTGGCACTCCCGGCCAGAGCCGACTCTGACGCGGCCGGTGGAATCGAACCCCGGTTGCAATGGCCAGCGTCAAACATTGTAACCGCTAGACCACCCTTCAGGCCTTCTACCATCTTTTTACAGTGCTATACAGGTTCTCACCAAATTAGGAAACGTCAGACATTTAAACGAACCAGTGCACTGACAAAAAGGCTGAGTTTTGGGTGCCACAGTTTTTATTTCAATTGAGATTTTTTTTTCAAAATGAGTGGTGACAAGTTAGCTCTTGTTTTAGCAAGGTACACTTCAGTACAACAGTGCTGGAAACTGGAAGCCATCACAAAACAATTATTTAGAACCAAAATGGTAGCGACCAGCAGCCCACTAAAGCGCTGTTATGACAACCATGTTACTTCCTAAAAGTAAAATTGAGCATAATGGCTATATCACTCCGTTTCTAATCTCACTGTTCCTAGGAGATACCTCCCACCCCTAAGTTTCAATAAAGTGATGCATGAAATATGAGCCCTGCATGTTTCTCAAGGAAGTGAGAATAGCCCACACATTCCCTGGGAGCAGGCAGGACTTCCTGCTCTGAACTACTTAAGTAGTGCTCATGTACCATATGACATATACATTGATTGTAACACACTCTATTTACTGGTTATACGCACAATTATTACAATCTGTAGGTAATTATCATTAGATTACCTTCCTGTGAAAAACCCCAAAAGCCCCAAAATATTGGAAATTCACACAAGCACCTTGACCACGTCCTGTGTTCCTCTGAATCAATAGCCAAATAGATCATTTTCAAAGAGAAAGTTTGAGTAGTGGTGAGTACATTGTTTGTTGTAGACCAACATAGACCATGCATAGTAGGTATTAAAGCATTGTGCATTACAAGACTTGTCAGTACATGGGTCAAGATAATGGTCGAGGTGCTCGTGTTGCTCCCGTCTTTTTCAGCTTAAACCACCATAGTGTTTTGGGTTTTATTACATACTATATTGGGAATACCCAGCCCTGGTCCTGGAGAATCTGCTGGTTTCGTTGTTGCTCAGCACTTAAAGCAGCAGTCGGCAAAATGGTTTAATTAAAATATTGCTAAACTGACGTGATAAATCGGTAACGATCAGAGAAAGAGCTTCTGTGAGAGAAACTCGGCACTCCCGACCGTGCTTATCACCTCCAAATACACCTTGTAAATTTGTGGTGTCGGTCTAATTCCTTAATGGTGAATAATTGGTCCCAGAGCCATAACATTGCTCTGAATGGTGAAGGCTAAAAGGAGAACACACTATGGCTGTCCAGGGCCGGTGTTAGCCACCCCCCTAAATGAACTAAATGCTGCGTATTTGAATCCATGAAAGAGGCTTGAACAGACACTTCAAGGTTAAGGCAGTGCATAAGTTCTGAACCCCGGGTACTGAGCAGTGACTGACAAGTCACGCTCTCCCTCACGCTGGCAGCCCCCGTGCGTAAATCTTCAGCGTGAGGTGTGTATGAAGTTATTAATGTCTGCCGCACCACTGCAGCCCCTCAGCTCAGTTAATTGCCGTTTCGATTGCTTCCGCCGTCTGCGCTCTCCTCTCCCGATCGCCCCGAGAAGCCAATTTGGAGTTTGCAATATTTCATAATGCCTCCCTCCTCGCCCCCTGCACCTCCTCTATCTGCCACACCCAGCCCACCCTCCCTCCCTCTATGTCTCAACGGGAGTTGGCAAAATGAAGTGTGGTTGAGACGGGCGGTGAAGGCAGAGAAGGCCATGATTAACTGCTTCCCTGAGGGAAGGGGATGGCGGGGGGCAAAGAAGCCCTTGGGGTTAATTAGAAACTGAGAAAGGGAGGGAGAGAGAGAGAGAGGAGGAGGAGAAAGAGGGAGTGGGAGGTGAAGTGGACCCAACCAATTAACTTTCAATGTCAGAAATGTATATATATACATACACACACAATACATTTTAGAATTGATTACATTGTATAACAGAGTCTCCCCCTGGTGGGCGTCCACAGCACCACACTATGTTGAGTTCCGTAATTTCATACTTGAGGATGTGAATTGGATTTGTATATCATATGAAGCTGCTACATACAGTGAACTTCCCCTAACTTAAGTAATATTATCACCGACATTTTTACTGTTTGTCTGATCAGGAGTTATAGCCCTTATCCTCAGCCGCGCTCTCAAAACGAGTGGTCCTCACTTGTCTATTAAAGCATCGCTTGATTCTGTATTATGTAATAAGGTAGCAGATAAAAACATTCAGTAAGGAGAATGAATAACCGGGATTGCTGTGCATTGCTGTATATCGCTGGATACAGAAGCAATCAGTTAATCAAAGTGTATTTAATGTAGCATTCATAACAAAGGACTTCAACAGAGCTCATGGTGTGGTTGCTACCCCCATATAGACCACTAGGGGGTGCTAATGCTACAGTTCATAGAGCAGCGTCGCTCGGCGGGAGTGAAGGCTCCTACATTCATACCAATTGTTGCCCTTTTTTAAATCTCCACCTAGCAACGCCTGTTGATCACGTACAACAATGGCGGAACAAGGCAATTGTTTTACAGGTCTGAGGCACCATAGACACATACTATCTGTTTATTTACAGTTGTGAACGGTCCTATGATTTAAGAATTTCACTTCTTCTTTCCCCCCCCTATCTTTCCCTCTATTTGTCCTTTCTTCTGTGCTTGTATTGGTTGTCATTCCCACCTTTTTTCCCTTTATCTCTAATATAGCTCAAAAATAAGTATTTCCGATTTCCTTCCTGTGCCACAGTTTCCTAGCCACAGGACCGAAGCGAGCCCAGCCTCACGGTCCAGAGTCCAAACACAAGGCCCCTGAACCGGTCATCAGCCAGATCATCGACAAACTCAAGCATATCAACCAGGTGAAGAGGGCGCGGCGCGGGGGGGAGGGAAGGAATGGGGGATTACTACTTTTATGTTTTCATATGTTTACCGACATTGTGAACCATTGACATGCATGAAGCAGTGCCTGACTCTTCTGCTCCATTGAGGACCACAATGGAAATGCTATAATGTTTTGTGTTGCCATTGATAATTTATGTCACGCAATATTTCTACTGTATATCTTTGTGTATGTATATATGTATATAATATTATATCTTTTAAAAAAAGTTATTATTGACTAACACTAGCAAATGAAAATGGAGGGAGTCGGCACTAATAGAGAGAAAGGCTTCGAGACAGGACGGAAGGCCGAAACGAGACAGCAGCTTCAAGAGACGCACTCTTATGTACCGGCTTAAATAATTGTGCGGAGACGAGCGTAAATAAGCACACAAATATGACTATTTATGCGTAGGTGTGCAGAATTAGTCGGACGTGCCGCTTTTGCTGAGGTTGCCGGAACATTCCGGCTTCTCCCCACGAGGCCCTGTCCTCTCCACACCTGTCCCCTCTTGGGTTGTCAGGATGACCTCAGCCGTGCGGCACACGGGCTCTGGAAACACCGGGGAATCAAAACCGTCCCCTTCCACAGCTGCATCTCTGGGCTCTTGCCTCTCCCCGGGGGAGCCCGGCGATTTCACCCCGTGTGCGTTTCACATTACAATTACATTTACATTTTGTCATTTATCAGACGCTCTTATCCAGAGCGACTTACAAGATGTGCATTTATACATGGTAAGATCAGTCATTGTTCGCGCAAGAGATCAGTGCAGTAAAGGCCTCTACATGCTTGAAGGACAGCAACACGACAGCAATACAACCAGGGCTCTGCAACATCAACGCAACCTTTGCGACCTATGCAGAAGGGGTTTCAGAGGGTGTCGTGTACCTAGCACAAAATATTTACTCGCGACAGCAGCGCAACTGTTCACATTAGATGTTGCACATCATTGATTGGTTGGTTAATGAATGGAGGCGGAACTGTTATAGTCATAGTTCATATGTCACAGTTCATCGAGCTAATAGCTAACGATATAGATAGCTAGCATCATTTGTTCGACACGGTATAAAATTAACCAACTTCAGGAAAGAAGTTTGAAGGTACAGAAACCTTTGACTCATCATACGCTGACTACAAAGACAGCCAAATGTCCATCAGCTCTTGGAAAGAGGACACCATGTTGCATAGGCTGCGCATAGCCTTTGCAGACGTATGAATTGCAGAGTGCTTGCGACATTGTTGCATTGCACAAACCGCAAAGAAGTCGCACAAGTTACGTAGAAGCATGTAGAGGCCTTCATACAGCAAGTCCCACAACATTCCCGCTCCCTCTCTCCATGTGGGAATCCGTCAGTCAGTTTGTCTTTATTTTGCACACCGCCTTTTACAAATGAGCGGTCACGCGGTTCTTCACAGTGGGCTCCCAAATCCCGAACACAGAAAGCACCCATTTGAGCCACAGTGGTTTGGAATAGCGCTGCCGTCCTACTTCCTCTCCTGCCGAAGGAGGAGGGCACGACCCCCAGCCTCCTGGTGTGGCTTTCCTTTCGCAGGGGAGGCACAGTAACATTGGCCTGGCCACGGATGTCCCTGCTTACTGCACTCTGCTCGTCTTGCTCTCTCAGATGCTCAAAGCATTTTTACGCAGGTTGTGTCAGGGAATGGCCTGTCCTGTACGGCCGTTTGAGAAGGCCTACAGAGAAAAACACACAAGCAGGAGTGTGCTGTCTGACGGTGTACGCTTGGTTGTGATTGGGAGCTGTTGGAGTGTTGGGTTTCCGTCCCCATGCTCAGAGCAGAGGTCAGAGGTCACCCCAGGTGTTAAGTGTACCCCTGTGAAAGTGAGAGTGCTGCTCTCTGAGCGTGTCTCTCTTCTGTTAAAACACGCTGTGGAATTAGGCTTGAGTGGCGCTATCGGAACTGCGTGGCCCCAACCCAGTGAACCCCTAGAGCTTCTCCACAGCTGGGAGCTGTGTACATGCTGACCTCTACCCCCATTTTATACACACACACACACACCCTACACACACTCTACCCCCACCCTACACACACACACACCCCATACCCCCATCTTACACACACACACACACACACACACACACACACACACACACACACACCCCGTACCCGCACCCTACACACACCCCCTACACACACACACACACACACCCTACCCCCACCCTACACACACACATACACACACACACACACACACTGATGATATACTGTATGTCATTTAGCAGAAGCTTTTATCCCAAGCGACTTACAGTAGTGGATGCATAAATTTTTCAGTATATGTGGTCCCAGTGGGAATTGAACCCACAACCTAAGCGTTGCCAATGCCATGCTCTACCTACTGAGCCACACAGAACCACCCTACACACACACACCCTATACACACACACACACACCCTACCCCCACAATATTCACACACACACACACGCACCCTACCCTCACCCTACACACATACACACACACACACACCCTACCCTCACCCTACACACATACACACACTCACACAAACGCATACACATGTACACTTACACAGGCACAAGCACACCCACCCTACTCCCCCATACACACATGCACGCACATATACAAAAAGACACACATGCATGCGCACACACACACACACACACACACACACACACACACACACACACGTGTCAGCCCTGTACTGTTCAGTGTGAGACCATGTGTGCATGTATCTGAGTGCAGCCATGTTTCTGGTCTGGGCTGCGATCCACTAAGACAGCAGTGGTGGAAGCTGCATTCGATGACTGGCCTTTTTGTGTGGGACGGCCACTCGGGCTCACACCACAGGCACGCACTGGCATATACTCGGGGGCAACCCTCCACACCATCTGTGTTTATGGACACCATGTAAGTGTGCGGGTGTGTACGCGTGTGTATTGAGGAGGATCATCTTTGAGTGTCGAAAGCATAGTATTCTATTCTAAAGCCTTTCTCTAGCGTTTACCTACAGAGGACCGAGCATGAATAGATCCTAAAATAGACAAGCAAATGATGTGAAATGGTTGGGGGGGGCGGGGACAGAACATACAAAACTCATGAAGATCTGCTGCCATAATAAAGGAGAAGGGAGAGTCCGGGGGTCAGTTGCAGTGTTGTGTCCGGTGCCGTTCATACAGCTGGCTGGGTCGCAGCCTGGTGTGGGCCTGGGCCTGGGGCGGGGGGACGGATGGACAGAGGGCTGTCCCGCCGCGCCCCTTCGCAGCTCTCCTCTCCTCTCTTCACTCAAACGAGGAAGCAGCTGGTGCCGACGCTTACAAAACGTGTGCCGTGCCAGATCACAATACGATCCCCGAGAACGCATGCGAGGAGGAGCGAGCGAGGAGGAGCTGATAATGGAGTGTGGTCCTGGGCACACTGCTGTGACAATGTTGTTACCTGGGGTGGGGCAGAGGTTAAGTGATCACCACTTAATGTGCATTTGTCTGTTTGCGAACGGGATTGCTGAACATTACGGGCGGGCTTGAGTGCCATTTGTTGGTAATGACTTGGTATGTGATGAGGAATATAAGATTGGGCCTGCCAAGGTGGAGGTGTGCCATGTACGAAGGGCCTTGTCCAGGGGGCGTTTGCATCAGCGCGTTAGGAAGATGCTGGAATGTTCCCTCTCTGCAGGAGGTCGGCCTAAATATCCACTTCTCACCTGTGGGCCCCCTGACCAGCACCAGAGCACCGCGCCCGCCCTCCCCCAGTCACCGCCAACATCCAGCTGAGAACTCGTTAACTCGTCTGTCTCTCTCTCCCTCTCTCTCTCTCTCTCTCTCTCTCTCTCTCTCTCTCTCTCTCTCTCTCTCTCAAAATTCAAATTCAAATTGGTTTTATTTGCATGACAAGTGAACTTGCTAAAGCATTAAAATACATATATGAGAATAACAACACCCAAGGGGGAAAAAAACGTACAGGAAACCCTCCCCCTCCCACACATATGTACCCCACATTACAGCATTTAAGAAACAAACAACCCAACCCCTACCACATATACAGTGGGGAAAATAAATATTTCACCCCCTGCTGATTTTGTGAGTTTGCCCCCTTACAAAGAAAGGAATGGTCTATAATTTTCATGGTAGGTTCATCTTAACAGTGAGAGACAGAATATTTAAAAAATCCCAGAAAATTACATTATATGAATTTTAAACATTTATTTGTGTTTTATTGAGGAAAATAAGTATTTCACCCCTAGCAAAACATGACTCAGTACTTGGTGGAGAAACCCTTGTTGGCAAGCACAGCGGTCAGACGTTTCTTGTAGTTGGTCACCAAGTTTGCGCAGATCCCAGGAGGGATTTTGGCCCACTCTCTTTGTAGATCCTCTCCAAATCCTTAGAAATCCATTTTCAGTGTCCTGGCTGAGGGAAGGAGGTTCTCACCCAAGATTTCCCGGTACATGGCCCCATTCATCCTCCCCTCGATCCAGTGAAGTCGTCCTGTGCCCTTAGCAGAGAAACAGCCCCAAAGCATAATGTTTCCACCGCCATGCTTGACGGTGGGGATGGTGTTCTTGGGGTCCAAGGCAGCTTTTTTCTTCCTCCAAACACGGCGAGTCGAGTTGATGCCAAAGAGCTCGATTTTAGTCTCATCTGACCACAGCACTTTCTCCCAAGCCTCCTCTGAATCATCCAGGTGCTCATTGGCAAACTTGAGACGGGCCTGTACATGTGCCTTCTTGAGCAGGGGGACCTTGCGGGCACTACAGGATTTCAATCCATTACGGCGTAGTGTGTTACCAATGGTCATCTTGGTGACTGTGGTCCCAGCTGCCTTGAGATCATCAACAAGCTCCAGCCGTGTAGTTCTGGGTTGTTCCCTCACCTTTCTCATGATCAGGTTCACTCCACGAGGTGAGACCGAGGGAGATTGATGGTCAATTGGTGTTTCTTCCATTTTCTAATTATCGCACCAACAGTTGACTCCTTCTCACCAAGCTGCTTGCCAATGGTCCTGTAGCCCATTCCAGTCTTGTGCAGGCCTACAATTTTGTCCCTGATGGCCTTAGACAATTCTTTGGTCTTGCCCATTGTGGAGAGGTTGGAATCTGATTCATTGATTGATTCTGTGGACAGTTGTCTTTTATACAGGTAACGAGTACTTAATTAGGAGTACTAATTAAGTAAGAGGACTAATCTGTGTGCCTCCTGGTCACATAACCGGTCTGTGGGAGCCAGAATTCTTGCTGTTTTGCTAGGGGGTGAAATACTTATTTTCCTCAATAAAACACAAATAAATGTTTAAAATTCATATAATGTGATTTTCTGGGATTTAAAAAAATATTCTGTCTCTCACTGTTAAGATGAACCTACCATGAAATGTATAGACCGACCGTTCCGTTCCTTTCTTTGTAAGGGGGCAAACTCACAAAATCAGCAGGGGGTGAAATACTTATTTTCCCCACTGTATATACCCCACATTACAGCAATTTAACAAACAAACAACCCTCCCCCTCCCACACATATATACCCCACATTATAGAATTTATATGAGACAGATGCATAGAACATAGCACATTTAGCCCACACCCTCTCTCAAATGATGGCGTTTGTATTGAGCTGCCACCTCTATTGCAATAGTGACTTCTCCAAGGATGATCTTTAATTTATCTGTGTCTGGTAGGTATTGATATTTATTTATTAGGGCAGGAAATTTGGGGAAGTATGTATCTCTGATGGGGAGGTACTTGAGGCAGGTGAGTAGGAGGTGGGCCTCAGTTTCCACCTCTGCCAGGTTGCAGTGATCACACAGACTGTTCTCTTTAGCCAGCCAGGTCTTTTTTTGGTGGCCTGTTTTAATGGCAAGTCACTGAGTCACTTTGGTTACTGAGTCTTTACATCATCAATGTGTGCCTTTGTTTGGGGTCTTTTATTCTGACAAGGTATTCTGCCAGGAAGTAGTGTCTGTTTAGAGTTTGGTAGATGTCTAATTTATCGTTTGATTTGGTTTCTTCAAGCCAATCATCAATGTACAAATTTTTGTTTGTTGAGTCAATGTTTTGGTTGTTCAATGTTGCTGGCACAATTTTTGTTGTTAGGGGTGGTAATCGCCAAGGGCAAAATTTGAAGACGCCCATTTGGGAATTTATTAACACTATCAATACAAGAATTTTGACACCAAAACTAACTCTGTATCTCAAAAATAACCCCCCACTCCTTGAAATTTAAAAAATAACAAATATCAGGCTATTCCGCCATTTGTATGCCATCACTAGTCTTGTTGTCTGCTAATACTAGTGTATAAAGACCTTCAGTTCATTTGGAACACTTTGTTAACAATAACATTTTTATTTCAAATTGAAACAATTCAATATTCATTATTATTCAGTCACAGTGGCATGGCAAGAACTTAAGAAGATGCCAGCCTGTCAAGGCTTTGCTGGAATTTCTCATACTTACTTAATTGTTGAAATTGTTCCAGAAGAGAGAGCCGGGGGCTCAGTGGGAGAGAGCCATCTTGTTTGCACTTGGCATGTGGTATGTCTTACAGTGTTAAGAGTTTCCCACCAAAAATGTTGCAATGTTAGAGTCTGGGGTGTTGGAATATGTCGTTTTTGTCTAAATTCAGTCAGGAATAGGTACTGCTACACAGTTTCAAATAGATGTTGCAATTTTACAACAGTAGGCCTCAGAGGTCCACCACACCATTGCATATAATGCAGATTTCGTTTTTTGGGTGGGGTGGGGGGTTATTTTCAGGTGCCCACTTCCTATGCAAAATATCTCCCAAATGACCCAATGCATCACCACTGAAATGGGTGCGTGTAATCATAATTCAAAATGTTGGTTTTCATTCCCATTACCACCCCCCTCTAACATTGTGTACACTTTGGTATTCCATGGCCAGTTGTCCCAGGGGGTCTTTCTCTGGACAGAGCTGGTTGGTTTTCAGTGCTTTGTGTTGGTAGCAGTGTGGGTCAGCCTGGTTTAGATTAACCCATATTTCACTTCCATAAAAGAGGTTGGGCTGGATAATACTATCAAATAACTTTTACCAGATCTTAATGGGGGGTTGAATCTAGAGATTAGCCCTTCATGCTTTGCCTCTTAATGCATTTATTGCCATGTTCCCTGAAGCACTAATCACCAGACCCAGGTAGGTATAGCTGGTGGTGTACTCCAGGGTGTGGTACCTGTTTCCCTGAGACCTGGCTTTTTTCTGTAAGACCATAGTTCTGGTCTTATCCAGATTTACTGTCAGTGCCCATGTCTGACAGAACTGCTCTAGGTATGACAGACTCTGCTGTAACCCCTGTTCTGTGGGTGACAGCAGAGCCAGGTCATACGCATTGAGTAAGAATTGTATTTCTTTATAACATAACATAACATAACATAAGGGGGAGACGAGAACAGGCCATTCAGCCCAACACTGCTCGTCCGTTCCTACCACTAATCTGCTCACATGCTTAGTTTATCCAAAGGCTAGAGTGTCTAACACTGGATCGAGCCTAGCCTTGAATACCCCTAGTGCAGGGGTCGGCACCTCAGGCTCGGATACCTCTTTCAGCCTAGTGTCTCAGCCTATCCACTTGAATCGGGCAAAATTGGGCGCAAACTTTTTTGGCGTAGCACCCCCCGTCGACAGAAAATCCGAGGGCGCAAGAAATGAGCCGCGAAATAAATGAACTGGTTGCACCTTTTTCGAACCCCCGTGGACAGAAAATGCGGCTGTGTTTTCTTTTCCGTGGAAACCGGGTCCAAATGGCTCTTTGAGTGTTACGGGTTGCCGACCCCTGCCCTAGTGTCTCAGCCTCTACTACATTATAATGTAGAATGAGCCCAGAAGTGGCAGACTGTTCCAACACTGTGGCCAATTCATTGATATAAATGTTGAAGAGTGTTGAACTCAGACTGCAGCCCTGTCTCACTCCATTAAAAAGCCAATTTGACTGTTGCTCAAGACATTGTGTTCGTAAGGAAGGCCAGTAACGGGGCATTAATTATACTGCAGAAAACCTTCCCCAGATTACTGCTCCTACATATGCCTCGATAATTGTTTGGATCAATTTGTCTTTAAATATAGGGGTAATCAAGCCTTGGTTCCAGATCTCAGGGAAACACCTAGCATTCAGGACTAAGTTAAATAGTTTGAGGACTGCTGTTTTTCAGCATTTCTACCCTGATACCGTGGTCCACATGCTTTATTGGTCTTCAGGATTTTTAGTTGGTGTTTTAATTCTTGTAAAGTGATTGGGGTGTCCAAAGGGTTTTGATTGTCTTTAATTTTTGTCTCTAGGTCTTTTACTTTTTGGAATATTAAGGTCTGATTGGAATTACATGTGTTGCTTTAAATTCTTTTCAAGTTCTTCAAAGCGTTTTTACCAGATATTGCCATTCTGTAATGTTAGTTTTTCTCTAGTGTTTGGTGAATTTCGTTTTTTCCACAGATCCCCAAAAGTGTTTTGTTGAATTGCTTTGGACATATATTGCTTCTTTTTCCACTTCAGGAGCTTTTTGTTAAGTTTTAGGGCCTGATGGTATCTGAGGCATCCTTCGGTGTCACTCCCTGTGTTTATGGTTTGATAGCTTTCTCAGCTGCTTCCTAGCTGTGACACATTCATTATCAAACCATTTTTTTACTTATTTTTTTGGTTTGTTCTCATTTTCATGTTTATAATTTTTAGGTTTGATTTTATTGCCAATTCAACAAATACACTATTTAGTTGTTTTGTAGCCAGGTTTAAACCTTCCTTGTTGTGTAAGGATCTGAGCGACTTTGACAAGGGCCAAATTGTGATCTCCAAAACGGCAGGTCTTGTGGGGTGTTCCCGGTATGCAGTGGTTAGTACTTACGAAAAGCGGTCCAAGGAAGGACAACTGGTGAACCGGCGTCAGGGTCATGGGCGCCCAAGGCTCATTGATGCGCGTGGGGAGCGAAGGCTAGCCCGTCTGGTCCGATCCAACAGAAGAGCTACTGTAGCACAAATTGCTGAAAAGGTTAATGCTGGCTATGATGGAAAGGTGGCAGAACACACAGTGCATCGCAGCTTGCTGCGTATGGGGCTGCATAGCTGCAGACCGGTCAGAGTGCCCATGCTGACCCCTGTCCACTGCAGAAAGCGCCTACAATGGGCACGTGACCGTCCAAACTGGACCATGGAGCAATGGAAGAAGGTGGGCTGGTCTGATGAATCATGTTTTCTTTTACATAATGTGGATGGCCGGGTGCGTGTGCGTCGTTTACCTGGGGAAGAGATGGCACCAGGATGCACTATGGGAAGAAGGCAAGCCGTCGGAGGCAGTGTGATGCTCTGGGCAATGTTCTGCTGGGAAACCTTGGGTCCTGGCATTCATGTGGATGTTACTTTGACACGTACCACCTACCTAAACATTGTGGCAGACCAAGTACACCCCTTCATGGCAATGGTATTTCCTGATGGCAGTGACCTCTTTAGCAGGATAATGTGCCCTGCCACACTGCAAAAATTGTTCAGGAATGGTTTGAGGAACATGACAAGGAGTTCAAGGTGTTGACTTGGCCTCCAAATTCCCCAGATCTCAATCCAATCGAGCATCTGTGGGATGTTCTGGACCACCAAGTCCAATCCATGGAGGCATCACCTCGCAACTTACAGGACTTAAAGGATCTGCTGCTAACATCTTGGTGCCAGATACCACAGGACACCTTCAGAGGTCTTGTGGACTCCATGCCTCGACGGGTCAGAGCTGTTTTGGTGGCACAAGGGGGACCTACACAATATTAGGCAGGTGGTTTTAATGTTGTGGCTGATCAGTGTATGTGTATCTGCCCAGAGAGTCCCCCCTGGTCCTGCCATTGACGATGTACAGACCCAGGCCTTTGCAGAGCTGCAGTATCTGTTTGCCATTTTTATTCACCACACTGTCATAGCTCTGCCTTTGTGTGGTGACCTGTGTGTGGTACAAAGGGGTTTCACCACAGAGATGGGTATTTCCTTCTGTATTGTTGAAGTCTATCTCTCTGCCGGTCCTGGAATTGAGATCTCCTATCGTCAGCACAGAGCACAATGACTGGAAATGGAGAATTTCCTAATGAAGAATGAAAACCATCTTCTAGGTAATATGGGGAATCATATGGAGGTATATATTGTGCATAAATAAATGTCTGCATTTGTGTTTAATATTTCTTTTTAAATCCGAATCCAGATGTGTGATTGACCTCTCTTTTGTGGTAAAATGTAGTTGGTGAGTTCCCCTTTGTACCAAACGGTAATGCCCTCTGAATTTCCACATTTGATTTGGGGATGTTTTATACAGGGCACTATAATTTCCCTATAATTATTTGGAGTGGCTATTGGTATGTCTCCACGTACAAAGTCAGGGTCCGTGCTCTTAATTCCAAAGGTCAAAGAGCACAGGCCCTGGAAATTCCAACTGGTGATTTTAAAGGATGAAATTATTGATACAAAATATGTTTCACAAAAAAGATGTTTGATCTGTGGTCCATTGTCTTATAGAATATACACATATGCATACACCATACATGCATACATGTACATACATGCATATACAATATATACATATACAGTATGTATATATACACATACATATAAACACATTTTACTTACTTACTTTATAGTTTAAACATTAGTGGATAGGTATTTTGTAAATGTTAAGATTTAAAATAGAAACATCTTCACCCCCTCCTTGTTGAGATGCACCTGGTCGTGGAGGTGGTGATGCAGGATGTCGTGGTGGTGAGCCAGGTGGATGTTTGGCAGCAGGGTGCATCCTTGGGACACCTCTGCGTTGATGCTGTGGATGACTCGCTGTGGCATGTCTAATCTGGGCAGCAGGGTGGAGATGGTGACTTTCACTGCTGTGCTGCAACCTGTCCCAGGGCCTTGGCTACATCTATACTGCGTGTGCTCAGGTCATTGGTCCCTCTGTGTATCAGGATGTGCGTGGCATTGCTCAGTCTCTGCTCTGACAGCAGTCCCAGGGCAGTCTGTGTTGTCGGGCACCGAATCTTTGTGACTTTTCTCCCAGGGAATAGGTGCTTTTTATTAAGGTATTTCCCATTTGAGTCACACAGACATCAGCACCAGTTTTGTGTGCTGTAGGTCTACTGGTGCTGGAATATCACTGCTGGGGGTGCCAGTGTGTGTGTGTGTGTGTGTGTGTGTGTGTGTGTGTGTGTGTGTGTGTGTGTGTGTGTGTGTGTGTGTGTGTGTGTGTGTGTGTGTGTGTGTGTGTGTGTGTGTGTGTGTGTGTGTGTGTGTGTGTGTGTGTGTGTGTGTGTGTGTGTGTGTGTGTGTGTGTGTGTGTGTGTGTGTGTGTGTGTGTGTGTGTGTGTGTGTGTGTGTGTGTGTGTGTGTGTGTGTGTGTGTGTGTGTGTGTGTGTGTGTGTGTGTGTGTGTGTGTGTGTGTGTGTGTGTGTTAGAAGGAGCTGGGTGTGTGTGTGCGCGTTATGAGGGGCATTGTATATCTCTGTGATGGGGGAAGGGGGGTTTGTGTCAGTTTTGGGGGGAGTAGTTGGAGTGTTTGTGGTAGTACTCTGTTACGGAATGGATAAATGCTCCTTTCATCAGCTCTGTGTCCCGATCGGTTTACCTGCCTCTGCCCCGGCACAAACCTGCCTTTGACCGCGCCCTGGGCAGGGGTAACGGTATCGCCCCTCTGAGACAGGGCCAGCGGGAGGGGCCGAGGGTCCCGGAGCATCAAGTGGGGCAGGGAGGGGAGGGAGGGGAGGGACCAAAATCAGTAGTGGAACCAATCCGTGAGCGGCCTGACCTCCCGTCCCGGAGAGAGCGAGACTGGGGGTACTGGCCCGCTCAGATAACTCTGTTAAATTATGACCAAAAAGTTCAGCCCCAGTTTCCAAATAACTGCCATTTGACCATAATTGAATGTGTACACACACAGAAGAGACTCATCTCTCCCCCCATCTCCCCCCCCGGCTAAAGTTTGGTCCAAGTTTTTATCATTCCTTCTGAGTGCTGTTTGGCTCGGGGAGTCCGGGTCAACCGGGCTTCAGATCAGAGCGGCTTCATAGAGTGTGGTATATGTAACCGAAAAAAAGGGCAAAACCAACATTCCCTCAGCGCTCGAAACAAGACGTTCTCACGCTTAACGCTGCTGATGTCATCAGGGACCGTGGCAATGTCTGCAGTGAGGGGGGGGGATTTTTATTTGTCATTTGATTTATCTGAACATTTATCTGAAGCAGTACACTCAAGGGAAGGAATCTTTGTGTGTGTGTGTGTGTGTGTGTGTGTGTGTGTGTGTGCGCGCGTGCGCGCTAACCCAGGGTTATCAGCATGGAGATCGGGGGAAAAAATAGAAATGCATAATCATATCCAGAGCATTAAAATCTTTTTTTTTCTTCTTCTTTTTTTTTTAGAATGACAGTATGCCGAAAATATGATCGGGCCTCTTCCACCCCTCCTCCTCCCACCGCTGATATGCTGAAGGCTTAGAGTAGCCGTCCCAGCATGTAACCAATACCTCACCATGCCTTCTGAACAGGTGGAATGCAAGGATGGCTTGTGAGAGGCATGCAGGTATGCGTCTGGCTTGTTAGGGAGCCCTGCACTTGTTCCCCCGTTCGTGAGTACCTGGGGACCGACTCGGGTACAATGTGTGTGAGACGGGCTTTTTAACTTCCTCAAGAGGGAAGTTATGTTCAGACTGCATCTGAAAAAGAGCATCCATTCACCCTCCACGGGTGTAAGGTTACCGGCCTGAAGAGAGGGAGGGAGGGGGTGAGCTAGTGCCGTCACATAATACGATCCTCACTTCTGGAGATTGCTCTTTGATCGGTTGGTTTTGTTGTCTCTTTTTTGTACTTGTACTGTTTCGGTAGGATGTAGTGCACCTCGGGTACGCCTAATTGAGATGTACATTTACAAGAGTGCCTCGTTTTATTGGAGCGTCTCTTTAACGTCTCGAGGACGGCATGACCTCGTCATCTAGGGACAGGGGAAGAGTCTGTTACTGTGCGCTTCTTCCTCCCACTTGAACTCTCTCTGTTCCACGCTTCCCTCCCTCCCTCCCTCCCTCTTCTCTGTCCCGTGCCTGTATTCCCCTCTCCTCCTCCTCCTCTCCACCCCCCCCCCCCCCTTTCTGGCTGTGAGTGGCTGTGAATGACAGAGTCCAGCCCTGGTGCCCACCCGCCCCCCCCCCCCACTCCTCTCCTCTCCTCTCCTCTCCTCAGCTTCCCACCCTAATTAAATCCAGGGGCTGGGAAAGTTCAGCAGGTACAGCAGGAATTCGGGGTGGAAAATTAACCAGATCCCCAAATGTCACACATTCCACAGCGCAGTCGCACTTCCTCAACCTGGTGCTTTTGAACAGCCGCTCTGAGGGAACATTTTATGCATCAGAAATGCAGTCCAAATACAGGAGCGTACTTCGACGTTTCCGTGCAGTTCTTTACGGCGGGAGCATGGAGCGCCAGATTGGTCAAAAGTCTTATTTGGTTTGACTTAAACTGTCCTATTCAACAAAGGTGCCCTAAACGGACGCAGGCCAGCAAGCCCGTTTCTGCGGTGGAGGTGACTGCTATTCCACAGTGCCCCTGGGTAAACACTGCCACCCTTCCCCTGCTTTAAAATCAGAGATGAAAGAGAGGTGCCACCGTTTGTTACAGATCAGACACGTGAGATCACTTTAGTGGCGATCAATAAATAATGTGATTTGGTCACAAAGCAGGGACCAATCGGTGTGTGTGTGCTCTGCACAGGGCGTGTATGATGCGTCAGTGCAGTAGTACTGGGGTAGTAGTGCTTGTAGTTAGTGCATGCTGCATGCTGCTCTCTGCTTGCTACTTTCTGCTTTCAGCTACTGTCGCCGGCTAGCCCTCTTTGCAGGGGGTGAAAAGAGGAGCCGAGTGCGTAAGTCTCCTCCTGCCGGTACACAGCCTCTCCACCGCCAAGACTCCTACAGTGCCTCCTCGTGGCCACACACGGTAACTGGTACCTCGCGGTTCCAGGCTAAACTGTAAAGGGGATCTCGGAGCAGCAGTGGGCCCCAGAGACAAGGTGTGCAGGCCCGCCGGCGTGCGGACACGCCCTGGCACCTGTCAACCACTGTCCCAGCTATGGGTAAATAGCGGGCAGATGGGGCTCTGCCATGGTAGGCCACCCATCTAGGAGAAGGTCACTCCGAACAAAAACCACAGGCGCTGCTCGCGCCTGGCTCAAGACCGTATACCACCTGAAGGTGTGCAGCAAGGGCGGACGAGGGCTTTAAGCCTGAAACGGCCAGAGTAGGGCTGTGAGGAGTTGCGCCCACAGTCCTTAATAAGCAATGTATAGCTTTCATGGAGACACAAGACATCGGAAATCCTATACTTCCAGCGGCGGGAGTCCGCAGGAGCCACGCAGCGGACGGTGGTGCTGGTCCTCCTCCGGGAGGACACTATGACGACTGGACCCCAAACCCTCTCCAACGGAGAGGAAGGGTTCAGTCTGACCACAGCCCACTGACTAATGCACTCTTGCGCTGTAGGAGGCCATTTATTATGGCAACCTACAACGCAAACACAGTGAGGGAGGAGGCGAGGTTGGAGGAACTAGCGCACTGTGCCGAGGAAAGGGGAGTGGAGATCCTGGCAGTCCAGGAGCATAGGAGAGTGCACACTGACCAGCCAATCAACTATCGCAGAGTGGGGGGGTGCACGTTCATCACCTCATCTGCATGGCGGAATGATGCCCAGGCAGCAACAGGTGGCGTGGGACTCATGGTGAGCCCCCGAGCACGAAAGGCCCTCCGTAGGGTGCACCCGCACACCAACAGGATCCTTAGTGCCGATTTCGAGGGGAGCCCAGTAACAACGGTCATGAGTGTGTACTCTCCCACCAACGTAGCACTGATCGAGGAATTGGAAAGGTTCTACGATGACCTAAGAACAGCGATACACCATGTGCCAGCTCACAACTTTCTGATAATCCTGGGGGACTTCAACGCGAGACTCGGACCAGAGGACGCACCCTTCACGTACCACACCAATACCAACCGCAACGGAGAACATCTAGCTGCTCTTCTTACGGAACATGAGCTACTGGCTGCCAACACCCTGTTCCGTAAGAGAATGGGCAAGAGATGGACGTTCCAGGACCGAGCCACCAGTATGCGGCGTCAACTGGACTACATACTGGTAAGGAGGAAGTGGAGGAAGTCCATCCTGAACGCAGAGTCCTACAGCACGTTCGACTCTGTAGGCTCCGATCACCGTGTGGTTGCTGCGAGGCTGCGCCTGAGCCTGAGGGTCCCCAAGAGCGCCCCGAGGGCCCGGCCCGACTGGGAAGCCTTCGCGGGAAGCCCTGAACTCCAGGCCAACTACACAGCGGAGGTGAGAGGCCGCCTACATCTGCTGGCCGAGGAGGGGGAGCCAACGACCTACGAGCGGTTCCTCTCCGCCAGCGAAGAGGCAACCAGGAAATGGGTACCGACGAAGGGGAGACATAGAGCCTCCCCTAGGTCCAAACACCCAGAGGTTGTGCGAGCGCGGACACGGGTGGAAGAGGCACGCAGAAGCTTTGTGAGAGAGGGACCGCGGAGAGTCAGGAGGAGCTGAACGGTGCCAAACAGCAGCTGTTCAGCACCTATGACAGGATCAAAGGGGAGGAATTGATGGAGAAGGTGAAGAAGGTGGAGACAGTACATGGCGAACGGAGATACAAGGAGTCATGGAAGGTCATAAACGAGATGAGTGGGCGCAAGAGGTCGAGGGAGGGACAGCTGGCAGGCTGCAGCCCAGAGGAGAGGGTGACCTCCTGGTTCACCCACTTCCGGGATCTCCTAGGCACCCACCCAACAGTGGACGGAGCTGAGGAAGAGATACCTGCAGTCCTCACAAGTCTTGAAATTGACGATGGCCCCTTCACAGCTACGGAGTTTGCCACAGTGAAGTCCACCCTGAAGGAAGGAAAAGTGCTGGACCGGACGGTATCCCCCAGAGGTCCCTAAAAACTGCGATCTCGATGACATCATACTGGAGATTTGCAACCAGGCTCTGATAGAAAACATCAAGCCCGATATATGGTCCCTCTCCAACATCATCCCGGTGCCCAAGTCTGGAGATCTGGCTAAGCCTGACAATTATCGTGGCATTAGCCTGACCTGTGTCATAGCGAAAATGTACAACCGCATGATACTAAACCGGATTAGGGACGCCATTGACCCACACCTGAGGGATAACCAAAATGGCTTCAGAAAGGGAAGGACCACCGTAGGCCAAATCCTGGCCTTAAGGAGAATCATTGAGGAGGTGAAGAAGAACAACTTGACAGCGGTGCTGTGTTTTATTGATTTCAGAAAGGCATTTGACTCAATAGACAGAAGCACACTGCTGAAAATCCTTAAGGCTTACGGGGTCCCCCCGAATCTACTCCGGGCCATAGAGGCCATGTACAAGGGCACAAGAGCCAAGGTTGTAACCCCAGATGGCATCAGCGAGGAGTTCAACATCCTAGCAGGGGTGCAGCAGGGGGACACTCTTGCCCCCTTCCTCTTTATCGTAGCCCTGGACTACGCGCTTAGGAAAGCCATCAACGGGCGGGAGCAGGAGCTTGGCTTCACAATTACACCGAGGAAGTCCAGTAGAAGCCCTGGCATAGCCCTGGCAGACCTAGGCTACGCAGATGACATCTGCCTGGTGTCTGAACGCGTGGAGCAGGCACAGGAACTCCTGAACAGAGTGGAGGTGGAATGTGCTAGGGTTGGCCTCAGACTGAATGCAAAGAAGACTGAGGTAATCACCTATAACATCCACATGGACCATCCGCCGATTACAACATCAGAAGGCAACACTCTGCAAGAGGTCAATGACTTCAAATACCTGGGTTCCTGGGTGAACTCCACAGAGCAGGACCTTAAGGTCAGGAAGGCTCTGGCGTGGAGGGCCCTGAACGGTATGTCAAGAGTGTGGTGCTCAAATCTCCCCCGACACATAAAGCTGAGCC
The DNA here is from genome assembly GCA_029706075.1 of Aldrovandia affinis. Classification (NCBI taxonomy): domain Eukaryota; kingdom Metazoa; phylum Chordata; class Actinopteri; order Notacanthiformes; family Halosauridae; genus Aldrovandia; species Aldrovandia affinis. The sequence goes on along the minus strand of JAINUG010000106.1, from coordinate 2,744,934 downwards.
TATTCCATGCCACTGTGGAGTCTATCCTCCTGTATGGCTGCGAAAGCTGGACCCTGACGCCCACCCTGCAGAAGTCCCTGGATGGGTGCTACACCAGAATGCTACAAGCAGTTCTGAACGTAGACCAGAACATCCACATTAACAACAAGGACCTGTACGGGCGGCTGCCGAGGCTCAGCAGGAAAGTAGCATCCAGGAGGATGAAGCTGGCCGGCCACTGCCACAGACATCGGGAGCTCCCAGTCAGCAGGCTGGTCCTGTGGGAGCCAACACACGGGCATCGGTCGCGGGACGCCCCGTGCTAACGTACGTGGACGTGCTGAAGACAGATGTGGGAGCTGAAAGCTCTTCGGAGCTGGCCGGGTGTATGGAGAACCGAGAAGATTGGAGACTCCGATGGAAGCTCGTCTGAGGACGACCTAGAGAATCGGTGATGTCACTGCAGCAATCAGCACGGATGAGAAATTAATGAGTAATTCAGCCACTTCAGCGGGGACAAAGAACCGCTTCGGTAGAACCCCCCCCATGGGGCCAGCCATGAGGGCTCCTCAAATGAAGTCTGACACCTTGTATAAAAGCCACGCCGCAGCCCTTAACATGAGGTGTGGGGGGGGGAGGGGTTACACTTTTGATCTCGGACTGGGGGAGAAGGAGGCACATCTGGGCCAGGGGATTTCTCCCACAGGCAGGACTTTGTCCCACTTCTCCTCTTTTCCTTCTCTGTAGAAGACCACAATTGAAATAAGTTGGCTTTTTGTGTTATCCTAGGCAATTTGCAATGTGCATTAATGTGATGTCATGTATCAAGGGTATGTGTGTCGCATTGTGTATATCTATTTTTTTAAATTGTCACATAAAACGAACGAACTAATTAGAGTGCTGGAGTCTCCAGGAGCTCACCCATTCCCGAAAAACGTCTCTTCCCTCCTCCCTCTGTCAGCCACTTGGTCTGACCCATTCTCCTCCTCTCTCTCTCTCTCTCTCTCTCTCTCTCTCTCTCTCTCTCACTCTGTCTCTCTCTCTCTCTTTCCCTTACGCCGGTCAGGAGGTCAAACAGAGCATGTGAGAGTGCTCTTCCTCCCAATTAGTGCCAGTACTAATGATTCACTCCCTGCTGTCCCCCAGCGCAGAGACCAGAGCTACCCCACGCCCATACCCCTCAACCCCTCAACCCCGACCCCAACACAAACCTCTACCCCCTCCCAGGATGTGATTATTACTGCAGCCTAGTCAGGAGAAACAAGCAGATATCCAACACTCACACAGTACAGTACAGTACGGATCACCTCTCACACAGTACAGTACGGATCACCTCTCACACAGTACAGTACGGATCACCTCTCACACAGTACAGTACGGATCACCTCTCACACAGTACAGTACGGATCACCTCTCACACAGTACAGTACGGATCACCTCTCACACAGTACAGCATGGATCACCTCTCACACAGTACAGATCACTTCTCACAGTACAGTATGGATCACCTCTCTCACAGCACATTATGGATCACCTCTCACACAGTACAGTATGGATCACCTCTCACACAGTACAGCATGGATCACCTGTCTCACAGTACTGTATGGCTCACCTTACACAGTACAGCATGAATCACCTCTCACACAGTACATTATGGATCACCTCTCACACAGTACAGCATGGATCACCTCTCTCACAGTACATTATGGATCACCTCTCACACAGTACAGTATGGATCACCTCCCACACAGTACAGCATGGATCACCTGTCTCACAGTACTGTATGGTTCACCTTACACAGTACAGCATGAATCACCTCTCACACAGTACATTATGGATCACCTCTCACACAGTACAGCATGGATCACCTCTCTCACAGTACATTATGGATCACCTCTCACACAGTACAGTATGGATCACCTCTCACACAGTACAGCATGGATCACCTCTCTCACAGTACAGTATGGATCACCTCACACAGTACAGTATGGATCACCTCTCTCACAGTACATTATGGATCACCTCTCACACAGTACAGATCACTTCTCACAGTACAGTATGGATCACCACAGTACAGTACGGATCACCTCTCACACAGTACAGCATGGATCACCTCTCACACAGTACAGCATGGATCACCTCTCACGCAGTACAGCATGGATCACCTCTCACACAGTACAGTATGGATCACCTCTTACAGTACAGTACGGATCACCTCTCACACAGTACAGTACGGATCACCTCTCACACAGTACAGTACGGATCACCTCTCACACAGTACATTATGGATCACCTCTCACACAGTACAGCATGGATCACCTCTCTCACAGTACATTATGGATCACCTCTCACACAGTACAGTATGGATCACCTCTCTCACAGTACAGCATGGATCACCTCTCTCACAGTACAGTATGGATCACCTCACACAGTACAGCATGGATCACCTCTCTCACAGTACATTATGGATCACCTCTCACACAGTACAGATCACTTCTCACAGTACAGTACGGATCACCTCTCACACAGTACAGCATGGATCACCTCTCACACAGTACAGCATGGATCACCTCACACAGTACAGCATGGATCACCTCTCACACAGTACAGTACGGATCACCTCTCACACAGTACAGTACGGATCACCTCTCACGCAGTACAGCATGGATCACCTCTCACGCAGTACAGCATGGATCACCTCTCACACAGTACAGTATGGATCACCTCTTACAGTACAGTACGGATCACCTCTCACACAGTACAGTACGGATCACCTCTCACACAGTACAGTACGGATCACCTCTCACACAGTACAGTACGGATCACCTCTCACACAGTACAGTACGGATCACCTCTCACACAGTACAGCATGGATCACCTCTCACACAGTACAGATCACTTCTCACAGTACAGTATGGATCACCTCTCTCACAGCACATTATGGATCACCTCTCACACAGTACAGCATGGATCACCTCTCTCACAGTACATTATGGATCACCTCTCACACAGTACAGCATGGATCACCTCTCTCACAGTACATTATGGATCACCTCTCACACAGTACAGTATGGATCACCTCTCACACAGTACAGCATGGATCACCTGTCTCACAGTACAGCATGGATCACCTCTCTCACAGTACAGTATGGATCACCTCACACAGTACAGCATGGATCACCTCTCTCACAGTACATTATGGATCACCTCTCACACAGTACAGATCACTTCTCACAGTACAGTATGGATCACCACAGTACAGTATGGATCACCTCTCACACAGTACAGCATGGATCACCTCTCACACAGTACAGCATGGATCACCTCACACAGTACAGCATGGATCACCTCTCTCACAGTACATTATGGATCACCTCTCACACAGTACAGATCACTTCTCACAGTACAGTATGGATCACCACAGTACAGTACAGATCACTTCTCACAGTACAGTACGGATCACCTCTCACACAGTACAGCATGGATCACCTCTCACACAGTACAGCATGGATCACCTCACACAGTACAGCATGGATCACCTCTTACAGTACAGTACAGCATGGATCACCTCTCACACAGTACAGCATGGATAACCTCTCACACAGTACAGCATGGATCACCTCTTACACAGTACATTATGGATCACCTCTCACACAGTACAGTACAGATCACCTCCCACACAGTACATTATGGATCACCTCTCACACAGTACAGCATGGATCACCTCTCACACCGTACAGTACAAATCACTACACACCCAAAACAGGTCACCATGCACCCACTCAGTGTTCAGAGTCTGGTTAACAAAAAGCAAAAGCAAAGCAAAAATCCAAGAAAGCAAACTAACAACATAAACTTTTATAATAATCGTTGCAAGGACATTGAAAAACAGTGAATGGGGAGGAAGGAGAGAGGGGGAGAGGTGCCCCAAACACACACACCTCAATATATCCAAAGAGCGAGGTAAGATAAAGTCTCAAAAGGTTATGGGCTATACGTGTGCTTTATTTCTCAGGAGTGCAATATTGCCAAAGCTCACTCCATTCCTTTTCAATAATGTTTTTGGCCAGGGTTGATTTTTCTCAGGCCAGTCTGTCCCTTAGAGAATGGATTGGGGGTGGGGGGTGGTTGGGGGTTCTTGGGTCTGTTGGTGTCCCCAGTCAGTCATGCAGGAGGGAAACAGGAGCCTCACAGCAGGTCAAAGGTCACATTTCCTGTTTCCTGTCTCTCCTGGGTCATCATCTTTCTGCGAGGGTCGTGTGACCTCTTTTTCTTTTTTTCTTTGTCTTTTCTTCTGTGCGCTTCTCAGGGGCTGAGGGAGCCCTGCACAGATTTAGCGCTCGTTTTCTCCCGTCTGTGTCCATGTCCGTGTCCGTAGGAGAGACCACACAATAAACACAGGGCTTTTCAAGCCACTCTGTGTATAATTGTTTTGCTTGTTCTGGAAACACAGCGACAGTCCTGTTTTACTCTCCTTTCATTAACATGTGCTGTGTGAGAATGTGTATAGTGTTTCATGTGCTGCACTGTGTCTGAATGTGTAGTGGCACTACACTGTGCTGTATGAGTGCATATTGTGTGTATGAGTGTGTGTGTGTATTTAACATATTGTGTGTGTGTGTGTATTTACACACTGTGTGTGTGAGTGTGTGTATTTAACACACTGTGTGTGTGAGAGTGTATTTGACGTACTGTGTGTGTTTGTATTTACACACTGTAGGTGTATGTGTGTGTGTTTTTTGACATGCTGTGCATGTCTGTGTGTGTGTGTGTGTGTGTGTGTGTGTGTGTGAGTGTATTTGACGTACTGTGTGTGTTTGTATTTACACACTGTAGGTGTATGTGTGTGTGTGTTTTTGACACGCTGTGTGTGTGTGTGTGTGTTTGACACACTGTGCATGTCTGTGTGTGTGTGTGTGTGTGTGTGTGTGTGTGTGTGTGTGTGTTTGTATTTGACACACTGTGTGTGTGTGTGTGTGTGTGTGTGTTGGTATTTGCTCAGGCCGTGCTTCCAGTAGGTGTGATCATGAGACCACAGGGATGATCTGGTGATGCTGGAAGACCGCACCACATGACTGTGGGAACCTCGGGATAACGTGTCAACCAGAATAGCAGCAAACAAGCACGACTTGTCTGCTCCTGTAATCCGATTGGGGAATCATTGGTTACATTGGAAACGGGGGAATTTTTAGCTGTAAACCAATCAGCTGCATTCACAGGAAAAAACAAAGGGATTCTGATAAAGACGCCTAATTGTTTTTAAAACAGAGACATATTTTTTCCCCCAGGAAGATATTAGCATAAACCTGCAGGCACATTTGTAATTGTCTGTGCATCAAGACCTTTCCTTTTTGATTATTCCATCATATGTCTGTTTGTTTGTAAAAAAGGCTGTTTGAAACAAATGCCAAATGACATTTACATTGACAAAGTGGAACAAGTCTGCCTTCTGACTCAAGCCATTTGGAAAAAGTGAAGACTTAAAAAAAAAAAAAAGAGTTTACTCAGACTGAGTAGGAGCCCACACCCTGCCTTATGCACGTGACGGAGAACTCCTCCTCATACTTTCATCTCCATCCTGGTTACGGTTTACCTCATATTCATTAGTTAAAATACTTATACTTGTACTGCACTGCTTGTATGTTCCACTTTGGCAACATACTCTATGTATATCATGCCAATAATCCATATTGAATAAATTGAATTGAATTGAGGGAGGGAGAGTGAGAGAGAAGAACATAGCACTGAATGGAGAGAGAGAGTGGGGTGGGGGGGTGGGGGCAGCTCTGTGGTGTAACCTGCCCTCGGTCTGCCTGCCTGTTGAGGATATCTCCATGAGTCACTCGGTGAAAATGCTTCTCCTCAGGTGTGCGCACCAGAAATATCAGCAGCCTGCTGAAGTCCCCTGGGTGTTGTTTACATGACACATTTGCACTCATATCAGGACACACACTGCAGATTAAACAGGCAGAGGGGTGAAGGTGAAGGATGCTGTATTTACTGCAGTCATAATCGGTGCCTAGAAACAAGACAACATAATCACTTAGCAGACACTTTAATCCAAAGCGACTGACAGAATGAACAGCCACTTGATGCTAAAATGTCTAAGCACATAATTTGTCAAGTAAGCCACATAAACAACACAAGTGCTAATTACAAGGAAATGAATACGTTTTATATATAAAATGTTTTTTCGTTTTTTTACTGACTTAAAAAATGGTTTCAGATTTTTTCCCTGTTTTTCTCCCAATTTGGTGGCCAATTATACCCTCTATTTCTCGATTTGCTCTCACCCACGAGCCCACCACCCGTCACTACGAGACAAGCTAATACCCTGAGGCCGGCAATGATCCGCCTCCTCTGAGATGGAACTCACCCACCTGTCTTAAGGGACATCCTACTGCTCCTTGGCGAGCTCGTGCCTCTGTCACCCCCTCCTCCCACAGACAGGGGGCGCCCTCCGGTTCCGGGAGCGGGGCAGCCCAAGGACTCTGGCCCACTTTATGATTTACGGTACAGCACTGCATGAGTGTCAGACCGCAGCGTGTGTGCCAGTCATCTGTAGCATTTCCCCCGGGGGGCTTTCTAACACACACACACACACTTCACATCGTCATTGTCCTCTGCGGTTTATTCTGTGGGTTTTCTGTGCATCTGCATGGGTTTCCTGTTCCTCTCAGCCTCTTCACTGTAATATAATTGTGTTATCCTGTGGTTTTGGGTGACAGACGGAGGGGGGGTGGTGAGCCCTTGCGGTTGAGAGCGGCCATTAGGGCTCTGAACTTAAGACTTGAATCCCAGGTGAAAAGCCGCTATTGTGCCTTGGAGTAAAGTAGCCTGCAGGTTATCAAATGGCAAATTTCCCTGGATAAAGGCTAATATATCTTTAAAAAACTAGCGTGATGATGCCTCACTGAACCTTCACGGTAAATTTGCTCCTAAACGTGTGTCGTTCCAAACCAGTCGCATTCTTTTCCTGTTCTGTAAAGTATAACGCTGCAGGTTTTGACTGTGATGTGACACACTCCTGGTTCATGTGCTTCTGTTCAGTGTGGACTGGAGAGGGATACGTCAGGCGCACACTGTGGGATTCCCCACCTGCTTCCTGTGTTTGGCGTAAGAGGACGAGGCAGGCCGTGTGTCTGGTGGGGTCACAGAGCCCACAATGACTGCACATTCCACTCTCAGCAACAGCATCCAGTGTGGTCTGGTAATCACCTGAATCCAAAGTCTTCATGCTGTTGACATGTTTTTCTTTCTTTTTAAGGACAGAAAAGGTCAATTGCACCCACATGTTTTTTTGGAAGCAGCCAAGAGAGATGTTTTAAATGTGCGTTCCTGTCTCCTTCAAGCTATTTTTGTTTGTTTCCGCTATGCTTTCCCCATTGCTCCCCCTCTCCCTGTTTTACAAGCGAAGGTTCCCGGACTGCATAGCTGTGGGTTTTCCTCTTTTGTGGTGGTGATTTTGTTTTGGGGTTGTGCCCCTTGTGCTCTGCGTTGCAGGGACGCTTTCGACACTAACGTCACCGCAGCCAACAAAGACAACGGAACCAGCACCGCAGTGGGAGCGCTGTGTTTTTTGTGTGGACAGGCGGGTCAGTGTGCCTGCAGAAGGCCGCTCCTAACAGAGGCAAAAACAGATGTGCAACAGATTTATTTATATATTTGTTGTTTTTCTTCACCGCATTGATTACTTGAGAAGTGTGTTTAGTTGGTGAGCCAGGCCACGTCCCAGGATCTTGCCCCCACTGCCTGGCAAGAAGGATCCGGAAGGAATCTCACCACAGCCAGGAAAACCGCCGAGGTCCCTGGCACGGATGCATCGGCATTACTTCTCTTTAAAATAACCTTCACTGGGCCTCCCGGGTGGTGTAGCAGTAAGAACGTCCGACACTGCCCACTGCGACCGGGGTTCCACCAGGTCGTGCCAGTTTCGGCTCGGGCCACTAGGGGGCGGCAATTGGCTGTCCGCCCCAGGGAGTGGGGAGGGATAAAAAGCCGAATGAGCTTGCTGCATATATGAGTGTTCCTGTGTGTTACGGTGACAGGCTTTGGCTTGGTGGGTGCCGGCTTGAAGGAGGCAATACAGCTCACTACCGGTCTCACCTACAAGGTGACACTTGTTTGGTCCTGTTTGAGACATACATTAGCGTGCACTTGGTTCAATAGAGAATTTGAATATGGCCCAGGTCCTTCGCTGTTAGCCTGGTGTTGGCCCAGTTAGGAAATTCCACATTTCTGCATTTTATAGAAACCGTACTGCACAATCAGATTAATATGTAAACATCTCTAGTCAGAGTAATTATACTCCCCCGCGCCATCCTATTCATTTTGGGGAGAATTTAGAATGTTTTAAATTTTTCGTATGTAAACAAAAATAAAACAAATATTTACCAAGTATGAATACACATTGGTAGTTGCTAAAGCAAAAAAAAAGCTCCAAATTTAGATTCCAAAATATTCATGGTTTCTGTTATGGAATATAATAAATTGAGTATTTCACGTGGGAAAAAGATGTTCGTCCGGGACCACACATAAATACGTAAAACATAAATAAGCACCCAGCAGGCAGAATTGAAGCCGACTTCAGTGACAGGCATATATGTAATCGGTACGCCGACGCCAGCAGAGCATTCAATCCCAAATCGGATCCCTCGCGAGCCCCTCATTGTGCAGTCTGTATTGAGGAGTATTCTTTCCTGGGGAAATGCATTCACTTGGGAGAAAAATGGGGAAAAACTGCATAAAGAAATAATATTTAATAAAAAGGAATTGGTGAATCCATACAAAGAAAAAAGTTTCAAACACGAGGTGCCATTGAAGTGCCTCGAAACTCCTTTCTATTTCAAACATGACCACCTCTCCAAAGAGCACCTTTGCAAGTGCGTTTTAACTGCGCGACCTTCTTTGAAGCGCTCTGGGTATGTGCTGCAGCATTAACTTGTATGATTTTCCCTGCAGTTTGGGTCCAGCTAGAATGGAAGCAGTGAGCCAGTTTGAGATTCAAAGGGCTTTTCTGGATGTGGCTTCGTTCTCCGCACAGCTGTCCAAAACCAGGGCCCATCTGGACCCAATCTCCCTGATTAGACAAACAACCAAACAACAACAACAGAAAGCACATGCAAACACATGCATGGGGGAAGGAAGTTAGGAAAAGAGGGGATGAAAGGGAGAGAGCGTGAGGTAGAGAGGAATGGTTAAAGTAGCAAAGAGAAGGGGGGGCCTTTGACAGAAGGTGTTACGGAAGCTTGTTCCTGTCTTCTCCGATGCGAACGTTTGTTAAAATATTTTAAAGGGAGTAGGGGCGTCGGCCGTTGTTTTTTTTTCGCACTTCACACTGGCAGAGAGTTGGGGGGGCGATCTCGACACGATGAAGTGGAAGCAGCAGTCACATGTAAACATCGCAGATGTACACATTCCCATCTGTGACTGCTCAAAGGTTGTTGTAATTACTCATCCGTACAGCTGTTGTTTTAAGCCAGCGAAGAACCGTAAGCTGTGGGACTCGCTTGTCCCTTTCTGGTCAGGGTGGTTTGGAGGCCCTGGTTATGGTAAGCATCGACTTCATTTGTAGCGCAGGCGCCGTTTTCCAATTTTCCCGTTTCGGTCTTTACCTCGTTGAACATGTCATTGTGCGTGGTCTGTATTTTTTTTTTACCTGCCCCCCGAAGAGAAACCATGGCTGTGTTAGCTTTGCATTACTGCGAATTGCAATGTGATTGAAGTTTGTTTACGTCTTGTGAGTTGGTTTAACCACACCGCTCGCCGTCCCAGGGACATTGCGAGTGCCAACAGCAACACGGCTGCACGGCTGCGCCGGCGCTGGAGGGAGTCCGTTTCCAACAGGAAATTGCACATGCTCGCCGCGTGACGGGAGGGGCTACAGCCTGGAGCTTCGTCTGACTCTCTAAACATATCACCCGTTTGCAGAAATGAAGGCGCTCGTTCGAACGCACTGAGCCAGCGTTTGTGTCGCCGTCATTTGAACACGCCGTGACAGACCCCAGACGTGACAGACCCCAGACCCCAGACCGTTTTCCCTAACGTTTCCCCCCTCTCTCCCCCCACAGCTTCTGCGCATGGTGACGGCCCCCGGGCGGCCAGGAGGGGGTGCCCCGGAGCGGGGCGGTGACCGAGAGGGCCTGGAGAGCGGCGACTGTGACGACGAGGACGACTGCGGCGGAGTGTCGGGGCTGGGCCCGCCACCACGCCACAAACGCCTGCGCATATTCGCAGGTCAGAGACCCCTTCTGCGTCGCAGCTCCTCAAAACCTGGCCCACCAATCCTAATTCGGTCCTGGGTTTTCCTTTCTCTTAGGTAGTTCATTGAACAATTAGTGCAAATTAATTGGCCAGAGTGTCTTCACACCTGACTCCCAGGTAAAGGGAGGGTGGAGAAACAGCAGTGCTCGACCCACGAGGACCGTGATTTGAGTAACCCCGCCCTACGTTGTGTTGACCTGCACCGGGCTTGCGGGCAGGGTAGTTTGGCAGCATCCTGTTTGAGTGCCACCTCGTTGTGTGGTAAAAACCTGCAAGGCAGAGGACCGCAGCTCCCATAGGTTTTAATTCAGTCTCAGCTCTTTAAGTTCAATTTAAGTTCTCGTTTGAACAGGCATTCAAAGATCTGGTACTATGTGACCTGATATTCCAGCCACAAATCCATTACTAAACGGAAGGTATTAACCATAGTGACCTCTGACCCTTAGGAATCTGAGCTGCCTTCATGCTGTTGGGTGAAGCGGTGGTCTACAGTGAGTTCGGATTCACCCTAATGCCATTCAGACAGCCGTGATCATGTTTCTTTCAAACTTGTTGTTGATGTAGCTCTTTTATTCTTTCATTTGACTGTGGTGCTTTAGGGTGGGGATATAATATTGTCAGATTTTTGAGTGTGTCATAGTTTTTTTGGCTCTCTCTGTATCTATGCGCTTAGATTCCTGGCAGCGTTTTTGTGATGTTCTGTAGATTTCAAGTGTTTCTGGAGGAGAAGAACAGAGATGGTGGCTCGCTAACAAATGCACTAATGGAAGGCCTGGCCCCTGTCTGGAATTCAGAGATTGAGGAGATATTTACTTTCGCTGAGCCAATAGAGAGGAGCAGGGCTCTGTCCCGTGCTTCACTAGGTCACTCATTGTAGGGGTGCCAGACGCCGTGACAATGAGGCGCAGTCAGGATCCTGGCCAGACTCAGACGGTTCACTGTCACTGATGTCAGCTGTTTGTGTGTCCTAGACGGGCAGGAGCAACTGACTCGAGTGGCTGAGTCACCGTGTGATTCACTCTCACTCAACCGAGGCTTCAGAACCCTCCTCTCTCTTGCTCTCTCCTTCCACGGAATTCCCCAACAACCAGTCCAGGAGAAACGGCGGGCAACAGGACGTATCCCAGGGCGGCAGTTTTGCTGTCCGTCCGTCCGTTTGTCCTCGTCAGAGGCCATAGGATCATTTTGCTGGGCTCCTGAAGAATGCGATTACACCCTACGCAGGCTATTTGCAATGCGTTTGGATCGTAATATTCAGTGGGCTTGTAAGGGTTAGTCAGTCTAAAAGCAGCAGAGCAGCAGTCTAAAGACAGGCTGGGCCCGTGTTTATGTGAGAGTCCATTTACTGTGTGTGTGTGTGTGTGTGTGTGTGTGTGTGTGTGTGTGTGTGTGTGTGTGTGCATATTCATATGTAATGTTTGTGTGGACACATGTGGTTTGTGTCTATATCCATGCGTGTATAGGTGTATGCGTAGAGAGATCAGTAAACGTGAGCCGATTGGCAGTGTGAAACTCTACACACTCTATCTCCAGGGCAAGTATTCTACACACCTGGCAGTGCTCTGCATGTCCCTGTCACTCAGCACTCCAGGGAGACAAAGCACCTGCACCATCCTACCTGTACGCCCGCTGTTCCACTCATCACAAAGGCCACTACTCCCCTTTCTCTTTCACTCCTCTTTTATGTGTTTTACCAGGAGGATTGTGTGTGTGTGTCTGTGTATGTGAGAGAGTGTGTGTGTGTGTGTGTGAGTGGGAAGTGGGGATAAGTGTTGTGAGATGGAGCGCTCTGATTCGGGACCCTGAGGGCTCTCGCTGCTCTCTTTATGTTCTCAACATGTGTTCTGTTGTTTTCCAGTGCGTTCTGGACATTAGGTCACCGTGAGCGCACAGGATTTCTGGAGGCACTGCAGCCTTTTATCGGTGTGAGGGGTTAGCAAAATACAAAGTGAAAAAATGTCTGTAATGCGAAACACGTAGCGCCGTGTGAGAGGAAGGGCACAGCCTACACTCAGGTTGGCTCCGAATTTACTGGGACGGGACATCGCAACGGAGAGGATGAGAGAACAAGAGAGGGGGAGGGCGGGAGAGGACAGAAAGAAAGAAAAAAGGATGAAGGAACGAGTGAGATGGGGACGGCGGGAGAAAGAGAGAGAATGGGAGAAAGGGAGAAGATGTGATTGCGAAGGACGGGTGCGAAGCTGGGAGACGGAGAGGAAACGTTGCGCACTCGAAAGCCGCACGCTCGCCTCCTCAGGAAAAAGAAAAGAAAAAAAGAAAAACCCAAACCATGCTGTAGAATTTAGGGCCCAAAACCAGCCAATCGCAGTCCAGGACCCGGCACGCTAATAAGCCCCAGGATTGACCTTTGGCAGCCCCTGCGTTTCCTTACAGTCGCAGGTTACAGTAGTGGATGAACATCAAAGCGAGGAGCGAATACCTGCATTGGGTACGAGACAGAGTAAAGAGAGAGGGGTGAAAGGCCGCAGCACTGAGGCACGCAGGGGACAGGATGCTTGAATTGTGTGCTGTATAGAGGCCTGCGTAGAGCTCCCTCACCGTGTTGCCACCTGCACTTACCGCCAGCTGTTTCCTGTAAGCAGACGTGAAACATTTTCACTCACGTAGACCTTCCTTACGCTGCTCTTCCTCTTTGCGTGACGTAAAATGAAATGCTTAAAAGCTTGCATCAATTGGAACAGCAGTGCAAGAAGCAGCATCCAGGAATCGTCTATTTATTGTGAGGGTATTTCTCCTATTAGTCTGCTTGTGTTTAAATGCTCTCACCATCATTGGGAAATGTCTGTCATCATTTATTACTCCATCATTATAATGCCCTGCCTCCCTGTTTTGCCTTTGGTGTGTACTGTAATAGAGAGGTTTAACTGGACTGGACTGTAATAGAGAGGTTTAACTGGACTGGACTGTAATAGAGAGGTTTAACTGGACTGGACTGTAATAGAGAGGTTTAACTGGACTGGACTGGACTGTAATGTAATAGAGAGGTTTAACTGGACTGAACTGTAAAAGAGAGGTTTAACTGAACTGTAATGTAATAGAGAGGTTTAACTGGACTGTACTGTAATAGGGAGGTTTAACTGGACTGGACTGTAATAGAGAGGTTTAACTGGACTGGACTGTAATAGAGAGGTTTAACTGGACTATACTGTAGTAGAGAGGTTTAACTGGACTGTACTGTAATAGAGAGGTTTAACTGGACTGGACTGTAATAGAGAGGTTTAACTGGACTGGACTGTAATAGAGAGGTTTAACTGGACTGGACTGTAGTAGAGAGGTTTAACTGGACTGGACTGTAATAGAGAGGTTTAACTGAACTGTACTGTAATAGAGAGGTTTAACTGGACTGGACTGTAATAGAGAGGTTTAACTGGACTGTACTGTAATAGAGAGGTTTAACTGGACTGGACTGGACTGTAATAGAGAGGTTTAACTGGACTGGACTGTAGTAGAGAGGTTTAACTGGACTGTACTGTAGTAGAGAGGTTTAACTGGACTGGACTGTAATAGAGAGGTTTAACTGGACTGGACTGTAATAGAGAGGTTTAACTGGACTGGACTGGACTGTAATAGAGAGGTTTAACTGGACTGTACTGTAGTAGAGAGGTTTAACTGGACTGGACTGTAATAGAGAGGTTTAACTGGACTGGACTGTAATAGAGAGGTTTAACTGGACTGGACTGTAATAGAGAGGTTTAACTGGACTGTAATAGAAAGGTTTAACTGGACTGTACTGTAATAGAGAGGTTTAACTGGACTGGACTGGACTGGACTGGACTGTAATAGAGAGGTTTAACTGGACTGGACTGGACTCTAATAGAGAGGTTTAACTGGACTGGACTGTAGTAGAGAGGTTTAACTGGACTGGACTGTAATAGAGAGGTTTAACTGGACTGGACTGCAATAGAGAGGTTTAACTAGGCTGTGCAGGGTGATTGGAGCAGCACATAGAGAAGTTAAAGGGTGGGAGCAGAGCAGTACAGTAGAAAGGACTTGCACGTGAAACAGTGACATGGGATTATCGCCATCTCCACCCTGAAAATGTCCTGGTCACGCTTGACATTTCACACAACATAACAGATTTTTATCTTTTTTTTTTTTTACACCACATAAAAGATTATTGTTATTATTATTTCCACCCCATGTTTCCTCCCAGTTTGGTTTAGCCAATAGCAACTGCGAGCCCTGGCAATTCAGTGTGGACTGGCGTTGCATCGGCCCGCTGCTTTTTTTAACGCACCTTACGCACCAGCCAAGCCACTGCAGGAAGTGCCTGTCTGACACTGGCACGGTCTAAATTCAATGTGGGCCATTCGGTGGAGCACTGCACTACATATGAGGGCCTCCTTTGGGTGTGCCAGTCAGGAGCCTCACATAGCACATTCTTAATGGTGGCTTCATTTGGAAAAGAAGAACGTAAATGTTGGCCGGCCTGTCGTGTCTTTGTTTGACAGTAATCACACAGGGTGGAAAAGACCATGTAGAGACTTGATGACTTCAGTTTGGAGGGAATGGGTTTGTGAATGAATGTGTGTGTGTGTGTGTGTGTGTGCATGCATGACAGTGGTGGGTAGTGGTGGGGGAGTGCAGTGGAGTGTGTGAGTGACAGTGTTGGGTAGTGGTGGGGGAGTGCAGTGGAGTGTGTGTGTGTGTGTGTGTGTGTGCGTGAGAGTGTATATGTGTGTATAACAGTGGTGGGGGTGCAGTGGAGTGTGTCATGGTTTCTGTGGAAGTGGGAAGTTGGGATTGTGCCCCCAAGGTCAAGCATGACTGGCCAAGCTGTACTCAGACCAGGCATCTCGTTGGTCATGAGGGAGGAAATTTGAAGAATTAGCAAATAAAAATGAAACCAGATGTCTCATCATTCCCCCCACCAGAAGAAACAGCAGCTCCAGCTCATTTTGCCAATAATCCTAATTAAGGGAGCGGGAAGCTGAGCGTCCGAGGCAGAACAGCGCAGGGGACAGACTGATTCCCCGGCAACGTTCCATCACGGGCCCTCGGGCTTCTAAACAACGGTTCTGGTCAACAACGACAACAAAAAAAACCTGCCTGCCCTCCTTCTGTCCGCCCTGCGCCCCTAGCGAACATGACAGGACTCGCCACCAGCTGCGTAAACGGCCCCGAGGAGGGCGTGTCCCGCAGTGGGACAGGCAATGAGTTGGCTTGATTGGTCAGCCCCAGACGCAGACCCCTGGCCCGGCTTGGCCCTGTGCCATAATGCATTGCTCAGAGCTGGGCTGGACCATGCACTCCAAATTGGTCAAAGTGGACTGAGTGAGTTTTGGAAAAACACTCTTCATTTGCAGCACGTGCGTTCCCTGAAAGGCACACAGCCGTCTGCCGCGTCCTTTCACTCCGCAATCTGCCAGCCGATTCGTGCAGCTACAGCGTCCGATGACCGCACCGCTAGTGCAGCTGGCGCAGGAAGACCGCAGGTCCTGGATTGATCGGGGGCGGCGGCGCTGTTGCGTGATGAAGTGGGGAATATCCTGCCCGCTCACACCCAGCCTCCCAGGGTCGACGTCATGGCCCACTGCATCCCCATCCACGGGGCTTCCAGAGCCACAGTCAGCTTTGGCACGGACAGGACTCTAGACGGCAGGAGGGGCGTATGACTGCATTGAGAACCATCTGTGAAACGCCCGAGAGCCTGAGATTGTATTTTAATGGCATTCAGACATGTTTTTTGGTGAGCAATCCATCTGTGTTTTTTACTGTCTGAAGCAGAACTGTGTCACTTGAGGCACGCAGGCTCAGTCTGTGGACGGTGGGGCGGGAGGCGGGGAACTGGCATTTTGAGCACCCAGCCGCGCGGCCCTCCCTGCTCTCCCAGCATGGGGTCAGGGCCAGTCTGGCGCATGCTCCGGTGCACGGGGGTCATAGCTGGCCCCGTGCACCGGCAGCCTGTCCTAATCCGCAGGGCTCCCCTCTCTCGCCCCCCAACCACTCCGCTCGCTGGAATCAGCTGGAGCCCTTCCATTGTCCCCGACTCTCCTGGAATCTTCCCCACATGTGACCTCTGTCAACCCCGTCCTGCCGAAGCACTGTTAACTTTAGGATTTATAGCCCCTTGTAGTCTCTGACACCGCACCCTAATGTGGCACAGGCCCGGGCCAATAGCCCTAACATAATCGCTCCTTTGTTGTCTTTAATTTGTTCTTGTTTCACCCTCGTCTTATTGGAGCGCCCCTGCCTAATTCACTATGAATTAATCTTCCCTAAGAATTAATTGATCTCTCTCTCTCACACACACATACATGCTCACTCACTCTCTCTCTCTCTCTCTCCCTCTTCTCCCTCCTGTGCTTTTTTAAAGTTTATGGCTGTAGATTCAGAGGCAGTGCGGTTGAACGTTGACTAAATTGAGTACAAGGTGGGGGTATGTGGTAGGGACTATTGTGATGTTACGCACGCACTGCATGGCCATGCGAGCAGGTTTTGCCTTGGCCTTTGGCTCACAACACAGCCATTGAATACATATCAAGAGCTGATATAGCAATGAATGGTCAGCTTAGGCAAAAACAAATCTATGTATAGGTTACTGAAACCTCGTACAACATACTGTGTTACACTGCAGACGGGCATAGCTGAAAACAAATCTACGCATCTACGTATGGTTAAGTTTCAAATGAAATGTCATACCATCATGTCAGCATGCATTCATTAAGCCGGATGACAGCGATATAAAAATAAACGTTTACCGAATTCCTCACTGAACATTGCAATAACAAACATGAGCACAATTTATTGGTTTGATAATCGTGCAAAAAAATAGAAAGCACCAAAAGACATTTTCTATCCTCCCTCCATCTTCTCTCTCCCACTCTCTCTCTCTCTCTCTCTCTCCACCCCCTCTCCCCGCCGGTGTCAGAGATCTCCTGGCCATGGAATAACAGCGCGTTGCGGAGGTGTGGAGGGCGGCGGCCGTCACAAAGCCGCTCTGTTCCCCGCGCCTCGGCCTCCTCCGAGCGGCGCGTTTATCTTGGCCGCGCGCTCCCGGGCTCCCGGCGTGCCCCTGTAATTGGGCCATGGGCGTGGAGCCTTATTCCAGCTCAAAACTTGCTCAGGCTCCTCGACTTTCCCGAGGCCCCAACAGGCAAAGCTCTTCACTCGCGCGACAAAACAGGGGAAGTTTGCCCCACCATGTTAGATTAGATTAGATATCGTCTGTTTTCACATAAACTTACTTTGCGTACAAAAGTGCTTCGTGGTAACAAAAAGAAGACGTGCACATTAAACACTATACAAGGTGCGTAGCCTACCCATACATTATACAAGGTACACGCAGGTTAATATAACGCGCAGCGGCGCGGGGACAACACGACACCGCGACAAACAATGCCGTTTCCAGCCCCAAACATTCCCATTCACGCCGGCAGAATATCAGAGGCCACTTATATGTAACGTATACGCGTAAAGGAACAGTGCCATTATTATTCGACAATGCCCGCGTATGAATTCGTGGGTCAAAATATTTAGAGTATGAGATTTTTTGTTTTCGTTTCCGATGCCAAAAAAGGACCGCTAATTCTAGCCGCGAGTTATGTCGACGCGTTCCTCCCCCAGACGTTTTGATTTCAAGGTGCATTCCTCTTCGCCGTGGGATGAGTAATTGAGAATGAGGCCGGGCACCGCCCCCCCGCCCCCTCGGCGGCGTGGCTGCTTGTCGTAACCATCCCCAGGTTTTTATAAGAGGCATTTGCGTTCGGTGCTGTACACGCGTTTGTGTTATTACTGGGCGAAAAAGAACGAACGAGTCATTTTGAACGAACCATTCTCTTGCTCGAATCATACCGAGTCTGTAATGATACGTACTGGTTCCTCACATTCGAGTTTCCCTCGCCAGCAGCTCTTCCAATGTCGGGCCAGTTGCCCTCCCCTCCCCGCCGCCCGCCTACTCTTTCAGCCTTGTAGGCACCGAAACAATTGCCTTCTGTAAATGATCAATGTACAGGCTACAGTGAGCCACAGAACCACTGTCAATGATCGCCATATAAGTATTGCAATAGGCTTAGACAATTTGATACAGTATACCTTCTCAAGCAAACGTTTTATGGTCCGGTATTGAGCGGTTTTGATTGGTGCCGAGTTGTGGTTTTCCCCGCAGGACTTACAGCAAACTCGAGCTCGACTGGACTCGACAAGGCAATGTACTGAACGCTGTAGACGCTGCTCGTCTCGGACCAGGCAGCCTGCAGCTGAGGCTGCCATATTTGGCAAGTTTAAATAAAAGTGCGCTTTTGGACTTTGTAAATTATTTTCTTAACAAATAACAGTTTACCCAGCACAGAGTAAAAATACATTAAATTCAATCAAACTGTTAAAACGTATCCATAACTTCATAAGTCAGTCAAACAGAAACAATAACAATTATACACTATCGGTCAAAAGTTTTAGAACACCTAAATTTTTCCAATTGTTATTGAAATTTACGCAATTTAATGTTTCAATGTACTCTGAAAATAAAGCATAGAACAAATAAATGATTGGAGATAAAAAAGAAATCATGGAATCATTTTGTTTAACAAAATGTAATCAACATTTTTGACTCATCAATGTAGCCACCTTTTGCAGATATAACAGCCGAACACACTCGTGGTATTCTTTCTACAATGGAAATCAAATATTGTTCGGAAAGTTCTTCCCAACACTGTTGCAGAAGTTCCCACATTTTTACATTTACATTTTAAGCATTTAGCAGACGTTCTTATCCAGAGCGACTTACAAGATGTGCATTAATACAAGGTAAGAACAATCATAGTTAGCGCACAAGATCAGTGCAGTAAAACAGCAATAGACATCATTGCAGGCGTTTTTGTTTTTTTTAAACCGTGTAGAACAAGTAAACAGTGGTGATGACAGATTGACTAGATGGACAGTGTTCAGTGGTAGTGGAGTCTGAAGAGGTGGGTTTTGAGTCTCTTGTGGAAGATTGGAAGTGATTCCGCAGTCCTGACCGATTGCGGGAGGTCGTTCCACCAGCGAGGACCAGGACAGAGAAGAGGCGAGACCGCGAGGAGCGGGGCTGCCAGGCGCCCGGAGGGATGGGGCAGTCAGTTTGCCAGCGGAGGCGGAGTGGAGGGGTCTGGGCGGGGTGTAGGGAGTGATAAGTGACTGGAGGTATGGGGGAGCAGTACCTCTGGCCGCTTGAAAAGCAAGCACCAGTGACTTGAATCTGATGCGTGCTGCGATGGGGAGCCAGTGCAGAGAGGAGAGTAGAGGGGTGACGTGGGTGAACTTCGGCTGGTTGAACACCAGGCGGGCAGCAGCGTTCTGGACTAGTTGTAGTGGCTTGATGGCACAGGCCGGAAGGCCTGCCAGCAAGGAATTGCAGTAGTCCAGACGTGAGATCACCAGGGCCTGGACCAGGAGTTGAGTGGCCTCTTGGGTGAGGAACGGTCGGATCCTCCGGATGTTGTGGAAGGAGAAACGGCAGGTCCGAGTGATCGCTGCAAGAAGCACAGCTGGTTGTCCAGGGTTACCCCAAGACTCCTGGCAGACTGGGACGGAGACATTATGGAGCCTTCCACGGTGATTGAGGCATCAATCATCGGGGAGCCCTTTGCTGGGAGGAAGAGCAGCTCTGTCTTCCCCAGGTTCAGCTTCAGGTGGTGGGTGGACATCCATGCGGAGATGTCAGCCAGGCATGCAGAGATCCGTGCCGGGACCTGGGTATCAGATGGAGGGAAGGAGAGAAACAGTTGAGTGTCATCAGCATAACAGTGATAGGAAAAACCATGAGCAGAAATAACAGAGCCAAGTGACTTGGTGTACAGAGAAAATAGGACGGGGCCTAGCACCGAGCCCTGCGGGACTCCGGTAGAGAGGGTGTGGGGAGAGGAGAGGGATCCTCTTCAGGCCACCTGGTAGGACCGGTCAGCCAGGTAGGACTCAAACCATGTCAACGCAGATCCAGAGATTCCCATCTCGACGAGAGATGAGAGCAGGATCCGGTGGTCCACGGTGTCAAATGCCGCTGACAGGTCGAGGAGGAGGAGGACGGAGCTAAGGGATCGGGACTTAGCCCCGTGAAGAGCCTCAGTGACCACAAGGAGAGCAGTATCTGTGGAGTGGCCTGCTCTGAACCCAGATTGGTTGGGATCAAGCAGGTCGTTCTGTAAGAGATGAGCGGACAGTTGATTATAGACAGCCCGCTCTAATGTTTTGGAAAGGAATGGGAGGAGAGAGACAGGTCGGTAGTTAGAGATGACAGCAGGATTCAGAGAGGGTTTTTTGAGGAGGGGCACAACATGAGCACATTTGAGGGAGGAGGGGACAGAGCCAGAGGAAAGAGAGGAGTTAATGACATTGGAGACAAAGGGGAGGATGTCCATAGCAATGGACTGGAAGAGGGGGGAAGGAATGGGATCAAGAGGGCAGGTGGTGGGACGGTGGGAGAGAACAAGTTGAAGGATGTCTGAGTCAGGAAGGGGCGAGAAGGAGGACAGAGGGTTGGGAGGTTTAGGTAGCGAGATGGGAGAGGGAGAGGTTGGGGGGAAGGAGTTGCGAATGACATCAACCTTCTCGTGAAAGAAGGATGAGAAGTCATCGGCGGTTAGAGAGGAGGGGGTGGGGGAGGAGGAGGGGTGAGGATGTATTGCACTTTTAGGTTGCTTTGCTTTCAACCTTCTGTCCAGTTCATCCCAAACCAGCTCGATGGAGTTTAAGTCTGGAGACTGTGCTGGCCATTCCATGATTTGAAGCCTACCGTGTTGTTGTTTTCTTCTTCAGGTAGTTCTGACATAGCCTGGAGGTATGTTTTGGGTCATTATCTTGCTGTAGGATGAATCCCTGACCAACTAGGCGTAGACCAGAGGGTACCGTGAGCGTACGCAACTGAGAATTATTATATTTCATGTATTTACATCACCTCCTGTCTGCTGTGTTTGGATGTATCCTAATTCTTGCCGAAACCGGCTATGTTATCATGGTAATTGCAACATTGTAATATTGTAAGTGAGAAAAGTATTGTGAGGGAGTGATGTTAATGTGAATTTATGGGAATTAATGCCTTTTATCAGCAATCAAAGTCCAGGTTGTCAGCCTTTGTACTTGGATGTTACACTGTGTTCAACTGGTGACGCTTGTTATAAAGCAAGTGGACTAAACAGGCCTGGCATCATAGTGTATCACAGAAGCTATGCTGGCCGTAAAATTGGCCGGTGTGAGAAGCTGCAGTTCCCTTGGTGATCGCATCAATAAGAATGTGTAACGCAAGTCTTTTTTTCAGCCAGTAAGTATGTATTTGTGTTTTTGTATATGTCCTTCCAGGATGCCCTTATCTCTCTCACTTCCTAATTCCTATGAATTAATCTTCCCTGAGAATGTATTGATCTCTCTCCCTCATAAACACACAGACACACACACACAGGTGTTTCTCACCAATGGGAGAAGGTGTCTCTGTCTGCCAAATCTGTAGCCTGATTGGAGTGCACAGCTTTTCAGAGCACTCAGTACCAGGCCTTTCCCACAGACCCTGAGAAATACAGGCCTTTTCAGCCAGGGATCATGCTGAGGTTGTATATGTGCGCGGTTTTTGTAATGGATTTTGTCTCAGTGTCTGTACTTCAGGACATTTGGAATGTATTTGTGCTCGCTGATTAGAACACAGTCACACAGCTCTCACTCTCTCACTCACCAAGTTCCCACACCACTCTCTCACACACAATACTGCCCTCACATATGCCACCTCCTCTCACACACACATACGCACACATACACACACACCACATATCCACCCACTCTCTCTCTCTCTCTCTCACATACACACACACACACACCATGTATCTACTGACTCTCTCCCTCACATACTTACACACACACCCCATGTATCCACCCACTCTCTCTCACATATTCACACACACACCCCATATCCACCCACTCTCTCTCTCTCTCACACACTCTCACACACACACACACCACACGTATCCACCTCTTTCTCCCACACACACACACACACACACACACGTATCCAGTCCACCCTCTCTCTCACACACCACACATATCCACCACGCTCTCTCTCACACACACACACACACACACACACACACACACACACACACACACACACACACACCACCCACGTATCCAGTCCACCCACTCTCTCACACACACACACACAGACACACACACACACACACACACACAAAGGCACACACGCACCACTGCACTGCCTATAAAAGCTGTATCACATTGCACCTCCGTATTAATTGGTCCAGGAGTACAGTGTGCTGCTGTCACAATGACAAATAATCCTTTCAGGGCTGAGAGAATGTCTAACCCCTGCCTTGTTAGAGGAGAGAGGAAAAGAAAAAAAGAGAAGTTAATTGTCCCCTGGCCTGCGTTCAACTTCTGCCGTAATGGCAAAGAAATGCTGAAGAGGTCTGAGCAATCGGAGGTTTGTTTATATGCCTCCTTCCTCTGTTTTAAACTCTGTCTGCTTGGACTGGTCCATTGGGTTGGCAGGGACCTCTTGGGACACTCCCCCCCCATTTCCCGTACTGAGTCCAGTTTTCAGTTGGTACCGGCTTAATTCTGACAGAGAATTAATCTAAACTTTAGCCACTCTCCCTAATCAGGGGTTTGGATCACTTGTTTCCTCCCTCTGAGGTAGCGTTACCGAGACCTTTCTGCTCGGTGAGAACCCTGCCAACAGGCCCGTATGTTTTGAACATATGTAACGTGGGGCTTTGGGTGTTCAAGATCTCAGGGTGTGTTTCTGGATAGCCTCTCATCGTACACATGCGCGTTTTAAACTTTAACAAGCTGGGGCTCGGCCCCGACGCTCACAGTGGGGGAAAGTGTCGGTGTCAGACAGTGTATGAACTACAAATCAAAATCTTTAGAAAAATGTAGCAAAAAGCTGTAAGGGAGGACGCTCTTTGTCCTTCTGTATATTGTCTGTGCGGATTCTGATGCAATCCCGATCGTGCCAGTGTTCGCACGATTACTGACACTCAATAATCTTTTTGTTATTTGTATTGTATTTTTTTTGTACACTGTTGTGCTGTTTTTGCTTTAATGGACAGTTAGTCACTCTAGGTTGTGGTTGCTGTGTTGTGTTGTGGCTTGGGTCAGCTTTGTCTCTGTGGCTGTTGATGACATTGGTGAGGCTGCCGTTGTGGCTTTATTGATGTTGTGGCTGTCGCTGCCATAGGTGGTGTTGTTGAGGCTTTCGATGCTGTGGTCATTTCTGTCAGAATTGTTTTGGAGGCTGTTGTTTTCTTAAGAATCCTCATTGCCGAGGCAGTCGTCTTTCCTGTGGTTTCTATCAGAACCATTAGCATAGCTGCTGTTTGTTGCCGCTGCTGTAGCTGTTGCTGGCGTTGTTGTCAAGGCCATTGTTTCCGTGGCCGTTGCTGCTTCTGTCGGACCCGTGGCAGTTGCCGTAGCAGTTGCGGCTGTGTCTGTTGCCGTGCCTGGGAGAGGTATGTCAGAAATGCAGCGTTTCTTCGGGGCAGGAGACAAGTGTGCATCAGAGAGAGAGCGCTGCTAAGCCATTGCCTCTCAGCAGGGCAGCCTCGTAAGCGCTGGCCTGACGGGGGGACAAATCTGCGCATTGCCGTCGTGCCGCGGTGTCAGCATTTTATCACGGCTATTTATCACACTTTCCCCATAACTGAACTGTTTCACTCTCACTTGGACCCCCTCTTTCCTGGGAGACGCAGCGCAGCACAAGCGCAAATTGATAGCGATGCGCGGGAATTAGGCGATTGACAGCACAAGTTTCTACCGCGCGAATCAGAGAGAATTGTGGGACGAGCTGAAGAAGAACTACACAGGTGAGAGGAGGCGAAGCGGGTTGTGCGACGAGGGAAAGGGGGAAGAAGACAACTTTGACGGATGCCAGACCAGACCAGGCAATTACGGTGAGGATGGAAGGGCAGGGTGTTGAAGGGCAGGGAGGGAAGGCGTTGATTTAGAGTCCAGGAGCGAGCGGCTGCAGCGCAGGGGTGAAAGTCTGTCTGTCTTAGCTCAATCTGTCTAACACATTGAAAGTGTGTGGGGGGTTACAGCGCCTCGCTCCACTGAGCCCCGAACTCTCTCAGCCGCTCTCGTTGCCCCTGCGGTTCTAGAAGGAACATTCCTGCAGACCCTGTGGGTATGCAGTGTTGTGATCCATAAGTCACGCTACCATTGCGCCATTATATGGAACATGTCTCCCGTTACACACATGTTGCGCTACAGCGGGTGACAGATCAGCTCTGTAACTGCCACGGGACTGATGCGTGCTGTCAAGGAAGACGAGAGAGAAAGTTATGTTTATTCTTCTCTGCCTTTCCTTCTTCCCCTTGCTCCCTTCTTTCAATTTCCTTCCTCATGTTTTTTCCCCCCCTCCAACCTGTGCAACAACTTGTTATGATCTCTTTCTCTTTTTTAATTTATTTTTTTCCCACCACCATTTTATTCACCATCTCCTTTTCCTTTTATCTTTCAGACCTGGCTGACAGCTTAGCCCTGGATGACCTCACCTTCAACGAGCAGCTGTTGACCCCCAGACTGGCCACAGACACAGAGGGAGGAGCGACGGGGTTCGCCAGGGGCCTGTGGGGCCCGGGCGGGGCTCTCCCAGGGGCCACCGTCCTCCTCGCCCTCATCATAACCCTGCTTGGACCCCACTGACATCTCAACTGCTTTTTTGCATACTCCCTTGCCTCTCTTGCTCTTTCTCTTCCAAATTCTTTACACGAGTTCAAATTCCAGGGTGCCACGAATTGGCAACTAGTGTCTTGCAGCGTGGTCTGAGAACAGTTTGCAGAAATGCCTTGTGACTTTTATGAATTCACTGGAATAGAGATGGAGGATGGGAGGACTACCTGCTGTTTTAAGGTCATCTCTACTTCTGTCCCTCCCCCTGAATTGCTTATTCTGGATCAGAGACACAGCAATCTGTGTCCCAAGCTCAGCTTGTAAATACCCCACTTCCCCGACTTCCCTCTCACCACCAGCTCCACGTGCTGTCAGATTTGTCAGATTTTGCGCTTGTTTTTGCAGAAGGCGCGACCTTTGGGAAAACAACACCACGGTAAAAACAGGGACTTAGTCAGTGATGGACCTCGTATCTAAAACCCTTTCCCTGCTGACTAAGTGGTCGCAAACCCACTGCAGCTCTCCACAGTCACACACTGGCACTCATAACTAGTCTCCCATCTTATCCGTTTCCGGTGCTACTCTTCCCCAAGACTCCCAAAGCAGGCCCGGACAGAGCGTTAGCCTGGAATCAAGTGTGAGACGTAGCGATGGATGTTTTTTTATTTCCCTGAATGTTTTGTTTCGTTTTCTGGACAGGATGGATATTAATACATGCCATTTAATAGATGCCATTTAGCCAAAGCGACTTATAGTAGTGAATGCATACATTTATCAGTATATGTGGCCCCAATGGGAATCGAACCCACAACCTAAGTGTTGTCAGCGCCACGCTCTACCTACTGACCCACACAGAACCCGCATATTGTGCCAAGTCATCACCATCCTGCAATTAAGGTCAGGGGCAGTGTTTAGATTTGCATTATTAGCAGTATATACTGTAATACTCAAAGTAATTATTGATTCAAAAAAAAATTTCCCAGTAGAATTTTGCATTACATGGCTTGAATCTTTGGGGGGGGAAAACAACACAACTTACATTACACACCCTGTGATATTTCATGACTGACAGCCTGAAATGGCCAATGAGGAAGCATATGCACAAGCATTTCGGGCATGTCCTGCAAGAACTGGTGAGCAGTCTGTGTCATGTTCCCCTTGTTAAACTCAACCATTCCTGCCAATTCCTCTCAGTTTTGGCATTAACTGAAGTATGAAGAAATTTTCACTGGGGGAGCAAGTGTACTGCCAAAAAGCAGAGATTAAAATGATACTTTGTAACCCTAGGAATGTAATAATTAATACAGTGTTTACAAACCTGGTGCCAAAAACATTTTCTTCTACCAATTGATCAGTATCTGTGCATAAACTGACATGCAGCAGGCAGTAGATTTTGTTTCTTGAACAAAGAATGCCGTCCAAGTCATTTAAAATCATCGAATGAGCCTAATTTATCCCCCTGATAAAAGGTGATTGAGTCATTTGTGGGAAAAGGTGGGGTGGAATAAATCAGATTTCCTGAAAATGTATTGAGGAATTGTTACGGTCACCTTTACTGACTCCATTGCCCCGGCCAGCCGGACAGCGAGTGAATTGACACGGAACGATCTCTGGTTTACTTTGTTACATCTGAGGGCGTGCGTGAACCACACGCGGCATAGCTATTCCTTTTGTTGTCATGATAATCTCTGAGTGCTAATGTGCCCTAACATGAATGGGCATTATAGACCTTAGACAGCAACATGATAGACAACAAGTCAAACAGTCAACAAGTTGTACATAGCACTGACCATGGAAATCTTTACAAAGGCATTGGAGTTCAGTTCATTCCAGATTGTCATAATAGCAAAGAATAATGGCATTATAAAACATGAATGCATCACAGTCCAGCGGTAACATTGTTTGATGTTTTACAAAAACATTGCCACATAAAGGCCTTGTTATAGAACATTGGCACTTTCACTCAATCAGTTTCATCCTGTTCATTTCCCCCCTATCCTCCAGGATACACTGTCATGATTCCAAAAACGTAAGAGTAGTATAGTTTAGAAATACATCTGTACAATGTGTGTCTCAACTCTTAACATGTCGATGGTAACATGCTAAGGGAACCCTAAAGTCCTCACTACAACACTGACTGCACTCCTAGGAGCGCCTCAGTTTAGCTCAGTCAGACACCTGTAATCTGTATGTTTTTTGGGCTGTAGATATTGGAAAGATTGTCTCCAGTTGATGCACCAAGAGCAACACTTCTATGAGATACCGCTTGTTCACCGAAATAAGCATCGAAGAATTGATAATAACTGGTGTTCATACACTAAAAACAGCTTAAAAATAAAGTGCCCATTTTGGATTACAATGTGTGTTTATTAATGTGCTTCTATGTGTTCACAGATGGTTTATAGCCATAGCAGGACTATCTGACCCACCAGTCATGTATAAAAACCAAAAACCAAAAACTCAGAGTCCCAATTCATAGACACGCAAGTCTAAGTCAAGTCTGAAGTCATCAAAATTGGGACTTGAGTCACACTCGAATCAGTCATGTGACTTGAGTCCACAACTCTAATATAAACCTTTTACTAGGGTGTCGCATTGAGATATAAAACCTCATGTGAGAGACAGTGAGAATGGGTACACGATTTTATGATCTGCAGCTCTAATACTACAGAAATTCTGGCCTCCCGGGTGGCGTAACGGTAAGAGCATCCGACCAGGATGCATGCCCACCAGGGGTTCAATTCAGCTCCAATTCAGCTCTGGCTGGGAGTGCCGCTAGGGGGCGGCAATTGGTTGTCCACCCCAGGGAGAGGAGAGGGAAGCCGATATGAGCTTGCTGCGTATAAGAGTGGCTCTGTGTACCGGAATTACAGTTGACGCCTTGGTGAGTTCTGGCTCGGCGGAGGTGGTGCATCGCCTTTGTCACTGCCGGTCTCAGGACTACGGCAGCAAGCTCACAATACAAGGGGGGTGGGGGTAGTTGACATGAAAAGAGGGTGCAATTGGCTACTGAAATGGGGAACAATAGAAGAAAAAATTTGAAACAAAATCTTTAAGAAATTCTTGCAGTCTAACCACAGGTAATATGTTAACAGAAAGCATAGTCTTGGATTGAAGTGGTCAGTAGATTGGATAGTTCCCGTGAGACCTCTAAACATCAACCAGTTGGCCCCTGACAAGATGCACCGGGGTTCACAGGACCGGTGTGGTGTTACCTGAATCTGCAGAACAGTCCGCTTCTACTGCATCACCTGGCAAGCTGTTCCACACATTGAGAACTCTCAAAACACTCTCTACACCAGGGGTGTAGAAATTCAGGCCTCAAGGTCCGTAGTGTCTGCAGATATTTGCTCCAACCACGCTCCAACCAACCACGTAGCCTGTGCACGCAGATTGTGGTTACCTACTTGGCCAGAGGGGGCGCTGGTGCACAACGAGACACGGATGTCCCACCAACTGAAATCCCATCCTTACTGGGTGACATGGTCTGGATTCGATACCGGACCATGGAGCACACTTTCTTTTAAAGCATGATTGTTCTGTTTATGATCGCTGAGTACTATACAAGGAATGCAGTCACATGCAATACACAAATGAATCTCAATACATCTTCAGCTTCTGCCTTCAGTAAGCTGTTTTTTAGCACAAGAAGTTGTTTTGAATTTAAAATAACTCACTAAGCTGCTATGTAAATTGCATGCTTTTGTCCAAATGCTGGTAGTCAGGGCTTCTAGTACAGGACAATTTGAAGCTAAAGCAACATTTTGGTGGAGATTAGCGTTAAGGGAGGGGAACCCACTTCCCTTCGTAATAAGGAAATAAATCGCAGCACTGATCAGTGCCAGATATTACGCACAGCGCTTAAGTTTATTACATCCGACTGTATTCTTAGATGTTGGGGGGGGTTTTGCTTGTGCACGGGGAAAAAATAATTGTTCTCTGCTGTGTCAGAATGATGCGCCTCTCCTCCCTATGTTCTGAGGTTTTCCGATATGGGTTTTCAGTCAGGGCCCGAAACAAACAGTGGATAAACAGATGCAGCTGTGGATAGTGCCTGCCGTTTGTTGCCTTTTTTTGTGGGTATCTTCAACTTTTAGGTATCTCAAGTGATGCACAACAAAGCCTATTTCCCTCTTCTCCCTCCCTCCCTCTTACCAATGAGTCTAAGGGATATTATAGTTAGAATCTTTGTCCTGTAATATTTGCTTCAAAAAATACCTATTTACATTACTGGAAGTCCAAACAGCCACCTCATCAAGACACAACAGTGTATACTCCCCAATTACGTTCTTCTCATGGCTTCTGTTAAATTTCTCAAGGAACAATAAGGAGATTGAGGCTTCATGAACCACGTAATAGGCGGAGCTATCACGTGCTGTCAGTCACCGACTTTTTATGAACACTTATCAAAACACTTTTCTTTCCAAAGACTGTTTGATTCAAATCAGTGAATTGTCGATGGCACATAATGGCTACTGATAAGTTCACAAAGCTTCACTCTCACTTCATTAAAGGAAACAAAACATTACCCTTAGTAATACATCTATATAGGACAGAATAGCTTTATGCAACCAATTCTTGAATGCAGTAGGAGGTTGGCTTTGTTCACAATAAAAAGCTGTCATAAGACTGTAATAATAATGAAACTGTATTCCCACACGTCACTCATTCTGTGATCCCTTCCTCACTTCTATCCAAACATTCACTCACCAATACCCAACTACAGCTCTCTTGCCCTGATGGCCAGGTCTCATGCACAAACACACACACACACGCACACATCCTGGGTTAAGGCATACACTCCCTACAGTGGAGATTCCAGTCTCTGTGCCTCCTGACAGATTGTCTCTTTAATTACAATCTGCCTGGCTGTGTGGCTGTCCTCATAAACCGCTGTCCTGAGACTGGTGGCTGCGT
The DNA here is from genome assembly GCA_029706075.1 of Aldrovandia affinis. Lineage (NCBI taxonomy): Eukaryota > Metazoa > Chordata > Actinopteri > Notacanthiformes > Halosauridae > Aldrovandia > Aldrovandia affinis. The sequence goes on along the minus strand of JAINUG010000106.1, from coordinate 2,715,165 downwards.
TGCAATGCCAAGCTGTCATCCGCTGAGAGAGACGTTAAATTCTCTCTCCTCTGTGCTGTCACTTTCCCCTTGGTCTTTCTCACTGCACTGTTTCAACGTCAGCACTGCAATCTGTAGAAACAACACACACACACACACACACACACACACACACACACACACACACACATACACATACACACTCACCACACACAAACACACACACACACAGACCAGTGTTTTTTATGCCCAAGGTACCATCTGTGTTTGTTTTTGTTTGATGCTCCTAGGCTTCCCTGTTCAGCAGCAGCAGATATAGGGTGTCACTTTTTTCTGGACGGCCCATGTAGGCATTTCCTTTACATGAATGTGTCTTAACTTGTGTACATGTTGTCTGTGATAATGTTTAAAGTCTGAATTGTGTGTTTGTTTGTGTGTGTGAGAGAGAGAGAAAGAAAGAAAGTGAGAGTGAGAAATCATCCTGATTGTCACTGTAATTTAGTGACTTCTGCCATTCATTAAGGCAATGCTTTTATATTAATATTATAGTCACAATATATTTTGAAGCATTTTGGTTTACCATACAAATTATTTAAAAAATCTATTTGATTTAAATCAATTCAATCCCGTAAATGCATTCGTGGTTGGCTAAAGACGTTTTCGGCCACGAGGTTGCCAGGTCACCAAATACCTACTCAACCCATTTATGGACCTTCCACAGAGGCAAAAGACCGGCCATATCGACCAGGCAGGCGCTCTTTAACCCCCGGCCCCCGTTCCAGACGCATCAAAAGTCCACGTCAGGTATTGCGCGCGACCCGCTCTTTGTCCAGAGTCCCGGTGCGTGATCGCGCAGCGCTGGCCGTCCGCCGAGAGTAGAGCCTCCAGACTGCGGCACACGGCGTCCACGGTCCCAGCGCACAGACCAAAACTGCAACAGGCGACAGAAACTTTTCACCAATTATCTCATTTCTATTTTCCGTCACCGTTGTCACAGCCAAAAAACGAATTCGCCGTGGAGACCGCTTTTACCCATGAACTTTGACACACTAAGTTATTTCACGAGCGATTTTATTTTAAGACAGTGGATTAAAAAAAAAATAGATTACTCGTGTTTTTCGTGTTAACGCTGTAATCTAATGGTCGTTCTTTTGCCTTAAACCTTTCGGGAGATTTGTGGAACTAAAAAACGCCGGAAAAGTACCAAGGAGGAGAAAGAAAGAAGAAAAAACTATCTTTTACCATTTTTACGAGTTTCTGTTTACTCCAGTAGGCTATATTTTTTGTTTTCGTTATTGGGACATTCATCTGACAATCATTTGCAGGGTCTTCAACGAGGCCCTTGTACCGCTGGCCCAGGTTACGGTGCACTTTCTAAAAATCAAGTTGGCAAACTAGTCACCCAACCTGGTTTCTGACCGTCCAGCACACGAGTTAGTAGCTCGCTGGCTACTTTGCGAATAAGCGCACACATAATACAGTGCACGTGGGGGAAAAAAACATCTAACGAGGTGCCTCGAAGCGCACAAATTGGGCAGTGTTGTTATTTATCCCATTTTTACGTGTTGTTTAAAAATATTATAATGAGAATGATAACAGTACCTTTTATAGTGTGCACGTTGGCCGTGATTTTTGTCTCGGCGAGAGCGAAGAGCTGCAGCGAAGTCAGAGCAGCATACAGCTCCAAAGGTTTTAACTTCAACGACGTTCCCAATCAAGGAGTGAATGGTGAGTATCAATTTTAGATTGTTGCTTTTACTGTTTCCCCCCCGGAATCTATGCATTTATCTCATGTTTATCTGCCTTCTCACGTATCTAAATACGTATTCTGCAATGCAGTTCACTGGTTCGACCGCACTTCTTGGAACTACTTTTGTTGGGTTGTTTTTTTAATGTGCTGTGTTTTTACGTGTTGCCTTTCTAGATGAATATTTGTTGTGCCACAAACCTCGTGTTTTTGGCGAACGATTTGTCACATCCCTTGAAAACGGAGAATGTGCTTTCCCCAAGTTTTTCTTCGCCGAATCTACAGCTTGCTAGGAACATTGTATGCAGTGATGTAGCTAAAAAAAACAAAAAACCTGTAACGTTGCTTGACTGTACTGTCCTTGATCATCATTGAATTCTGTAGTAAATTGACTGTCTTTTGAAGTAGGTCAAGTTGTGTTTTTTCCTAAAACTTGCAAAAGATTCCACTAGATTCCATAAAAAGCGTCACGTTTACGTTACAATTTAATCCCATATGTTAATACTGAAAGGTACAGCGCTTTGCTAATCCACTTTTGCGGCCGCTTAATGCATTTTTTAAATGTTTTTAGTCGGATAAAAGTTTATTTTTTTTAAGTTGCATGGAAAACCAGTGTAAATTTACCCAGGAAAGTGTAAGCCCCCCTTGCGTGTAGTAGCCTTCGGGTTCTATTATTATTATTATTATTATTATTATTTCACTTCTAAAGTTTTAAATCCGAAATATTTTGAGCATGGCTTCTGAGATGTGAGTAAGTGAGTGCGCGTGTTTAAAGGAGTCTTTATTGTGTAATTAGTGTAGTTGAAAGGTCTGGGCGAATTTCTTAACCTTTCTTTGTAGGCCATAATGGTCATGTAAATTGCGTGGGAGATTTCATCTTGAGCTGGGGGGGGGGCGACTATGGGGCTAGTACAGTGCCTCGGGTTTTTTTGTCCTCTTTTTCAGCAAGAAGTGAGAGGGGACTATCCCCCGGGGTATGCGTTTTGTTGCCTCTATTGTTTTATGATGAATTCAAACTATTGGAGTCCTCCTACAAGTGTTCTGACCATTCAGCTGGTGATATTTTGAAGAGGGGAGGAGTACGAAAGGAGAAAGATTTGGAGAACTGAGTTGAAATTACACCCTTGGCTCACCTGTCCCCAGACATGCATTATTCCCGTATTGTATTTAGTAGACACGAATATCGACTGCCAAACGCTTCAAGACAAGATCCTGTATATTAAACATATGTATATTCGTATTCTGCCTGTTTTGTCCTGAAGGCTATACGTTTGGTCGTTGGCCGTTTTTGAATCAATGAACAAGAGCCATAAAATGATGTGTAGGTCATTTATTGCACATTAACTTTACTCAGGATTGTAAATCTTGGCCTGGGAGGAGAGAAATAGATTTAAAATGTATCTATTGATGCTATTGTTTGGTGGTGCTGCAAATTCTAATTGAGCATGTTTATTACCATTTTACCAGGAATACAGAGGTAATTTATGACTAGCTTTGTTGTTTGTAATTGAAATAGTGTATGATTGATAAAGATGTTTGTGTGTGTATGGGACATGCACTGTGTTTTCCGACTGTGAGGTTCGGAGGTCACTTGTGAGACGTGCTCATTAGCGGTGTTCATTTGTCAGGCCATTTAATTCAGGGCAACCTACATATTACAGCTAACTCCATTATCTCTGCATGCAGGCCTGAGCCCACATCTGTGTGTTGCAAAAAATGATGCTGGCTGCAACCACAACGCTACTTGGTTGTCTTTTTCATCAGAGTGGTCCACACGTTTAGTGGGGGTTGTTTTGCAATGAAAGGGACACAGCAACCCTTTTTCCTTGTGTGGGTTTGTGTCACACGTGCCTAGCCGAACACAAAAGGTATCCATATGCACAACGTTCTGTACATGCCTAGCCTCCCCATTGTCAGTGTGGGAGACTGAGATAATTGATCTAGAGAAAGCTGAAGCGGCTACAGTTGGGGGGGGTGTCGTCTCTGGGGTGCAAAATAAATCCCAGCTATAGGAAGACAATGTTTCCTGTTGCTAGGGAGAGAACCATACTGCTGGTGACTCGTCAACTGGCAGTCAACATTTTTTTCTCTTGAGTTGTAATGAAGTTAAAATCGGAATTCTGTTCTGAGTCAATCCCGGTTGCTTTGACGATTTAGTGCAAAGTGATTTAGTGTTTGTTTGTTTAATTGTTTCGTGGCTTTTGCCAGTTTCTCCTTTAACAACGGGCAGATTAATCAACAACAACGTGATTATTTATGTGCACCCAAAAAAAAAAAAAAAAAACACAGATGGCAATAATATGTTTAGATGGCACAAATCAGAAGGTCCTGAAACATGCTGAGCATTGCAGACACAGCCCCCGAACGCTATCACAAACCACACGTGTCTTTGTTTTAGCTTGTGGTGTGGATAAAGCAGTCTATGCGATGTCTTAATAAGTGCTGCACAGCCGGGATAGTGCAAGAATCCGTGTCCTAGTCTTAGGATAAAAAACGTTTTGATAGCAATTTGATAAAGCACCTAATACTCGTCATAAAATAAGCATCATGAAAAGTTTAAATGTATAATGCTGCCTAAGTACAGCGGACTCTGCTACACTATGAGTGTGACGGATGCCATTGGAGTTGACGATGCTCGACATGCTTGAACACTGAATCAGTGTTCAGTTCAGTGTTCAAGCATGTTCAGTGCACGTTCCTCCGGTGGCAGCGCTCTTGTGCACATCGTGGCCCTAGTGCCTGGTCGTGGGTCTGGATATCAGTGCCGATGGACAAAGAAAGGAAAGAAAAGAGAAAAATGTAAATGATGCGTGCCCTGAAAAGAATGGACTACGTTGCATGATGTTTGGAGCAGCATTGGGGAAGGGGAGTGGATCTGCCAAACCCAGAACCACAAGATCTCACAGAAATCCTGGTAGAAACCAGTTCAAGGAACAGAAATGCTGTCATATAGTACAGAGAACAACCACCTTACGGATTAAAGCTTTATCAGCATAATTAAAACCAAAAAAAAAAAAAATGTTTCTGAGTTTTTTTTCTCCTGGTTTTCTCAATTTGGTGGCCAATTGTAGCCTCTATTGATTCAATTACCCTCTCCACGAGCCCGCCGCCTGCAACTCTGGGACGAGCCACTACCCTGGGACTGGCAGTGACAAGGGCGGGCGAACTGCCTCCTGGGACGGTGACACACACTGGGAAGCTTTCTGTACATGCAGCGAGCTCCTGCCTCCCTGAGGCGGACAGCCAATCTCTGCCCCCTAGTGGTACTCTAGTGGGGAATCGAACCCCTGCCACAGTGGGCAACCTGCACTTTGGCCGAGTGCCTTTACCCTTGCGCCACCCAGGGGGCCCATCAGCCTCACAGTTCAAGCCCCACAGGAAAAGGAAGGTCCTGCCTGCCTTACAATGCCTAGTTGGCAATATATTCATAAGTAATCGAACTTCTGAGGTTCCGTGGAGTAGCTTGCCGCCGATTGGTGGAGCACCAGTATCCCAGCATCCCTGGTGGAGAGTGGCACTGCAGACACGGGAGACATCCTGTCAGCAGCCTCTCTCTTGGAGGCCCGACTGCGCTTGTGATGGCAGTTTCACTTTGCGTGAAGTCTCATTTCAGTTTAGGCCACAGGTACAGCGAAATTGCAGAGAACAAAGACTGGAAAGGCGGCTCTTTTCTTCTTCTTTATTCCCCAGTTGGCTTATTATTAGCTCTGGAATTTAACAGCGTTCTGGTAATATTTTAGATTGTGGGGAACACGTGATGCCCCTTATGGGAATTTAAACGTCAGGCCAGTACACACAGTTTTTTTAGAGGCCTTGGTCAATAAGTGTTTCTGTTGCGATGACATTCAAGTGATCAGACAAGATGGGAGAAACTGGGACAAGCATGTCTAGATCTTGGTAAATTATAACTAATCTTGTCTGCTTTCCTTGGCCCTTCTCTTTAAAATCTATAATTACTAACTAATTAACTTATCTAGAAGAGAGAGTTTGCATAATGTCATGCTGATTGTGGAAGACTGCATTGCATTTCCCCTCCTTTGTCCGTGCACTGTGCTGTTAGCCCACACCTCAAAATCTCTTTCTTATGCCTCAACCCTGACCTCTAAATGTGATATTCTCTAGCCAGTTTTTGAAGGTACCTAAATAGCTCAAACACCTGTTGCCATGGTTACAACGGCCCGAATTAAAGCCTTATCCAAATCGATTTAGCCTCAACTTTCCAAAATAAATTTTCCTAATGTGTGAGTATTTTTGTTAGGTGCACATTTTCCACTTATTTCAGCTTGAAGTTTTGCCAAGAGTGAAAGAGCTGTAATCTGCTGTGCAGGAGAATGGATGGATTTCTGAGTGTATGCTAATTCAGTGTTATACTATTAAAAATGTTAATCCGTGTAAATATGAGCTGTTATGCGAAAGCTGTAGAAGTCGCTCAAACTTGCTGAGAATGCTTTTCCCTCTCCGAAGCCTATTTTAAGGGAAATGAGCATTGCCTGTGGACTAATGGAAGTCACGGAAGTTGATCAGCTGTTGAATGCCTGATTACTGCTTCGTGGTTACTGGAGAGCACAGATAAACAATCAGTTCTGTTGAACAAATGAATCGTGCTCACACTCCGGACCGGCTTGTGCTGCAACTTGAACTGCTTGCATAATCTCTTGAATTGACTTTAAATATTTATATTGGTCTGAGGCGCAGTACTGATCTGGGATCATTCATTGGTGTCGCAGTAGGCCAGGCTTGGTGTATGATTGGTTCTCTGCGCTGGGTTTGCTAGCCAGTGTGGTTCAAAACCAGTGGTGGACACTAACAAAGTACATTTGCTTTACTTTTCAAGTATCTGTGCTTAAGTATTTATATTTTCACTTTTACTTTTACTTTCACTCCCCTACATGTCAAAGGCAAATGGGGTTAAATGTAGGACTTTTTACTTTTAGTGGAGCAATATTTTATCAGGGTATCTGTACTTTGTGTACTTTGTCCACCACTGTTCAAGACATACCCTTGTCCTTTAGAAATGGAATGGCGATAATGAGCTCTGTGACTCCTGTGGCAGGGACTCTAGTGATTGGTACTTTGTGTTATTATTTGGTACTGTGCTCAGTGACTCGCAGGATACCTGTATTGTTTGGTGTGGCTGTTTTTAGTGACTTGAGGAAGTTGTGTTGTTTGTTGTGGCTGGGCTCTGCGACTCATGTGGCAGGGACTCTGCTGTGTTTGGTGCAACTGCAAGGTTGTAGCGTTTGCTCTGCTCTGTCACTCCACAGGGTTTGGTGCAGCTGTGCTCTGTGACTGGTGGGGGCTGTTGTGTTTTGCGAGGCTGCCATTTTTCTGAGGCTTATCTGGAAGAATCGGTGTTTGGCTTTCCACACCTCCAAGCCCCGCTGCGACCGCCCGTTCTGATGGACCACAGAGCCCTCCTGTCCCCTGACAGGAAGCTTGAATTCCTCCCATGGCCGCTCTGCCAAAAGGGGGGGAACAGTCTTACTTCGTCTCATTGTTTTGGTGCATTCCGTCTCAGACTAAATAAAACCGTCTCCCTCCCTGCGATCTCCGATCACGGCACGTCGCTTAACTGCGCTCTCTTCCCATCCCTCACGCCCGCTCCCCACTGTCCCCCCTGTAAGCAAGTGACCGGTGGGGGGTGGACGCTCTGTGTGGGAACAATGGGGCGCCTGCTCCCCCCACCCCCAACCCCCCGTCACATTCCAGAGGGGACCACCAGGACCTGCACACAGGGAGCAGAGGAAGGCACTGAGAGACTCAGAGCGGGGAGAGAGGGATATTTACTGATTTACCAGGCAACGACGGCAGCTGGCTGACAGGGAGCGGGAGCCGGTCACACGGATTTGTAGTGTGCTCCAGTAACATGACTTGGGGCTAGAATAGATAGCCTATGTAATGACTCACACTCACATGCTTATGCAGACATACAAGTCTGCAGGCATTCGTCCCACTCAAACGCCCTACATGTCACTGAGCGACATAGAAAAGTTTTCGGTAGTGTTGTTCGCTAATGCACACTTTCGTTTTCCTCAGTTTCGTATCTGGTGGTGTTGAAGAGCCGGTCTCCTAGAGCAGAAGCCTGGCTCCTAGGTTATGACTGTCAGCGCTATGAACTCAAGGGTTGCTGCCACTGAAGTTGCCTGAGTCTTCGTTGTTGGACGCTGCTCCGGCTGCGATCCTGTCCGCTTCGATTTACGTCTCTGGTCGCAGTTAAATTCCTTCTACCCTTTCTGCAGAAAGTGATTTGCCTGAAAATGATTTTTTTTTTTTTGGGGGAAGAGGACTTTATTGCACAAAATTCAAAACGTATTCCTCTCTTTCCCTCTCTTTGTCAAACTCTCTTCCTTCTGTTTCATCCTGCCCTCACTCTCCCATATACTGGTAATTGCCCAAATAAAGGAAACGCCAACATAATAGGGCATTGGGCCACCACAAGCTGCCAGAACAGCTTCAGTGCTCCTGGGCATAGATTCTAAAAGTGTCTGGAACTCAATTGGAGGGATGTAATATCATTGTTCCATGAAAAACTCCATGATTTGTTGACTCTCAGGTGCCGTTCCAGAATCTCCCATAAGTGTTCAATTGGGTTGAGATCTGGTGACTGAGATGGCCATGGTTTATGGTTTACATCATTTTTATACCCATCAAACCATTCAGTAACCACTCGTGCCCTGTGGATGGGGGTATTGACATCCTAGAAGAGACCACTGCCATCAGGATAGAAATGCTTCACCATCGGATGAAGGTGATCACTCAGAATGCCTTTGTATTCATTGGTGTTTACCTTGCCCTCTTAGGAGTTGAGTGGACCTAAACCATGTCAGGAAAGTGCACCCCACACCATAACAGCCACCAGAAAGAACCCTTCACTGTGGGAAACAAGCCCTTGGGCCTCTGCCGTATGGTGAGAACAGGTTGAAAGATGACTCATTTGACCATATGACTAGTTGCTTTTTATACATTACCCTGTTCAGGATCGGCTGAAATGAACTCGGTTACCACACCTGTTTGGAAGTACCCGTTTTCAATTTTACTTTGTATCCCTCATTTACTGCATTTTGACAGTTTTTTTGGTGCACCCTCCTTCCCCTCATTCTCACACCTCCCCCTTCCTTCTCTTCATGGCTCCTTTGCGTGGGAAGGGCTCTAGAGGGTTTTCAAGCCGAAACAGCCTGCTGGTGTTCGCAAACACTTCCGTCTGAAGTCGTGCCAGTGTGCCTAAACATTGAATGGCATTGCTGAAGAGGCTGGGATGGCCTGCCGCCGTTGTGGATATATGTCTCCCGCCCTGCCTCCCTCCGCCTGGTTGCTTTCTTTGCCGGTCCTTTAGGAAATGATCTGGGATAAGTTATCACCCCAGTGTCATCTGTGGTTGCTCGCGTGTCCGCAGGTTTGCGCATGCACACGTGTGTGTTTGTGATGTTCAGCGGCGCAAAGGGTCTGTCAGGCATTTGGGGGATCTGGTGCGTTTCCAGGATCAAATTCCACAAATTTGTGGGGGGGGGTCAAGAGTTTTTCATAATGGCGGTGGTGGAGATGATGATGATGATAATAATAATAATGATGAAGATGACCCTGTTTGACTGCTTCGTGGAGGGGTGGAGGGCCGAAGCCAGGGACTTGCGTGTAAGTTTACGCTTGATGCTTAGCGCTGGTTTTGGGGCAGGCATGTGGCCAATTACTCTCAACTCCCATCTTAAACATTGCAGAGTTACCCTTATACTGCAAGACTTTCAATGTGTTTTTCGTTATAGGTTCTCCCAGTTCTGGTTTGAGGTTTTAAACATACCCCTGTCGCATGCAATTTGGTTTCTTGGACCTTTTAAATCAAATGCATTCTGTGCAGTGCCTTTCTCAAGTTTGTAGATCCCTTCAAATTCAAAGAGCGTGTCACAATCTAGGCCTACGTGTTTAGTTATCGAGATGTATTCGAACAATATTTAATGCAAGCTGTTTAATGTTTCCATGTACCTCCATAGATTTTTTTTTTCCGGTTTTCTGAAAGAGTACATTGTACATTTGAGCCACCTTCCCCCCCAACTTCACTGGAGTCAGTTTTGTTCAGCCAGCAGGTGTGTCAGAATCATTGCTCCCCTGTTGTAGCTTTGAGAGCTCAGAAACTCTATCCCTTCCCAAACCCATTGTGCACGGCTCTACATTGTCTGACCTCATCCTTTACATTATCCTGCTAAGTGTTAAATGCTACATTGACATCCTTCCCCTATGAAACATTGGAAGTTCCAGTGTGCACAGACTAACTTTTTAACTGTTTCACACATGAATGTACAATCAACTGGTATTTCTACGTATGTGTTTCTAATCTAAATTAATTAACTAGGGGATAACGTTTACGCACTCACACACCCATACGCACAAACTTCATGTTCATTTTGTGTGTAATGAAACTAACTTGTCCTCCTCACCTCTCTTTCGAGCTTGTTTTTTTTTTTTGTTAACGCAGTGAGGCAACAGGGTGGGTACAACCAAAATAAAGTCAACTGTGCATGACACATCCCAACTACATGGTAGTTACAGTAGGATAATCCTAAAATGTATTTAAATGAAGACGCCACTGAATTGCATAAAGCAATTTTTTGTTATTCGGTAGTCCTGGCACGCTGTTGCATTGCTGATGTTAATCGACCCAAAAAATATAGACCTTGTTTCGCTCAAATTACTGGGCACAGTCCAGGGTCTAAATGCACGTTGTGCACAGTTCACTGCGGGTAGCCTATACACACGCACAGAAAATAAATGAATGTCGAAACCCCTCTGGCCCAGAGCCCGGATCGGGGGCCGATGATTGGTTGTCCGCCCCAGGGGAAGGGGGGAGGAAGACCTGGCACGAGCTCGCTGAGAAGTGCGAAGGGTGTCCCTGTAAGACAAGGTGGGCGAGTTCCGTCTCGGAGGAGGTGGATTGCCGGCCTCAGGGAACTGGCTTGACCCGTTGTGACGGGCGGCAGGCTTGTGGGGGAGGGCGAATGGAAAGAAATTGTGTATAATTTGCCACCAAATTGGGAGAAAAGCGGGTAAAAAATCTGAAACAACATTTTTAAAATAAATTACCTTACTTTCAGTGGTTTGTGGTTTGTTTAAGTAAAAAAAAAAAACTAAAAACATGATGCCCTAAACCAAGTTGAATTCATACCATCGCAGTCGGGTCAATACAAGAGCACTCCGCTGACATTCAGTTTAAACAGTGAAAGGATGCAATCAAGGTGTGTTTCTGGATATTGTGGAAGTGTGAGTGTTGAGACTGTTCAGGAAGTGATCGTCTCAGGTTTCCCATCATATCATCACACTCCGGTCCCATTTTCTCTAATTTTCCAACCACGCACGCATGCACACATGCATGCACACACACACTGTCACGGAGTTGGTGTTTTCTCTGGCTCTTGATGATTGTGAAGAATGAACTCTCTCCTCTTTCTCTTTATTTATGCCAAGATAAATACACGGTGCATTCCAGCCTGTCATGTTTTAGCGTACCTATACTGTAATTCTAGGCTTTCCCTCCCTGTCTCTCTCTTCTGTGTTCTGTACAGAGCAACAGGTGCTGCGCCCTGCTTCAATAAAATGAAAGGCTTGTGTTTGCATTTCACAAAATACTAATTTGCATTTCAAATGAAGTAAAATTCACCCGTTGATAACTATGTTCATAGATGTATTATGTTAATTTCCGTAGTTTTTTTGTATATTTGTGTTTTAATTCTCCCTGAGCAAACACAAGAACCGTAGAGCTATATAGATTTAAAGAGACATGCATGTATTGAGCGTCACCTGGGCCTGTGGGAAGTAATCTATTATTAAGACCAGAATATATAAAGCAACAATATACAGTTCAGCGCTCCACTCCAGCTGTGCCTGTAGCAGTAAATCGGTTTGGACGCATTAGAGAAAAAAAGTAGAATCTCCCTCAAGGAGCTGACCTGGGAAGTGGTGTTGGCAGGGAGCTTTTTTTTGTGGAGAGACAAAGACAGACAACGAGGGAGACAGAGCGAGAGGCCAGAATGATCTTGTGGAATCTCCTAAGGGGATTCTGGGTAAACTGTTCATGGATGACAGCATTTTGGAATGTTCACAAATAGAGTGTTTTAATTGGCCAGAAGCCCTCGTTGGTTTAACCATCAGAGATTAACTCTCTCATGGCTGTGTGTGTATGTGTGTATGTGTGTATGTGTGTATGTGTGTATGTGTGTATGTGTGTGTGTGTGTGTGTGTGTGTGTGTGTGTCCGATTTTGAAAGAATTCATGTTATGGCCATATAGGGTTATGTCCATGTACTACTACCAAAATGTATCCACAAAAATCAGTTGGGCTGATAGATGTTGGAACATTGTAAAGCTAATCTTGAAAGATCTGATTCACATAAGAATACCCCCTTGGGCCTTGACTTGAGTGGACAAGGCCCTAAACTTTGGACTGCAACTCAAGCAAATCTGTGTCTATTTGTTTGAGATGGAAGGGTTTAAAATGCTTTTGACTTTTGTCTGTGCACGTGCATTTATTTTTAGATCGGTGGAGTGCCATCTGCGAAGCAAACCCTGGCGGTTAGGTGCTTTGACAGCTGTGTTTGAGACATTTTAATCCCTCATTTATTTAAGGAAACATTATTTCTTCGAACCCTTTCCCGAGCCTTGTGGCTAGCCGCGGTAACTGCAGCACGCCTTTTTCACTGCGACTTCAAAAGGCTCAAAAAAAGTCCTGAATGCTAAACTCCCGAAACTCATCGCTCTAAGCAAAGCAAACGCGCGAGACTGAGTGTGTTTTTGTTGTATGAGTATACAGTCTGCTCTGTGCCTCCACTGTCGGCACCTTATTTAATATCTGGCCTTCGTTTGAATACCACCTTCTTCTGTGTGCACGGTGTGCGGATTCACAGTGTTCTCATCCACAGGTCCAGACCAGTGAGTTCTGTTCCATTTTTAGGGTGGAGCAAACATAAAAAGAAACCTGCACTGGGCACAACCGAGGTGATGGCGATATGAATGTGGTGTCTGTCTACAGGTGGGATATATGACTGTGTTTGGGCTGTGTGTGAAGATGATTTAATTACGGAGGACTGAGAAGAGCATTTCCACGGTGGAAGACGGTGCTAATTGTTGATGGAGAAGGAATCAGTGTCAAGTCGTGGCCACTGTGGTAGGGGTAGTGCAACAGTTCGAGTTAGCAGCGAGTTGGAAATTATTAGTCAAAATCGACAAAGACCGTTTAACTATAGGCGCCGTGCTTGTTTTTAGTGCGATGATGATAAGAATCAGTTTATACAATACAATATTTTGGTGGGTGTGTCGAAGGCTTGGCTCATTGGTGTTTTAGGCCACGGAGCAAGTAATAGTAATAATAATAATTAACTTTATTTATATAGCACCTTTCATACAAAATTGCAGCCCAAAGTGCTTTATAGCAGAGAAATTACATAAAATACAGTGAAATAGACATAAAATAAGCATAAAATAGAAATAAAATAAAAATAGAAATAAAATAACATTAAAATAAAATAAAATAGAATAAAATAAAATGAATATAAAAACAATGAAGATAAAACCCACATGATAATAACAATAAAAGTAGATACATTAAGATAGAAATAGGGTACATTAAATACATAATTAGCAAAGGGCTAAAGTGAAGAGATACGTTTTTAGCTTACTTTTGAAAATATTTAGCAAGCTAGCTCCCCTAATATCTAAAGGTAAGGTGTTCCATAGCTTTGGGCCGTAATTGACAAAGGCTGCATCCCCGATCTTCTTTTGGCGGTTGCTGGGAACTTTCAATAAACCAGCTGCAGATGATCGTAGTGCTCTTGAGGGCACGTAGTTGACAAGAGAGTTTGCAATGTAGCTTGGTCCTGTTCCATTTAGGGCTTTGTATATAAGGAGCAGGACCTTAAACTCAATTCTAGATGTTACCGGAAGCCAGTGCAGGGTAGCTAACACTGGACTAATGTGCTCTCTTCTCTTGGTTCTAGTTAGTAGCCGAGCTGCAGAGTTTTGAATGAGCTGAAGTCTCTCCGTGGTTTTTTTCGGGAGGCCAGTAAAAAGTGCATTACAGTAATCAAGTCGGCCAGAAATAAAGGCATGGATACGTTTTTCGGCGTCCTTTTGATTTATAAATGGTCGTACTTTAGCTATGTTTTTAAGGTGGAAAAATGATGTTTTTGTCACCTTGTTAATGTGGGACTTGAAGCGTAGATCTGAATCTATGATAACACAGAGACTTGTAACCTCAGGTTTAATCCAAGGAGTAAATTTCCCCAGATTATTCAACAGCATTTCTCTTTTTGTTTTAGGGCCGACTAGTAGGATTTCAGTTTTGCTCTCGTTTAAGCTCAAGTAGTCCTGACAGCTTTTATGTGGAGCCTAATATCTGATCAGTAGGAATATTGCAGTACTGTGAATGAAGACTGTCATGTAAATGCATTTGGGATATTGCCTCAATTCATATTTCATATAGCATTGTGAATAATGTGGATGTTTGGGATAGGAGAGGTGAGATTTTATATTAATAATTTTATTTATATTTTATATTCATCATTTCTGTCATGTGAACATATTATTTGGAATTCTTAAACTGTTTGGAATACTTGGCTTCAACGTACCCATGTGCATGCCTGATTCGCAAGAATGAAATGTTTTCAGACTTTGATGAATAGCACATCTCTCTTGCTCTAATCTTTGCTACAAACCATTTTTTGAATAATTGACAAAGTAGAGGAAAAATGTTCACACGTACTTCCGAGCCTACAGGTGCAGTAGAAGACATCTTAAGAAAGAACACAACATACATTAAACTCCAGAATTACTCACCCCCGTGCATGTAATGAGCTATATTGTATGTTCCAAAAATGGGAAAATTATTATTTTATGCTAATGTAATTGCTCAGGGAAAAGGATTTGGTTTAACAATTCATACCCCCACAAACAAATGGTCACACCCCTAATAATAATTTGAAATAAAATGCAACAAAAATAAATCTGCAGTAACATGTCATCTTCTATAGGTTGGTGAAAATATTGGGGGAATCTTTAAAACCCATTGTACCCATTGGAACTTGGTGTTATGGGCAGATGAGGCCAAAATTGGCTGGTTGGGGCATGTTTGGCAGGAGCTTTAGTGACAGACTGCTCACCTTTCTGATGTTTTACGAGGAACAGTGGCTAAGGTGATGTTGGCATCAAGACATCATCCGCATGGCAAAAGAAACCTACAGGCCCAGTGCTTGCTTCCCATGGTGAAGGGTTCTGGTGGCTCTGTTATGGTCTGGGGTGCATTTTCCTGGCATGGTTTAGGTCCACTCAACCCCTTAGAGGGAAAAGGTATTGGCATTTAAATAGGGTATTTAAATGCCAATAAATACAAAGGCATTCTGAGTGATCACCTTCATCCTTTGGTGAAGCATTTCTACCCTGATGGGAGTGTTCTCTTCCAGCATGACAATGCCCCCATCCAGAGGACATGAGTGGTCTCTGAATGGTTTCATGAGCATGAAAACGATGCAAACCATATGCCATGGCTCTCTCAGTCACCAGATCTCAACCCAAATTAACACTTATGGGAGCTTCTAGAACAGCGCCCGAGACAGCGTTTTCCACCACCATCAACAAAACACAAAGTCATGGAATTTTTCATGGAACAATTGCATTGCATCCCTCCACTAGAGTTCCAGACACTTGTAAAATGTATGCCCAGGAGCACTGAAGCTGTTCTGGCAGCTTGTGATGGCCCAACACCCTATTAAGACACTTTATGTTGGTGTTGCCTTTGGCAGTTACCAATATATAGTAAATACTTAGTATACTTGGAACTTGAACATGTGTCCCAATGAGTCAAAGGACAGGATCAATCAAACTTAATGAAGCTTTGGATTGTATTAGGTGAGAGGAACGCAATGAAACGCAGAACCACTGAACGATGGAGTGTGGGAAGAGACCTACGTCTAGAGAGAATCTGATGGATTGGGGGGGGGGGAGGGGCAAACGAAAGTGCGAGGATTTCACTGGTGCGACGGTGTCCCAGGATGACCCAGGTGTTGGCTGCTCAAAAGTGGTTTCCGATGACATAGAGGGGGTCGGCGGGCGTCCAGCGTGGGATATCCTGCTTGTTAGCACCCGTCCTCATTAACACTGCCTGCACTGGACCACAGAGCCAGACCTGGGTGGGGTGGGGGGTGGGACAATGGTGAGGATAGTGGTGTTCGTGGGTGTGTTCTTTCTAGTACATGTTATCCATAAGAATAATGGAAACTATACGATCCAGGGCTGCATACAACAATAATCTCTTTCTCAGACTCCCGTAACGAGCTGAAATGGCGGGTTTCGGAGAGATGGACACCCACAGTGAACGGGACAGAATGTGCTTATCTACAGGAAAACATAGACCGGGCCGATCGGTGTCAGCGACGTACAGTAAGTGAAACCAGAGAAATCTATATTGGGAATGGTAGGGGTAATGCGCGTTACACGGATCTTATTGTAATCCGATACGTAATGAAGTCTCGCATGCGTTCCCGATACATTTTTTTCATTGTCATCGCCAATTCGAATCGGAATCAGGTAATGTTCCATAGGCTCGCTCCTCAAATGAGGGACTTCCATTAAAAATGTAAATTGCTCTTTCTCTTACAATTTAAATGCCAGCTGTTAATATTTATTAAATTCGACACGCTAATAGCCCTGAAATAGCTAGCATATTTTTATTGACGGCAAGCCAATTTCAGATAATGTTGTGAAAAGAGCTTTTAACCCATCCAAGGACTTTATACATTACATTAAACTATTACTTAAACTTCAAGTAGATGTACGTGGTAGCCTATGTGTAGTCTTGCCAGTAGCAAGCATTTTTTAATCGAGGGCAGATGTGTTTTCAGGCATTGTGAAAATATAGACCGCACTATATACATCAAACTTCAAATAAGTGATTGCGGTTTATACATTTTTTATCTATTTTTGGTTTTGTCAGCGTTTTTATGTAGCCTAACTTTAGTGTAGGCCTACCCGTGACGAGCAGTGAGGGAAATGACTTTTTCATCCCGCGTGAAAGTGTAACACCAGACATGTGGACATAGAGTTGTTTGGAAAGCCTAAGGGAATAGTCGAACTGTCCCGTCATTCCGACCACTTGGTTTTTCGACTGCGTTAAAGTTAGAATTTTCATTTCCTTTCAGGCGATCCGCTGTCGACCCGCGATTCCGTTAGACTCACAGTGTGAACGTAGTCGCGCCCTTCCAGATTGCCTCCGCACAAGCGGCCTCCCGTAAGCATAACCTTTAGGCAGCGCCTTGCGGGGATGACGACGCTGTGAAATGTGCGTATACCTACATGTTTCAGAGAGGGCTATTTAAAGAGAAGCAGCTGTTTCCTGGCGAGTAAAGCCAGCGGTTAACTTTGGGCCGCTTAAGAACGCTTAAAAAAAAAAAGTCACTGGAACTAGCTCAGTGCGCGCGGCGTTAACTGGAAACCAGAGGAGGAGATCGCGGTCTAAAGTGACGGCGTGGCGCGGTGCTCAAACGGCCAGACGGTCCTCTAGTCTTTAAGCGCGCACGGTGGGTGAAGGCGTTCGGCTCTGGGAATCTCTTTTTCGCCCGAAAGCGGCCGAGGGACCGGGGGTGGGGTGGGGGAAGCTGCAGCCCCGTCGCAAGCGAAAGTTCAAAGAGCGGCTTTTACGACCGTATACTGGAGTCTGGAAATGACTGCGAATGCTTTTACCCCTGGATAGACGGGCGAAGCCTGGGGCTATGAAAAAAACAGAGAGAGGGGAGGGGGGGGGAGGGGATTGGATGGGATAGGATGGTGGGTGGTGGTGGGTGGAGGGAGCTTTGGGGGAGATGTACACATGCCACGACATGAGAAACAAGGGGGGGATGGGATGAATGGATAAAAATTGGGTTGGGTTTGAAGTAAATGTAGCCTATACAATTATTAACCAGCGGTTTCCTGGTCCTTTGTGCGATTAGTTATGTCTTAAACTTACTTTATTGTTAAACTGCTCCCAAGGCCTAATTGAGATTTTAAACGTGCAGGTGGTTTAAACTAATTAAAGTCACCATTGTCATTTAAAATGTGTGTTTACATAGATGGAGCACAAACCTGAGCGTTCAGAAAAAGTAAGTAAGTAAAGTAAAAGTAAAATTTATTTATATAGCGCCTTTCATACAATTAAATGCAGCTCAAAGCGCTCAAAAACACACACATGCTCCATTTGCTCAATCAGAGAGGGACAGGGACAGAGATAAAAAGTTTCACAACCCACCGTGTGTGTGTGTACACACACACACACACACACACGTTGCCCGAGTGTGTTGTGCATATGTGTTGCGTGTGCATGTTGCACGTGTGTGTGTATGTTCGTGTGTGTGCGTTACGTCTGTGTGTGTGTGTGAGAGTGTGTTGTGAGAGTGTGTTGTGTGTGTGTGTGTGCGTGCGCATGCGCGTGCTGGTGTTCTGGGGCAAGGGGCCAGAGCATCTGTATAATTGAATTTGTATGTGAACACAAGGGCACCCGTTCCAGATGCTTTTTTGCGGGAGTCCTCACAAGCGTGTGAAAACAAGACGTGGGGTCAGCGCTCTGCGTCCGCCTCTAACCCCGTGTGTGCGGCGCGGCGCAGCGCGTGTGCGACCGCTCTCCTTGGCCGTCTGGGTGAGGGAGGGAAGGGGGGAGACGGGAAGAAGACATAAACTGTTTGGACGAGGGGGATCCTCACAAGTAAACAGCGTGCGCCCAGATGATGGCGGACGGCTGATGGATAGTGGATCGGTGTGGGAGAGAATGGGACGGGATGGAGATTCCTGGCTGCTCTGGTTCATTTCAGCAGGAAAAATCAAAGGTCCTGACAGAGGGCGCAACGTCCTGTTCTGTCTCCGATCGACTCTGACACCGGGAAGATTGAACGGAATTGATCGGAGTCGTATGCGCGCGTTCGTAATGATAAGGAGAGCCATGCGGATGAGGTGTGGGGGCCGGGACAGGAGGGCAAATATTTTTGGATGGGTTGATGTTCCTCTTGTGACTCGAGCAGGCTTTCAATGGGGGAGTGCTTGCGTGAGTGCGTGTGCGCGTGTGTGTATGCGTGTGTGTGTGTGTGTGTGTGTTTGGGGGGAGGGGGGATCTTTTGACCAGCATTCGGAGACAGGGAGGTCAAAGGACACAGCCTTTCTCAGAGGAGTGGCTGTTAACCCCTGACCCGGCTGGTTGGGCCTGCAGGGAGGTAGGGAAGAGGGGGTGAGGCATGTCTGCATGCGGGAACACAGGATGGAGGTGGACGAGTGGCTGTTGTGGTGACTAATCTGGGTTTTGTCTACAAGGCATTTTTTGCCCCCACTCTCCCCCTCCCCCTCCCCAAAGTTGGTTTGAGGTTCAAGGGAACAGGGGAGGGAAGTGACTTATTTTTAAGCAATTTAAAGAGGAAGCTGGCTTCCCACATTGCGATTTAGACAGATTTAGAGAGAGAGAGAGAGAGAGAGAGAGTGCGCGAGTGTGTGTGTGAGTGCGTGTGCGTGTGTGCATAATAAAAGTTATGTAGAACATAAAGCCATCACTGTGAAGTTGTCTTATCAGTATTTTTGTGTATTAACTTAATTAAACCAATTCATGCTTTGACAGCGCTGGTCCTTAGCTGTGTTCCTTGTCACACCAGATCACCATTAAATTGTGCTGGAACAGGGGGGTTAAGGCGGGAGGCTAATCGTAGGAGATAAGGTCGGGCATGGGGCTAATTTGTTGACCCCTGCCCTTTCACTCTTGACTCGAGCCTGTCTCTGAACCCCCTTGGTTTAGGTCAACTGTACAAAGATGGAGGGGACTCATGGATACGTTCACTGATTGGCTATTCAAGCGTGCTGTGTAGTATATAATAATATAATGTGTGCCATTTAGCAGACGCTTTTATCCAATGCATTGTACAGTAGTGAATGCATACACTTTTCAGTATATGTGGTCCCAGTGGGAATTGAACCCACAACCTAAGCGTTGCCAACACCATGCTCTACCTACTGAGCCACACAGAACCGCGTGGCGTACCGTTTTGTATTGCGTGCCGTTTCGGTTTTACAAAAACATTTCGGAATTTGGAGTTGAGTTGAAGTTGAAGAGTTGATGACTGAACTGGTAAGCTCTGTGTTTGGGGGATTGAATAACCTAGATTTTTATCGTACCGTTATTATGCCTCTCTCTCTCTCTCATTCTCTCTCTAGTGGTAGGACATGATGCAATGTGTAGGGTTTTGGAAAGCTTACAAAACTGACTTCTAATACACCTTACTGTGGATCTATATTGCAGCGATTGGACATAAATGGCAATTTTTAGACCCAGCCGCCTCTTTTTGACGTGGTGTGATGGCCCAGAGGCGAGCCCAGCGGAATCTGCACTCGTTTCTAGTCTCCGGTGGAATGCATAACCAAACCGTTTGGAGACAATAACTATGTGAGGAGCTGTTGCCAAGATGACCAAAATGTTTGCGTTTCATGTTTGTTTGTTTTCATGCGGTCTGTTATGCCGTCTTGTTTTGTGTGTTCGCATATGTCGAACATTTTTTTGTTTACGTTTAGCTTTTTGTCAGTCGTACTGTATAGAGCAAATCCGTAGACCGGCCGTCTCAAATGTATCAGTCTGTTGACAATTGAGCCTTCCAATGGAGGGTGGGGGGGGGAGTCCAACTTCAGGCCCATATTAGGATTGCTGTTATCCCACAGTTATTCAGGGCTGTGACTGTCTGAGCCAGAGCCAGCATGAAACGAGGGGGAGTTCCTAAGCGCTCAGGTGGGCTGGGGGGTGGCTGACACTGGTTCTCACAGTTTACTGAGTGAGCGAGTGCGAGGGAGAGGGAGAGAGAGTGAGAGCTCTCCTGAGCTAACGTTCCATAAGGTAAAATAACACACAAAGCATTCCTTTCAGATTCAGCAGGATGGAAAGAGTGGGGGAGCTGCTGACATGCTACTGGAGGTTATTTAATTCTACACCTCTTTTGCTGATGGAGGGAAAGAGAGGCGGGGGGGTGCAAAAATAAACAAACTGTAAAAGCATCATTCTTAGGGATTGCGGCCATGAAAAAGCGTTAGGGATGGCGTGCGTGCATGTTTGTGCATGCATGCGTGTGTGTTTGTGTGTGTGTGTGTTTGTATGTGCATGTGTGTTTGTGCGTGCGTGCGTGCGTGTGTGCGTGTTTGTTTGTGCATGCATGCGTTGTGGATAAGGCCACATTAAGACTGGTTGTTTTATTATGAAGAATGCCTGTGATGATGTGGCTGGCAATGATAAGGCCTCACAATCCGCCTCTTGTTCTGAGAGGGCAAACAAGTCAATGACATCACATTGTTATTTTATTTATTTATCCTCCCTGTGTGCAGCTAGTCTTCTCTTCAACCTGCAGTCCAGCAGCTGAGCTGTGCAGTCACTGCACTGGAGCACTGTACAGCTGGCAAAGGCAAATCACTGGTCCTTGATCAACCAGAGGGGGCGCAATTGAGCAAGGAGTTGGAGAATACCCGACCAGTATATTACTATATAGAATACCCTATATTACTGTATACAGTGAGCACCGTAATTCATTGGACAGTGACACATTTTTTGTTATTTTGGTTCTGTACTCTAGCACTTTGAATTTGATTA
Organism: Aldrovandia affinis; assembly: GCA_029706075.1. Lineage (NCBI taxonomy): Eukaryota > Metazoa > Chordata > Actinopteri > Notacanthiformes > Halosauridae > Aldrovandia > Aldrovandia affinis. The sequence goes on along the minus strand of JAINUG010000106.1, from coordinate 2,693,831 downwards.
AATGGATACAATGACAATACGGTTGAAGTGCAGACTGTCAGCATTAATTTGACGGTATTGTCATCCATATCGGATGAAACGAAATGACAGCACCTTTTGTACATGGTCCCCCCATTTTATGGTACTACAAGTATTTGGCTTCACAGATGTGTTTCGTTAGGCAGGTGTATTCATTTGTGTCGTTTGTGAATGCAGAAGAGAGCTGTTGATGTCTAGTCTTGATTCTAGACTTTGCAATTGCCTTTGGAGATTGTTGTTGGGGTGTGACAACATGAGGAAGACAGCAGTGTCGATGAAAATTAAGCTGGCACAAAAAATGTGTCACTGTCCAATGAATTATGGTGCTCACTGTCTATTACTATATAGAATACCCTACCTATATTACTACATATATTGTTATATAAAATACCCTACCTGTGTTACTCTCCCATACATCTTCTGGGCAAGGCTATCAGTTGTTTTGCGAGACCCCTGACCAATCAGGATTTAGAATACAGCCCATAGGGCACCATTGCATTAGAAGCCAGTTATTTTGATGCATATGCTACATTTATTCATCAGTGTCTGTTGTTTATGCAAGATGCAGGTCCCTACAATAGCAGATGAAATGTATTGCCGATGTCACTGAGCTGGTGATCACTAGAGTTCAGAAGTGGACCGCTGATGTTCGTAGTGCTGTTTTATCAGAGCTGATCACGTTTGTCCGTGTTGTTTTGGTTCCTTCGGAGTGAAGGTTACGTGGTCACCTGGCGTTTGTACCTATGCCTCTGATCAGAAGTGAACGGAAAAAAAGTAATGGACGGTTTGGGGTGCCCAGTGTTTGGACTCAATTATTCAATTTTCGGATCGCGACATAATGCACATGAGGTCTACGTACGAGAAAGCGCGTGTGATGTTTGAAGGCAGGGCCCTTTCTTTGGTAGCAGGATTAATTGAGGGGTTGTGTACCTTATAGAGACAACCATGGCAAAGGTTCGCACTGCTACACATGCCACGCTTGTATTTCTGAGGCTTTCTGAGGCTTTCACTGGTCTTCGCCACCTTCACAGCCCACAGAGACCCTGAAGAGCAGTATGGAGGGGAGTTTGAGGCAAGGTACCCTCACAGGGAGCGGATGGAGATGGAGACTGAGAGAGGGGAAGAGGGGAAGGCTCTCTGTCTGGAGGCGCCCAGACCAGCCCCGGAGCGTTGGCACCCGGAGACAGGCGGACGGCTGGAATCAGAGGGGTGAAAGAACTCTTGTTCTCCCCCAAAATTCCAACAGCCGAATTAAAAAGAAAGACAAACAGAGCTTCAGTGGAGCCACAGCAAAAATATTCCGCCTTTAGAATGTTTTCTCTTCTCGTGTTAATTTGTCGGCGACAAGTCTGGACCTCCTTTACAGAGTAGCTGAAAATCTCAAGGTCAAAGTAGACATTTTACTGCGTTTAATTAATTTACCACGGAAAGAGAGAGGGGTGATTTTGCACGTTCAAAGCCGAGCAATGGGATGATGATGTCACCTGGTTACTCATCCGTGCTGTGCCGTGTCCAACCCTCCGACGTTCAGAGTGGGGTTTCAGAAACTTGACCTTGTGTTTGTTTGGGCAACACCGGCTGTGCCAACTGATAGCACAAAGTAAGTAAGAGAGCAGAGTTCTCTGCCTACTCAAGCTTATTCTGTGGAGTGTGTGTGCCCACGTGCGTGCGCTCCCCTCTCTGGCCTGTGCGACCGTATGCTGGGCTCTGACCTTTGACCCCTCTCTCGCGGTGCAGGCGCCCACCTGAAGGTGTGTCCGCAGGGCCTCAGCTGCTGCACGGTGGAGATGGAGGAGAAGCTGAGCCAGGAGAGCCGCTCCGACCTGAAGGCCCCAGTCAACCAGCTGAGCGACACGCTGCAGAGCACCTTCACCCAGAGACACCAGCACTTTGACAGTGAGTAACACGCACTCACGCACAGGCGCACATTCACACGCACGCACGCACGCACAGGCACACATACACACACACACGCACGCACGCACAGGCACTGGCACACATTCACACACACGCACTCACACACAGGCACACATTCACGCACACGCATGCACACACAGGTACACATTCATACGCACGCACACACGCACGCACAGGCACACATTCGCACGCACGCACTCACGCATGCACAGGCACACATTCACACGCACTCACACACAGGCACACATTCACACATGCACTCACACACAGGCACACATTCACACACACATGCACGCACACATGCATACATGCACACACACATACAGGCACGTACACACATACACACGCGCATGCACACACACACTCCTACACACACACATACACACACTGACGAACAGGCTCACACACACACGCACACATGCATACATGCACACACGCATACGCACATACACACCTATACATACACGCAAATACACGTACGTACACAACACACACTCATACACACGAATACACACACACACACACGGAAACAGACATACACGAATACACACACACTCACACACACACAGACACACACAAATATACACACACACAGACACAGACATACACGAATGCACACACACACTCTCTCGCACACACACACAGACACACACGAATACATACACACACCCACTCACTCACAGACACACACGGATACACATGGATGCTAGACATGCTTCCATATTGTAGTGTGTTAAATAGCCACTGCACTTCAGGCTGTAGAAGGTGTTGAATAAAGGTGTCAAACGATACTCCTCAGCTCAAGCGTAGTGAAGACGAATCCATCTAAACCAGGCTATCAGCAAAGTAGAGTATTTTGTGCAGTAGGCATTGTGCTATTGGATCTTAATAACGAAGATGAGTATTTCGACGAGATCTATCACTCTGGCTGAGTTTACGATGTGAAGTTTCCACTGTGTTTACAAGAGTAGAAGCTCAATATTGCCAGTATATCAATATATGCCATGTATGCCATAATTGCTTAATGTGAGTATTTTAACATGCCTAATTATTTTGGGCCCACACTTACGTCCTTTTTTTAATTTTTACAAAACATTTCATAAAAGGCATTTTTTCCCCTGTATTTATTTGATTTATCTCAAGGTCTCTTGAGAATGAATAATAATCTCTTGCAAGAGACCTGAAGTTTTGCCCCTGAGGTTTTGGCTGGACTGGCAGTATCAGAGAGAAGAGGAGAGAGAAGCGTGTGTGAGACGGGGAGCTGACGCCGGCCTGGGACAGGGCCGAGAACGTCAGGGAGTTTGAGGGCGTGCAGTTCGGCTGTGCTTTCTGATGACCGAGCCCCTTTCAGTGGCCCATCCTGTGCCGAAGGGGACGCAAAGTCGGGAGCCCCCTTTTAGGACAGGAATGGAACGGGACAGGGAGAGGGAGAGATCGAGAGGGACGGAGAGGCGGAGGCGGGGAGGCAGACACTCCTTCAGAGGGACGAGTGGGGAAAAGAGAAGGGGGCTGGGGGCGGGGGATTTGTGCTCTTTCACGCCACCTTTCATCAGACGGGATTCCTGCCATTTGTACCCCGCTGGTGACGTTGCGGTGCTCCGGGCCCCGGGTCAGAGCGTGACACCCCTAACCAGCTGCCCAGAGCTTTTTTTATCTCCCAACAAAACACACCATTCTTCCTCTCCTTCCTTTGCTAGCCTTTCGCACACATTCTCTCCGCGTGCTGCCAAACAATTTTATGGGAAGTCATGAACGAGGAGCCTAAACCTGCCCGCAAATTAGCCGACTCCTGGAAAACCACGAGGGGCTTGCGTAAAGCTGACCTCATGTTCCCGAGTGTCGCTCTGACGCCATGATCCCACGCTTGCTCCGCCTGCCTTTAGAGTTTATTAGCACCTACAGTCGGGAACGTGATTTCCCGGTTTTTCCTCCCCAATTACTGAATCGACATTTGCGCCTCTCCGGAGATCTTCCACCTGATGAAGATCTTGTAGCCGTGGAGGATATTTTCGGCAATGTTGGGGAAATTGCAGCATTAACAAATACTGGATGAGGTTGTTTGGAACAGCTTGCAACTTGTCCGTCAAGAAGTTGAGGGGAAACGTAGAGCAGTTGGGTGGTACTACAAGCGTCCAATCACAGTTCTCTCCACGCACAGCACCGCAGTCCAATCAGAACAGCATCTGTTGTCCTATCCAGGTGTTGTGCAGACAAGTTCAGTGAGGCTTGGGGGCACTGGGATGTCCTGAACCCACATGTGGACGTTTTAAAGCCCCAGCATCAACAACGTTCTCCTGTATCTCAAAGGCAGCGTGGGCATTCTTGCTCTTATAGCACAATTTTGGATGGAGATTCCAAAATATTTTGTGAGATTGTGTCGTTACTTTTCGAGGTGTGAAGTGGCTTATTCACAGGAGAGCGGATACATGTCCATTTCCAGCAAGTGGTGCGTGACTACGAGGTAGCTTACGAGATGCGCCCAATGTAAAGTAGACCTTCGCACCCATTTTAAAGATCCGTTTCTCATAGAATTTCTTTCACGTCGCGGACGACGAAGAGGCTGTATGTAAGTTGCATGCCATGAGCGATCTTCAGTACTGCCACTTGGAGGGCGGCAATTGAATAGAGCACCGACTTATGTGACGGGTAGAGCAGCGTGCATCTGTCCCAGTGGTGAATCGTGTTCCTCCGTCCTGCCATTGTGGAGACACAGAGAACCGAGGGAGCCAGAGTGGAGCTGACAAATACTGCCTCAGCCGAACACTGACCCCAGACCAGCCACCCTGCAGTGGGACTTAGCCCTGCCTGGAGTAGTCTCCCCCCATTACCCCATCCCCCCTCCTCCCCCCTCTACGCGCGCTGACTTTAAACTTGTGGCAGTGGTGGCATTCTGACGGGGGGTCGGTGGTGGCGGTGGTCCGCCAGAGTCTTTTGTTTTAATCTCTCTCAATGGGCCGCGGTGCTTGGTGCGAGCGAGGGCAGGGGGGCGCGGAGGTAAAAGGAGAGGCCACAGTGTTTCCGGTATCCTTGGTGACACAGTGGGGGGTGAGAAAAAAGAGAAAAAGAAACTCAACTTAACCCACCAGAAGCCCCCTCGGGCCGTGTGTGTGTCTGTCTGAAGTGGAAGTGACAGACTCTTGTCAGGGACCGGGGGGAGCGCAGCCCACTCGAAGAACGCGTGCACGCATGTGAATGCGGATGCATGCGACTAATTAAGGCACGCACAGATTTGTTGACTGTCGTTCCTTGGTTAATGGCAATGACTGCGGTTTCAAACACGATTGATAGTAACGCTCAGCCGCCCTCCTCTGGAGGACTCAACTCAGTCCAGGGGCACGCGTCGAGTATCCGTTGGAGAGGGAGCGCGAGGAGGTTGCGCTTGCGGTTTTTCTGGGGGGAGTGCTCAATCTCCGGAGGGATGGGAAGGCTTAGATAAATCTCACGGTGAGAACAAGGTTTTTGCGCGGAGACGGAGAGCGAAGAAAGGGGGGAAGAGCATCCGCAGGGAGGCGGCGTTGCGTGACCGCACGGCCGGCGGGTTTTCGGCCTTGTTTGGTCTGTAACGTTCTCTGTCCTTTATGACCGAGCGGCTTTGGCAGCGTTGCAGATCCCCCGCTCCGCTGAGGGAGAGAGAGGTATTCTCATTTTGTACAGATGAGGGAAGTGAGATGGGGAATGGTTGGGAGGTTAGGGTTTGTAAGGGGAGTTGTGGGGGGATTGGTGTGTTGGGGGGTGGTGGGGGGGGGGGGTCGGAGGATAGCATTCCTCGGGATGAAGTAGGCCATTGTTCCCCGTCTGCGCTGAAGAGAACCCTCTGAAGGAACTGATGATCTGAAAGAGAGGGAGCGATGGGGAATGGAGGGGGCTAGAGGGGGTACAGGTCATTTTTGGGGGAGGAGGGGCTGCATTCAGTAATCCTATTGAAAATGTCACTGAAGGACAGACAGAGAGAGAGAGGCTGGGAGAGAGAGAAAAGAGAAATGGAATGTGACAACAGAGAAATTCCATTGATGGCGGTCGGCCTGAACCGGTCTGTTGGTAGTCATTACCGCTTAACGCCAATCTGGCCTAAAGAGAGCAGGCACCGCTGCGAATTCAGCTGCTCTCCCAGTCCAAATAAGAACAAGAGACCCCCACCCCCCACCACCCCCATTCTCAGCCAGCATTCCTGCCTGTTTCCAGCTTTTATGCCCAACTTTCCGTACAAAGGTGCACGGCTCTGCTCCCAGAACAAGCCGTCGGGAAGGCCTCACTGCTTAAATGGAGCGTACACATTTATTCGAAAATCTGTTTAATGCGTTACGCCCCGCGTTCCAATTCCACCTAGGAACGAGCGTTTACTGACAGCAGTGCCGCAGTCTTTCCAGAACACTAACGCACACGGGCGGCACATTGTGAGTGCTTCGGTCAGGGCGGACGTTAAATCTGTCGCCTTGAAGTGACATGTTTCTCTCCCGTACTGCCAAAGAAGGGAAGGGCTAGTGCAAGGTTATGTACAGATATTAAATGTGTTCCCTTCTGAGAAAACCTTTGTTTGTAAAGTACTTTGTGTTCTTTATCTCCTGTGTGTGTGCGTGTGCGTGTGCGTGTGTGTGTGTGTGTGTGTGTAAAACGCACATTTACAGCATATTTACAGTGTCTTCTGACGCTTCTGACCTGTGACTTTTCACAGTACTGTAACAAATGCACAATTTATAAAAAAATAAAGTATCGATCTGCGCAATGTGCCCCAGAACAAGCAGTAAATAGTTTCCCGTCCCTCTGTCTTCCCGCCCCCCCACAGAGTTCTTCCGCGAGCTGCTGGACAACGCCGAGCACTCGCTGCACGACATGTTCGTGCGCACGTACGGCCTGATGTACATGAAGAACGCTGAGCTCTTCAAGCACTTCTTCCAGGAGCTGAAGCGTTACTACGCGGCAGGCAGCACGGCGGTCAACTTGGACACAATGCTGGCTGACTTCTGGGCCGAGCTGCTGGAGCGCATGTTCCGGCTTGTCAACGTGCAGTACGACCTGCCTGATGCCTACATGGAGTGTGTCAGCCGCCACACAGAGCAGCTGAGGCCCTTTGGCGATGTGCCGCGCAAGCTCCGCCTCCAGCTGACGCGCGCTTTCGTCGCCGCCCGCACCTTCACTCGCGGCCTGGAGCTGCTGCCCGAGGTGGTGGGCAAGGTGTCCACGGTGAGAGGGCTTCACGGACGGGTTGGGGAGGGGCGGGGATGTGGAATGGAAAGAGTAGAGCAGGGTTACTCAAATCAGGTCCCACAAATCCAAATCCGGTCCTGGTTTTCCTTTTCTCAGGTAGTTAATTGAACAGTTAGTGCAGCTGATTGGCCAGAGTGTCTTCACACCTGACTCCCAGGTAGTGTGGAAAAAATGGCAGTGCTTGGCCCATGAGGACCGTGATTTGAGTAACCCTGGGGTAGAGGGAGGGAAGGGAAAGGAAAGGGAGTCTGGAGGAAGTGAGAGTATGGTATACAATACCCATTGTAGTCCCTTTTCCACCGTCAGAGGGCCAACGGCCATCTACCATTTCCACAGTTCAATTGACCAGGTCAAACAGTGTGTGTCTTTTTAACTGGTCAGTCAATAAATCTGTTTGCAATAAACACGGTCCACAAACTTACCAAAAATGCTGTTAATAATGACACTTTTGCATGTTATAAGTAGTTTATTCTCTTGAGAGGAGGGTAATGGGAAAGATGGTGGATCTTGCTAGCATTAGCATCCCGCCTACAGTTCTTGGGCTTTGGTTCCCAGGCCCCTGGCCTTGATTGTGAAAGCGCCGAAGTGGGAAGCAGAAGACTCGTGAGGCATAAAGGATTTGTTCATGTAGTGAACCGCTGACTCATTGTGTAGCGATGTGAAGCGAACAGCTGTAATAAGGAACACACAGACCCTGGCCCTCTCTCTCGTGTTTAACCAGGTGTGGCTATTCCTGTTCAGTCGGTAACAAAAAAAAGTAACCCCCCCCCCTTGTTGACTTACCTGCAGCCCTGTGTCTTTTTTTTGGTCTCAGGGTCAGGAGGTCAGGGTCTCGACTGTGTTTACACCCCCTGTGTATGTGTGTCTAAAAGCTTGATAAGGGCCTGTGTGTGTACGTGCGTGCATGCACGCCCTTGTTGCAACTGAAACATCACAAGGTTTACAACAGCAGTTTTGAATGAATCCAATGTTAAAGCACTCATCAATTACAAGTGTCTGTGGATCAGAGTAAGTACTCATGAATCATTGTAGGTGCTCATGAATCAGAATAGTTGCTCACAAAACCATATACTCCTCTGTGAGTATATATAATATATATTTCATAGTCCCAACGTTGTCTATCCTATATAATTTATGGACGTCTCTGTTGTGGGGCAGGGAATACGGTTCTCTTGATCGACTACAGCATGGTTTAGTTTGTGTCAATGCAGGAAAATGTTATGGAGTCTGTGTTTGTACTCTGTGTGACTGAAATGCCGCCCCCTCCCCCCATCGTCCGCAGGTGAGCGCATCTCCGGGCTGCGTGCGCGCCGCCATGAAGATGCTGTACTGTCCGTACTGCTCGGGCCAGGTGGCCCTCAAGCCCTGCCAGAACTACTGCCTCAACGTGCTGCGTGGCTGCCTGGCCAACCAAGCCGACCTGGACTCCGAGTGGAACAACTTCCTGGGTGAGAGGGAGGGGGGAAGTGGGGGATGGGAATGGCACAGGGAGGGAGGTGGAGGGGGAGTTCCAGGACCAGATGTTGTGAACATCGCAAAGAGAAATTTAACCGACCCGGAAAAACCATCCAGAATGTTGACCGGCAAACCTACAAGACAGGAAGTTGTTACGGTAAGGGAGGGCCGTTGAAAACCTCAATATTTCACATTCTCTGGGTCTGTTTAATGCGTATCGCATTAAACGTTAAAGCAGCATTCATTTATTGTCCTGAATCCGTGGTCATTTCAGTCATTCTAATTAAAGCTTCTGGTGAAGTAGTTGGGGATCGGCGATTTGTTTGAAACGAACGGCAGCTCACGCTGCGGGTCCGCTGGACAAAGGCGTGTCAGGCCTTGCTTTGGAGGAACCGGTGAAGAGACAAAATGCAGATGTCCATATGAGTAAAGCAGTCTCTTTGGCCCAGGCTCAGGTGCGGTTCGGTGCTGCCGTCTGCACATTCCTACCAGCCCGGCCCACAGGAGGGAGGGGGGGACAAACAGGGGTAGGGGAGTGCAGTTTGGGGTCTCGTGTGGTTTCTCCACAGGGGCTCTTTGCAAGCGCTTTAATTGGGGTGCCTTGTTAAAACCTCCTGACTGTTTCACGAGCCTTGCACACAGCACGGTCCCTGCAGTGCTGACTCAGGACGCCCCCTTGTGGCGTGCAGGGGTAATGGGAACAATTGACATTTACACGGCTCCTTTCTTTCCAACGATCGCAAAAAAGAGTGCTACAGCAAGGGTGGAGCTGAGGTGTAGCACCCCCCTGGCAGCCATTACATGCAAAAATGCATGCCACACACCAGTTCTACAGTATTGTTTAGCACGTCAAAGTTTGCGGCTGATTAGGAGGCCGGTTTAAATGAGCCCATCTGAGTTTGGCCAGAGCACATTCCTGACCACGGGGGTCCGGCTTGTGAAAACGAGGTATGTTGTAATATTTGTTTGTCTAGTCCAGACCATGGGGGGGGGGGTGGGTTTGGGCAGTTAATGTACCTGCCTTTTATTCACAGAGGCACCGAATATGGTGGGGTACTGTAGAATAAGAGACGTACAAAGTACGTATTGTAAACAAACAATTTTTTTACCCCTCCTTTCTTTGTTTTTCTCTATTCTTTTCCTCTGCCCTCGGCTTCCTTTACCCCCACTCTTCTACTTTTCAGAGGCGATGCTGAGTCTGGCGGAGAGGTTGGAGGGCCCGTTCAACTTCGAGTCGGTGATGGACCCAATTGACGTGAAGATCTCCGACGCCATAATGAACATGCAGGAGAACAGCATGCAGGTCTCGCAGAAGGTGAGCATGCCTCTGTGTCTGTACTGAGTGCGCTCATGGAAGGGGATTTCATTGGTTTCATTCTTGTTTTTGGTTTTTTTTGGGCTGTTAGACTGCTGTTCGTAATGGTTGAAAGTAGTGTTGAGCGTGAGAGAGAGCATGAGCGAGAGAGAGAGAGAGAGAGAGAAAAAGTGTGTGTGTGTGTGTGTGTGTGTGTGTGCGCGCATACATAAGAAAAATCGAAAGAATACTCTTGTGACCAAATGATTTGACCAGATTCACTTTGACTCATAGAGTAGCAATAACATATATGCCATTTAGCAGACACTTTTATCCAAAGTGACTTACAGTAGTGAATTCAGTATATGTGGTCCCACAACCTCAGCATTATCAGCACCATGCTCTACCTACTGAGCCACACAGAACCACACATAATAAAACTGTATGGTTCTTTCTTCCTGAAAGCTTGGCTGTGCATGACGCTGGGCTAAGATGCCCAGGAAGTGGCTCAATTGCATGCAGCTAAGCAAGCACAAAGAGGCACGCCTAGTCCCAGTCACAAAGAAACAAAGTGCGTGTGTGCGTGTGTGCGTGTGTGCGTGACCATGTCTGTCTGTGGAATACAGAGACAGTGTTTTTTAAACTGCCCAGTCATATACCCCGATCACACCCAGCCTAACCTGACCCTTAACCTCTCTGGTTCTGCCATTCTGTGAAACATCAGCTCCTGTCCATGTGCCAGTACTCACAAAATGGCCGAGTGCTCAGGCAGGACTGAGCTGCAGGCCCTGCTATAAACCCTGCGAGCACAGGGAGGGGGAGAAGAGCGGGGCGCTGTGTGTGTTAAATGGCTCCCCTGTCTGTGAACACTGCCCAATGGGCTATGAGCCTGCTGCATTCCACAACTGTGTGTGTCTGTGTCTGTGTCTGTGTCTGTGTCTGTGTGTGTGTGTGTGTGTGTGTGTGTGTGTGTGTGTGTGCGTATGCGTGTGCATTTATGCGCACACGTCTGTGTGAGTGAGTGCGTGTGTGCATGTGTGCTTGTGCATTTATGCGCATGTAGCTGGGTATGTGCTTGTGTCTGTGTGTGTGCTGGCACGAGCGTGTGTGCACATTTATGTGTGTGTGTGTGTGTGTGCGCACACGTGCGTTGGCGGTGAGAGAGGGACGAGACGCCACAAGGTCTGTATCCTGCCCCCTCGTCCACCACACCTGACCCGCTCTCCCCCCCCCCAGGTGTTCCAGGGGTGCGGTCAGCCCAAGCCGGCCGCTGCGATCCGCTCCAGGCGCTCCATCAAGGACGGCAGCTTCCCGGGCCGCTTCCGGCCCTACAGCCCCGACGCCCGGCCCACGACCGCGGCCGGAACCAGCCTCGACAGACTGGTAAGGGAACGGCCGCCTCCTCTTGCCCGCAGCTCGAATACAACGATTATTACTCGAGTTCACGCTCCAACGTTCAGGGCAGGTTTACAGTCTGCTGCCGAAGACCGAGAGACAAAATGCAGTTAAATATACAAGCAAGCCCCTGCACCCCCACAAGACAAGCACACAAAGCCATACTCCAGTTCTGTCTCATTAACACTGAGTTCCAAACAGTTTTACCACATGTACGGTTGTTTTTAATGACAGTTTAAGCATGCATCTTCTATACTATCTATCATAATTTAAGCATACGTCACTGAACCAGTGATTTGTTCTTTTATGAAGAAGAACTATAAACTTTTATACATTCTGTATTGTCAGTGGCGGAGCTGCACGCCAGATGGCACTGTTTTGCAAGTCCATTCTCCCAAATATGATTTGGGAGCAGTGTGTGCCCTAAGTGTCAGAATTGTTGCGATAACCATTTGTTTTCAGAGTGATCCAAGCGGCTGAAAGTTGATGAAACAGATTTTTTTTTTTTTTTTTCTTTTCCCCTCCCTCCATTTCTCCCCTTGATTATCTATCAGCTATGAGTGTACAGGTTTGATCAATTCATCCAGCTAGTGGCCTGAAATTGTTTTCTCACATTAGAAAGAGAAAGCGCTCTAGGTGGAATAAACTTTAAATCAACTTTTAAATGTTTTATATATATATATATATATATACACACACATAATAGAAAGGGCCTTGTTTCCTTGAGTCAGCTACGAAACTCACAACAAAGATTGTGTGCACAGGTGTGTGTATGTGTGTATTCAGATTGAGGGGTGTTATGTAGGAGGGGGTAAAGTATCTTTATCCAATGCGAATGTCCATTGTCCTCGTTGACTTTATTTGCCCTCCCTCCATTCCTCCCCCTCATTGTTTCCCCTTCCTCCCTCTCGCGTCTCCAGGTGACCGACGTGAAGAAGAAGCTGAAGCAGGCGAAGAAGTTCTGGTCCACTCTGCCAGAGACGGTGTGCGTTGAGATCAGGGTGGCGCGGGGGGACGAGTGCTGGAACGGCACTGCCAAGAGCAGGTGAGGGGAGGGCGTTCTGCGGAGCGACTGTGTGGAGGTGTTATTTTTCCTGTGTAATACAGACACCGGTGCCTGTGGATATTAACATATACAAATAATTACAAATGATTGTTTCGTGAGTGCTGGCTTTTCTTGACTTCTTGAAGTTTGTTTTGTCTCTTTAGCATCCAAAGAACATTTAGTAAATAGTCTTGAGACAGTACAGCGCGGTGTGCGAAATGGGGCGGTCTCTCCTAACTCCGTGCTCCTGACTCTGCCTTTCCTCAGGTACGAGTCCGTTGTCATGGGCAACGGCTTGGCCAATCAGGTGTCAAATCCCGACGTGGAAGTCGACATCACAAAGCCAGACATAATGATTCGCCGTCAGATCGCTGTGCTGAAGGAGATGACCAGCCGACTGAAGGCGGCCCACAGCGGCAATGACATCACCATTGAGACAGGTGAGTCAGCTGTCGTTGCTGTGTTGTGTTGCTAAAGCAGTAAATGCATAGGTGACATTTACAACAAAAACAAAAGTAACACACGCACACAAACAACCCACCTTGAAAACCATCTCCATCAAAACCATCTGAACTCAAAAAATCTGAAACCTCAGTCCCAGAATTAATTAATTAATCTCTCTCTCTCTCTCTCTCTCTCTCTCTCTCTCTCTCTCTCCTCTCTCTCTCCCCTTCTCTCTCCCTGTCTCTCTCGTTCTGTCTCTCTCTCTCCCTCTCTCTAGATGAGGATGAGGGCAGCGGGGAGGAGAGTGGCAGCGGGTGTGACTCACCCCCCTGCGAGGACGACCGGGACATGTACTTCTCCACCCCCACCCCTCGTAAGCCTGTCATACCCCGTGTGAAGGAGGTGAAGACCAGTGAGGAGAACGGGAGCGCCGCCTGCCAGGAGAGCCGGGGTCGCACAGCGCTGGCACTGGGAGGGGTGGCCCTGGCTCTGCTTTTACCATTCTGGAGATAGATGGACCGAGAGAGAGAGAGAGAGAGGGAGAGCGAGAAAGAGAGAGAGGAAGAAGAGGACACTGTCAGAGAAGACATTAAAGACTGCCTTCAGGACCTTTGTCTGTCTCCATCTGGGGATGACTCGAGTTATTCATCTTTTAATAATTTCATCTTTTTAGTGTTTTTTTCTTCTTTCTTGTAAACAGACATCAGTGTGCACCAAATGGATTAATTCCCTTCTTTTGGAAAAAAAAGATTGGTTTCCCCCATATGATTAACAACGTCCGTTTTAATTTAGTGTGCCTTTGTCTTACTGTTTTCTTAAGATGCGCGTGCTCATCTGTCTGTGAGTGGGAGTGTGTGTGTGTGTGTGTGTGTGTGTGTGTCTGTGTGTGTGTGTGTGTGTGTGTGTATATATGTGTGAGAGAGAGTGACAGAGAGAAAAAGCGCATGCATTCCTTTTCCAAACCACACTATATCCATATATCCTCTGACATTTTAGTGTAGTAAACCAATCTCCAGCTTTTAAGAAGTTTTCATTGAAGAATTTGTGTATTTAATTGGGGCGGCAACACCTCTTCAGTTTGTTTTTAACACTGTTTGATTATCTCTGCTTTGTGTGTATGAGTGTACAGGTTTGATCAATTCATCCAGCTAGTGGCCTGAAATTATTTTCTCACATTAGCAAGAGAAAGTGATCTACGTAGAATAAACTTTAAATCAACTTTTAAATGTTTTATATATAGACACACATAATAGAAAGGGCCTTTTTTCCTTGAGTCAGCTACGAAACTCACAACAAAAACTGTGTGCACAGGTGTGTGTATGTGTGTATCCCAAAGGGGGTGAAAATTCAGATTGAGGGGTGTTATGTAGGAGGGGGTAAAGGATCTTTGTCCAAATTCTAAATGATTGGGTATGATTAAGAGATTGAGGGGTGTCCGGTAACTGAAGGGCTACATTAGAGGGGAGGCAATGTGGCTGTAAATGTGGGGGGGCAGACACCGATAGGTGGGAGGGTGTTGCATTTTGAGTAAAACGTGCATGAGCACCTGTATGCATAACTACGATGGGTGCTGGATTTCAGATCCACGTTCTCTGACTTGAAAAGCCGGGAAGTGTTTGGGCTAGTCGACGAGCAGCACGCGAGAGGGAAATGTCCATCTCAAATGCCTGGGACTTGGTCAGCGTTGAGTTTTAAATGTTAAATGTTAAATGGGAAAACAAAGGAACCATCAAAACTAGCCCTTGTAGGAGCGAGAGTCCCAACAGCGAGAGTCCAGAAGGCGAGGGAGTATACTGACACTGCACATTCTACGCCATCCTGTCCCAACAGAACGGACAAAGCCACAGTGGATTTTGCGTGTGAATGCGCAAGAGATTTTTTTACGGTTCAGAAAAAAACACATTCAAACAAACAAATTCAATTGAGAAAAAAAAAAATGTGTTGGTTTTTTTAATATGGAGGGAGTTTTCATTTCATATTTGGTACTTAAGTTAATTTTACCTCTAGTTCCAGCAGGACGACATTGAGATGTTGCTCGGTGTGAGATTGGCGTTATGAGGGCTGATCTGTGTTTGTGTGTGTGTATGTATTGGGGGAGCCCAAAAAGATGTCTGTGTACTTCAATTGTGGCTGTATCTGGTTGTATATGCTCATGGTTTTCATGCATTTCCACTGGGTTCCTTGTTTTCGTATCATCCCCTACATTTAGACAGTTTGACCACCTCTTGTGAGCCTGCAGAGGTAGCAGCTGTGTACCAAACACTGTAACTGTCATTGTTGTAACCCTGTTGTCATGTATAACCATAGCCTTAATCCTGTAGTTTCAAACTACCTGCTAATGTCCTGTATGCTTACAGTGGGCAATGTGGTTGTTGACCGTAGTGAATCCAGACCTGTTTTTATATATATATATATATATATATATATAATTTTTGCTTCTGATCATGGACAAATATCGCAAGCGGAAAATCCAACTGAAGTCTTTTTCTTTTTTTTTTCTTTTTTTTTTTTTGCACCAATCTTGAGTCCCTTGTCATCTCCAGATTCTATTAATTGCCTTACATCATTAGATATCGTCTAGGTCATGTACAGTAAATTATTTAATTGCATGTTCCTTTTTTCTTTGGAAAGTCATTTATAAACATGCGCTCATAGCTTCCATAGACATCTGAAAAATACAGAATTGATACAAATAAAATATATATTTATATACACAGCTGCAGATGAGAAAAAAAGGCATTTTAATGGTCTTTGAAGAGTTAACTAGTTTTTTATAATAACCTTGAGGTTTTCTGTTTTTTATTTTTGTTATTTTTTTTAATGACATGACATTGTGTAAAATAGATCGTATTGTATGTCAAAGACTGGGATTTTTTTTGTCAGGTGATGATATGGACTGACTTAGCAGGGTACTTGACCAGGTGTGGCCGACCCTGCATCAAAGGTACATTTCAGGGGGCGCGCTAACAGCTAGTAGGAATGCTGGATCTGATTTTAATCTAAATGGACTGGGAAATGGCATTTTGCCTTGAGATTGAACGAGTATCAGACTCGCTTCGCAGCTCCCGAGTGAAAAAGGTTGGCTGGTGCCTGGACTAGTAACCATTGGGGGAGGTGGTGGTGTTGTTCAGTGAGAAATGATCAGCATCTGACCAGCAAAGAAATCATGGAAAAACTGGATTCAGTGATGATAAATCTCACAAATCACCAGACGGAAGGTAACGGTGATTGATGATCCACACAATGTTGTCCTGATTTAAGCTTAAGGTGTATGAAACGGTGTAAATTAGGCTGAATTCCACAGCCACCCTTGCTGTCATAAAGTTTTTCCGTTTTTGTTCTGCCCCCCAGATTTGTATAAATGATTGTAAATGAACACTTGTGTGTGCTGAGCGAGACAAGGGGAGGGGGGGCAAGTTTCAAGTGTGCCATCCTTCACAGATCAGGGTACAGATCCAGGTGTGGTGGAGAGCAACTCCCCCCACCTCGTTGCCCCGGGTAATGTTCCCCATCCCACCCCCCACCCCCCCCTTACACACGCCAGGGAAAATAGTTCAGAGCAGGGATGGCAACTCCAGCTCTCAAGCGCTGGTCTCTTAGATGTTTTCTAAAGGTGACAAACGCCTGCAATAACAAGGGATTTCATTTCAGATCCAAATAATGATTTTAATCCAGTAACCGAATCTTGAGATGGATTGAAGCCCCAGTAGCACCTGAGGGCTGGTGTTGGCCATCTCTAGTTTCTGAGCAGCTGGACAAATCCTTGTAAATACTGAACAGCCATTTTGTAATATTAGATGTCTCTGAAAGGGGCCATAACAAATCTCGGATCGCCTTACCAAATCATGTTTGAAGGGGGAGAGATTGAGAGGAGATAGATACTAAAATGTACAAACAATATTGAAAACATTTCTTAGTCTTGTTAAAATAAAGACTGCAAGTATTTAACTTGTCTGTGGGATATTCTTTTGTGCGCACACATGGAACACAGCACAGCGACGGATCAAGCCAATATTATATACCAAAAGATCTGGGAAATGTATGTGGTTTTAATCTGGCTTTTAAACTGGTTTTAAACTTAAGACGATGGTGAATTAAGAGTTGGCTAAGTAGTGACATCTGAATAAAGGCCCAGTACTCCCAATTTGCTGTTTTCCAAACTCCTGGCAGTCATATCCAGCAGCTTCCGTGAGAAAACAGCAGTCAGTCACTGGACAGTTGGTCATTACAAGGTCTGTGAATTTTCATGTCAACAAAGGAAACTGATGACCAAGATAAAGAAATGAGCTCACAACAGATGTTGGATTCCCAATTGTTCCAAAAACCAACAGTACTTTATTAAGGGGACAATTCTGTCACCCAAACTAATCTAATGAGAGGGAGGCAGTGCGCCATTCCCTCCAATAGCTGAGCGAGGGAGAAGGTTGATTAGTTGAGGAACACGCCCCCTGGAACAGCTGGTCTAATTATACTGCTCAGAGCAGACGCTATTTAGATCAACTGAGCTGTATGTCATCTGGATGGGATGATTGTGCATGCAGATTACCAGACTGCTTATAAAGATTGCTGGAGCTGCACAGACTCTGCTGTAAATAATGCTAGTGAATAAAGCCATAGTGCCTTCTGGAAACCTGTTCTGCTGAACAGCAACTCATAAGAGTGTTTATTTTCTTTTTCTTTTTCTACTTAGGCAAAATTGTGACAATGACCCATTTTTTACGCTAGAAAACCTTGATCATTGCTGTTTGTTGCTTCACCAAAAACATACATTTAAACAACATTTAATATGTTCCAGATGGGCATTTCTGTCATTTAACAACCTTTGGACCCTACACATATCTGACGTGTATAATGTCATTGCATATTATGGTGTCCCCCAGTAAAAGGAGGTGTGCAAGTTGGCTCTCATATGAGGGTGCCAATAATAAACATGACATCTTGTGGATGAGAAGCACTCATAAGGAAACATGGCTGCAGATAAATGATCATAACTTGTACAGTGAACCCCTCTTGTGCTGATGCTACACCACGGAGGTAAATTTTGTCCACCACATAAGCATGGTCAAGGTTACAGTATAGCAATACATTTTTTCTGAATATTTTGTACAAGACTAAGATCCATCCCAGCATTAAATTTAATGTCATGTTTCAGTGGTTTAAAGTTCTATGACTATAGCATTTTATGTATTAGTACCATATTGTTATTCCTTCGATTTTTTCCTGTAAAGGAGTACCAAACTGCTGACTGTGATCATCTTATCAGACACTGGCCATTGACACTGATTAATGTTGAATTAGCTCAGTATTTCAGGGTATCTCCACTGACCAAAAACACATTTCTCTAAATCACTTACAAATATATAGTGACAAATATTGTCCACTCACAATGCCTGTAACTGTTTACATGATGTATTTCAATCGAATGAATTAAGTTATTGTGACAAAATACATTTCAGTTATGTATTTTGAAATATTAGGTGTCTCATTCCAAAGTAGAATAAAATCATATACACCGTTCAGACACAAAGAAGCAAAATGCCGAAACCCGGGATCGAACCAGGGACCTTTAGATCTTCAGTCTAACGCTCTCCCAACTGAGCTATTTCGGCACGCTCTAATCTAGAGTCAGAAAATCATTTTCACCGTGACAATCTTGAGAACTATGGTTGCCATATTCTAGTTATAAATGTGACTACCTATCTAAGTCATGACGATAGTAGGTAGATTTATTGCTTAACCTAAACCAATCCTTATCCATTTATATGAAGAACGTCCCAAAACCGGTAATGTTTTGTACAATATTATTTGCCACATTAAGTTACCCCCTTAACTTTCATCCAATCTCTTTTTCGAACCATTTATTTTAACAATGTGTTAGTATAAATATCTAGCCACCAAGTATACTCGTCGTGTAAGTTAGCTAAGTAATAATTAATTGTAGAACCAATTGAAAGCCCAGAAGAACAGACAAACTATACTTTCTCCCTTCACTAGAATGACGAGTTACGCAGCGCAGGGTCTGCTGGGAAAATGTAGATGATGATTCCATAAACATAAGGGCTAACCTCTCAGACTACCAAGACCAAGTGCATGGTAATACAAAAGAAAGCGTCGCAGTAAACAGGGTGTTGCATATTTTTTGTATTTTCGTCTCATTAGCAATACAGCTAGCTTTTTCATGTTTTTTTGTTGTTGTTGTTAGCCAGTGGTAGCTTGCTAGTTAAATGTAATTCCACCGTCGAAGAGCACCATCTAAGCTAACGTTAATAACAACCTAGATCTCCCCGAGACAGAGTGGCTGCATAGAGATTGAGTAATGCTACTTGGTTTCCCACGAGAAGATGGATGAAAAGTCGACCAACAGTCGACTTCTGCTGGTCCTGTTGATGGCGCTATTATTCGGTGTAATAGTGCTGCAACACGCATGCCCTGGCACCGAGTGCCAGCTGCAAATACGCCTGAGCTCACAGTCCAAATCGGGTGACACTGTATCTGGCGCCCGTAGCGGACGACTCGGCACCAGTAGCGAAGTTACTGGAAGGGACCCTTACATCGCCGAAGACGGTACTCTCGCTCGTTTTGTGCCTCACTTCAATTTCACCCTCAGCGACCTGAGGCGGAGAGTTGATTTCGACATCAAGGGCGCCGACGTGATAGTCTTCTTACACATCCAGAAGACCGGGGGAACCACATTCGGTCGCCACTTAGTGCGAAATATTCAGCTCGAAAGGCCGTGCGAGTGTCGCACTGGCCAGAAGAGGTGCACCTGTCACCGCCCAGGTAAGCGCGAGACGTGGCTGTTCTCGCGCTTCTCCACCGGCTGGAGCTGTGGGCTGCACGCGGACTGGACCGAGCTGACCAGCTGCGTGCCCTCGCGTATGGGCTCGCGCATGGATTCGGCAGAGCAATCCAAGACGCAAAAAGTCCCCAGGTGAGTTTCTGGATTAAGGTGGACAGCCGAGAGCTGGATCATTCAAAGTAAAAAGTATAATTAATGTACTTGTGAAAAAACGCATTTACCTGTGATCAGAATCCCCCATCCTTTGTAGAAATGCCACGGTGGCATAGGCTACTGTGAAAAAGGTATTTGAGAATTGGCAATTAAATTAATTTCACTGTTGAACGAGTGCCATGAAGCCGAGCCATTGGACACAACGTTAGTAAATTGCCTATATAATCGAATTTGTGAAAACTAACAAATCCTTTGCGCGTCCACCGGGTCTAGAGCCGTTTTTGGATCATTTGCACGACCTGTGGAACCATGCGTATCACGTTTTACATAAACATCCGATTTTGGGGAGCCAGATTTCAGAGTAAATAGTATAGTATCAAGCTGGGTAATTTCTATCAAAAGTAGGCCTAGTTCCAGCAGCTTTACTTGTAGCGCGTGTGTTGTTGTTAAATTTAAAATAGCCTAATCGGACCCCCCCACCATTGGAAAGCATTGAAGAGATTTGTGTTTTTTAGGCGGTCTGGTCCCTGTGTGTGACTCCCCAGCATAATGTCATTATCAGTGCTTCAGCCCCGGCGAGAGCAGCTTGAGAGCTTAACAGTTAACGTCTCATTGCGTTTCCTGTGCCTCTAACCGCCCCCCCTGTCAAGAGAGCCTCATTTGTCTGTCAAGCAGAAACGATGGGCTGACACCCAGAACAGCCTTGTTTACTCTTGGGGAAACTTCTATGATTGGGGGAAAAAAAAAAACAAAAAAACATGACAGCAGGCTCTTTCCACTTATCTTTTATCTTGGATTTTTGGGGTTTTAATTCCCCTGGGGCACAAGACAGAAACAGAAGGGGGCCCTACAACCTCTGGCCCCCCTCACAGCCATGTGTAACCCCCCATTCACCAGTGACAGGCCTGTGGCCCAGCTCTTTGACTTACTTGTCTGGGGAGTGGGTTGAGTAGATTCACTTTTGGGTTTAATCTGGCAGTGTCAGTCTGGTGGATTAATAGGCGTGTAATTACAACGCCATGTGGCAATGATCGGTTTTTGTGAATCCTGTTTTTTTGTGTGCTCCGTGCTAAACCTAATTTTACTCTATTGAAGATACAAATTATCATTCAGAATGGACTAATTCTGAGTTTCCCATATGATGAGGACAATTTGCAGGCAACCTTTTATTTTCTCCTAGACTTTATATGGGCATATTGTATATGTTATGTTGGCAGCACCCACTGGTTACTTTTGAATTTAATTTGCTTCATGCGTGGCCTATCAAGAGGATGTGTCACACACACAGTTGCTGACCACAGAAGAATTGCAGTGTTGACCCCAAAACATTTTTTAAATGTAACATGTTTTGTAAATTGTAAGCCATTTACAAAAGTCTTTGCAATAATAAAACCAACACTGGAGTACTTGGTTAAATACTTTTTCAATTAAACTTACACCATCGTGGCCTAATGTTAGCATTTACTGTTAGCATTGGACACTGGTTGTGTTTCTATTCTAGTGCTCCTTGACATAAGTGCTGCTTTTGACACTATTGACCACCAGATTCTCCTTCATAGGCTAGAAAACCTGGTTGGTTTTGCGTGGACGGCACTCTCATGGTTTAAATCATACTTATTAGACCGGTTTCAATTTGTGCAATTAGATCAAGAGTTCTCTGACTACTCTCAGGTTAAATATGGTATTCCACAAGGCTCAGTGCTGGGACCATTACTGTTCTCATTATACTTGCTACCACTCGGTAATGTTATTCGTAAACATGGTGTAAATTTCCATTGCTATGCCGATGATACACAGCTGTACATATCAATGAAACCAGGTGAAACACTTAAACTCACTCAATTAGAGGCTTGTATCTCTGATATAAAGAACTGGATGACAGTAAATTTCCTGCTTTTAAATTCAGATAAAACAGAGATGATGGTTTTGGGCCCCAAAAAATTAAGGAACAAGTTGGATCTGCAGTTAAATGCAGGTGATTGCATAGTTACATCAAGTATTATGGTTAAGAACCTTGGTTTTATTATTGATCAGGACCTTACATTTGACACTCATATTAAAAACACTTCCAGAGTAGCTTTCTTTCACCTAAGAAACATAGCTAAAATTCGGCACTTTCTGTCATTAGAGGATGCTAAAACCTTGATGCATGCTTTTGTTGCATCGAGGCTAGACTATTGTAATGCCTTATTATCCGGCTCCTCTAGTAGCTCTCTAAAGAGTCTTCAACTAGTACAGAATACAGCGGCACGTATTTTGACTAGATCCAAAAAGTATGAGCACATTACTCCAGTGTTAGCATCACTACATTGGCTTCCTATTAAATATCGGGCTGATTATAAAGTACTGTTGCTAACTTTTAAAGCAGTAAACGGACTTGCACCTTTATATCTGACCAAATGATTGCCCCTATAAGCCGACTCGACTGCTTCGTTCACAAGAAGCCGGCCATCTATTACTCCTAGATTTTTGAAGAGCACAGCTGGTGGTAGAGCCTTCTCTTTTAGAGCTCCTCTGTTGTGGAGCGGTTTACAAGGCATGTTAGGGATTCGGACACAGTTTCAATTTTTAAGTGTAGATTAAAAACATATCTTTTCAGCCTAGCTTACTGCCAAACATAGTCTAGGTGGAGAGATGGAGAAGGCCGTGCCTTAGTGTCTTATGGAGTGAGAAACTTTCCATACTGTCACCTCCTCAATGTGTTACCACCACTGTTATGCTGGTTATCCTTGATCAGGTGTGGATTGTTTGGAACTCTCACATGGCTGCGTGTTTTCTCTGTCCCTCTCCTAATAGGTATGCTGCCATAGCTTACACCTGTTGGGGCTAACTGTATATTTCCTATGCTTGTGCTCCCCTGCTCTTACATAATGCTACTGGCTATAGCACTGCTTTTTCTGACTGCATGTTCTCTTCTCTGCCTCGGCCTCTGACTCGGGGCACCTGCCCCGAGCCCTAGATCCTGCGAAGTGTGAGCTGCCCCATCAACCCTCACCCCCACGCCAACCCCAGTTCCTGGATCTGGACCCTCTCCGTGTGGTTTAGCCCCCATGACTACCTAACTCAGACTAACCTTGGACTGACCATGACATGGTCTTTTTGGACATACCCTGTGCCCGGCCAGAAGAGGATGGGCTCCCCCTTTTAGTCTGGTTCCTCCCAAGGTTTCTCCCTACCTAGGGAGTTTTCCTTGCCACTGTTGCCGTTAGGCTTGCTTTGGGGGTCTAGGCCTGGGTATTTAATATTTAAAGTTAAGTGTCCACAACACCTTTTAAAATATAATGATAGGAGGTTATTTGTATTAGAGGGAGCATGTGCAGGTTCATGGTTTGGAGTAAATTGTGAGACACATTGGCCATTGTTTTCTTTGGTAGAGCTGGCTCTGACGGTGGAGGTAGGATTGATCCGTGTTGCTACGTTACACAGCACATTTCCCAGATATCCCATCAGCAGAAACAATATTACTGAGTATTGCTTGTTAATTTTTCTCTTCCCATTGCTTAGTGGAAAGCGATTTTTAATCATATATGTGAACGATTTATGGAAATGCAGCCTAGAAAGAGGGCTTTTACGCACATTAGAATTGATTGTTTTAGAGCTAATTCATCGAAAGGATTATGACCGTGCACCGTGCATCTGTGACCGTCTGCGTCTGTATTGGTTGTCTATGTGACTGTCTCTCTATCTGGTTTTTCTTTACTTTCAAGTAAGTGGGTCCAAGTGTGCATCTTTGCTCGCTTGCTATGCTGCATCAAGTTTGTTTATTTGATATGTGGCCAGTTATGAATGAGAGTAAACCCTGTCTAGCCCTATGACCCTATGACAATGAAGCCCATCCCTTTCTCAGTGAATTATTCTGTCCATGGTGTGTCTGTGTTTGTGTGTATGCATGAATTGCATGTCAAATCTGGCCCACAAATCCAAATTTTGGTCTTGGTTTTCCTTTCTCTCAGGTAGTTAATTGAACAGTTAGTGCAGCTGTTTGGCCAGAGTGTCTTCACACCTGACTCCCAGGTAAAGGGAGGGTGAAAAAACAGCAGCGCTCGGCCCACGAGGACCCTGATTTGAGTAACCCTGCTACATACTATGTTCATTCACAAAGGTGTTACATGAATGAAAGTGCTTTTAAGTTGTGCTTTTAACACTGGTTTCTGTTTAGGAACTCAAGCCCAAAAAAATATGGCAGAGATCCCCTGACATGTACGCATAATTCATGTCCACAAACAGTGGTCGATTTCTAGATTTTCCATTGTTTTTGGTTGCTTGGTAAGCTTGGTAAGACTGTGTTGGATTCATTATGTTGCACAGTATAAAATTAGTTGATCTGACTGATTTTAGGACAGGGGTGTCAAACTCATTCCATAGGGCTGAGTGTATGTAGGTTTTTGCTTCTTGGAAGCCAGCTAGCACCAGGTTTGTTGTCAGGCTGTTACCGCCTTTAACAAGCCATACCCTACCCAAAATGCAGCGTTAGCTTCGTTAAGTTGTGTTATGTTGCGTTGCTACTTCAGGTGATGAGTAAGTTCCCCTTTCACCTACTAATGTAATGTTTCTAATGTACTGTTCATGACATTTTGTGAAAAATGTATCAACGAATATCAATAACCATTTGTAATAGTGGGGTACAAGTTTACAGAACAAAATATATATTATTATTTTGGCTGATGAAAACTCTGCCTGGCTGGTAAATTATTTCATCTTTCACTGGTTGATGAGCCAAAAAGTTGGTGTCAGACCCTGCCATGTGAATACATTACATTTAAAGTGAATCCCCTTTCCAAAGTTCAATGCTTAACAGGTGGTAGTTGTGAAGTGTCTGGTCTCAACCTGGTGTCTAAATGTAGGTTAAGGTAAACTGCAGTGACCTTTAAGAATTTAAGTAATGTTTAATTGCCACATCTAGTTGCTAGACAACCTTATAGTTTCTATGGGAACAATGCTTGTGTAACACAGAACTGAAACCATTCTCAGATTCGGTGTGGGGTTCTTGTTTTTTTTTAATACCTCAATCATGACTTGTTTTACAATGTAGCCTATATTTCAGAGAGATCATCAATAACTAATTAATAATAAGCTATTCTACAATTTTAGTCTAAAATATGATAAGTGAAAAAAATAGTTAGTCAGTAAAATCAACTTGCAGACTCCTGACAGTTTTAATGTTACTCTTCGTGGGATTTTTGCATAGACTTCTTTGATTTAGTTAATATTATCACATGATTAAATGAGTGGTAGAATTATTCTGTTTGTAATTCATATATTTAAAGGATGAGGAGGTTTAATGGGACATAAATCCATGGCTGTTGTACAGTATTGTAGCCGTAATGGAGCCAAACCCTAATTCCACCCCGTTCTCCCTCTCTCAGCAGAGACTACCACTACATTACAATCCTGCGGGACCCGGTGTCGCGCTACCTGAGCGAGTGGCGTCATGTACAGCGTGGAGCCACCTGGAAGGCCTCTCTGCACGTGTGTGATGGGCACACCCCCACGCTGGCGGAGCTGCCCAGCTGCTACCCGGGCGATGACTGGTCGGGCTGCTCGCTGGAGGACTTCATGGACTGCCCCCACAACCTGGCCAACAACCGGCAGACGCGCATGCTGGCCGACCTCAGCCTGCTGGGCTGCTACAATGCATCGTCCATGAGCGAGTGGGAGCACGGCACCGCCCTGCTGGCGAGCGCCAAGCGCAACCTGAGGGGCATGGCCTTCTTCGGCCTGACGGAGTTCCAGCGCAAGACGCAGTACCTGTTCGAACGGACTTTCCAACTGTCCTTCATTGCGCCCTTCGCCCAGCTGAACGGCACGCGCGCAGCCAGCGTGGAGGCGGGGGCGGAGACGCGACGGCGCGTCCGCGAGCTCAACCGGTGGGACGCGGCGCTGTACGAGTACGCCCGCGACCTCTTCCTGCAGCGGTTTCGGTTCGCCCGGCAGCAGGAGAGACACAGGGCGCGCAGCAGGGGGCAGCAGAGAGCAGTGTTCAAGAGGCCGCAGAGGCCAGAGCTACGACCGCCATCTGTTCCAGGACGATGGGAGGGGGGGCACAGACAGGGCCTGTTTTGGAACCCAGAGGAGAATAGTTCCACAAGGGACTATCGGGGGAATGTGGAACAATGGAGCTAATATGCAAGGCATTGTGGGAGAAAAAATTGACTGGTCGATTGATTTGCCTCGCCCATACAGATATTTGAAAGCCTCCTCCAATCTCCCAAATACCCACTGTCATAATGCCACCGAGACTGTTTTATAGTTATTCGTTTTTACCTACATGTTTATTTATAAGAACAATTGTTACTATATGTCCTTCACCACAGGCAGGACTTCTTTAAAGTTTGCTGTTCATTTTGCTCATTATTACTTTTAGTCACTGAGTTTTCATCTCATTCAACTTTCCTCCCAATGGATTTCTAAGTTTGGACTGAAAGGTTTATGAATCGTTTGTTTGTTTATTTGTTCAGTATTTTTCTGTTGTGATTGTGTTTTTTCTTTTTACTTTGCAGTAAATGTTGTTTTGTGCATCTCAGAGCTGACATCAGATCAACACCGCTTTTTATTAAACTACTGAAATGTTACTTGGTATTCATTTGGATTATTAATGGAATAGTTGGCGTTGTGCATCTGCAACACTGATGTTGTTTCGGGCAGTATATAAAACGGCATTTGTGTAATTCAAAAGTAAAACAAAAACAAAGTGTGTGCTTCCAAGTGAGGAACTCTGTACAAGATTGAGGAAGTCTGATAATGTGCTGACATTGTGTGTGTGTGTGTGTGTGTGTGCGTGTGCGTGTGTGCGTGTGTACATGTACGTGCAGGTGTGAATGAGATAAAATTGTCTTGAGTCTTCCTCTTACACTTTCTTTCATCCCCATCCCCATCTCTCTTTCCCACCATATTTCAGGCCTTTTTTCAATACATACCACAAAATCAATAACAGCCTAAAGAGCAATCCATTTACACAATTGATTAACAATATGAACTGTGAATGGTAAGAGCATGCGCATAAATGTTAAGTACTATACACAAACTATCATGTCCATCACACACATTTACACAGCCAGACTCCTGTACAAAATCACTGTAGATAAATGCACGCACTTTATTGGTTTATTGGTAACGAGTTGGAGCCATGACATATGGATTTGTGTGATCGACAATGTACAAGGCGTTCCATTTAAGGGGGCACTAGTATGCGTATAATTACAAATTCAGTGGAATATAGGAGTTAGCTCTCATTTGCCAGCAGGTGGCGATAAATACACAGTGTAAATTTTTCATTCAGTATTACTTTCATTTATGTACAGGGGTAGACAAATTAATGGAAACACCAAATGAAAAAGGACTTCTATTCTTAAATAACTATATCGCAATTAAAAAGGTGTCTAAATGTGTTTCATATTAATGTTAATACTGATTACCTACAGATTTCTGCTATAAAAGACATTTTAAAAACAACTCTTTAATATCTGAGTTTCTAAAGCAACATGAGAGTTCGAATAGATTTTGAATGAGGTAAAATAGTTGGTGCCCGAAATGCAGGTGCGTCAATCACAGAAATGGCAAAATTAGGGGAACAGTGTTGTAAAATGATTGCATACGGCAAACAAGGTAAAACTGCATCAGGAAACTGGAGCAGTGGTCGCAAGTCGAAGCTCACTGACAGGGATAGATGTACACTTAACAGGATAGTTGCTATCACTACGAACTTTGAATGTAGCTGTGAGCCAGTAAAGCACTCCAAGGCAGTGATTTTAGTGGCACATCTCAGTTTGGTGAGACTATCATTAACTGTAATTTTTTGCTTTTCTTTAATTCTTTCAGGGTGTGTAAACCCCTGTCTCTCTCATAATCTTTCACTACCCTTTGCCATTAATCTCTGCAGCACTCATTTGATGTTTTCATTATTTTGTCTACCCCCTGTATGTCTGCTTTTGGAAAATATGTTGGTGTGAATAAGGAGCATTTTTGAGAATGCACTGCAATGTGCTACCAACAATCTTTGCCTTCTACTAACAAACATGACTCCTGCTCACAGGTCTGTCAGCCATCTGTTACCTCATCTCTCTCTCTCTCTCTCTTCCTTGCTGCTTCCTACTCCTCCAAGAATGTAACCATGTCTGGACAGGTATGGTCATGGTACTACACAGGAAGTGAGGGGGGTGGTTAGCCCTGTCATGTAAGGTAGGGCTGAATTTGTTTTGTTGGAAAATAAAATCTGGTTCCTTTTTCTTCTGGTGCAAAAACTCAATGGCAGTCTGTCCCATTTATACTTCCTTTTAGAGTGTATAGTATACAGTGTGTGAGTGTATACGTATGCCTTTGATGGGAGACGGGCTTGCGTATTACCAGGTTTATCCGTGAAATGTTATTTGTGTGGGTTGTTGCGCTTGACATGCGTGCATGTCCAGGTCTATCTGTCAACACACAATATGTACACATGCAGAAACACACCCACACTTTATTTTCATGTCCCTGTGTGTGATGAATATACCTATTTCACGGCTCTCTCCCTCTACCTTTCCCTGTACGTAGAAGGTCCTCAGCCTCTACACTGCTACTGCCACTATAAGTGTGTGCAATTTGTGTTCGAGCGCAGTTGTAGAGGAGGGATGAATACCTGGGGGACAGGAGGCCTCCTGTTTCAAAATATGATCGTCATCGAAGTAACATTACCTTTGTTCAAACAAAATCTGCTTGTGCGTGTGTACCACACAGGAGACGGCCCATCCATTAGGAGAAGAAAGAGCACTGAAAAAACATAGCAGAGCCATACAGCTGAAAAAATACTGAAGGAGAAGTGTCAAAAATGGATATCCCAAAGGGAAATCTTTTAAAGCTTCCCTTTGTAAATATATTTCTACTTACATAGGCTACTAACATTCAAACCATTTTTATTCAAAGCAAGGCCGTAACCATGGAGTCAACATTGGGGGGGACCAAATCAATTTATTTATATTTTTTATATCAGCTAGGCTATATATTGGGGGGGACAATTTGAGCATATCTGAATATTGGGGGGGATGTGTCCCCCCCAATATATATGGTCGTTTCGGCCTTGATTCAAAGAATAAAAAGGCATGCAACACAAAAGTCACAACATGAACAGCCTGCTATTTCAATAAGTGAAGCAATGAGAGCATCTGTTAAACCGTACTGAGAACAATGACAATGCTGTGCACTCTGACACACACTTACCACTGTATATATCTCAATGAAAATAATAAAAATGTTATCTAATACGAGAATGTGTAAGACAATAGGAACTAATTGTAGTGCAATCTTATATCTTGTATCATTGTTGTAGCCCTTTATTTTATTGTTACATACAAGGCACAACAGCTTATAAAGAGCTTATTCATAATTTATTAGCTCGATTTTAATAAGGGAGTGTTATTAGGTTAACAAAATGCCTTATACGAACTACAGGGAAGATATATCCCCGTTACAGGACTTGTTAGGGACATGTAAGACAGGCAATGGGCACTTCATTTACAATGTTTTTTAAGAGTTATTTGGCAGTTTATCATAAATTAGAGTTAATACATTTAGAGTCTAATAACTTTTGTGAAAGGCAGATGCACTGATAATCAGGTAAATGATGTGTAAAATAAGGAGCATCCCGTTCTTAAATAATTAACAGTGTAGTGTACATTGTAAATACGGTATATACACATCCTATTTTTTCTAATTATTCCAACAGAAACCGTTTTTTATTTTATGAAATTATATATATATATGTTCTATTTTATATATTGCATTTCTTATTAAAATATATCTATTGTTCAATGGTACCCAGCGCAGACCAAAGTGACGGGTCTCTCCCTTGAGACGAGCCGGAGCCCACCGTATCCGACCGGCGCTCCGGGAGTCTCCGCCCTCCAAACTCGCTTGTTTCCCAGAGAAAAGATTGGGATTCCCCTAAAATGGAGGCACTGCGTAGCTCGTAGTGCCATTCGGTAGCCGTATGCAAACCAGCACTTTCACTTCCACCCCTCCCTTCAGCCCCCTCGTTTTCGCCTCGCCTCTCTTTCTTCTTCTTCTTCTTCTTTTTTTTTTAAATTTAACGACATTTCCCATAACGCATGCTAGTGCTTCGCTTGTCGCTCTTTTCTTGTGATTTTTGTGCGTAGTTTGATCAACTATAACCGTTAGAAGCCAGGGACCTACTTGGCTAGCTGGCTATGGGTTTTTATTTTAGCTGCTATTATTAATCTTACCTAACTGGCTTGCTAGCAAGATTAGATAAGTTTTCTCTCTTTATTAAAACCGCGTGCCCCGCAGATCTTCATGCGCGACGTAGCTAGCTAGTTATCAATAATACAATTAATATCACCACACGTTATCAACTCGTGAAGAGGAATAATTGGAAACTGTGGAGTTGAATTTGGCCACTCCGTGCGAACAGGTAAGAATCTTTATAGCTTCCTGTCACTCTGTTCACAATGTGCGCATGTTGTTTAGGTTACAGCTAGCTAGTGCTAGCTGAATGGCCAGCAACCGAGCTAGCAGATGGTTAACTGGTCTGTATTAATTGGCAACGGGCTAATGTATGTCTAAAATGTACTAGGCTAATGTTAAAACTGTTGTTAGTCAAGTTAGCTAGCTACTGTTAGCAGAATAATTATATAGCCTGACGTGGTTGCTGGTTTCTAGCCAGTCTAGCAGCAAGCTAATTCTGTTAGCTGGCCAGCAGCCTACAGCCCAAATCAGCGTTGTAGCGTTTACATCCCAACAGGTTGAACACAGTTTAGCACGATACTATCTAGTGGGGTTTTCGTGTCATCGTGTTTTTTGTTGGTTAGGCTATGCGCATTTTACTGCCTGCAGGCAAGCTGGCTATTCAATGTTAGCTACATATGGCAGTGACACCCCCCACCAATGTACATAATGCTAGCAAGATAGCAACGTCCAGCTCCCTAGACAGCAAGCTAGCCGTTGGCTATATTTATTTAAGGTTGAACTGAAGGTTGATGCTTTGTCATGGTATTGTTCACGATTTTGACATTTGAAGTATAACCCATAAACTTGCTGTTTAGAATATATCGGACGTTCATGTTCGGGCGAATCTGGCAAATATACCACTTTGGAGTTAATGCCTAGTCATCTGCTCTCTACTCATCTGGAATAAAATCTGTATGGAAATTAGAGGCGAATGTCGCACACCGTGCGCCTTGGGAATTTTAATCAGCCCGACTCAAAATTGCACATTGTCGCTGTATGTGTTGTACTGTCGTGTAACCACATTGTACACACACACACACACACACACACACACACACACACACACACACACACACACACACACACACACATTTGTTTATGATTGAATGTAAGCTAGCTAGCTGTGTATGATTTGTTATTCACTGCCAGGTGAATTAATGTAGTTGGGTGCGATATGTCGTTGTTATTCTTATGTATTATCAAGTATTAAGGCTATGACGTTGTATTGATTGAAAAACAACAACAACACCTAGGCATTTCGAATAAAACCTGCAGTAATAACATGACGGTCTCTGTTATGGGTACTTTGGATCAACCTTATGTGATGCATTTGAATTTGTCTACCTGCAGTACTTTCTCTCATTTAGAGAATTTATATGGTAAGCAGCACCATTCTTCCACGAGAAATTCCATTATTTGGTGTTTTGTTGATGTTGGTAGAAAACACTGTCTCTGGCGCCGCTCCAGAATCTCCAATAAGTGTTCTATTGGGTTGAGATCTGGTGACTGAGACGGCCATGGCATATGGTTTTGATAGTTTTCATGCACCCATCAGGATAGAAATGCTTCACCATAGGATGAAGGTGATCACTCAGGCATTTACCTTGCCCTCAAAGAGGTTGAGTGGACTTAAACCATGCCAGGAAAGTGCACCCCACACCATAACAGAGCCGCCAGAACACTTCACTGTGGGAAACAAGCTCTCAGGACTGTAGGTTTCTTTTAGCGTGTGCCACACAGGCACTCATCCGTAAACATAATGGGATTACTTTTTTTTTTTAACTCAGGAACCACACCTGTGTTGAAGCACCTGCTTTCAATATACGTCATATCCCTAATTTACTAAAGTGTTTTCTTTATTTTGGCAGCTACCTGTATGTGTGGAATGCAAATTGACAAAATGATGTATTGAAGTAGCAAAGGAATTTAATGGTGTGCGTGTTTTAGTAAACTTTCTAAAACAGAAGCACGGGCTGGGGTTCCTTATGGAGTGAGCAGTGTTGTTTGCTCCATAAGGAATTATTGGTTGCCATGGTGCTTCCTCTGGGCTGGGAGACTGTGCTGACACTATTTATGTGACCCAGCTGTGTCTCTGGGTAGCTCTAGTTTTCACCAGAGGGTGAGTGTTTCCACTCCAGGGTGGAGCTGCCCTGCTCTGACCCTGAGCGGGGACAAATTAGCCTAGCGCTGAGCTCAAACAAGCAATGTGCTTCAGTGATCAGAAAGCTTTACTGTGTCACGGTGTGTGAGAGGACTGTTGGGTCAAGAGCCTCAGCTTGGCTTCCCTTGCTCTTTGTATGTGTGTGTGTGTATGTGTGTTTTATTTGTTGAGCAGCGCGGTATGGGTATGAACTGGTCAGGGTCACTCAATGAGGACAGGCACTCTGGGGTTTACTGTGGGGCTTATTGCAAATCCCTATTTCTGTGTCAGTCCGATTTTTTTTGCTTATCTACAATGCTTCGTATCTCTCTTTTTCTCTCTCTTCTCATTTATGTTGTTATGCTCTTTCCAAACATCAGGCGTTGGTGTGTGCTGGATGTGAATGGCCCCCTCTTTGTAACCTGTCCGTGGGCAAAGAGCAACAGGTTGTGTGTGAAGAGGCAGTTTCCTATTGAGCTGTTGCATTATTACAGAGACCCGAGACAGTGGATGTGTGTGGGAGTGGGATGTGAGGCTTTCCCCCCCCTTTGTGGTATGGTATGCAAATCCAGAATTCAGATATAGGGAGTAGACCTTTAAAAGCTACTGACTGAGCATGAATGACATCTTATATTTACATTTACATTTTAGGCATTTAGCAGATGCTCTTATCCCGAGCGACTTACACAACTGACATTTATTTACATACAATCCATTTATACAGCTGGACATTTTTTACTGAAGCAATTCAGGTTAAGTACCTTGCTTAAGGGTACAACGGCAGTGCCCCCCTCCTGGGAATTGAACCAGCAACCTCTGAGTTACAAGCCCAGTTCCCTAACCATTACACCACACAGCCGCCCATCTTGATATTTAAAATGTAGGCCTAGTTATGCTTAAGCTAGATTGTGAGAATATGTTCTATAGTAGCTCAGCCTCTAGTTAATGATGTCAATTTATGATGGTTTTGTGATTTGAATCTATCTCATATGGTATCAGTTTTTATTATTTTTATCAGTTGTTTGTCTGAGCTCAACCTCAGTTTAGGATTTAGGCTGCATTTCACATAGTGAAACAGGCTGCCCACACATGCCCCAACACACACGTGCATGTGCACGCACTCACAGAGACGGGTTCTTTGTGCGGTTATTAGCCTGAGCCTACCTGGTGACTGTGGGAAGTGAAGCATGTGCCCTGCCTTATCTGCATCTTGCATTAAAAACCGTGCGAAGGATACTGGAAGCAAACACTCGGGCCGTGTAGACAGAGGCACATGAAGCACGAAGCACACAAGGAGAAAAGGTTTGGGTGTACACACACACACATACGGGCCTACACATATAAGAGACGGTTGAAAATGAGTATACATAGTGCCCAATGCAGTTTTTGTCTTGATACCAGGTGAGGAGACTAAATAAACAAAATGTAAGATGGATGTCTACACTCTTCATGGATGTCAAAACATTTCTTGTAATGCGTTTAGGTGCTTACTTCGGTCGAAAGCAAACAAAAGAGTGGCGTAGTGTAAACAGAACTACGAAGGTCTTTGTGTTGAGTGCAGACCTGCATCTCCCTGTGTGCACAGAGCAGGAAAATGAGGCTTTAAGTGCGGTCTCGTGCAGGCTAAAATCATATGTTTTAATAGCACTGCGCTGTGCACCAGCAGTCACTTTTCATATCAAATCCATGTTTGTGTTTTTTTTACGCCCCATTAAACCTGCACTGCAGGTTGGCTTTCGACATGCTCTCTGCAGCTCTGTGGACTTTGTACCTGTCTGGCGAGTTTTTTTTTGTGTTGTTTTTACTTCACTCCATAAAAAAAAAACTGATAACCATAGATACACTACGGCAAGGTTACTGTACATACGAGATTGTCCTCATTTCCCCTTTAACTGCCAGGAAACATGACACCGTCACTGCCATTATGTGCCATGCCTTCTTTTCGAGTTGCCTAAATGTGTGAGGTGGTATGTAAAGAACCGAGGCGCAAGGCAGGCTGATGTCCGGTTTGTTCCTGCAGCTGGCCTGGGAACGAATGCGGGCGCCATCGTCGGCGTGCGTGGAAGCGTAACCGCAGGGTTTGGGCGTCGTGTGCTTTTTTTATGAATGGTGCTTGGTGTAATGAGGGGATTAAACAACGCTCCTCTGCCCACCTGTTTTTCCCCTCTCGCTCGGTCTCCCTGTTACTTCAGGTCCTCTCCCCCTCGTTTGTTTTAATTTGCCATTTCACTTCAGCTCTCCCCCCCCCTCTCTCTCTCTCTGCCCTCCTGTGTTGTTTGTTTTCCTCTGTGTTTTTTGTAGGGGAGCGCACAGGGTACTCGAACGTTACGAGCCGTTCAGGTGCTGACTCTGAGCCGCACTGTTGCAGGACGTGCTTTGTCTCTGTGTAATCACCGCGCGGGACCCGACAGCGGCGATGACTTCTAGTGGGGCCGTCAAGCGACGACGGCCAGCTGGCCAGTCTTCGAAGGCCGTCTGGGGGGGAGGATTGTCCTTGTCGTCCTACAGTTGTTTTTTCCCCCCTCTGTCTCTGCGCCTCGTGCTCAGAAAAGGCAGTCTGCTCTGGTCTTGTGTTGCGTGAGGGAGCGTGGAGAAACTCCTTTCCTGCGTATAAAACGCGAGGAGGCAAAGGGATCGGCCCGAGTTCTAACAGATGCAAAGAACAGCTCTTGAAAATGAGCAAGGCTTTTTTTTAATAACCGTTTCTTCTCACTCCCTTGATAGATTTTTTTGGAGGGGAATTTGAATTTGAATTTACATATCAAGTTTTGTATAGAGAGTTTTCAGAGCTGTCCTGTTTGTGTCACCTCCTCAGTCCTAAAGCTGACATACTGCCATACTCGTGATGAACACAAAGTTCATCAGGCAAAATATGGGGTGCTACACATGAATTGCATTTGAGGCAAGAAACTTCAGCATAAAGCGCTTTTTGTATTTATGATTTTGCTGTATAAATGCAGTTCCTTGCTATTGTGTTGGGTAGACTGAAATGCTGCATGACTTCCTCACGTCAGTCAGAGACCCCCCCTCCCCCCTCCAGGGTACCGGAGTTTTGCATGGATGAATCAATCTGAATGGCAGTTCGTCCTTCAAAAGCTTTTACATGAAGTCAGATGAGTAGAGGCATGGGGCCAATTAGCTACTTTTCCCTTTTTAAAAAGAGACCCCCCCTCTCCCAACCCACCTCCGGTGTCTGCCTGTAACTAACTAAAGGGCCATACCAGACCAGTAGTGTTGCTTTTTAAAGTTAGTTCATGTTCACATCCTTCTATTTTTCAATATTAGACAGAGACAGACATAGTTGCAACTAATTCCTATGCAATTTGAGCAGTGAGCTCTGTTTACTTTGTGGCCTGTAATGCAGGGCTTTCCCAGTCAGGCCCACCAGCTCTTTCTGGCAATTTTTTTTCTTCCCAAAAGAGATGCAGAGTCATACTAAGGATATACAGTCATAGTTGGTGGAGTGAATCCCCTAGCCCCAGGGATGTTGTGTGTTCTCATTCTGTTTACTTACCTTGTGGGGACGTTTGAATGGTACCCCTCCCGCCCTACTATATACACATCATTGCTTGCCTCGCATGGCCTATTGGCTCAGGAATGCCTGATGAATCCTCAAGATTCTACATGTAGGCCTCGATTCTTGGCACGGCGGGTCACTTTTGGTGTTTTTCCATCGTGCTATCAGTACGGGAACCATCTGAATCACAGACTGTGGGGAACTTTGGTAGTTCCCGAAACGAGTCTCTGATTTATTTTCCGCCCAACTTCGAGAACTGTAAAGTGCATTTCAGTAGGATGTACTATCTGATGGGAGGAAGAAAGCGACCGATTGAGTTCATTAATTTTGAATGCAACAGTAAACGACCCTGCAAGAATCGTTGTTGGTGTAAAAATGGACAGAGATATAATATTTTAAAATGGCAGCTTGTCTAAGCTTGGAGTGTGACGTTTGTGTTTGTGTTTGTGGTTCTCTGTGGCTCAGTTGGTAGAGCACAGCGTTGGCAACGCTTAGGTTGTGGGTTCAATCCCCACTGGGGCCACATATACTGAAAATGTATGCATTCACTACTGTAAGTCGCTTTGGATAAAAGCGTCTGCTAAATGGCGTATATTATATTATTATGTTTGACCAATCAATGGTCTGCAGTATTGGAAGTTCCACCCATCGGTTCCTGCTGGGTTCGCTTGTTACCTTAGCCTAGCTTGTTATCAGGCAGTCTATGTAGCTACCGGGACTAGGTATGGTGTAGTTCTGTTGGTAGCAGAAATGTTAACAGAACGTTGGATCTTGGTTTTGGGTTACAGTTCAGTTCATTAGGCTACAGTACAGTGGTGGAAAAACACAATAAGTCTCATGGTCACTTACATTTATCCTGTTACTATTGTTTGTTTGTGTGTGTGTGTGTGTGTGTGTGTGTGTGTGTGTGTGTGCATGTCAGTTTAAGTGTGTGTCTATGTCTCTCTGTGTGTGTGTGTGTGTGTGTGTGTGTGTGTGTGTGTGTGTGTGTGTGTGCGTGCGTGCGTGCGTGCGTACGTGCGTGTATATATGTGTGCATGTCAGTTTAAGTGTGTGTCTATGTCTCTGTGTGTGTCTGTGTGTGTGTGTGTGTGTGTGTGTGTGTGCATGTCAGTTTAAGTGTGTGTCTATGTCTGTGTGTGTGTGTGTGTGTGTGTGTGTGTTTGTGTTTGTGTTTGTGTTTGTGTTTGTGTGTGCCTGTATATGTCAGTGTGTACATGTGTGTGTCAGATTGAGTGCGTGCATGAGTTTGTGTATGTCAGTGTGAGTGTGAGTGTGGGTGTGTGTGTTTGTGTTTGTGAGTATGTGTGTGTGTGTCAGTGTGTGCTTCAGAGTGAATGAGTGTGTGAGTTTGTGTATGTCAGTGTATCCTAGAGTGTTTGTGCGCACGTGTGTATGCTGGTGTGTGCATGTGTGCAGACTTAGCTCTCTGTGAAGGTGACAGTAGGTGGAGGAGGAGTACAGTGTGCCAGGAGCCAACGCCCTCATACCTGACCTCTACCTGCTGATGGCTGGAGTTTAACTGACTGCAGCGTGGCTCCGGTCCTGCAGCACAGAGAGCCTGCCCAGGTTTTTCACACAGCTTCAACGCTGCTCTGAACCACTCCGTCTCACAGCCTGCTGTCCTTTTTACCTTGTAGTTAAGTTTGTGTGAGAGCGTGCTGTAGCTGGTAAAGACTGAAATGGATCCAGCTGAATAAACGTGTCTTATTCTCAGATGTGGAGAATATTGACTAAAGACAGCGGTTGTTGGAGACGTTTAGGATATTTTGCAACACTAACAATTATAACCATATTGCTTACTGAGTTTGATATGGGTCAAGCCTAAATATATAATGAATGTGTTCCCTTCCTTCATGAAAGTCAGAAGTTGTATATTGTTTTCATTCACTTGTGCATGTTACACCAAGCTGTACACACGCACACGCGCACACACACACACACACACACACACACTGCGGCCAAGGCCACAGAGTGGGGCGAGCAGACTGGTTGACCTTGCAGAGAAGCTGTGTGCTTGCCGACTCTGAGCTCCTGTTGTTTACCAAGTACCTCCCCTATCTCAGATCCTGTGAAACATCAGTGCATGTGTCTGCATGTGTCTGTCTGTGTGTGTGTGTGCGTTCATGTGTGTGCGTGTGGTGTGTGTGCGTGTGTGCGTGTGTGTCTGTGTGCGCATGCGTGCGTGAATGTGACTGTGCATACGTTTCCTCGGTACACAGGGGCACAGTCACTAGCTGAATGGGTATAACTGACGGTGGGACACTGCTGGGTGTGTATAATGCGCTTACTCTATTCTGATTTGAGGTAGTGGGGATGTAGTGCCCTTCTTTCTAACACACCGAGAATGTGCAGCGATCGATTTTTTCCTCGTATTTATATCTTCTCATGCTGTAACCGCGTGAAACCGTTTCTAGTGCCGCCGTCAGCTCAAACCCGATGGCGGTCTCTGCTCGTTTATCTCTCGACGGCGTTAGTGCCTGTGCACCTTGCCTCAGGAGGCACCTGAGAGCACATCACCTTTACACGCTGCATATTCACATTTCTGTCACGATAATTCTTTCTCTTGGCGTACTTTTTCCCCCCTCTGAAATTCGTCAGTCTATTAGTGTTTCTTAGATGCTTTGCTGTGTGTCTGTAGAATGTGAGTGTATCCTGGGAAACATGGCCGTACTGTACAGTATTTTGTGAGGAGCAGAGCTCTGAAGTCTGAGCAGTGTGTGTGTGTCTGCGCGTGTGTCTGTGTGTATGTGTGTATGTGTGTGTGTGCGTGCGTGTGCGTGCGTGCGTGCGTGCGTGCGTGTGCGCGTGTGAGTGTGCGCGTGTGAGTGTGTGTTCAGGATCCTGTTGTGGGCCCGTAGCTGAAGGCAGGAGTTGCAGGGACTGTACGTGTTAGGAACATTATGTGGCCCCTCGGGGGA
Source organism: Aldrovandia affinis (assembly GCA_029706075.1). Lineage (NCBI taxonomy): Eukaryota > Metazoa > Chordata > Actinopteri > Notacanthiformes > Halosauridae > Aldrovandia > Aldrovandia affinis. Next base: position 2,655,310 of record JAINUG010000106.1, on the reverse strand, counting down.
AACCCTCCATCGATTAGCGGGGCGGAGGTAGAGACCAGTACGTGCAACAAAGCAAGTTCACCTTCTCCTTTAGCAAGGAGCGTGTGCTTCTGGTGTTTACGGTAGGGTGCGTCTCTGTCTCTCTTTTCTCTTTTCCTCTCCTCGAGACGGGCTGTCTCGATCTCCTGGCCCTGTCTCTGTGACAGACAAATCCACCGCATCTGTCCCTACATTCCTTCTCCCTGCGTCCCCACTTCCTGTTTCCTGCGTCTTTCTGTCCAAGCCCGCGCTGCTTATTTTAGCCTGCGTCGTGCGGTCATTTCGCTTCGCTCTTCCCGTTTCGTTTTTCAGCGCCTCACAGTGACGTGGCTGATTCGCCGCTCGATGTCAGTCTGGTGACCGGTTCTCACCTGCCATACTCTGTTGCACTTCCTTTCCTGCGGTGGCCAAATGTGCTATTCCCTGAGTCACTCTCCTTCAGCCAGAGGTCACCTCCCTCACCCCTCTACTCCCCCTCCCCCTTCACCTGTGCCAGTCTTATCTGTAATATCAGACCCTAACGGTGCATTTTCACTGCAGTTCTTCTATTCCCTCCATCCCTCTATCCCCATCACCCTCTCCCCATTCAGAGACACCCTGTCTGCAGTGAAACGGCCAGCGCACACACTTCTGTTAACGCGCCAGGAAAGGGAGTCAGAGCTGAAATATTTCTTTCTCTTTTTTAAAATTTTTTTTATCTGTGCAACGGGCACAGCGATGAGACAGTCTGCCAGGGGAAGGAGGTGAGAGAGCAGGGGGGGGAAAAAAACAACTCTAAAGATCGATATGTAACACTCCTCCCGATTGGTTTGCCGCTCAGCCGGCCTGCCTGCAAACCCAGAGCCGATTGGCCCACGCCTATCCACCGTGCACAGCAGCTGCAGCATGTGGTGAAATGCTCTCTCACTCCCTCCCTCCCTCTCTCCTCATCATTTATCTCTTTTTCATTTCACCCTCCAAACCGTCTACAATGGCTGCGGACTTCCGCGAGCCGCCAGCACCGATCGCCCCACTGCAAGGGCCTCTCCGCGTTTATTCCACATCGCAGTTCAGTCCAAGTCACGTCGGTCAGTTAGCCAGAGCAGTCTGAGGCTACCGGAGCTGCTGAAAGGGACATCCTCTATCTCTCGTGCGTGCTCTCCCTTTCTCCCATTCTCTGTCTTTCTCTCTCCTCTCTCTCCTGCTCCCTCTCTCTCCCTCTCTCTTCCTCTCTCTCCCTCTCTTTCTCTCTCCCTCTCTCTCTTTCTCTCTCCCTCTCTCTCTCCTGCTTCCTCTCTCCCCCTCTCTCTCTCTCTCTCTCTCTCTCTCTCTCTCCCCTCTCCTCTCTCTCTCTCTCTCTCTCTCTCCCTCTCTCTCTCCTGCTCCCTCTCTCCCTCTCTCCCTCTCTCCCTCTCTCCCTCTCTCTCTCTCCCTCTCCCTCTCCCTCTCCCTCTCTCCCTCTCTCTCTCTCCCTCTCTCTGTCTCTCTCTCTCTCCCTCCTCTCAGACTGAGACACAGTCTGCCCTTTTACTCGCGCCGCTGCCTGCTTATCGCCTGTCTGGCTGCTGCTTTCTGTCTCGCTCTGTCTTCCTCTCTCCCTCTCTCTTTCCTTTTCTCTCTCGTTCTCTTCATCTTCTCCTCTGCTCTCTCTCACTTCACGATGCTCCAGCTGGTCTCCAGCCTCAGTTCATTTTTCTCTGTCTCCCTCCTCGTCGCGGCTCACTCCATAAATACGTATGAATCCATATTCTTTCCCTGAACTTTCATCTGTCCTGTCTGGCTCCTTGCAAGCGACTGAAAATGAGCGATTTCCTTCAAGGTCTTTTGTGATTTTTTTATATATATATATATATATATATATATATTTTTTTTTTTACAACAGCAGTCTCTGTTGGGGAAGGGAGGAAAGCAGCTCAGAAGTAAACGGAAGAGAAGAATGGAGATCTAAAAAAGACTGAAACTCTGAGAGGGAGGGACCAGAAGAGGAGGAACCGGAGGAGCGTGAAGTGCCCACTCGACACCGTCGGACCGGGCCTCCGTCTCTCTGCGGGCCTGATTGTCCCCCGATGGGTGTTTGACTCCCGTGGGACAGTGGGTGAGTGAGCGGCGAACGTTTGTATGCCCGTGGAGTTTGGTCTCGATCGTGACTCTATCACTCCTGTTCCTGTGCCTGCTCGTGACCCAGTAATGTTACTGCAGGTTACTAGCCGGATTTATTTTTAACTTGTGCGTTTTTCGTTATTATTTATTTAATGCTGTTTATGAGGTGTTTCATCACAGGGCGCACCACTGTCATCCCTTGTCCCGTGCGCACATAGCACATCTGTTTTGATGATTCGGGACATTGTTTAGTTTTTTTAGTACGGTGGGAAGAAAGAAACATACAAACCGTACAGCGGTACTGAAGGAAAGATGGGACTTTAAAGAGATCCCCCCTGTGGCACCCAGACACAAAGGACGCAGTGTGAGAGACGGACACTGGGAGGGAAGAGGCTCTGGTACTTCTCTCTCTCTCTCTCTCTCTCTCTCTCTCTCTCTCTCTCTCTCTCTCTCTCTCTTTACCACCCTCCCTCTCCGGGGCAGTATCAGGGAGTGTCCCAGTCTGCCTTGCCCCCAGCGTGTCTGACTGACCTGCCCTCCCTTGTCCCTCACCACCATGACAGAGCTGGACTCTGCTCGCCATTCAACCCGTTCCCCCCCGTCAAGGTGATTCACCCGTAACCTGGCGGAACGGCGACCTCAATTCGCCAAGAAGAAAGCTGCTCCGTACATGTTTTTTTTTGTGTTTTTTTATATATATATTTTTTTCAACATTTTTTTAATAAAAGCTGGGACAAGAGGATTTAAGCCACTATAGGAAGTTTGGTATTTTATCCTAAGATTGAATTTATATGGCATTTGTCTAAGTTAGTGGCTGGTTCTTGCCCTGGGTTGGACAAGAAAGCTACGTTTTTTGCTTATTAGTTATAGACCTGGGATTGAAGTTGTTGCCCTTGTGTACTCCATAGAGAATCCTGAGCACCTGCTATGGCTGTCAACGTGGCCATGGGCCGCGACACCAAGTGGCTTACTCTGGAGGTCTGCCGGGAGTTCCAGAGGGGCACCTGCTCTCGCTCCGACGCCGAATGCAAGTTCGCTCACCCCTCACGCAGCTGCCACGTGGAGAACGGCCGCGTGATCGCCTGCTTCGACTCGCTCAAGGTAACCAATCCACACACACACACACACACTCATTCAAACAGATACAAACATGCACACACCAACACACATACACACACACACGCACAGGCACACACACACACAGACACACACGCACAGGCACACACACACAGACACATTCAAACACACAGACAGACAGACAGGCATACACACTACACACACACATTCAAATACAAATACACGCACGCACACACACACATTCATGCACACACACAGACAGGTATACACACACACACACACACACACACACACACACAGACAGACATACATATACACACACAGGCACATTGAAACACACACGCACACAAATATACACTCTTAGAAGAACACTCACAGGTATACTCACACACAGGCCCAGCACCTTCTCGCACCAGGCACTGCAGACTGGAACATGTTAAAGTATAATGCAAACAGCCACATTGCCAATGTGAGAGTGGATGCTGTAGAGAAACAGGGCTTGCAGGGATTCAGTCTGAGGTAAGGGTAATTATGGAAGATCCTCCTGAGACTTTAAAAAAAGATTAGCAGTAGCTGAATGACATGGGTTACGTGTGTGAGTGACAGTTTTGGGCCAGGCCCAGCCTAGTTTTGAGTCTGAGATTCGACTACATGCTTTCAACCATTTCCTGTCCGCTCGTCATATTTTCACACCTTAGTTTATTTCTTGGGAAACCGTAAAAATATGTGCAACTATGACACTGGTTGGATAGCTCTTACTAACCCTGATAACGAGAGGAATGAAGAATTAAGACCAGATCAGAGTGACGCTCATGGTCTACAAATGGGCTGTAGTTATAGTAAGTCTGTATACAGACTTGCCTGGCATGTTTATTTATGTGTCCAGCAGGCTCCGATAATCTGATCGTGTATGAAATAAGGGTTGATATGAAGATGAGATGTGTGCGAGAATGCTGTTTTCCCCCCAGTGCGATCACACCGAGGAGACTCGAGCAGATTAATATTGTTATTGTGAATCCCCCGGCCCCCCTGGGTCCGTCTGCAGGCCAGGCAACCTGCGTCTGCCCATCTCGGCACCGAGGCTCACAGACAAGGGAGCCTCTGTCTGGAAGAGCCAGCTGTCTCCCCATTACTGAGTTAGATTGTATTATTCTGCAATTTCTCCGTTTTGTATATGTATATCCTTAGTGCAGAGGGAAGGGAGGCCTAGCAACAGTGCGAGCGAGCCCATTGGATGGTTTAATCTTCCTCCGCTGGCTTTAGCGGTGCAGTCGTAAATCATGTTTTTTTTCCCTGTTGTGCGACTTGTCCATTTGAACGGGCTTGAAAGTAACTGAAACAAATAAGTTTACAGCTGTCGGGCTTTGGTGTCCTGGTCTCTCAGGCCTCGGGGGTGGGGTCTGTGTGCTGGGCAAATGTGCGCGAGGCGACTGAAGGTCAATTTTAGATTCGCTATTTATCGGGAGGACAAGCTGTCCGGCAGCGGTGGATTTCTACACACTCCCCCGGTGACTCCTTCTGTGTGAAATCTGCTGATTCACATGCACCCAGGAAATCGTTTCGATCAATGTCGTCCGAGATCGGCAAACAATCGCTTGGCCAGATTTTTCACCGATGCGTGGCGTCCGGGTCACGTTGCCCTGTGCATCGACTCTGGTGTCTGTATCGCTTAAATGAGAGATTGTTTTGGGTGAGTTTGACCTTTGAATTCCAGTTGAGAAGGTTCAGAATTGTTGCGTGCGAAATGAAGAGTGAGCGGAGGCGTGGCCGCCTGGGTGAGCCCTCACACCCCGGTGTGTGTGTACGGTGATGAGCATTATCGCCGTCGCCTTGGGAATAACAGGCAAACAGTGGCAGCCGCAACCTGGCCCAGCCCTCTCTGCTCTCGTGCTCAGCGAGCTGTGTTACAGTGACTCGTTCCTCAGCCATGCGGCCTCACACCCTGGTACTACATCCCTCTGTTGCTCTGTCGTCTTCCGTGCCTTAATGGCCGCCTCGCTCACCGTCTTGCGATGCGCAGCGAGGCCCCCTCCCTGTTTTGTTCCTCTGCGGTCCTTTTCTTCGTGGGTATCTTCTTAATCAGTCTGCTCCTGGCAGTTAACCTTTAGAGGGAGAGGGCCGCCGCCCTCCTGTCCTGTCTCCTTTTGTGGGGGGCAGGGAGAAGTTGGCGGCCATGTGGAAGTCTGCCTCTGCAGTTGGGTGACTTCACTGGCCACACTTGCAGACAAGCAGGGGCAGGGTGGGAGAGGGACCCAGGGGGATAGAAATCTGTTTGCGTGTGTGTATGTGCGTGCGCTATCTTAGAATTATGGTATAATTATTCAAGTTTTTTTTGTTGCTTTCCTTCATTTTATGCATTTAAATTCAACATAATGATATTATTGATTATTTACTATTCATATAATGAAATACTGTCAGGAGCGGTTAGCCTCTTGGTATGTAAATAGGTGCTAAAATGCAATATCAGCAAAAAAAACAAAAACATAATATTATGCCTGTGACCTTTAAAATAATTGGTTATCCACATGGACATGAAAGGATCCAGCTTGGTTGTGCCTTCAGTCTCAGATAAAGTCAGACCTTGATGGTGGCCTTCGCTGAGGCAGATTAAAGCTCAAATACAAGTTCACCCGCTGTGCAGAGCCAGAACACGGTCTCAGAAACACTCCCCATACATTTCATTACCATAATAATTTCTCGTCATTGGACGTCCTTAACTGAGCGTCTTTCAGCAAACATGTGGATCTTAGACGTTCTTTATCATAAATAAGAGAATTGATTTTAAGTGGTGGTAGTTAAAAGCCCGATTCTTCTTCTTTTTTTCCCCAATTTGGTAGCCAATTATACCCTCTATTATTCCAACTATTCCCCCCCACAAGCCCGCTGCTAACCCATTTCTGATACCGGTAGTGGCAGGAATGATGAACCGCCTCCTCCGAGATGGAACTGTAATTGCCGACCGTGATTCCGGCCAGATAGAGGATTTGTTGCAGCGAGGTCAGGCCGGCTTCCCTCCCCCTCCCTGGGGCGGACAATTGGGAATTGAACCCCGGCCGCAGTGGGCAACTTGCGTTCCAGTCGGATGCTCTTACCGTTACGCCACCCGGGAGGCCAAAATCCAGATTCTTGAAGACCACGCTAGACTCGTGGAGTGGTCCCTAGGCTTTATCTTTATGTATGTTTTACTGTGTGAATGGATTTTGCATTGTATTGTTGCATTTGATTGGCTTATTGATCAACAAGTATTACAGTTTGCTGTTTTAGGTATTTATATTAATTATATTATGTATTCCAACAACACAGTAATGCTGAGTTGGTGGTGCTTTCCTTGTGAAAATCAAAACAATTTCTCAAAATTGAATCAACAAGATCTAGTCTAGGTAGCTAGTGATTGGTCTTACTGTTGTAGGTCTAGTTAATACAAGACGAGACAAAACAAAATGCGGTTGTCCTGTTTAGCTAGCTATCTAGAGTATATAGGTTGTCCTCTGGCCAAAACCAAGTCTGGTACATTTTTTCATTTAACTTGGCTAGCGATAGATACATTTTATTTATGTTTTGTTTAATATTTAGCAACATTTATTTTAGCATGATTTATTTGCGTCATTCGCAAAGAGTGGTGTGGTCATAAAAGGGAAACGTGGCCACAGTTTTCTAAAAAAACTCTTGGCTAACAGGCTACCAGGCTGCTCTGGTAATTCACAATCTTTTCGAGCTTTTCAAATCTAGCTCTTGCATTTAGGTCAGATGCTCTTTGGAAAATGTTTTGGTCCTTTATATATAGTTCTTATAGGCATAGTTCATCATACATAACTGCTCATTGGAGAAAGAAAAAAAGAGTTTGGTTGTTGATACAAAATTCAAACCGTCTCTTAATGAAACAAGTGTTTTTTGGTAGTGTACAGTGGCGAAAGGCATGTTTAAAACCTGGCTTTTTGAGTGCATTTACATTACACACATTTAACAGATGCTTTTTCAGATCCAAAGTGACTTACAGACAGTGCGTGCAGCTTAAGTAGATAAGGAACAACCACACATCACTTCAGGCACATCCCTCCCTCAAGTAAGCAGCCATATACAACCCTAGTGGTACAGCAAGCTGACTACGATTAGAATGAAATAAGTACAAGCAGTAGGGTTTTTAAACAGCATTAGGGGTGAGTCGGTTAAGAGCCAAGGTGCAGTCTGAAGAGGTGCGTTTTCAGACTGCGGCGGAGGATAGGCAGTGACTCGGCTGTCCTGATGAATTGGCGTATCAAAGGCAAACGCATCCTTGTCTTTAGAATTTTTCAAGAGCGCAATATATTTTGTACCTTATCCTCTGTAGTTGGTGATACATTAAGAACTTGGGGAGAATCATTACATTGTATAATATTAAACTCTCTCATGGTGAAGTTTTGACTTGAATAGAATCCAGAAAGAATTGAATAGCTACCCTGAACTAGTCTTCCCTGTACTTTTAGTTGTATCTCCCCAGAAAATGAAGTGTGTCCCTTGCCATTTTGACTATCTAAGCTTTTCCAAATGAGTTTAGAATTGCCCTTTGCCTAGTTTATAATGTTAGTAAAGAAGTTGGCCTTTGCTTTCCTAAATTCGGACTTAACCTTACTTCTTATCCCTATGAATATGATTCAGCATGATCAATCCTGATTTTAGTGGATTTTTTTGCCAGATCTTGCTGTTATAAGGAAATATGGAGTAGCTTTGTTTTGGCCTATCTTTTCATGTACAGTCTAAACTGAATAATCATTCTTCATCCAAGTGCACTCCCTTATCCTATAGTAGGCATTTCCCTGCCTGTCTCCCTTTGCCTGGTGTGTGCTGACTGCAGGCAGGCGATGGAGTGGTTTACTGAGGCAAAGGCTCATGGGAGTTGCAGTTTATATAAATAATTTCTCCCACAGGGTGGCTGATGCAATGGATGCAGCCTTGGGAGTTTGTGTCTTTGTGTGCTTGCAAGTGTTTGTTTGTTTGTGTGTGTGTGTGTGTTTGTTTGTGTGTGGTCGTGTTCATGACTGTGTGTGTGTGTATTCGGGTTTGTGTTCGTGGTCCAGTTCAGTCCAGTTCAGTCCAGTCAGCTGAGCATAAATATGGACGACAATTGTCTGGGGCCACATTTTGAGACAGACTGCAGTTCTCTGGAAAGTGAAATGAGGTTATTGCTGAGCTTTTCATCACTTCTTTTTGGCTCCCGGCTCAGCACTTCCACATGAGGACCGAGGGAACAGCTTCCCTCCGTGCGCAGAACAGCAGCCTAGCATGCAGGCCTACACTCAGGAGACAAGCAGAGCAAGTATAGTCAGTGGATGCCTCTCAGATAGATTCCCCATTGCAAATGGATGCTCTTTGCCATTCTCTTCAGTGTCATGCTGCAGGAGGCTAAAGATGGGCTGACAGAGTGTCTTTATATCCGATACTGCACAGATGGCAGTCTTTTATATCTGCTTGCAAGAACAAAGACCACAGACAAACACCTGGTGGAACATCTCTTTGTGGACGACTGTGCCATGCTAGCACATACAGAGGAGGCACTGCAGATCATTGTCAACTGTTTCACAAAGGCAGCAAATTCATTCGGACTGACCATCAACCTCAGAAAGACAGAAATCCTTTTCCAACCACCATCCGGCGGAGTGTACAGTTCACCACCCATACATATTGATGACAACCGTCTCAATGATGTGGACCAGTTTACATACCTAGCAAGTATGATATCGAACGATGCATCCCTCTCAATCGATAACAGAGGCAAAGCCAAACAGTTCTTTTTGCTGGCTACAGGTGTACAGGGCAGTGGTTGTCTCCATTCTACTGTACGGCTCCTGGGCCCTGTACAGGAGACACATCCAGCTGCTAGAGCGCTTCCACCAGCACTGCCTGCGGTTCCATCATGAACATCCGATGGCAGGGCTACATCACCAACAACATAGTTCTGGAGAAAGCCCAGATGCCCAGCATGGAGTCCATCCTGCTACTATGGCAGTTGTGCTGGGCAGGTCATGTCTCGCACATGGAGGACACAAGGATGACCAAAGCAGCCCTCTACAGTGAGCTGTGTCAAGGGAAGCTTAACAGAAGTGGCTCCATCAAGCGCTTCAAAGACCAGCTCTCACCTCTGCAGGAATTGACACCAAGACCTGGGAGCTCAGGGCTGCAGGCAAAAACAGCTGGCACTCCACTGCCAGGAAAGCAGCCCGGACGTTCGACAACATCAGGCATCAAACTGCTGAGGAGAGAAGGAGGCGGAGAAAAGGCACAGTCCCTGCCCTGTACCATGCCCAGGCCTCTACCAGCCATGAGTTCCAGTGCCCGAGCTGCCACAGGACCTGCTCTTCAGGAATTGGCTTGTTCAGCCACCAACGTGCCTGCCGCAAATCACAACTAATTCCGAGTCAAGACTAATTTCTTCCCTTGATGTTTGCATGCGAAGAAACAGCCATATGGCATGCAGTAGACAACCAGGAGAGGAAGCTTTCACACCGAGCAGAAGGAACTTTGTGAAAAAAGCACTGAGTTTTGACATTCAGTTTTAATGCAGGGAAAGAATGATACTTTCCTGATAATGACATCACTAGTGAAATAACTGAAACAGCCACCAGGGCATGACAACATACACTCTGCTTCTCTCACTGAAATTATATACCCACATACTGTATATCCAGTGAGTTCATTGGTGAACATCGTAAAAATAACATCTAAAAATGTCTTGCCCTTTTGATCTCACTATTTATGCTACAAAATGTGTATTTTATTACAAGTCTGTAGGGCTGTCTTTAGGGTGAAACATCAAAAGGCATTTTTAGAAGGTATAAATTTGGTCCTGTGATCTGAGATTTTTACAACAAAAAAGCAGGTAGATAAAGTGTCAGTGCCATGGTTTAAATGACCTCATGTGCTTTTATCCTTCATTCTGTATTCAGAAGTGGGGAACACACAGCCAAGTTGAGTTACTCACTCCCCAGAATGGTTGTAGTCAAGTAACTTAACCGCAAGTCCAAGTACAAGTCACTCAGTGCTCAAGTTCCAGTCCAGAAGTTGCGAATGGGAAAAACTAAAATAAAAAATCACATCGTAGCACCCACTCTCAATCATGAAAAAGTTACATTTGAGATTACAAAATAAATTGGAGGCATTGAATCCAAATTAAATCTTTATTTCTTAAATTATTTTTATTTTTATTATTATTATTATTATTATTATTTCTTAAATTATCTATGAGTGGGGTATGTGTGTATAATTAAACCAAAAATCTACAAGTAGTTTTAGTTGCAAAAGTCCATAAGAAGCTTCCAATGTAACAACACAGAAGGAGCAACGGGGACTTATAACCTATTCTTATTCATGGAAATGGAGAGATGAAGAGCACACTGCACTTGCATGGCAGAATAAATAATGTTAGCTAGGTGGCTAGCTAGATGATGATTACAGTTATTTCCACTTTGCCAGATTGGAAATAAGTGGAAGCATCCAAACTAGCTGAGTAACGTTGTAACCTTACCGGAGCTCTCCTGTAGGCCTGTCAGATTCTGAGAACATCTCAAGGATGTATTGAATGGGTCTGGTAAACTTAAGAGAACTGATATTTAGTTCTCAGGGGCCCAGATTTGGGTAAAAGTCATACTTGTCAAAGGGCACGTATCTTAGAAAAGATACTTGTCCTTCCTAAAAGTTACTTGTCCTACTGGCGTCGCTGCGAGCGCTGTAGGTGAGCAACAAAGAAGACTGTGTACGTCAAATATTTTCAAATGCTTTATTTTAAATACAGTATGTATATTTTTGGTGCCTATTTTTCCTGTCTACTTCTTTAGCTTGAATGCACCAACTACATTCATTATCGTTATTTCTTTTCTACATGGATATTTATGTTTGACTTATGCAGCGTGGGCTCATGGGACTGTGTAGCAGTGAAGCTATGACTTGTGCCCGCAGGTGGCGTTAGCAACTAGTGTTCTGACTGTACAGTATATCACAACGTACACTCTAGTCGGGACTCGAACGAGAGATTTTTCCATCCCCAGCTAGATTGTGGTATGGCAGCTAACGCAATAGCTAGCGAATAATTCCTAGATTTAACTGAGCAGGGATGTGGGAATGATTTGTGCTTAGACTGTAGGACGGAGATGAGAAATCACTGCAGGAAAATCAGCGATTCTTCAGCCTGGCCGGAGGGCTCACTGAACTGAATATAGACAGTAACTAGCTAGCTAGTGTTCATGGATAAATGCATGAGTACTTACTAAGCCTTGTGTTAGCAAGCAACTAGCAACAACAAATATCTATACCTAATGTCCGTGAACGCTAACATTAGCTAGCTAACTAACTAGCTGGTTCTCCCTGTTGTGTCTATGTGCCGCGATCTGCGAACTTGCTTGACTACTGCAAAGTCTGGCATAGCAACAACAACAAACGTGGTGAGCACAGACTGCTTGCTGCGTGTGACAATGTGCCGCTTTTTTCATTTGGAACTTCGGAAATATTTTTGAATATCCGTGCATGACGTGTTTGTTATGATGTGAGTTTAAAACATAAATAGTTCCAGTTACCTAATTAAAAAAATAAGAAAATCCTAAATTCACAGTCGTCAGCAAGACGATCACTTGGAAATCGAAGGTCGTCCTTCTTAATTTTTAATACATTTTTTATAAATTTGTTTAATAGAACAACTGCTAATCTGGGCCCCTGAGTTCCCCCAAGTACCTTTGTTTCTTCTGTTTTGGCAGTGTACGAAAATATGGACTACACATTTTTCTAGCTAGCTAAGTAAACTGCAGAAAGGCTAGCTTGTGTCGTCTGTTTACAGAAGTAAACGGGATGTTTTTTGGGGGGTTAAATTTCCACATAATGACAGTTTGTAATTGTTGTCAGTTTGAATCCGTCTATGGCCTACCTACTTAGCTGGACTGTTGCGTTCAGTCTCTCGCTACAACCTGGTTAATTTTGTGTTTAGATCGTGTTTAACATGCAGTTAACTTTGTTTTTGTAATAGGCTTTATTTCGTGACTACTAGTTTTCCTAGCTTGTATTTTTGGACGAAATTCTAGATGGTGCTTTGGGCTACGATAGCACCTCCATCATACTTTTTTTTTCAGATGTGGCTGCGTGTTTGCAATGTCACCAGCAATAAAGCTGCGGCCTCAACTGGTGGCTAGCAAGCTAGCTAGATTAACTATCTAGTTGACTAATGGGATTGAAACCATTCAATACGTTTAGCAAACTAATTTAACGTTAGTTGAAATGCTTGGTAGCGAGCTAGCTCATCAAATATTAGCAACATGATTAAATGAATCACTAAAACTGACTGGATTAGCAAGGTTATGGGTTGCCATACAAAACTGGTGCCTGACAAAATGTGTCTTAGAATTTCGTTTTTAAACAGTTTTAAGTCATATATGCAATTTTAGACACATGCATTATATAATCGAGTCTGTTTGATACTGCAATCCAAGTTATAAGTCTAAGTCACTTAATCAAATCGAGTAACAAGTCGATTTGATGATGGGAACATATGAAAGTCAAATGAAAATAAACATAAATTCAGCCCAAAAGTGAGCCGCGCAAAGTCTTCTCCAGCACATCCCAAAGATTCTCAATGGGGTTAAGGTCTGGACTCTGTGGTGGCCAATCCATGTGTGAAAATTATGTCTCATGCTCCCTGAACCACTCTTTCACAATTTGAGCCCGATGAATCGTGGCATTGTCATCTTGGAATATGCCCGTGCCATCAGGGAGGAAAAAATCCATTGATGGAAAAACCTGGTCATTCAGTATATTCAGGTAGTCAGCTGACCTCATTCTTTGGGCACATAACGTTGCTGAACCTAGACCTGACCAACTGTAGCAACCCCAGATCATAACACTGCCCCCACAGGCTTGTATGGTAGGCACTAGGCATGATGGGTGCATGACTTCATCCACCTCTCTTCTTACCCTGATGCGCCCATCACTCTGGAACAGGGTAAATCTGGACTCATCAGACCACATGACCTTCTTCCATTGCTCCAGAGTCCAATCTTTATGCTCCCTAGCAAATTGAAGCCCTTTTTTCCGATTAGCCTCACTGACAAGTGGTTTTCTTAAGGCTACACAGCTGTTTAGTCCCAATCCCTTGAGTTCCCTTTGCATTGTGCGTGTGGAAATGCTCTTACTTTAACTATTAAACATAGCCGTGAGTTCTACTGTTGATTTTTTACGATATGATTTCACCAAATGTTTAAGTGATTGCCGATCACAATCATTCAAGATTTTTTTCCGACCACATTGCTTCCTCGGAGATGATGGTTCACCACTATCCTTCCAGGTTTGAATAATTCGTTGGACAGTTCTTAACCCAATTTTAGTAGTTTCAGCAATCTCCTTAGTTGTTTTCTTTGCTTGATGCAGGCCAATAATTTGACCCTTCTGAAACAGATTAACATCTTTTCCATGACCACAGGATATGTCTTCCGGCATGGTTGTTTAAGAAATGAGAAGCTACTCACTGCATCAGTTAGGGTTAAATAACTTGTTGCCAGCTAAAACATATTAATCACTGCAGTAATTATCCAATGGAAGGCTCTTACCTATTTGCTTAGTTAAATCCAGGTGGTGACTTTTTTTTTTTGGCCAGGCAGTGTATATTGGAGGCATATCAAGAGGAGTTACTTTAATGCACAAAAGCACCACAGTTTGCACCTGGGGAATTTCTGCAGGGGCTTGTCCATTGTGGAATGACTCTGTTTATGGATATCAGTCATAAATGTCTGTGATTGGACCTGTTTTAGAACAGTATTTCTTTCCAGGGTAGGATTGAACAAGCATGGGAGAGAACCAGAGAGTGAAAAAGTATGCAGAAAATGTGCTTAAAATGAAAGGAAGATGCATTTAAGGAAAGTACAGGGAAGGTCTTTAATGAGTGGTCGAGAAGCCAAAGGCTGAAGTGGCATTGGCGATTTAGGCGATTGGTTGCCGTGGAAATTCCCTGTCCTTTTTGGCAGGATACTGGTCATTGCGACTGTGGTCTAGAAGAGAGCGGGATTAGCCTTTTTTAATGCATACAGGCCATTACTCTGGTTGGTATTATTTCTGCATTTGGCACCGTTTTGGTAATTAGTGTATGGTTTCCTGAAGGAACGGAGCGTGCTCACGTAAATTTCAAGGTGTCAACTTTGATGCGATGTGAACGCTTACCGTTAGTACATTTATATAATGCTTATTCATCACCACCAACAAATCTATAAACGGCAATTCGTCATGCTGATACTTAATGTTGGAATATTTGTGGAGAGAAATCCCCCCCCCCCGCTCCCCACTAAATGAATAACGTTCTAGCAACACTACGACCAATATCCCTTCCCTGCTATCATCTGAAACCCTTCCACACATTTGTGGCTATGTAGCATAGCCCCCGCCTTCTTTTACTCATGTTCATTCTATGAAGGTAGTCATTTTTGGGATAAATACATTCATAAGTATGTCATATGTATGTGTTGTAATGTCGTTTTTTAAAATGATTTGGCTTTGGTGTTGCTTGCATTGCATTGCATGTCATATTATGTGCCTCCATCCACCTGCCCAGGGACTACGATGAAAATGTGCCATTTGACTATATCTGGCACATTTACCGTAATGTTTGTTAATGTGCACTGTCCCTGTTAAATAAATGTAGCTAATAAAATAAAAATTTGTATTATTTTTAAAAAACTCACAGAAAAGGTTCTGGCACAGTAGAATTGCATCTGCATCTGCATAGCTACTTATCCTGTACACTCATACTGTACACATGGTTACACTTATTATTAAAATAGTTTAACATCTTTTAAATATACTAGTTAACAGATTTGCTCTTGTCTATGCATCTGGATTGGGATCAGCCGAAAGGTTTGGCTCTTGTGTGTGTAGGGAGTATTAGCCCGGCAGGGACAGTCGTGTTTTTCCTTCTACCCGAGTCACTTTGTTCTGGGGTTATCGATGTCATAATGAAAACTGAAATATGAAGATAATATAGAGTGTGGGGGGGAAATTAGTGTTTGTTTCAGGTGGGTATTGAGAGGGATGTACAAACTTACCTGGGACTCAAATGGCAAACCACAACACCCATGATTTTGTGCTTTTCGTTTGAATCACAACCAAGCAAGACATCCCAGTTAATATATCTCTTGCGCTGTACTGTATATCACTTTACAAACTTTGAATGTAGCTGTGAGCCAGTGAAGCACTCCAAGGCAGTGATTTTAGTGGCACAGTTTGGTGCAACTTTGAAAATAGAATTTTGTCATCACAAGACTAACATTTCTTCTCTTTCATTCTCTTTTATGGCCTCCCGTGTGGTCCAGTGGTTTCATTGTCCGACGCTGACCATGGCGACCGGGGTTCGATTCCACCGGCCGTGCCAGAGTCGGCTCTGGCCGAGAGTGCCACCGGGAGCGGCAATTGGCTCTCAGCCCCAGGGAAAGGGGGAGGGAAGCTGACAGGGCATTCGCTGCTTACAGGAGTGGTTCTGTAGTACCGGGTTGCGGTCTACGGCATGGCGGGTGCCGTCTCGGTCTATCAGTCACAGGGCTACGGCAGCGAACTTACAATATGAGGGGGGGATTGACTACTAAATTGGGAGAAAAATGGCAGAAAATCAGAAACAAATTATAATTATTCATTCTCTTTTATTCTTTTTTCTTTCATTCTCTCGGGGTGTGTAAACCCCCTGTCTCAGAATCTCTCACTGCGCTCCGCCATTCATCTCCGTAGCACTCCCTCTTATATTTTTCTCCTCAAAGCTCCACATAATTACAAGATGGCTATAACCCTGTGCAAGTGTTATCAGTAAGAAATCGCTGTCAAGGGTAAAAAGGCACCGTTCAAAGGAAATGGCGATGAAGAGAACCCTCTCCTTCTGTCCCCGCCTCTCCCTCTTAGGGCCGCTGTACGCGCGAAAACTGCAAGTACCTGCACCCCCCGCCCCACCTGAAGACACAGCTGGAGATCAACGGCCGCAACAACCTGATCCAGCAGAAGACGGCGGCGGCCATGTTGGCTCAGCAGATGCAGTTTATGCTGCCAGGAGCCCAGCTGCAGCCCATAGTGAGTGGGGGAGGGGGAGGGGAGGGGAGGGGGGGGGGGAGGAGAGGAGGAGAGGAGAGGAGAGGAGAGAGGAGAGGAGAGGAGAGGAGAGGAGAGGAGAGGAGAGGAGAGGAGAGGAGAGGAGAGGAGAGGAGAGGAGAGGAGAGGAGGAGGAGGGGAGGGGAGGGAGGGGAGGGGAGGCAGGAGGGCAGGAGGAGAGGTACCAAGCACGTCGGAGAGCATGGCCCCGTGTCCATTTGCGGTCATGTAGAAAAACTGAGTGTGTGCCATTTCCGTATTCATTCCCCTTCTCCCTCTCCCGTTTCCACCCCTCTCTCTCACAGACCACATTTCCGATCACGCCCTCCCTGGCCACCAGCCCCAGCATGGCGTTCAGCCCATACCTGAGCCACATGACCCCGGGGATGGGCCTGGTTCCGGAGCTGCTGCCCAGCGCCCCCGTGCTGGTCCCGGGGAGCCCCACCACCCTCGCCGTGGGCGCCGGTAACCCCACACAGAAGCACCTGCGCACCGACAAGTTGGAGGTAGCGACACCTTGCCGAGCCTCCATCTGTCTGTCTGCGTGCTGCTTACTCTCCACTGTGGTATCTCTGGTATCTCTCTCTCTCTCTCTCTCTCTCTCTCTCCTCTCTCCCTCCCTCTCTCATTTTATTTTCATATTTTTTATACATAAAATCATACATATCAAGTTGGATAAACTGAAGCCTTAATTATACACCTTAAGACTCTGATACTAGCCTATCAACCGTAATTTTGCTTGCATAAAACGGTGTATGAAAAGTATGCACACGCTGACCTCCCAACAGTTGTATGGTTCGTATATCAGTAGGTGATCTATTGGGGAACTTTCTGTTCCAAGCTGCTCAGACCGTGCTGTGGACGCAGTGCTCTGTTTCCCTCATTAGCAGGGAGTTTGGGCTCCTGACAGCGCCCCTGGGGTCCCTGTGCGCAGGCCGCTGACGCTGGTCCCTGCAGCCGTTAGTTATTGCTGGCGAAGTGCAGGGGCCCCCGAGCCGCCGCTCCACGGGGTTTCACAGAGAGGAGGAGATGGAGTCTGAGTTGGTTTTTAATGGCCCTAAAATGTAGGGTGTGAATGGGACTTACTAAACAGCAGGCGCCGAGAAGCAAGGAAGAGGAGCCAATGGGAGTTTGTTGTCCGAGCCGTCGCTCACCCTGTTAGCTGCGGTGCCGTGATTCATCATAGCCCACTCTAGATTAGAATTAATAGGGTTCGAAAATATTTAAGTATTTAATCAAGTCGAAATTCCTCTTTAGCTCATGGCAGCATAAAAACGGTCATGGGTACAACGCAGAGTGCACAGTACAGTTCAGTATATAACACAATGCAACACAGTACAGTTCGGAATGCAACCCAGTGCAATACAACACAATACAATACAGTATAATACAACGTAATGCAGTACAATATAGTACAATGCATTGGCTGTCTGTGTTGAACATGCTGCGCCTTCCTGCCGTTTGGTTTAGCTGGGCTCACTCTACCGTTGAAGCCGAAACATTCCAGTTTGATGCATCTTGGGGAAATCCATTAAGGGATGTGACCTTGGACAGTAGCAATGGACGTTCTGTACTGTAACAGAGCACCGGAGCCTTTGTGACCAACAGGAACCTCCTGTAGCTAAGAAGCAGTGAGGACAAAAGTCTAAAGAAATCTGTGGCACGGGTAATGATGATGGTGATAATAATAATAATAATAATATATTCCATTTAGCAGACGCTTTTATCCAAAGTGACTTACAGTATATGTGGTCCCAATCTAGGAATCGAACCCACAACCTAAGCATTGTCAGCACCATGCTCCTACCTACTGGTGTTATATAAATGAGGGGTTATTATTGTTATTATTACTGAGTCACACAGAACCGCCAACACGGGTCTCAGCCCCCTGTCCCCTCCGCCCCGCTAGGTGTGCCGGGAGTTCCAGCGGGGCAACTGCACGCGTGGGGAGAACGACTGCCGCTACGCGCACCCGCAGGAGGCCGCCATGGTGGACGGCAGCGAGAACTCAGTCATCGTGTGCATGGACTACATCAAGGGCCGCTGCTCCCGGGACAAGTGCAAGTACTTCCACCCGCCCGCCCACCTGCAGGCCAAGATCAAGGCAGCGCAGCACCAGGCCAGCCAGAACGCCGCCGCCGCCGCCGCCATGGTGAGTCCGGCCACGCCCTTTTCCTTTCCCCGCGTTTTGTAAACAGAGATTGTGTAAATAAAACAACCGCTCTGGTCTTAGACCGCTGCTTTGAGGGGAAAAGTGAAAGGCGGAAGTCCTCCACAGACACAGAAGGTGAAGACGCGGGGGGGCCTGGCCCGGCCCTTGTTCCAAAAGCGGTCTCTGGTATCTTTGCCTTTTTTTCATTTTTTTCCATTCGCTCCCCTTTAATGAAGCAATTCAAGGTTGTGCTTCGACACCCAGCGAATCTGAGAGACGGCAAACATTCTCACAGAGCGGGGGGAAATGGCGTCGTTAATAATCCGATTTGCCGTTGGATTACATTTCTTCTCTTGGCCTTTGATGCAAATGTGTTTCCTGATCTCTGATGCCAGGGGGACAGGTGGGACTCTGCTACCTGCTAATTCAGACATCGAAAGCTAATTAAACTTTTACATCATGGTTTAGCAGCCAGTTGGGAGCCCATCCACTCTGTTTTCGTTGGTTAATTATTAAACTGTAGATTGACTGTAGATCGTTAGCTTACCTGTCTGGTCGGCGTTGGGTTTGTTTGTTTACGTTTTAGCCCTTTGTGAGGTGGTGCTGAATAATTCAGCGCTCCCTCCCCTGTGCCGAGCAGTCCTTTGTCTGTCCTGCTCTATGCCAAAGCGAGCAGAGTGGCCTCAACAGAGGACCGGCTGCCTGCCAGCGTAACAGAACAGACGTGCAGGGATGAGGGAAGGGGAGGAGTGGGGGATGCGAGAGAGAGAGAGCAGGAGCAAGAGCAAGAGCGGAGTGCTTTGCCGCAGAGCTTTATACCTGCTCCTCCAGGAGCAGCGGCAGAGGAGGAATGGCATCAATCTCACTCCATCAATCCCACTCCATCAATCCCACTCCATCAGTCCCACTCCATCAAGCCCATTCCATCAATCTCTCTCCATCAATCCCACTCCATCAATCCCACTCCATCAATCCCACTCCATCAATCCCACTCCATCAATCCCATTCCATCAATCCCATTCCATCAATCTCACTCCATCAAGCCCACTCCATCAAGCCCATTCCATCAATCCCATTCCATCAATCCCATTCCATCAAGCCCATTCCATCAATCTCACTCCATCCATCCCACTCCATCAATCCCACTCTATCAAGCCCACTCCATCAATCCCATTCCATCAATCCCACTCCATCAATCCCACTCCATCAATCCCAGTCCACCAATCCCATTCCATCAATCCCACTCGATCAATCCCAGTCCATCAATCCCAGTCCATCAATCCCAGTCCATCAATCCCACTCCATCAATCCCACTCCATCAATCCCACTCCATCAATCCCACTCCATCAAGCCCACTCCATCAATCCCATTCCATCAAGCCCACTCCGTCACGCCCACTCCATCACGCCCAATCCGTCACGCCCACTCCGTCACGCCCACTCGCTCTCATGTAATGATTAGTTAAGAGGGGCTTTGTAGTGAGTTAGCCTGCGGGGTTGGCGAGGGATGGAGTAGCGCATAAGAGATAGTATATGTATGAGTGTCTTTGGTCTGTATTAATTGCACACTGCATTCAACTTGCAACTTTACGTTTGGGAGAGTATTGCTTTCTTCATTTCTTACACATCATTGTCATTTTAACCGGGTAAGGAAACTATACAACGTCCCTGCATGTCTGTAATCGCATTCCTCACTGAAAGTTGATGAAAAAATGCGTTGCGGTTAGATCTTTGTGTCCCAGGTTTGCATTGTCCTTTTTACGTGCCCTCTGGCTTGCTCCAGGTTAGTGCTGTAAGACACCAGGAGAGAGGAGCTATTGCCAATGCTAGTTGCTAGTTGCTAGTTGACATCGGGTATGACTTTAATTTCCTCCTGAAAGGTGAAGGGGATGTGAGATTCGGACACCTCGCACCGCTCCGTACGGGCGCTCCAAGCCCAGCTCTGAGGGCCTCCTTTGCATCCTTATCTCAGACTAATGCTCATATTTCTTGTATTCAAATTCTCTGAGGTGAAAGCACTATCTTTGAACCACGTCACGTCTCATTTTTGGCCCAAATCTCTTTTGTAAGTCACTATTGTTTCGTTGCGTCATTGTCCTGGAACAGCTGAAGAATGCACCGCGACAGACAGACGCGATTATATCCGCAGTTACGGTACAAAGTGTGTGACAGCGTAGGCCCAGCCCATGATGACTGGCCAACGAGGAGATATTTCTTTTTTAAATCATTCGTAACTGGTGAGTGTAAAGGCCTCTACATGCTTCTGCGTAAGCAATGGGACATTCCTCTGCAACATGTTGCAGAGCACTTGGCAATACATACTTCTGCGTAACCTACACAACATGGTATCCTTACACTTCCTGAAGCTGGTTAATTTTATACCGTGTTGAACAAATTATGCTAGCTATCTATATCGTTAGCTACTGTTAGCGAGCTTCACTTGGCTGTGATGCCAGGTTGCTAGCTAGCTAGCTAGCTACATATCGATAGTTTTGCTTAGCTAACGTTGACATAGATATATACAGTTGTTGTTGTATATATCGTTGTATGCAGCTGCCAACAACGATGTCTATCGCTGTATTACTTCACTGATCTCTTGTGCGAGCTATGATTGTTCTTACCATGTATTTGCACATCTAGTAAATTGCTCTGGATAAGAGTGTCTGCTATATGCTTAAAAAAATGTATATGCACCCTGCTCTTTCTTTGTTTTGTTAATTGAATATTCTGTGCATTAAGGTGTTGTAGTGACATGTTACATTTATATGTAATCTAAAGCACAACACAAAACATCTGGATATTTGCAACCTTAAATATATAATTTAGAATGGCGTGAAGGGGGCTGCGGATGGCGTAGCGGTGTAACACGCCACACTTTGGTGTGGCGTGCGCTGCCAGTCAGGGACGCGGTTCGAAACCCGCGTCTCTACCAGACCGGCCCTGGTCGTCAGCCCGGATCGGAGGCGGCATTTGGCTGTCCGCCTCCGGGGGAGGGGGGAGGGTGAGCCGGCATGAATCCGTCGAGGAGAAGGTAAAAGGCCTCCGTGGAAGAATTTCCGTCTCGGAAGAGGCGGGAACATCCGGCCAGGAATGTGTGTCTCGCTCCCGGAGGACGGGCGGCGGACTCGTGGGGGTGGGGAATTAACATAAATTTAAATAAGAATGGCGTGAAGACAGCAGTCGATCGTTCGTTGTTTGCAGAATCTCCCATTGTCAGTACAATAGACTTTAAAACCATGAAAGCAGCTTGTGTGCGAGCAACTCACCTTTATAGCATTAAAATAATAGAGTAAATTTACGTGGAACAAAGGAACGACTGTTGAAAATAATGTTAATGTATTAAGGGAAATGAAGGATGGTCTTTTCTCAGAATTAAAAAAATCTCTGCTTTTATCTTTCTCCCCTAATCTGGATGTCGCTCTGATAAAAGCATCTGCTAAATGCTTAAAATGCTTAAAATGTCAAATGTAAAAAAATGATGTCCTAGCTCGATGAACTATGACCATGCCAGCTCCGCCTCCATTCGCTAACCAACCAATCAATGCTGTGCAACATCTACGGGACATGTTGCGAGTTTGATTTTTGTGCTAGGTACGCAACATCCTCTGCAACACCCTCTGCAACATCAATGCAACCTCTGCAACGTGTTGCAGTCGCTCGAGCATTTAGTGCTTGATTAGAACTGGGGTTGGGATATTTCCAATCAAGGTGAATAACTAGATTTGCATTAGCCTGGCATCCTAACGCACATCAACTGTGAAGTTGTTCTTGATTATTTTCCATGTGTTTGGCAGCAAGGTTTCTACTGTTTCTATGTGGCCGTGTTTGGAATGTTTGTTGTTGTTTTAGTCTTTTTTGCGTCTCATTAAATTAAATTTTGGTGTGAGTTGTAAGCCTCTGTTTTCTGTCCCTTTGTGTTTGTATCCTCACCCTCCGTCCGTTTTCTGCCTCGCTTTTCCACAATGCATTGCTGACCCTCCTGGCCTCGCCAATCTCTGCTTCCTCTCGCTGGCTGTCTTACCTGGCGCACTTCATCGCTGGTCGTTGTGGTTGTGTTCACGCTGCCCGCTAGCCCAGATCAAGCCCGCAGTCTGTCCCCCAAAGTGAAATCTGCAGCCCACCTATGACCTGGCGGTCTGACCTTTCACCTTTTGCCCCTCGTGTCGACAGCCTTGTCAGGTCCGTTGTGTGTTTAGTGCCGTTGCTCTGACCTTGCGCGAGCACATATGGGTGTGCCGTGTTGTGTGGGCACAGATGAATGAGTGCAGTTAACTTGTTGTTAATGTTGACTTTACATAAAATCAAATCAAGTTCAATAATGTTCAAATCAGTAACACGTTATCCAAATTCCAAATATTTATTAGCAGGATGTAATTTGCACCTTTAATGATTTTTGGTCTACAATGTTTAAGTGATTATTGATGCGTGTGTGTGTGTGTGCGCGTGCGTATATGAATATTTTTTCAAGAATAGTTCATAGAGTCAGTGTTGTGATTTTGCAATAAGCAGGTGATCTGAGGGGGAAGTTCAGCATTCTCCCCACAGAATTTTGTCACTGCTTTTATTTCCGTCCAACGAGTGGACTCACATGATGACTCATGCCGCATGCTCCTTGGGAGGTTAAATCCCCCGAATGTTCTGTAATCGTTAAATGTTTAACTGCCTTTTCATAAAAACAATACAATCAGGAAAGCCCAACAGGCTGAAGAGGGACATGCAGCTTCTGCACTGATCTAATCAGGCAAAGCCTCCCTTAAATGCACGTAGCTGAAACTGGCATAATGGACCAATAAATAAAAACTCTTCAGAAAGCTAGCAAGCAACAACTGAATTACTGATACAGTGGCGATAAAACGTTTGTGAACCCTTTAGAATTTTCTGCATTTCTACATAAATTTGATGTAAAATGCGATCAGATCTTCATCTAAGTCCTACAAATAGATAAAGAGAACCCAGTTAAACAGATAACACACAAAACATGATACTTTTTCATTTATTTATTGAACAAAATGATCCAACATTATGTGAACCTTTGCTTTCAGTAACTGGTCTGACCCCCTTGAGCAGCAATGACTTCAACCAAACGTTTCTGGTAACTGTTGACCAGTCCCACATATCGGCTTGGAGGAAGTTTGGCCCATTCCTCCTTAGAGAACTGCTTCAACTCAGTTATGTTGGTGGGCTTCCTGCCATGAACTCCTTGCAGATAATGTAGATAATGTAGATAATAGATCTGCATTTACTTCATCTTTTATACTAGCTACTATCTACAGACCCCCTGGACCCTATGCTGTTTTCCTCTCAGAGTTTTCTGACTTTTTATCAAACCTAGCAGTTATGGCAGATAAAGTTGTGATTATAGGCGACTTTAATATTCATGTTGATAATGGAAATGATTCTCTAGTGAAGGCTTTTGCTTCTATTCTTGACTCCGTTGGTTTTGTCCAAAATGTGTCTGGGCCGACTCATTGTCATCAACATACACTGGACTTAGCTTTATCCTATGGTATTAGCATTAGCAATCTAGTTGTCTCTCCTCATAATCCTGTGCTCTCTGACCATTTCCTTATTACGTTTGAAATTCATGCTACCACTGCTATTAGATCAAAACCAGTGTTCTACTTTAGTCGCTCCCTAAATTCCTCTACCATACCTAACTTTGTCAGCCTGTTCCAAGAATCATTTACTGTTAATCAGGATCCCACTAGTCTACAATCTATTGATCAGCTGACTGACAATCTAAATTACACCCTGCGCAACACACTTGATGCTGTTGCGCCTCAAAAAGAAAAAAACTAGCCAAAAGAAGCTTGCACCATGGTATACTGACCACACACGTGCTCTTAAACAAGCTTCTCGCAAGTTGGAACGTAAGTGGCGATCCACTAAATTAGAAGTATTTTATTCTGCCTGGAAAGACAGTCTGATACAGTACAAATATGCTCTCTCCTCCGCAAGGTCAACCTATTTGTCTGATCTGATTGAGCGTAATAAGAATAATCCAAAATTTCTTTTTGATACAGTGGCCAAACTGACAAAGAACCAGACTGAAACCAATGCTAAGCCTCCGGCAGCCCATAATAGTAATGATTTCATGAACTTTTTCTCTGAGAAGATTGAGAAAATTAGAGATGAAATTTCTAAAATGGCACCTTCTGCTGTAGCGGACACTGATCAGAAAGCACAGGCTTACCAGGACAGGGGTCCTATGGCTACTCTTGAGTTTTTTAGTGCTCTGGAGTGGACTGAATTTTCTAAATTGGTTATGTCCTCCAAACCATCTACTTGTCAATTAGACCCAATCCCAACAAAACTTGTTAAAGAACTTCTTCCTGTTATGGGGCAATCCATGCTAGACATTATTAATCTGTCTCTTTCATCAGGCTATATGCCAAATTCTCAAAAAGTGGCAGTAATTAAGCCACTTTTAAAGAAACCAAACCTTGACCCAGAAAATCTCAGTAACTACAGGCCAATTTCTAATCTTTCTTTTCTCTCAAAAATTCTAGAGAAAGCTGTAGCTCAGAGACTGACTTCGTTCCTGACATCAAATGACATCTATGAAACTTTTCAGTCAGGATTTAGGCAACACCATAGCACTGAGACTGCTCTTATTAAAGTTGTCAATGACTTACTGATATCAGCTGACTGTGGATGTGTCTCTATTCTTGTGCTTTTGGACTTAAGTGCTGCGTTTGACACAATAGACCACCAAACTCTTCTGAGCAGACTTGAAAACCTAGTTGGACTGCGTGGACAGGCACTCTCCTGGTTTAAATCCTACCTATCAGATAGATATCAATTTGTGCAGTTAAATGACGAGGCCCTCTGCTCTCATCAAGGTGGAATATGGTATCCCTCAAGGTTCTGTTTTGGGGCCATTATTGTTCTCCCTTTACATGTTGCCACTTGGTGATGTCATTCGTAAACATGGCGTACATTTTCACTGCTACGCAGATGACACACAATTATACCTATCAATGAAACCTGGCGAAGGACAATTCGAACAGTTGGAGGCCTGTTTTAAAGACATAAAAGACTGGATGTCAGATAATTTTCTATTGCTGAATACTGATAAAACAGAGATGTTGGTCCTGGGGCCCAAAACCTCAGAAGAGGGTTATCTGATTTATCTCTTAATCTGGATGGTTGCTCTGTTGCTGCAAGTTTGGCGGTAAAAGACCTTGGTGTTACTATAGATCCTGGTCTCTCATTTGATAGTCACATCAAAAACATTTCCAGAGTAGCCTTTTTCACCTGAGGAATATTGCCAAAATTAGGGGCTTCCTGTCATTAATAGATGCAGAAAAATTGGTACATGCCTTTGTTACATCTAGATTAGATTATTGCAATGCATTACTGTCTGGCTGTTCCAATGCCTCACTCAGGAGCCTACAACTCGTACAGAATGCTGCTGCAAGGATCCTGACTAGAACAAAGAAATATGAGCACATTAGTCCTGTGTTAGCGTCACTTCACTGGCTTCCTATAAACTATCGTGTAGACTATAAGGTACTCCTCTTAACTTATAAGGTGTTGCATGGACTTGCACCCTCTTACTTGACGGATCTACTTCATCCGTACAATCCCCCACGTTCACTTCGCTCACAAGATGCAGGCAACTTGGTAGTCCCTAGAATATCAAAAAATACAGCAGGTGGCAGAGCTTTCTCCTATAGAGCTCCTTTACTGTGGAACAGTCTACCCATCTCTGTGAAGGAGTCAGACACGGTCTCAATTTTCAAGTCTAGGTTAAAAACGCATCTCTTTAGTCTCTCTTATAGTCATTAGGTGCAGATGTGGAGGGGCGTAGCAATAGAGCCTTCTGGTGCAATGAGCTATCCTTACTGTCACCAATCATAAGTGATGATCCGCCCCTATCAGGACTGCTGATGATGTGGTGGGATGGTCTCTGAGTGCCCTCATGGCTGCGTGCTCCCTGTGCCACTCACCTAATTAGTTATGCTGCCCTAGATTACTTCTGCTGGTGCAAAAGTGTTATCACTACTCTTCCCCCTGATCCGGCGTGATATTTATCATAGTCATAATTGCACCTTTCCTCTTTTCTCCCGGCCTTCGGGCACCTGCCCGGAGCTCACCTGCCCCAGAGTCAACCCCCCACCCTGCCATGTGTTAGCCGGATGCCGCTGGCCCAGACCCTAGCTGCTGGTTCCATCCCCGCCCTGCCCTGGTATCTGGAGGGATGAGGTCCACCCCACCCTACACTTAGAATGCCCTTCCAGTGGTCTGTTAAGCCGCATGAGCCTCAAGGACTATTTGTGTTGTTTTTCTCTGTATCCCACAATTTTCCAGGAGTTCATCTCGACCGCCTTTTAAGGGGTCAGGGAATAATTTTCCAGTTTCCTACATTGGCTCCAATGGTTTTCTGGTTTTTTGATTCCCTCTGGAAAATGCCAATTGTGAAGCGCTGTGTGACAACCTGTTTGTAAATGGCGCTATACAAAAATAAAGATTGATTGATTGATTGATTGATTGCTTCAGGTCCTGCCACAACATTTCTATTGGATTAAGGTCTGGACTTTGACTCTGCCATTTCAAAACACAACATTTCTGCTGCTTCAACCATTCTTTGGTAGACTGACTTGTGTGTTTAGGGTCGTTGTCTTGCTGCATGACCCACCTTCAGAGCTTCAGTTCACGGACGGATACCCTGACATTCTCCTGTAGAATTTGCTGGTACAATCCAAAATTCATAGTTCCGTCAATGATAGCAAGCTGTCCTGGTCCCGAGTCAGCAAAGCAGCTCCAAACCATGATACTAGCACCACCGTGTTTCACGGTTGGGATGAGGTTCTTATGTTGGAATGCAGTGTTTGGTTTTCCCCTAACATATCGTTTTTCATTTAAGCCAAAAAGTTCTATTTTCGATTCATCCGTCCACAGAACATTCTTTCAATTGTCTTCTGGCGCATCCAGGTGATCTTTAGCAAACTTTAGATGGGCAGCAATGTTCTTTTTGGAGAGTAGTGGCTTCCTCCTTGCTATCCTCCCATGCACATCATTCTTGTTCAGTGTTTTCCTGATGGTGGACTCATGAACACTGGCATTAGCCAATGCAAGAGAGGCCTGCAGATCCTTAGATGTTACCCTGAGGTTCTTTGTGACCTCCTTGAATATTGTACACCTTGCTCTTGGAGTGATTTTTGTTGGACGACCACTCCTGGGGAGAGTAACATTGATGTTGGATTTTCTCCATTTGTACACCATCTGCCTGACAATGGATTGGTGGAGCCCAAACTCTTTCAAAATGGTTTTGTAACCGTTTCCAGCCTGATGAGCATCGACAACTCTTTTTCTGAGGCATGGCACGCTTCCACAAACCTCTGTGGTGAAGATCAGACTTTGATAGTGAAGACCCAGGTTTATGTTTTTTATATAGGGCAGGGCCATCCAAACTCACTCCTGATGGTCATCCCATTGATTGAAATACCTGACTTGAATTACCCCCTTAATTGAACTGATAAATCTAGAGGTTCACATACTTTTTACAACAAATAATTTTTTTGGGTCATCTAAATGTTGTTTGCGCAGTAAGTAGGCTACTGCAAAAACTATTTTTACTGCAAAAAGGCAATTTTTTGTGTTATTTGTTTAATCGGGTTCTCTTTATCTTCTAGAAGGACTTGGATGAAGATCTGATCACATGTTAGGTCAACTTTATGTAGAAATGCAGACAATTCTGACGGGTTCACAAACTTTTTCTCGCCACTGTATATCATGAATATTGTTATCTTTTCCAGGGATTAAATGCTTACCTTGTATCCACTGATTCTCAACTCCTCAGCACCGCGCTGCTTTCATTTACATTCACGCATTTCGCAAACGCTCTTATCAGGGCCGGATCTTGACGTTCATGGGCCCAAGGCCCGCATCCGTTTTTGGGCCCCCTATCATGGCATTCTGGGAGATTGAGTTCTTAGATTTAACGTTAGATTGGAGATATGATTTAATTTGCGTTATTTATTTTTTATGACTACTACTACTATTACTACTACTACTAATAATAATAAGGATCCTGTGTGATGAACATATATTTATTAGGCGTATAATATTAATTATGTAAAAAATAAATGTATATATATTAAAAAATAATATCGATATTAATATTTACCCCATATTTCCAGGCCCCAATGCGACGTTTGGGCCCTAGGCCCAGGCCCAGGCCTTGTCAGCCTATGCAGAGATCTGGCCCCCCTGCCCCCCTGGAACTCGCCCCCCTGGGCGACCGCAATAGGCAGCTCACACTCGCAAAGTACCAGTGAGTGCGAGTGCGTTAGACCGCTATGCTATCCGAGGCCCCAGCTCCTGCATCGTCCCCACGCCTCTGACGTGATCATGGCTCCTCAAAAGGGAGAGTGACCGTGGTTAAGTTGCAATTATTATTATAGCTTAGAATTCATGATCAAGGGGGAAAAAAAGGCTAAATTGCATTAACAGTTGCATTAACAGTCACCTTTGCCTAGAGTGACCCCTTGTGGTTACAAAGATGATGAACAACACTTCATAGCTCTTCACTGGAAACGGGCTGCGATTGTGTGAGTCAGCGGGAGGGACCCTTTTGTTGCATGAAATAAGCTTGTCCGGCAGCCAGAAGATAAAACGAACAATAACAGCCACGTAATGCTTCCACCCCTGCCTCCTCTCCCCTGTCCCCCCCCCAGGCCCTGCCCCCTGGGGCCCTGCAGCCGCTACCAAAGAGACCGGCTCTGGAGAAGACCAACGGTGCTGCCACCGCGGTCTTCAGCCCCAGCATGTTCCACTACCAGCAGGCCCTGGCCAACATGCAGCTCCAGCAGCCGGCTTTCATCCCCACAGGTGAGCCGGGGCCGGACGACCCCCGCGCAGTTTAAAACCTGCCCTCAGCATGTTCCTGCCAAGCTGACTTAATCAGCTAGCCAGCGCAAGCATGCTCTGTAATGTGCATATGTGCAACGTGTGAAGGCAACGGGTTAAATGCAGTGTAGATACAGAGTGTGCGCACTGTGGCGTGGCATTGTGTGGGATGTGTGGCCTCAGGACAGGAGCAGAGACGTAGCGTGCTGTTGTAGACACAGACGGGGTACTTCACTGAGGGGGAGTCCGTGCAACTAGCATCTGTGTCAAACCCTCTCTGTGTAATCACACACACATCCTCTGCATGCGCGTTTGTGTGTGAGTGTGCTTTTGTGTGAGAGTGTGCGTGTCTGTGTGCGTGCGTGCGTGCGTGAGTGCGTGAGTGTATGAATGAGTGTCTGAGTGAGAGAGAGAGAGTGAGTTTGTGTGTGAGTGTCTGTGTCTCTGTGTGTACGTGTACGTGTGCGTGTGTGCGTGAATGCATGCCTGTGTGAGTGAGTGAGACAGTTTGTGTGTGTGTGTGTGTGTGTGTATGTGTGTGTGAGTGAGTCAGTGAGCGATTGTGTGAGTGTATGTGTGAGTGTGTGTGTGTGTGTGTGTCTGTATGAGTGCGTGAGTGTATGAATGAGTGTGAGTGAGTGTGTGTGTGTGAGTGTGAGTGTGTGAGTGTGTGTGTGAGCGTTTGTGTGCGTTTGTGTGTGTGAGAGGGAGAGAGAGTGTGAGTGAGTGAGCGTTTGTGATAATGTTTCTGGCTGGACTCACCTTCACTTTTTTCTCTCACTCACAGTTGTTCCCCACAACATCCCTGTGTAGTTGTTGCACGTGTGTCACACTTTGAAGTTAGCGCCACATCAAAATGTTTCTGTGCATTACGGTTTTAATAAGTCCTGTTCCCTGATGTTGCACCCATGTAGAAGACTGCGGCTCACGTCTCTGTCTCTCTATCCCTGTCCTCTCCTGTTTGTTGCCACTGTCCCGCAGTATCAGGACTGTTTAACATCCCTGTAATTGTTGTCCAGCAGATCAAAACTCTTATTGAAGGCCATGTTTTTTTCTGTCT